>CM041536.1:26396790-26996790 GCA_023238725.1 Scortum barcoo | reverse complement strand
GAATCCGAGAGGAGAAAGTAAAAAGTACAATGAAATCCAAAAATGTTCACACTGAGAAAAGACACATTTGGATGAGTGAGAAAAGGGATTCACAAACGCACAATATGAACACAGGAGAATGAATTACAGTCCATCTCAGGACAAGATGTAATGGCTGACTTTGAGGCTATAATACAAACACAGCTGCTTGGCTGGAGATGAAGAGGTGGCTAAATATGTACTTAGTACGATGACTCAAGCTTACTCAATGTAAGCCGCCAATTATCAGCAAGGATATTGTTATAAAATGGAGATCTCTTCCTCCTGGAGGTACAGTGTATCATGACTAAGAGCATGCTCTGGTGTTAAAGACATGCCTGCATGTGAAGAGTTTCATTTCAAAAAAAGACATCTATCCCTGTCGATGAACTCATTCTTACAACATGATCCATAATCAGAATAGGGCATTTTGAAATGAAAACCCTCCATTTCTTTTCACATCCTCATTACATGAAATTATTCCTAGCGAACAGTGCTGAAGCCTTGATGTAACTTCATATTGCTCAACTGCAGCCCAACTGAGATGAGGATGATTGTGAGATGATGATGCACAGTACAGCAGATAACCAACCATGAGCTGACTGGGGAGAGGGCAGAGGGTGGGAGAGGAGAGAAGGCAGTCTGTGATCTTCAAGAGCGCTTATACACTTGTTTTTTAACTATGCATTTGTGCACACATGATGGCTATCCTGCATATTCTGGATACATGTAGACAATGTCTGTGTGCATTTTTGATCCTTAAAGGAACAGTTTGACATTTTGGGAAATGAGCTTATCTGCTTGTTGATTGTAGGGAGAAAAAAAAGGTCAATACCACTTTCATATCTGTCTGTTCAATATGAAGCTACAGCCAGCAGCTGACTGAGCATGAAGACTAAGAACAGGGGAGACAGCTAGCCTAGCTCTGACAAAAGGTTTTTACCTCTAAAGCTCATTTATTAATATGTTTTATTTTGTTTGTTTAACTGGCACAAGAACCAAAGTGTAATAGGGGCAGTTCACTGTTTTATGATGGCTTACATGTGTATTTCTAGGCCAGGAGCAGTGACTTCCTGGAGGCTGGTTGCCTGGCAACTGCTTCTGTGTCATTTTTACACTTCACATTCAGTACAGATTGAACAAACCAGATATAAAATGTCAATTAGTGACCATTAGAGGTATTAGTAGATGGATTTTGTTTTTTTACATTTACAGAAATATCAAACTGTTCCTTTAACGATAGAGTAATGTCACTTGAAGATTTGAGCGTCACCATCTTAAGGTATGTGTAAAATCTGAAGGTCTCTCTGAAAATATTCCAGTGTCGGGTGGGGACGTAGTTCCGTTCTGATCTGCCCCCATGGGTACTGTGGATGTACTTTTTTAATCCTTCAGATACCAGCGCAAGTAGGTATATGAACAGCGCAGCTTACACATAAGCTTCGTTAAAATAGAGTATATAAGCGCCCTCATGTAGATGTTGTCATTTTAGAGGTGCACCAAAAGCATCTGTACTGTCAGGATCTGTGCCAATCCACTCAGTAACTACAGTAACTCTGATCTGTTTTTGTCTGTTAACTTATTCTAAAGCTGTTGAGTACATTAATAAGCTGTTATACAAGTGAAGAGATAATGTACTGTTTTACAATAAGTCATTATTCAGCAGCATAAACAGTGTTTGCTTAGTATTTAAACACCTGTACTGGTTCGACACATTGCTCCTGATGCACCTCTGTTATGTTTGTGTTTTTGCAAATGAAGTGATTGTTCACCATAAGGGCTCTTTGCTGGACCTCACTTTCAAAGTAAAATGTGTTGTTCAAAGCGTTTCCCTCCCTTGAAGCGCCCTCTCCATCCCACCTCGCCCTCTTCCCAAGAGGTAGCAGCCCTGCAGCACTCCCCACCCCCACCTATTCCACCCCACCCTGCCCGACCCCACCCTGCCCACCCTGCCCAAACCCACCCTGCCCAAACCCAACCCTTCCAGTGGACCATGGCACTTCTCTACTCGGCCTGAGCGTCGTAATTGGCACCACCCGCCTTCTTCAGCTCTGTGCGGATGTTGTCCTCGTCCAGTTCTCTTGGGTCACTAAACATGAACTCCTTGGCAAAGTTCTGCAGAGACAAAACACACGTTGAAGTGAAGAACAGTATCATGATAGGATAAATGTATATTGCACTAACAATGCAATGCCAGTTTACATCACTAAGGAGAGCAACAACTGTGGACAAGACAGCTGATGATGTCAGAGAAACAACACGTACATTTGTGGTAAACAAATTTCAGAAAAGTTTTGCACAAAGAGCAAAACAGTCCTTTCAATAACTTAATAATCAATACAAAGATGTGTTTCTGAAAATATTTTTTTGCTTTAAGAAAATATAACAAACTTCTCAGTGCATCAGTGCAAGACTCTGACATCTGATATCATCCACAAGTCGAATAATTTGTTGTTTTTAAAATCCTGTTCTCCTGTTTGCCTGACTCTATCCAGCATCTTGTTGCCATCTTGCCTCTATAACCATCCACTTTCCCCAAAGGGACCATTACAACTTTGCTCTATTTAGCTCTCGTGATGACAGCCATTATTTTCATTGCTAGTTATTATTTTAATCACTGAGGCTCTGACCTGCACGATCTCTTTGACCTTCGCCTTGTCGGTGCTGATCTTAGCACGCTGCAGCCCGCTGATGTTCTCACCGATCCAGGTGATGAGAGTGAACTTTGCTCGTTTGCTCATGGCATCTCCCGTCATGATCCGGACGAAGCCGAACAGACGAGCATCATCTGAGGGAAGAGATGGACGAGAGTATGTCAGACTGAATATACAGACTGAAGGTGCTGATATTTTAAACAGTTACACACTTCATCACACCCTATTTGTTGACACACATGTTTTTTGCATCTGCTGATAAAAAAAAGGCTACAGACTACGTCTGTCTTTTTCGTTGACAGTGTGAAAAAAAGTTTCAGTGTTGCAGATGAATAAGAGGCTCTGCTATATGTAGTTTTGTAGAAACGTGTGTGTGTGTGCAGTCAGGAAATATTCAGGTCAATAGACTAAATGAGTCAAATCTTTTGTGAGCCTTGCAGTTGTGTCCCACAGACACCGGTCACTGCAGAGTGACTGTCTGAACAGCCAGGATAGTCTATTTTCTGATGTGTTTCTCTTCAGGCCTTTAAATACCACTCAGCATCACTGAGACTGATGGATATCAGTGATTAAAAGCACCATGGTGGGGGGGGGTAGCTATAGAGGGGGTGATTTTTGTGGTTAAACCTGGAGCGTGCAGAGCTCACAAGGCTTTGCAGCGATCATATTCTCAGTTATCTGTACACACTGCCTGAGAAAATGCATCAGAATCGATCTGTAAGTGAAGGCAACTGCACTTGTTTTAGAGTTCTTATTACAATTTGTAAAAGACGATGTAGAGGAGTTGTAGTACAGTGAGTTCAGGGATGTAACAATAACATGAACAAATGACTCATTATTGTCTTCCAGATGTTCCTGCCTCTGTATACTCTGACTGTGAGCTGCAGGGTAAAAATTCCTGAAGTCTTCCACAGAGCAGACTAACTGCTGTCAGGAGGTCTCTGACACTCATTATGTTTCTGTCTAGAATTAACACCCTTACTGGGTTAACAACACACAAAAACGTGACGTAAATGACTGATGACTGGTGGAAGCACATGACTCTGTCAATAAACTGATCAAAAATCACTTTTCCTACACTAACAGCACTGTTGTATACCGCTGACTGACAGAGACACAGACAAACTGCTCACTGTCTCTTTTAAAGTCCCACCAGACACATCTGTCATTTTTCCAAACTACTTTGGATGAAACCACGCCCACTTTCCATGGAAACCATGCTCACAAAGGTCCTGTGACATATGAAATATCTATATTAGCTTGTAAAATACTTATGAGGTCTGAATTTGATGAATTTACTGTTTACATGTCAACAATGAGCTAGTGTTTCTACCCGCCTGATCAGTGGTTTGCTGTCTGCTGCTGAGTAAAGAATGTGTATGAGAATCGGGAATTAATGTATTTTTAATTAATTAATTAAGGATTTAATTAATTTTGAATTAATGTAATATTATTTGCTAATATATTCTTCTAAAACGTACCAAAGTAACATTAACAGATCAGTGACTTCAGCTCTGTCTAACTGTGGTCGTCATCTTCTCGCAGGACAAGCATGATCACAGTTGCCTTGGGAACACAGCCGTCGAGGTTTACGTCATACGAAAGTGGGCGTGGTTTCATCTAAAGCAGGTTGGGAAAACGACTAACGGCTAACTGCCTAACCAGGCACCATGTTTTTAGGTGATGTTACATAAAAATGCAGGCAGCATTTTTATGTAACATCACCCTAAAACTCAAAGTGCAGCAGCGACAGTGAGGAGCACTGAGAGACTGAGAGGAGACAGCATCGCACACGAGCACACCCTGTGTAGCTGCTGGGAGGGATAACAAGTCAGAAGCTAAACAACTAAACAGTCCAGCAAATCTATCGCTCACTATTTTGAATTAATATACATGAAGATAATACATTCTGGAAACGTTCTTGTGGTGTTAACAAGCTCATTTTAGCCAAGTTACTGTTAAAAGGTCAGCTGGTTTGACTAAATTGCACTGTGTGGCCTGTATTATCTTAATGTACCTGTTGAAGGTGAGAATAAAGTGTTTCTTGGCAGAGTCTCAGTAGCACTGTTCTCAGATCAGCACAGCTGCACATTAACGTGCAGCCACTGTAAAGAGTCTTATCAGTGCAGTCACAAAGGACATCACTAGTTTCAACAACTTGCCTGGAGCAATGCACACACACACACCTGATTCAATCAAGTCAATTCTATAACACTCAAGGTGAATCACCTCTCTTTGTCTTATCTGTCATTGTCACTGTTTGAGATGCCAGCGAGGAACTGGAGCAAACACACGCCCTCACCCCAACCTGGAGCTCACGCACACCCCCACACTTCCTCCCTCTGCCAGACTCTTCCTGGTTTGTCTTCCCTTTAAAGCCATGCTGACTCTGCAGCCGGCCTCCCCTCTGCTGCAGAGAAAACTGCACTGAAACTACAACAATGATGAGACAGCAAAAAGACTTGTTGGGAGAGACGTTGTTCTGCATAAATTTACTTCATTTCAGCACGCCAAAGGTTGGCGGGTGACACTGTATCTTCCTGTGTGTGCTCCCACAGCCCAAACTCAGTCCCTCTGCGACACAGCCTAGAAACTAGAGCTCTCTCCTGTGCACAGAGTCAGGTAGGTTTGGTGAGGAGTGTCATCAACATGTTCACTGAGGTCAACTGTGGCCTTGTTTTTATGTCTGTTAACAGCAGCAGGGCCAAGGATGTTGAGAATTTGAAGTGGATCCTTAAAGGATGAATCTAAATGATTTTTCTGACACCCAGATCTTTTATACTTGGGGCCACTCTTGGGTAAAAACTTGACCAAACATGACAAGTATTCTTCATTCCTCTGTAATTCCTGCCTTAACCTTTCGTCTAGTGTTATTGTCAAAATCTCCATTTGTACTCAACAAATTCATCCTGAGAAGCACTGAATGTGCAACCTGAACTTAACATATCTAGTCATGGTGGCACCAGAGGAAAAGTCAAAGATTCACCATCTGAGAATCATCAATGTCTAAAACCAGTTTTGTGCCTGTCCATTTAATACAAGTAGAGATAATTCGCTGTGCAAGGCGTAAAGTCTGACCTGCTGGTGGCAATGAATGAAAAAAGTTTAAAATGTTGTCCAATTTAAGGGCAGCCATGTGGAGGCACCAGAGGAAAACTCACTCCTCTGAGGACTATGAATGTCTATGCCAAACTTTCCTCCAATCAGTAAGCACTGAGATGTTTCACAGGATAAGTAAGCAGTCTGGTAGCAGTCAGTGGCTCATGCAGGTCAGTATGATTCATCCTCTGAGGACAGTGAATGTCTTTGCCAAATCCACCATCAATCTTGGGAAACCACTTAAAACCTGAGAAACACCCTCCCATCAGGGGACTCTCAGGCCTGAACTTCCCTTTGACTGATAGTTTGTTTAACTACAATAAATTATTTATGACATTAAATAAATTAGCTGTTGGGTGTTGCTGCATTCTGTCAACAACACCCAATTCTTCTAGTTTTACTGACTGCAGCTGAGTTTAAGTTAATGATCACTATTCAAAAGGAGCCTCCTCTTTCAGCCTCAAGGGAAGATCAGACTGCATCAGCCCCTCCTATACTCTGTTTTTTTTTTTTTTGCAGTTACAACTTCACTGCTAAATAAGGAAAACAAGCCCGCAGAGAGAAAAAGATGTCTGATAACGTGTGTGTGTCATCTCTGAACAGGAACCAATGGCAACCAGGCCAGCTGAGCTGTAAAGCACAGTGATAAATTACTTTCATGGTTTCAACATAGGAATGTGAGCTCTGAAATATCAGGAGGGGAAAAAAAGAGGAATACACCCCTGAGGCAACATGCTTTAAAGACAACAGGAGAAGCATCAGAAACTGCCACACCCAACATCTGAGCAGATGCTTTACTCTAGAGAACACCGAAAGAGGGGAACTTTGATCAGAGTGTGACTTTTTTTTCTCTCCACATCCTGCCAGCACCCATTAGCTTTCTTTGCTCACTGTAATCACTATCTGAAAGTCTCCCTTTGACTTTCTCAATTTGCTATTTTTAACCTTTCTTTTTGTGAGGAGCAAAAATAAGCTCCACGTAGATGGAGAGACTACTAATGACAGTGAACACACAGCAGATCTCAGCCTGCATTCACACACACACAGTCAGACAAGAGGAAAACGTGTTTCCTAACTATGTATTTATTCTGTTCTTCTGTGTGTAGATGCTTTGTAGGAGTGCTTTTTTATTCAGTGGCTGTGACCGGTGAATAATTAAACTTGCATGAATGCAAACTAGCTGGGGAAGAAGGACTTAAGTCTGAACTCCACTCCAACATCCTCCCATTGTAATTCATGCTCTGACATACACAAGGTCGCCCTTAAAATGTTTCACCTTGTAAAAACCACGCGCAGGATAATGCAGAACACATTACGCAATGCAATGCATACAGTGTTAAGTGCTCTGACAGTGTAGATACAGGGCTCAGGGCCAATGGGCGACAGAGCACAGAGTCTTAAAAGATTAGTGTCCTGCCAAGTCAAGCTGTGTGCCATACAGACTGAGCAACACACAATGTAAGGAGAAGTTTGAGCCATACAGTGCAGCAGCAGGGCCTGGTTACCACCTGGGGCTGCAGGTTCAGACCCTCTTTACCTGTGCACATCCTCTTGAAGTCCTCGTAGTCGGTCCCTTGTCCTGCAGCCACGATCATGGAGCCCTCATACTTGAACGCGGCCCTGGAGGATGCAGAGCACAGACATTGTTACCATCCCTGCATTGTTCAGTCTCATGATCTGTTGATTCACAGCCTCGCCGTTATGAGCGCATCAGGGCCCTTCTGCAGAGCGGAGCGACGCACAAAGACGCGCAGGCGGTGTGTGTGCTGCGTGTCAGCCATGTGCAAGTGTCACTACTGTAACGTTAGGCTCTGAATACAGGACAAAGGAAATTACTTCTGCCCCGCTGGGCCTGATAACTGTGCAGTATGTGGCCTCCCTCCGGACAGAATACAGATGAGCCCGATCGGGACACTGAGAGCTGAGTGTGTTTCAGTCCCTGTGATCAGAAGCAGACATCCACTGAGGAACAATTCACGGAGCTCTCAGGTTCTGCAGGGCGAGCCTCCGGACCGCGTTAACACATCGAGCGATTTAAGATGAGCCGGGCCGTACGCGAAGGGTCGTGTGGCCCTGAGCGCACTTCGTGACATTTCCCACAGCTTTGGGGCTCTATCTCCCCCTCGGCTGGGGTCCAGTGCGTTAACACATTTTAAACTTTAAACAAAGCTCCGCGTCTCATGTTCGCACCCTCTCCGCCGAAAAGACGGCGCAGTGGGCGGTAACAGGCTGTGGAGGCGCTGAGCACAGATTACAAACGGACTGATGGATCAGACTATCGCACACAAAATCACACACTTTCCAAATCCTCACACCAGGTCCACGGTTACATTAACGACTCGTTTAGTTTAGAAAAACCTGCAAATCAACACACAACAGTACCATCCTTAGATCCGGATACTCACCAATTGATGTCTGTGTTATCGTCCCTGACTTGGTTGTAAGCCTCTCTGCAAGCCTCCTTATCGATCTGGGTTGCCATTTTTTTTTGGGGTGGACGTGAATGAGAGAAGAGTCGCAGTCAAAGATCGGATGAGTCCGGAGGAGCTACGCAGTCACAAAGCAGCTAAGTTAGACGAGCGATGACACACATGAGAGAAGTGCAGCTGACAGAGAACAGTGAACGCCTCTCTCCGAAATCACGACCAGCACAGGAAGAGTCGAGCCGCTCGGACTCAGAGGGAAAAGACGGCTCTTCTTCTGGCAGCTCGACTCACTTCCTGTATATTGTCACTTTATGGGCGTTGGTGATGTTGCTCGATCAGGCTGCCTGCACACGCACACGCACACGCACAGAGAGTCTCCCCCAGACGATGCGTTCACCTCCTCACTGTGAATGGTCAGCCGCGTCAAGGCACACACGACACACAGCCGCAGTCTTCCTCTGAAGGCTTTCAAAATAAATGTTAAAGCGAGGGAGGACCGCTCATGGATAACTTTGGTTAATGGCAGTGAGACATTTAATCAGACATGCAAGTCAAATAATTTATTACATTAATCTGAGGCTGTAAGGGAAGGAAGGGAAATGGGAAATCAGCAGCAGAGAGATTATATTTTACACAATATCATGGTTTTGTGTGTACCTGTGCGCTACATCCAACAGTGATCTGAATGAAGACAGGAAGTCAGCCCATACAAACAGCAAACATCAGTCATCCATGCTTCATTTATGCCTCATTATTTGAGATTTAATTAATTTATCATTAATGGAAACTATGCAGGAAAATTGGAAAAGACACAGCGGTGGAGGTTCCAGTTCTGCCTCAAGAAACAAGGGAAGAGGGAAAGGAGAAAAATCATGAAACGATGAGTGAAAATTGAGGAATATTTCAAATTGTAAACCTTTATCAACATGAGAAATAACTTCCACTAACTTCAAAAGAATTAGATGGGAAATACGTATTTATCCATCCGTTTATTATTCATTATTCTTTGAACTACAACTATTTTGCTTTTGTAAGCCAGAAAATGCAGACTACTCCGTCACACTTTTTCAGTGACACAGGCACAGTTTTATTTTGAAGGCAAAACAATCATTTTCCGCTTATACTCTTGCCAAATTATGCAACTTGACACAGCTCCTTTGTCCGTGTACAATCTGGACGTTTAATTATAATAGTTTGGTTTAAATTCATAACATTTGTCTTTGACAGCCAAATTAAGGGTTTATAATACAAACCTGCTGATCCACTGCAGTACAAACTGTACAGCACTGTACTACATCAAATGTTGTAAAACACTGTTTACTGCAGCCTTTTTAACAATGCATCTACTACACAAAGCTGGTGTGGTTACTATACACTGAAATACTAAAAAAACTATATACAAGAACACAGCACAGTACTGTATGTGTGAGCCGGGGCAGGATTTCAAGATAAGTGATCAATGATGAAGGGTTTTGGTGCAGTACAGCAGCACAGAGGTCAAAGGTCTCCTCTCTCCTGCTGGGAGTCCTGAATCCTCCAGCTCCAGGCTCTGAGGCCTGATCAGAGGATGACAATCACACTCCTGATCTGAGCTGTGCCTGCCACCGGGCTGTCTGCCACTACATCACCTGCTATACAAACTGCTTTTATGATATATATGAAAATAATGATCAACAGTGGACCTCACAGGAAATCATGAACATGTAAATGTGTTATGCTGATGTAAAATGTAGAGTGTATTTACACAATCAAGTAAGTAAGTCAAAGTAAATACAGGACATATTTTATACATTACACATGATGTATGTATATGACATTAAATAAGGATGTTGACAGTGTTTGTTATTGGTCCACTTCCTTTGTGATCACGTAACACAATGAACTGTCAGACCTGTGATTGTTCTCCCACAACAGGAACATATTATAATCAGGATCAGGCAGGTTTATAAAGCCTGGAAAACGTTTTCCAAAACATCCATAATATTTATCTCCAGTGGTTTTATATTTTGTTTCTGATGGTTCCAGACATGGTTCGATACAGAGATCTCTTTCAGTCTCCAGTTTATAGTCACTCACTCTGGATTTAGTTAAGTTTTGGCTCCCATTCAGATTCTTTATTTTCACAGGATTTTCTTTGTTGAGGGATTTGTGCTGTTGCAGCTCAGATTGCTATTCTAGTTCCACATCCACACAGCGCTGATTACTCAGAGGGTATTGTGTGCAATATAGTCTGGCTCTGTTATATCAAGGCGTACTTTAACCACTCTTTTTAAAGACTTTGGGTATTTACAGGGGATGTACCAATGTCTGCTCGACATGCATCATTTTGGAGGTTGTTTGGGGAATATTTTATTCAGTTTTACAGAACTGAAATTGTAGTTTTTCTAGAGGTGTTTTATTTTATTTTATGAACAACAAGATTCAGCTTCATACTTCATCTATTGTGACAGGGGTAATGTGCAAATAACTGTAAGACATATTATCTAATTTGAACAGATTTTTGTCTCTAAATGAGCTTTTTACATTTTCTTTTTTAAGAGAAAGCTTTTCCTTCTTTTATTGTGTTCTCTCTCATTTTGTTGGTGCATGTGTTTTATTTTGTCTTGCTGTTCTTAACCATAAATATGAAACAAAACAAACTCACTTGCAGTTTCCAAAAATTAACCTTCATTATTATCATTAATGAGCTACACAAATTCTTGGCTCACTGGCAGTGATCAGTCCATGTGCTCCATGTTATTTTCTGTTAAGTCAGCTAGAGTCAATCACAGCATTATGAGAAAAGATTTATGTCAACATTCATCTCATTTTTCCTGAAGTTCAGTGTTTTATATCTCTGTTAATATAGTTTTATGTCTCCTGCTGGCATTTAGAAACACAGCTGCAAACAGGAGTCAACATTTGTGAAGGCAGCTCCATGTGCCTGCACACTGTGACCGACAGAGGGCGTGCTCCCATCAGCCTCTGTTAACAGGCTTTATACACCTACACAGGTGAGGAAAATAGGAACTAAAGTACTTCAATTCAGTAATTAAAGTTATTCCAATAAAGGATGAGCTGTCTTTTAAATGTCTGAGAGAATGTGATGCTTAAAATACAATTCTGGGGAATCAAGTGTCAAATGTTTTAAAAAGACAGCCAGTTAGTCTTTAAATGCCTCAATCTAAGCTAAACAGCAGGTCTAAGTGTGTAATTTAATTGCAGACATCAATATATTAAATGTCTTTGTCACATGCATACAGCTCCTCACATGTGCCCTCTGCTGGCCACACTGAGCATGTGCTGTGTTCAGTAATACTTTTGTAACAGTATTTAACACCGGCTGGCGACATGAAACTATATTAAAATAAGTATCAAACACTGAATGACAGGAGGAGAAAGGGAGAGACGAATAATGGCCCAGTTCTCCTTCCATACCCTCCGGATGTTTTAATCAGCTGCAGTCATATGACAAATGACTTTATTTTGAAAAGCTAAAGCGGAAGTGTCATTGTGTATGAGGCTAGCAGCTGACATGTTAAACTGTGCAGCTCTGTTTGTGGTGTGAGAAATGTCTCCAGGGTTAACACGTCTCTGTCAGGAGAGACAGTGTGAAGACAGGCCGGCTGGAAGGAGAAGGACTCTGCGTGTCGTCGTTTCGTCCAGAGGAGCAGCTGAAGAGCGCCGTGTTAGCAGAGATGCTGCTAACTGTGTGTCAGCGGAACTAGATCCGTATGTGAGCATGAAGCAGCTGTTCCTCTGAGCTAGCTCTGAAATAAGAAAGGGACACAACTAGCGAGCAGTGTGGGGACCAAAGGTCCTCACGACCATAGAGATGGAGACTAACTTAGGATAGATAATTTACTGGACTCTGAGGGATCAATGAACACAGGTATGGACAGAGTTTGGTCAGAGTGATTAATATTGTAATGTGTGTGTGTGTGTGTGTGTGTGTGTGTGTCCTTTAGATGCTTGCCTGAGGAGACATAATGGACAGTGGCAAACAGAGCCGTGTGTGTCGCCTCGCCCCCAGAGGATCAGTGAATCGTCCAAGGTCAGTGTGTGTGTGTGTGTATGTGTGTGTGTGTGTGTGTGTGCGCAGACTGTATCTAGTAAATAGTCTATAAATATGTATGTGTGTGTTGGTGTCAGTGAGAGGACAGAGCTGACACACACACACCAGCAGCAGGGCAGCGGCTCATTCACAGCAGGGAGGTGAATGTGACAGGATGCTCGCTGATGCTGAGGCAGGACAGTGTTTGGTGTCCAGAGGACGTGAACCTTAAAACTTTAACTGTATCTAGTGTTGGCACAGAGTAGGTGACATGTTAGTGTTGAACTGTTCAAAGTGTCAACATGTTGAGAGATGGAAGTTCGGCCAAGATAAACAAAAGTCAGTTTATTTGTGTCAGTGAGATTTCCAGGGTGTCAGTGAACATGTTACAGGCAGTGCAGCCTGTCAGTCATTGGGCTCCCTCTGACAGGGGTTTGTTTCAGATAGTGCACCTGTGAAGGGGGATGTTTTTCTTCTTCCTGATAGTTCTGGGGGAGTAAGGGCCCTTTCACATCTACCTCGTTTGGTCCGGACTGTCTGACTTCTCAGTCTGATCTGAACCAGGCTGACAGGTGTGAAATCTCCCCAGACCACCGTCCAGACCCAACAGTTTACACTCAGTGTTTCTCACCAAAACACCTGTGTGTCTTTGAGACTGAACAGTTGCATTGATGTTGCATTTCCGTCAAAGTTAATATTAGCTAATATTTTAAATATGCATTGTTTACATTGCCTTTCTTGGCTCTGTCATTCAGTGGAATAGCATGAAACTGTCAATATGGATGTGGGTTGCATTACCCACAGACATGGGTGCAAATATGTGCGTATTGTGCACATGCTAACTGATGGTACATATTATTATTTGTAGAAAAATGAAAGTCATGGTGCAGTCTATGCAGGGCTGGGTGGTAGAAAATATGACAATTTCTTTTAAAATTTCTTAAGAAACACAAGAAGACATGAACATGATTAAAACACCCTGATTTTCTTCAAATGCAAGATAGTTAAGCAGGAATAATAAAGATCTGCACCACCTGCAATGTTGTCGTTGTTCACATACACAGTCACTTTAAAACCAGTTTCAGCACAGACCGAGTCTGCATGTTAACTCATTTACCTCTGCTGTTTGTGTCTTTTAACATAATTTGTGCAGATAGCTGCTACCTTATGTAAGAACACACAGGAACAAATGACTGAAAGCGTCTGTTTCCAGTCTGTCCCTCCCACAAATGCAAACAATAAATTTACTGTGAGAAACCCTGAAACAATGAGCCACCTGGAGTCAAGAACACAGCAGGGGCACTTAAAGCATATAACTATATATAAGTATAGTGTAGCTGTGATGCTCTATGCAGATTCTAAATGTAGAAAATGTGTAACACTTCACTGGAATATAACATCAATCAACCTTTGTCGGACTCCAGTAAGAGGATCCTTAAAGGATCCCATGGAAGATGCCGACCGTCACACAGTTGTCCCAATGAAACATCAAAAGGAAAACGTGGCTGCCTTCAATAGTTGAAAGTACAATTCAATAAATGTTGAATAAATAAAAATAACTATGCCCAAAAAAATGCAGCAGATGAGTGGGGGAGAAAGTACTGAAGGATGCACTGGATCAGATGACACAGGTGAGACTGACAGAGCAGCTCCTGTCAGACTCTCTGTGTCTCTGCTGGAGAGACAGAGGTTCCATCAAATACTCGAGGCACATTCATGTCCCTTTGAGAGGGTCACTGTGTGGGTACCTGTGATGTAGCTGGACTGGTTGCTCCTCTGTGAGATGGTTTCCCAGTGTGTGTGTAACTGTGAGAGTCTGTACATAGTTATAGCCCTGCTGTTTAAGTATCGTCTTAACCTGAATGTGCACAGTTATCACTGGGTTCATATGTTGTGTTTACTGCCAGGGAAGAAGAATAAATCTCTACATTTGTTATGCTTTCAATAATAATGTTAATAAACCAAAGGATATACCAGTTTCTTTGAACACCTTTTTGTAAGATATTCTAATGTTATATAAAAATGTTTGACAAAAAAATCTAACTGCTATTTCCAATGTCTTCAATGAGTCTTTCAAGTTCATAGATTATGTTTTGTTTCCATCTTTACTACAAAGAGAAACGTACTCTTCCTTTGATTGATGATCAGTTGTAGTGTCTTTTTAGGAGAATTATAAAAACAAAAGTGAGCAGTTATAACCAAGGCCAGCTCAGATCAAGACAAAGTTTCTCCCATATAAATTTCAACAGTTGGACAAAGATTGGATTTTATAAATGTTGTGTTGGCAGGTGTTCCGCTGGGTGGATCAGGCCGTGGAGGTGTTACAGGGCCTCAATGAGCAGCGGCGGCACAGCCAGTTCTGTGATGTGGTGCTGGTGGCCGACGAGCAGCGGGTCCCTGCTCACCGAGCCCTGCTGGCCGTCTCCAGCCCGTACTTCCACGCTATGTTCACCTTGGGCATGAGGGAGGAACATCAGGAGGAGGTACGCAGGATGTTATAAAGAAAGTGTTCTACGCTTTTATGAATTCCTCTCTAAATCCTCTGGCTGTCCCTATCTAAATTTACATGAAGTTTCTTAAAAGTAATGTCACAGAGATAACTCACATTGTGATAAACGTGTAGGTGGATGGTGAGGATGGATGTCTTACTCTGGATTAACCTCCACTGTCCTCCTGTCGGCAGGTGGAGCTGGTTGGGATGTCCGACATTGGTCTGACTGCTGTAGTGGACTTCCTGTACAGTGGAGAGCTGCCACTGGATGGAGGAAACATTGACTATGTGCTGGAAGCTGCCCACCTTCTGCAGGTAGGTAAAAAACTCACTTCAGTATATGATGTTAAATACGTAGAAGCAATCTGAATCAGGTTTGTTACAGATAGCTGTGGGTCGAAGCAGCATCATATTGCATTGTATGTGAAAAACGGAGGGACAAACAACTTTTGTAGACGTAGTGGTGAGAATCCTCCATATGAATCCTCCACAGTCTGTATCACATGTAATGCCACTGTATCACTTCCCCAGGTCCCTCCAAAATGTAACCAGTCAACATACAGATGTGACAAATTAAAGGGAAAAGCAACATGAAGTGTCTTAATATGGAATCAGGCCACTACAAACCTCCAGAACGACCTTAGCGCTCTTCCATTTCCATTTCTGTTAAACTCTGATGAAGGAATGAACGGCATTCCTCCATCCATCCCCACCTCCTCCTCTTTAAATGTTAAAGTGTCCTTGGTCAAGACACTGAACCCCAAAATTGCTCCTGATGTTTGGCCAGCACCCTGCGTGGTAGCTTGCCAACATCAGCGTGTGTAATAATGTGTGTGTGTGAGAGAGACTGGGTAATTGAGCAGCAAAAACCTTTTAAAGCACTTTAGATAAAAGCACTTCACAATGTAGCCATTGTACCATTAACGACACATATAATCAGGGCAACACAAGTGCTTGTCATTCACTTCAGAGAGACTTTATTTGTCTTATTATCCTTCAAAGTATATTCTTGTGCATTTATTCAAATTGAATTACAAATCGTTTGTAAGATAACAATTTTTAGATATGTATTTATCAAAAAGCAATTTTACTGTTTGTTATAAAGCATTTATTGACAGTTTGTACACATGTGCAGCAGGTGTAAAACTCATAACTGAACTGAAAAACTCTAAACATATGATTAGATTTGGTTACAGCTGTATGTTACACTGCATTATCAAACATTCATTAACTGTTCATACACCACTTATGAATGCTTCGTAGGATGAGTTATAGTTGAAACATTAACACAACCTGTTCTATAACTACACACAGTTAAACTGTTATAAAACATTTATTCATTGTTTATATAGTACTTATAATTATTTAATAAGGGAGGTTAAGATAATGTGTTGCCCTTTAAATTATGAACTTATAAAATATCAAAAAACAAAAAGAACAGTATAATTCATTCTTATGGAAACAAACCTTTGATTATTAAAGAAAAGCTGTCTGATGTACAAACCTGCTGTTGTTCAGGTGTGGCAGGTGGTGGATTTCTGCTGCCAGTACCTGGAGAGGGAGGTGAGTGAGGAGAACTACCTGTACCTGCAGGAGCTGGCTCAGCTCTACAGTCTGGAGCGACTCGACGCCTTCATCGACCACTTCATCCTCACACGCTTTGCTACGCTCTCTTTCACCCCTGACTTCCTTCGTGACATTCCCTTGCACAAACTCACCTCCTACCTCTCCAGTAGCAAGGTACGTACTCCTCCTGTATATGCCGAGACTGCAGTTAGGAAAGCAATCTCACCACGCCACATCATGGGAACACATTGTGGGAAGAGGGCTTAGATGTGGTGTAAGACCGTAAGAAGCCACCATACTTAATATCTGAGCTCTTCTCTTCATCACCAGGTTCAGCATGACAGCGAGCAGGCGCTTCTTCAGGCCACCCTGCAGTGGCTCAGCCACACTCCTGGCCGGACCGCACACGCCAGACAGCTCCTCTCACACATCTGCTTCCCTCTGATGCCGGTGGGGGACCTTGTGGGCCGGGTTCTGCCAGCAGTGCGGGCCCTGCTGCCGGAGGAGGCCGGCTGTGAGGCCCTGGTGGAGGAGGCTCTGGGGTACCACGCCAGACCCAGCGCCCAGCCACTCCTGCAAACAGGACGCACCATGCTGAGGGAGGGAGTAGAGCAGCTGCTTCTGATTGGAGGAGAGGTACAGATGATCGATTTATCAGTCTGATAATGACTCAACTTTCAGAGCTGTCAATATCAGATGGAGGTATTTACGGCATTTGCACTGTTTTTAATCTGTGGTTGGTCCGAGTTTATGAAAAAGCCTTTGTCCCTGGAATATAGTTCTTATGACATTTTTTGTTGTTTGTTAATTTATAGATTTGCTACAAATTAGTTTATATGGAATATTTGATCTCAGTGCAGACTTTTTAATTTGATGTCCTAAATATACAATTGCAAGAAAAGTATGTGAACCTGGCTTTCTGCATAAATTGGTCGTAAAATGTGTTCTGATCTTGATCTAAGTCACACAATAGACAAACACGCTCTGCTTAAACTAACACCACACAAACAATTATATGTTTTCGTTTTTTGTTTTTTATTGAACACACCATGTAAACATTCACTGTGCAGGGTGGACAGAGTATGTGAACCCTGTTGTTGATTTACTTCTGTGCTTTGGGTCGTTGTCCTGTTGCATCACCCATCTTCTGTTGAGCTTCAATTGGTGGACAGATGGCCTTAAGTTCTGCTGCAAAATGTCTTGATAAACTTGGGAATTCATTTTTCCATCAATGATAGCAATCTGTGCAGGCAGTGAGGCAGCAAAGCAGCCCAAACCATGATGCCCCGTCCACCATACTTCACAGTTGGGATGAGGTTTTGATGTTGGTGTGCTGTGCCTTTTTTTCTCCATACATAGTGTTGTGTGTTTCTTCCAAACAACTCAACTCTGGTTTCATTGGTCCACAGAATATTTTGCCAGTAGTGCTGTGGAACATCCAGGTGCTCTTTTGCAAACTTCAAACGTGCAGCAATATTTTTTGTGGACAGCAGTGGCTTCCTCCGTGGTGTCCTCCCATATGAACTCCATTCTTGTTTAGTGTCTTACGTATTCGTAGATTCGTCAACAGAGATGTTAGCATGTGCCAGAGATTTCTGTAAGTCTTTAGCTGACACTCTAGGATTCTTCTTCACCTCATTGAGCATTCTACGCTGTGCTCTTGCAGTCATCTTTACAGGACGGCCACTCCTAGGGAGAGTAGCAATAATGCTGAATTTTCTCCATTCATAGACAATCTGTCTTACCGTGGACTGATCAAGGCTTTTAGAGATACTTTTGCAAGTCAACAATTCTTAATCGTAGGTCTTCTGAGAAAGCTCTTTTGTGCGAGGCATGGTTCACCTCAGGCAATGCTTCTTGAGAATATCAAACTCAAAACTGGTGTGTGTTTTTTATAGGGCAGGGCAGCTTTAACCAACACCTCCAATCTCGTCTCATTGATTGGACTCCAGGTTGGCTGACTCCTGACTCCAATAGTTAGCTCTTGGAGAAGTGATTAGCCTAGGGGTTCACATACTTTGTCCACCCTGCACTGTGAATGTTTACATGGTGTGTTCAATAAAAACATGAAAACATATAATTGTTTGTGTGGTATTAGGTTAAGCAGACTGTGTTTGTCTATTGCTGTGACTTGGATGAAGAACAGAACAAATTTTATGATCAATTTATGCAGAAATCCAGGTAATTCCAAAGGGTTCACATAATTTTTCTTGCAACTGTATAAGTAAGTTAGAACAGCTGGCAGACCTGTAGGCTTGAGACTTGAGTCTGACTTGCAAAGACTAATTTGGTTTTGACTGATATGAGATTTGACTTGACTTGAGGCTCACGTAGTATCTTATAAACAAAAAAAATAAATAAGACAGCAACTGCAGCCACACAGTGTTCTCTCTTGAAGACCAGTAACTTGATTTGGACTTGTCCCTGAGTACTGAGACTGATATTCTAAGTAATATACTATTCTAACTAATATTGAGAGTCAAGACTGTTGCTTGACTTTGACTTGTCTTTGAAAACTTGGGATTAAGCTTGCACTTATCCATAAAGATTTGAGACTTGGCTACTATAGGACTTTGCACTGTGAGCTGACCCAAAATGTTACAACTTCTATGTTGCAACAAACAGCAAAAAATGAGTGTTTTTTAATGACTATGTCTGTCAGAAATTGTATTAAACCCTTTATTCATCAGATTGCTGTAAGCTCTCTTCTTTGTTTCTTGAGGTGTCAGAGCATGGAGAGGAGCTGAGTGCCAATGTATGCCGGCTGGACGGTGAAACGGGAATCTGGGAGGTAGAAACTGAGCTGCCAGCCCAGCGAAGCCACCACTGCTTGGCCGTGCTTGGAGGCTTCATCTTCGCAGCCGGCGGCAGTTCGTCCAGGGACAACGGCGGAGACGCTGCCTGTAACCTGCTGTACAGATACGACCCCCGCCACAACCAGTGGACTAAGGTACTGTAGCCGGTCCCATTCTTGTTATAACATCCTTTTCAGGTTACAAATGAAATGTGTGCTACATACACTGAACATGCAGATTTGGATGTTCATCAAAAATGTTTTTCCAGGGTTCTCCAATGAACCAGCGGCGAGTGGATTTTTACCTGGGAGCTGTGGGAGAGTCCCTGATTGCCGTGGGTGGGAGGAATGACACTGGAGCTTTGTCCTCTGTGGAGGTTTACCATCCCGCTGAGGACTGCTGGTCCTATGTGGCAGAACTTCCCAGGTAAGACTAAATGGTACTGTAGGCACAGCTGTTTCATTCATATGTCTCAATGATTCGCTGTCGTCCCCTGAAGATGTTTCATCATGTGTGGCTTTGGTGGCTGCCTGACTTTTCAAATAGCACTACCAATAGGTCAGAACACTGTAATATTAATTAAAGCTGCATCTGCTATGCCAAGGGTTTTAACCCACTGATCTGGTTATCAACCCAGCAAATTTACTTTTTTGCTCCGCCCCCACCACTTTCATCAGCCGTGTTTCCTGAAGCAGCACACAGCAGTTTACCACCAAACAGCAGACTAAATTAACAACCAGCTGATTAACATGTTAGATAGTGTTTCAGGAGCTGGTTAAGACCAATCCAGAGCTATAGGAAGAGCGCATATTAGAGTTCCATGTCCTCAGGTGAACATAAACTTGAAATGAATGCTTTTATTACTCTGTACCTGCTGGATGTGTAAAAAGCGACAACTTTGTAAAACTATATACGTACAGTTCAAATTTGTGTCTTTTTTTGTGGAATTCTGCCCGAGTGGCAGAAAAAAAAAAGATGTTTTGACAAGATACCTCAAAAACTCAAGAAGGAATTCCTGTCTGTAGTTTACAGAGTACAAAGTAAAGCTGACTGCAGCTGAGCCTGAACATTTGCAGGTGAAACTATGCCTGATGAACTAGCCTACAGAAATAGTTCGGCCAAGTCTAACAATGAGCTGAGTCTGAAAAACTGTGTCCTAAAGTCACCACTGTGTAGATGACAAATCCTTTAAATTTAGGAAAGGATGTTCTTTTCTCTGGCTCTACCTGTGGGCCAAAATTAAAACTTTCACAGTAACAATAAAGGTATTAGTCCAGTTTTCAATCTTACACCTGTTTTGAATATTGTTGTGATGATGTGTGGCATTAAAGCCTGATAAAGCTGCAAACATGACTGTAGACATTTACTTTTAAGCTGTAAAGTTCTGTTCTGCACGTTCCACATTGTTTTTTAAATTCTGTTTTCTAGGTTTACATACGGCCATGCTGGGACGGTCCACCGTGGCATAGTATACATTTCAGGTGGTCACGACTATCAGATCGGGCCATATCGCAAAGATGTCCTGAGTTATGATCCATCACGGGACAATGATGTGTGGGTGGAACGCCAGGCCATGTCTCTGGCCCGGGGCTGGCACTGCATGGCCTCCCTCAACCACCTCATCTACGCCATCGGGGGCAGCGATGACCACGAAGACACCACAGAACGCTTTGACATCCTACAGGTGGAGTCCTATGACCCATGCAGTGGACAGTGGACCCGGGTAGCACGGCTGCTGCTGCCCAACAGTGAGGCAGGGCTCGCAGTCTGGGCAGGGAGGATATACGTACTTGGGGGCTACAGCTGGGAAAGCATGGCATTCTCCAGAGCCACTCAGGTGTATGACCCCGACAAGGACTCATGGTCCAGAGGGCCAGACCTGCCGAAACGCATAGCAGGGGCCTCAGCATGTGTGTGCACTGTGAATCCCTTAAGATCATCACTCTCTCCTGAGAGGAAGAAGATGGGACAGGGGTTAAAAGCAATATTACACCCCACGTAACAATTTTTAATGGAAGATACATATTTTACAATGTCAGAATATTTTTTCCTGCCCAGAGGCACTGCAGCTTGGAGCAGCACTAATGCTGACACTGAAATAACCAGAGCTTTCTCTGACAAAGAACGCCTGATAAATGTATGGTGACATAATCTAGATGATAGGATGGACAGTCCTTGCATTCAGAGTTAGATATCCTCTGAAGAGAGGAATTATTTTTGTGTCCTGTGGTACAGTCGATACAAGAAGTACGCAGAAGTATTCAGGTGTCTTTCTGTGTTTTTGTAGTAAGGAAATGAGCCTGGATTATGGTCAGAGCCACACCAGGTCGGGCTCCATAACTGACCCCTCTCCTTAAGCCCTTCTGCTTTACAGCCACTGTCCAATCTTAGCTCCACAGCAGTAACTAGCTGTTAGGACTAACTTGCTCTACACTGCAATAGAAGGACAGTGCTTGATTTCCATGTCTTTTACATCGTTCATATGGTGAGGATGATGACTTTAACATGATACCACGTATGAAACCATCAAGCACATATTCAGTTGATGCAGACTGCCAGTGACAAGTGTCATTACAGTCAGCAAACAATAGTCAGCAACTAGAAATAAGCTGCTTTTGTCTGCCTGTTTATCAGTAATTTTTTTTGCCCTTCTGTCAGATATTGGGCCAGGTGACCACAATGGTGGGCCACATTTTCAAAAAAATCTTAAGTCAGAATCTGCATTCAAGCTCCAAGGTAAGTCTACCCGACAGGACTAAAAGTTGACAATGTCTAACAAATATATTTCAACAACTGCCTCTGGAGCACAAAACTACATTCACTTAGAGGATTGTTGACGTGTTCTGCAGACTGCAAAGCCTCGTCTGTCCTGTATCACACACCAAAGCACAAGTTCTAACAGGCTAATTTTAACATGCTCTTTCAAGGTCCATGCCTTAACACTTAACACAGTGTATGTCGTGAACCTGTAATGTGCTCAGTATTGAATATTGAAATAAATGAGTGTGTTTCAAAAGTATTTGTGGGTTGTGAGTTTGTAGGTCTTAAATAGTCAAATTAAAAAAGAATCCAGTGATTCTGTAAACACGATATTTTATTATCAATGCTCTGATATTTGTTGTTCATTGTTCATTACATTCATATTTGACTGAATTCTGAGTCGTCAGATGTGTCTTCAGATTCCATCATGATTAAATAAAAACTGATGAATCTGTAGGTATCCTGTGTGTAGCTGGCCTGGGGTTTATGGTTAGTTGATCCAGTGTTCTGTCTCTCCACATTCCAGGTAGCCTCATACAAAGGGGTAGTACGGATGAGACTTGATTCTGAGAGACAGAAAATGAGAATTACTATAAAAATGCCACACTTTACAGACGACTATCACTATAATGGCTGTGTGTTTACTTACTCCTCAAGCGTGAGGGTCCTCCACCCTCGGTCCAGTCCTCTCAGTGTGCTCATGTCTTCTTCAGTCAGACTGAAGTCAAAGATCTGCAAAATGGATACCACACCTATGAATACCTACAGTCAAGCCCGAAATTATTCATACCCCTGGCAAATTTTGACTTAAAGTTACTTTTATTCAACCAGCAAGTTTTCTTTTGACCGGAAATGACACAGGCTTCTCCCAAATCCCAAATGTATCCTTCATTTGGCGTAAAAAAGGAGAAGCCTTCAACCCTAAGAACTCCATCCCCACTGTCAAACATGGTGGTGGGACCCTAATGCATTGGGGGTGTTTTTCAGCCAATGGACCAGGGAACCTAATCACAGTAAATGGCACCATGAAAAAAGAGGAATACATCAAGATTCTCAACAACATCAGGCAGTCTGCAGAGAAACTTGGCCTTGGGCACCACTGGACATTTCAGCACACGACAACGACCCAAAACACACAGCAAAAGTGGTGAAGAAATGGTTAGCAGACAAAAATATTAATGTTTTGGAGTGGCCTAGCCAGAGTCCTGACTTGAATCCAATTGAGAATCTGTGGAGGGAGCTAAAGATCAGGGTGATGGCAGGGAGATCCTCCAACCTGAAAGAGTTGGAGCTCATCGCAAAAGATGAATGGGCAAAAATACCAGTGGAGACATGCAAAAAGCTGGTCAGCAATTATAGGAAGCGTTTGATTGCTATAATAGCCAATAAAGGCTTTTCTATTGATTATTGAGAAGGGAATGAATAATTTTGGACATGCCACTTTCTGTTCAAATGTAAATAAAAGCTGAGAAATCTTTTTCCACAATGATGCCTCTTGTACATCGTCTTAACTTTTTTAGGAGAAGCCTGTCTCTTTTTTTTTCTTTTTTTTTTTTTTTTTTTTTCTTTAAAAGTTGCTGGTTGAATAAAAGTAACTGTCAAAACTTGCCAGGGGTATGGATAATTTAGGGCTTGACTGAATGTGCACACAGCAGTGAGCCTGCCCAGGGTGATAAAGAGCCGAAAGTAGTAATTAATCAGTACTTAATTAATCATCACTATCATATTTTAAACTACTATACAAACTGCCAGACCTAACCTGCTTTTAAGCTCTTAACTTTAGCTCAGTATCCACTTGACACAGATTACTAGAGCCCATGGGTCACCAATGATCACTGAGTCATGTTAAACAAAGGAATTTAAATGCTTTCTTTTTTAGAATACAGTACATGTACATTTATCATTATTCAGTTGTGAAAAATGTTTTATTTGATTTAATTGTTTATTTAAAGTAGAAAAAATTAACTTAATTTGAAAATGAACATCTAACTTTGCACTTTCCCGTGGTGATGTGAAGACTGGACATTCATCAAGTGGAGGAATAGAAAAACTAATGTTGCTCTGTGTCTGCTGGATCTATAAATAAGCACTACCACATCAACTTTAGAAGCTAATGATGTTGTGTTTCCAGTTTGCTCTGCTCCTCCCTAACTAGCCAGAAGTCAATTAATGCAGAAAATAGACAATTATCAGGAGTGAGCCTCAGAGACAGAAACCGTAGCTGGATAAAAAAAAGCAGGGAAAGGAGAGGTTTTACCTTTGTGTTTTCAAGGATGTGATGAGACTTGTCACTCTTTGGGATAACTGAAATGCCCTGCTGCACATGGTACCTCAGCAATACCTGGGAGAATACCGCTGTTACTAACAAAGAAATTACACACACACACACAAATATACGGCACACACACTCACACTGACCTGTGCAGGGCTGTGTCTGTGCTTTTTGGCTATATCTGCCACTACAGGGTCCTCCAGGAGCTTATGTGGATCAGCGTCTCCTCTGAGCCTGTGATAGGAAAGAGCAAAGGATGAGAGTACAGGATTTTTATTCACACAAATGAGTTGGCACAGTGGGTAGTTAAAGTACATTGCAGTCAGTTCTGCTCTCATACTGTATCTGACTGACTGCATCACCGCCTGGTACAGCAGCTGCACCGCCCTCAACCGTAAGGCTCTACAGAGGGAGGTGAAAGCTGCTCAGCACATCACCAGGACGGAGCTGCCATCCATGGAGGACCTCTACACCCAGCGGTGTAGGAAGAAGGCCACCAAAAATCATTAAGGACCCCAGTCACCCAGCTACAAACTGTTCTGCCTGCTGCCGTCTGGACCGACGGTTCTTCCGCAGCATTTCGAGCCCGAACCACCAGGCTCAGGGAAGCGTCATCCCTCAGGCCATAAGACTTTTGAACTCTGTCCACAGCACCATCACTTTTTAATAACACCTCCACTTCTATTGTATATATTTTTTTTCTATTGTATATATTTTATTGTATACATCTGTTAGTTGTATAACATTATATTTATAGTTTATATTTTATCTGTATAACTCTAGTTATACGTCTTTATTGTTATTATTACTCTGGTTAGTATTTATCTTAAATTTTATTTTATTTTTATTTTTAAATTTTTTATTTTTTTATTTTTATTTTATTTGTATTTTTATTTATTATTTTATTATTATTATTATTTATTTTATTTCTTAATCTCTTTTTTTTCTTGTTGAGAAAGCCTGTGATTTAAGAATTTCATTACCAATGATTGCTGATGTAAATTGTTGTGTAATAACAATAAATTCTTAAAATCTTGAAACATTGGCAATAAACACACAGCTGCATTACAGAAGAGCCAAAGAAGAAGCCCAAAAAACATTGCAATATGTATTTCCTTTTATGTATCCATTTACTATGCTGTAATCAAATGAAAAACACGTGGTTAAATTTCCATATGCCACTGAAGTCATCCAGGTGATTGATGGTCTGAGTAGATGGAGTATATGAGTGAAGCTGTATGTCTTACAGCTCTGGGGGTCTTGCAGGTGAGCCAAAGGGGCTGTAGGCAGTCAGGGCGATGTTTTTGGATTTACAGAACTCTATCATCTCTGTCTGCACCAGGTAGGGATGAAGCTCCACCTATAGATGACACAGGGCCAAACAAAAGGTTTGTTGTGTCACGTTAAATTACAACTGTATGATGTCATGCGATTACATCGCATACTCACATTACACGGAAACAACTTCATGTGATGGCACATGATAATGCCATGTTCTGTATGGGAGCATACGATGTCATGGTAACATAGAGGTCATTTATGAGTTCATTATTTGTGACATTTTATAATATCACTACAATATATACAGTATATGGTCATGATAACCAGCTAAAGACATTATTTACGCAAATGTTATTTAATCATGATAAACTGTATGATGATGCTGTTTGTGTAATGTCAAATGATGTCACGATATCATTATTCACCATACAGTATGATATGGTGATCAAATGATACTATTTGACATCCTTAAGTTGTATGTTTTACAATGTCATGATTCCTTGCTGTTAAAAATAATCCATTTTAATCTCCACATTTGTGTTCCTCAAACTACATCGCAAGTCATGATGAACAGATTCTAAAGGCAAGAAAAAATGTTAATGTGGGCTCTATGATAAATCAACGGTACATGGTAGAAGGAAATAAAATTATTTATTTTATTAATTATTTTAATGAGCAGATTTTCTCCTGCTTATCTAATCTAACTATAAATGGAAGAAATCTCTGTCTGTCTGTGTGTCTGTCCATCAAATATCTTAGCAACCATTCATCTGACTCCAACA
Organism: Scortum barcoo; assembly: GCA_023238725.1. Lineage (NCBI taxonomy): Eukaryota > Metazoa > Chordata > Actinopteri > Centrarchiformes > Terapontidae > Scortum > Scortum barcoo. The sequence continues at coordinate 26,970,613 of CM041536.1, read as the reverse complement.
CTCGGTAGGTGTATTGTCGAGGACCCAGGGAAGTCCAGTGACAGGTCTGAAGTTGTTTGTGTTAGCAGCATCAGTTGGCCAGAAATCTGCGAGCAATGATAAAGACTGCTAGACAGGTCCGTTTTGAACATGCAACTGGAGCTCAATGCGTACCTGATTGACAGCAGGGGTCACTCTGCACAGAGCAAGGAGCCTCTCCAGCTGCAGGATGCTGAAGTTGGACACACCAATGCTCTTCACCTTCCCAGACACTTGCAGGGCTTCCATCCCCTGATAACAGACAGCATCAGTGAACACATGTCTAAAAAAGATCTGAACCTCTATCCCTTGCCAGGTGAATGACTGGCCTAGTTACTGAGTTATGGTGGTGCCAGAGCACATGCAAACAGTATGTGTTCTTACCCTCCACACATCTAAATAGTCTATGTCAGAGGTCAGCATCTTTCCATCCTTCTCTGGGAAAAGTTCATCATCCACTTTCTAGGAAAAAAATGAATAGTAATAGTTAAACAAGTGCTTGAATGAAAAAAACATGTTTAAAAAACATATTGAGATAGAAATTACTCCTAACCTGCATAAAGTGATTTTTTTTATATTGGCAATGAATAAAATGATATAATAAAAAAAATCTACTCAAAATCACATACCCACAATATGTGATACACACAGTATTCACTTCATTTGTCCTCTTTTAGCCCATTATTTTGTTTTTCTGGCTTGCACAAAGACTCAGTTTCCAGCAAAGTCCAGTCAACCCACTGTACACTGAACTGCAGGCAAAGCCAGTGACTAGTTGTTGAATAAAGCCCAGCAGGTTAAGACCCAGATATTTTTCTATACATTAGTATACTTGTATATTTTGTAGGAGTTGATGGAGACCAAGTTAATAGTGAAGTTATATTTGTTAGCTGGATAGAAAATATGCTCAATGAGATGGCTGTGTGGCTCTCAATGTTAGCTATTAACATGGTGAGCCATTACTTAGGACATTTTGACAGTTTGGACAGTTTGTTTGGATGATTTAAGAATCATTTAATGTAGCTTTAACATAGTAACTAATGGGGAAGGACATTACAATTGCAATAGTCAAGAATTTATTCTGTCACACTATTTTGGATGCTACACTCAACCTTAAGGCCAACAGGGAAATGCACAAGGTAAAGATCAAGGTAGTCCAGCTGGAGATCATTCAGGGACTTATTCAGGCACACAGGGATGTCCCCTGGGGCATGATGGGTACACCACAGCTGTAAAAAGAAGAGGTACAGAACAGGAGGGTTAACAGCAAAATAATATATCATATACAGTACCTAAGGCAGCATATGAAACATGAAAAGTGTTCAAAAATTGAAGCCATTATCAATTCATAAAATATTTTATTCATCCCAGAACTCCCCTTTATCTGTGTGTTAGGTTCAGTATGTCCACTCAAACATGGCATGGGTGTGACATGTTAATTAAATAAGGACAATTTATTGAAGCTGTATAAACACAGTAATTCCCCCTCTTCATGTTGCACCCTAGTTCTGCTTCAGCACCTGTTCTCCTCAGCACCCACCTTACTGACAATGAACATGTCCTGACGCCTGATGATGCCCTGCTGCATCTTGGAGCGTAGAGCCTTGCCAATGTCAACCTCGTTTCTGTAGCTGTAAGCAGTGTCTATATGACGGTATCCAGCCGCAATGGCAGTTTCTACTGCACCCTGGACTGAGGTGCGGGGGAGATGGGACGACTGCAACAAGTAGAACAATTTTAAATAGATGGTTCTTTCACTCTTTTTCATTGTAGAGCAATGCATTGCAGTATAGAACCCTGCAACCTTCTTGATCAAGCCTGTGATTTGCACCTCTGAGGCAGGACCTCCTACATCTATCTCTACAATTTAAATACTGTCTTTATCAAAGGTTAAGACTGGGGTTAGGGGTGAGGGTTCTACCTTTCAGGAAATATGCTTATTGGTGATCTTGTCAAGAGGTAAATAACATCAGTACAACACTATTGTTTGTGCATTAAAGCAGCAGTGGGAAACTTATTAAAAAATGACTTTTAGTCATATTTGTTAAAACTGTCTCTATGTCCTTGACAGTAGAACATAAGACAGATAATCTGTGATAAAATCACACTCTTCTGGCTCCACCTGCTGCCTCTAAGCTCATTGGACAAGAATCCACCACACCTGAAGTCAAAACAACCAATCAGAACAGAGGATCTGATGGAGCTTAAATCGCTGCTCGTGCACAGTTTGCGCAAAACTGAGGATAAGCCAACTCAGAGTGGATGTAACATGTGACAGATAAACAGCAACTGAAAGACCAAGCAATGAAAAAAAAAAAGTTTACATGAAAGATAAGTAAACAGAAGAAGAACAATGAAGAAAAACAAGTTAAAAGAGAGCTAGACCAAGTGATGCTGTAGGGTGGCCTTTAGGAGGTGAGTGGGAGTGGAGCAGAGAGAAGGGAAGAGACCTAGAATTTATACCCGCTCTAATTTTCAAAATATGAGCACTGTCTTTTAATCCTACATACAGTCACTTTTAAGATCTTAAATACACCATCCAGAACCAGTAGATCTCACAGTACAGTACAGCATCTCAGTACTAACATATATGGGCACAAATGGAGCCACTTTATTCAGACTCAACAGAAACAAATTTAATCTCACCAAAACCCTGTATGAATAGTTTAGAAATATATAGACATTGTGAATATTCAGGGGGACAGTTGGAGCAGAGCCACTGCTCGCCAACAAACAGCTTCTGAGCACACTGGATTCTTCTCACCCGGAGCTGGTTACCAGTGGGAGGAGAGCTCAGGGTTTATTTCTGTAATTTATTTTTTGGATCAAAAAGTGAATTCATCTTCACTCTCACTTCTCAACCTGTCTGCAGCAGCGAGCCAAGGAGGCGCTGACCTCCACTGTGGGTGTTATAATGTCATTAGTCTGTCTTTGTCCAGACTGTACAGAGGAGAGGAGAGAGAGACTGGAAGAAGGATCAGAAAGAACCAGAGTCTCTGAGGAGTGCTGCGTTCACACGTTACACACACACACAACACACACACACATTAGGAGCTATTAACTTGCTAAACATTAGATAGTTTGATGGTTGTGAATGCCTTCAAGTGAACGCTTAAAACTGCACTCTACCACCTCACTTTTACAACACTGTGGGCAATCACTCTGTCTGTTTATAGACGCGGTGCAGACTCACTTGCATGACCACTGCATGCACAACTGTCCTGTCTTCAAAACAAATAAATGAGAAGCAGCAGACCCAGAGAGAGTGTGACTTCATGCTCAGATAAAGACACCATTATTATCTTATATCTCATTTGTTACAGCGTAGATGTAAGAACGCCAAGTTGTGGTTGTGTTACAGTGAGGTTGGCAGGCAAATAGTAGAGACTTCAGTTGTTGTAGGGTTTAAACAAACAACCAGCATGCTAATAAGTGAGCTTTAGATATGCTTGTCTATTTTTGCATATTTTTATTTTGGAGTCTTTATGCTAAACTAATCAACTCATAGTTCTAGCTCCATAGTAATTGCACAAACACGAGAGAGGTCTTCTCACCTAACTTTCAGCAAGAAATTAAAATAAGCTTATTTCCTAAATGTCTTAAATAAATGAAGCAGGATTAACATGCAGCCTGTGAGGAAGTCCCATTTGAACTGGATGGAGTTAAACAATCTGCCAGTCAGAATCCCTTACTTTCAATAAGCAGACGCAAGTTAACGCTTGTTACCCGAAGTTTATGTATTTGAAAAATATCATAAGAACATTGCTCTTAAAAGTATAAAGAAAACACATTGATGACAACAGGATTCTTAGTGCAGTAGAAACAGATATAGAAATGAGTGTACCTTCCATGTCCCCAGACCCAAAACTGGCATTCGTGTGCCATCATTCAGCTCTATGGTCCTGGCCACCTGTGTGTCCTCAGCAGAGTACATTTAACCACCGCAGGAGAGAAACAAAATGAGAACCTCAGCACACACTTCCCCTCAAACTGCAACTGCTGAGTCAACGTCCTTCCTTTTTCTTTGCTGATTTTACTTCTCTGTCTCCTGTTTCTTTCTTTCACTCTATCCGTTTTCTTGCCCTCTCACTATTTCTCTGTCTCTCCTCCTCCTGCCTTATCAGTGCAGTAGTTAATTATTGGACAACACACAAAGTACCACCATGAAGTATTTATGTGTATACTAAGTAAGTGAGGAGGAACGTGTTGCAAAGGTCACTCTTCTCATAGGGGTAGCAGTGCACACACACACACACACATAAGCACACACACAGGCAGGCTCACTTTGTGAGAACAGTCTGCTGTAATATTTCCAGTTTAACATTAGGTGGGGATATTGTATCACTGCACTGTGCAGTTATGGTATAAATGCTGTAGTTTGTAGGAAGAGGAGTTTCATTTATCATAATCAATGACAATTTTCACATATAATAATAGATAATAAATACTTATAAATAAAAGTTACCAGCCAGAACTGAATTGTAATCATGTGGCATGCACTGTAGCCACTGGGTGACTTTTTTTTGGATGGGCAGTGTATATATGTTTAAATATTTTTATATGTTACTACTAATTATGAACTAAAATGATTGGGCCCCAAAGCAGGTCTTGTAACTATCTGTCTTTTAGAGAGACCCTGTGCCAAAACGTACAGCCTTAATAAATGTTTAACCAAATATCCAAAGATGTGTCTTAGGAGGACTATAACTCTTTCTTTAAACCCTGTGGGCCTGTAACAGTTTAATGCAATCCTGGGAATATTTGTTGTCAGAACATTTCATTTAAAATCATATATGTCAGCCATATGGTGGCACTAGAGGAAAAGTCTGGGAATCACCACAGTTGTTGGGATCTGTTTCTGTTTCTGAACAACATTTTGTGCCTACTCATCTAGTATATGTTGAGTTATATCACAGGATACATGAAAACTGTCCTGACCTGTGGTGCTAGATCAACAGTCAGTCATCACCAAAAGATATTACAATTTATCTTCATCTTCCATCCAATCATGCATGTCTCTACAACATTTCAAATATTTCAGTCTGAACCAAAGTGCAGTAACAGTAGTTGAAATGACGTAGTGTGTATCTAATTGATGTTAACATGTTTTTATTAGGTAACTATTAACATAAACTCCACATAAAATTTTGTGTCCGTAAAAATATATATTTATACATATAGTAAAGGATATATGTGATTCAATATGACACACAATTAACACACAAACAGCTTACAGCTTACATGAAACAGCTTAATCTTCTAATAAAGAGCATATCAGTGTAGTCTAACACTGCACTGAGGGTCATTTTCTAGCAAAAGAAAAATATGCAGAAGATTATGTTATAGCATAACTATCTATCTATCTAAATAAAGTTACACAAATTATATAAATACACAGAAACAAGTTAATGTAAGTTGCCTGTATAAAATATAAATATTATGTCTGCCCATTTCATACAGTTTACATAAAAGATTACATCATCAATGGACCATCAGATATGTTGCTTCCAAGATTTTAGTCATATGAAGACAATATTAGAATAAAATTTCAGTTAATTCCAGCTCAGTATATGACTAGAGGGCAGTTCTTCCATTCTCCTGGGTCTGGTTTCCACGAGATCCATGCCATCAGACTGGTCCACCTCTGCTGCATCACTGGTCCAGATCATTGCTGTCGCGGCTGCGGGGTCGATAGTGGCGCTGGCAAAACTCCCTGATCCGACCACAAGCCTCCACCATCATCTCCTCTGGCACCGTCACCACAATGCGAAAGTAGTTAGGGTACTCAAAAGCCTGGGGAGAGGACAGAACATGGACACATTACATGTTTTACATGTTTTTCAATTGGATTCAAAATGAAAATATGTATACACATGTAGGAACAAATGAATGAATGATAAGCAGACTAAAAAAGGGATGATGTCTTACTGAGGCAGGCAGACAGAAGACAGACTGCTCGGTCACCAGCCGTTCAGTAAACTCTACATCATTCTTAAAATCCGGAAAGTGATCCATGTCAATCCCCACCTGGACAAATGTGCAAACAGACACTATTAACTCTCGTAAAAAACTCAAAGTCATATTCATGTGAATGACATACTGTGGAGTAAATAACATTTTAAAGGAAAAATGTTAGATTCAGAACTATTTGTGTCCATGTCCAAAATACAGCACACACACTTATAGTACTGACCATGAGGTACATTGCTCCTGAAGGCATGACAGGGTTCAGGCCAGGGACGGTGCACAGCTCACTGAAGCAAATCTCTGAGTTGGACTGAAGAATGAAAAGGTGATCCAGTCAATCTCATGTGATGTGACAGGGAGTCAGAATAAAAATAAAGAGATCTAAAGAGGCCTTATGAAATAGGCATGAAATAGTTGGGTCATAAACATAGAAAGGTTGTAAGTAAGACATTTTTATTGTTCCAGGGCAAGGCCCGAAAATGCCTTATTAAACAGGATATTTGAAAATATATCCTGTTTTAACCTATAAACATGTAATTATTGTAACATCATTACAAAATACCACATTATGCATTGCAAAATGGTTTAAGTGCTGCAGAGCAGATTTAACACTATCCAGGTAAAGGCCAGCCAACTGACTTGTGTGTTCCGGGTATCATTAAGAAAGTAATTTGATCAAAGTGTAAGTTCCAGTAAAATATAGAGATGGTAAGAAGATATTTTGTGAATAGAAAGATATTACTCTCTGTGTACCATGATGAAGCTGATGGTACTGTTGTAAAAGCTTTGAGGTGTGTTGTTAAGGATGCTCTCCAGGGCACCCTGTACAATGCTGCAGGCTCCCAGAATACGCTGGCTCAGTTTCACCAGACCCTGTCGAATCTGCAGAGGAAACATACAGCATGTGTCAATTAGGTGAATGTAACAGTAAGTAAGTATTAGACTTTTCCAGTTATTGCTGTGTTAAAAGAATGACACACAAACACCCAGTTACCTCGGATCCAAATATGTCATTCCTGTCATGGATGAGGATCCATCCCATCCTCCAACCGGGGACCAGCCAACGTTTAGCCAAGCCACCACAGGAAAGGACAGGAACATCACTGCTAAGAGACGCCATGGAAGGACAATGGCAACCTGGGAAAACCTGAGGACACAAGAGGGAACAAAATGAAATATGTTCAGATGGCAAAGTCATCCATGACCACACCATTATGTTGAGTGAAAGTGGGGTTGATGCATATTTATGGTGCCTTCAAATGTTAATCCAATAATCAAGGCCATTTTTTAAAAGTAGAGTACAGGACACACCATGTTTGGCATTCAAGCATATCACGTTGGGAGAAAGTTTTTTCCCAAATTAGATTATATAATATTCATTATGCAGATGTGGGGGAAATCAAAGAACGAATAAGAGAGACCAGTAGAGAACAAAAAGAGAGAGATGGGGGGTGTTGAGGAAAGGGGTTATTGTGCTGTAACCACAGTAAGCTACAATCCACACTGAAAGCTGGTTCTCATTATCTTTGACAGTGAGAGGGGAACTGCCCCACATCCTATTGGCCAGACTGCTATGAATGACATAACAGCAATGCACATCTGAAATGTGCCTGTACACTGTATGTGCCAGACTGTTCAAATTAAAGCATTTTTTGGCTAATGGCGTGTGTCCAGACACGAAGAGACTCCCCCACCTCTCCCCTCTCTGACATCATGAGTTAAGTAACAGTAAGATTACATAAAAAAAAATCGTGATCGGAGTGAAGGGTTTTGGTCGGGTGAGCAACAAAAAATTGAATGTGAATAAAAATGGAGCAAGCTGTTAACAACTATTTTGCCTAAAGCTTCTAGCAAATGTACAGACTGAAAGTATGAAAGAAGAACTTAATTGCTGCATGTGTAGAATAATAATCATTGATTTTACAGCTCATATACAGGTCATACATCTGCTCAGCACTAGTGATGGGAATTCCGGCTCTTTCGGCTCCCAGACAGCTCTTCAGATTTTTTTGTTGCTTAAATTAATTTATCACCAACAATAATGTAAAATTATGTGCAAAATGAATTACTAATGTAAAAAAACATGCATTATGTTTTTTAAATTTATATATGTTTATTATATAGATATGCCTTTATTTATTCACACTACAGAGTGCTACAAAAATAAATTATAAAATACAAAAACAAACTTTTAACTATTTACAATTGAACTTTTAACAATTTTAAACTTTTAGCTTTTTTATACTAAACAAATTTAAAGTGAAACAACACAGAATCACTGTCTCGATAAGAGATTTTAATCTTGCAGACTCTACACTCTGCCTTTGTATTATCAAATGAATTGAAATGGGTCCAGATTTGACTCCTTTTCCTGCTGTCACTCGTTTTCTTAACTTTGACCTTTCCAGCACGTTCGTGTTGTCTCTCCTTGTGGCCCACTGGCCTCTTTCTCTTCTCTCTCTCTCTGTCTCCCTGACTCCCTCCCTCCTATTCGTGTGGTTGTGTGTGTGTGTGTGTGTGTAGCTGCTGCCCCTCCCCCCTCTGCTCAGTACAGACACCGAAACAACGCCACACATATTGACCAATCACGTTTGAAGAGAAAAAAAGAGAGAAAAAAACTAAACAAAGCGGCTCCCAATCAGGATCCGGCTCCCGTCGTTCACTTCAAAGAGCCTGGCATTAAGAGCCAGGATCGTTCGCGACCGACACATCACTACAGAGCACCCTTTGACTGCAGTCACACGTTGTAAAACATGGTTTATGTAACATAATTTACTGAGGGTCTCTGGAGGAGAGGGACAGGGGACTATGTCCGCTGACTAAGTCTTACTGGCTGGTACAGTTCGCAGATGCCCTTCCCCCTTAGCTGAGAAACACTAAAGTCGAAAAGAGGCCCCACGACCGCACCCCCAAACCGACTCTCCACCCACCACACGCCCCATTCCTCCCCTGTTGATGCTGCTCCAAAACCCAACATCTGCATTAATGGCAAACACATGTAGGCAAAAAAGTGCAGAGTCATTCTGGTCTGCTTATATTTCATGTGAAATGGTTAGCTGGTGGTGGGAGGGGGGGTTGCACCCAACAACCCCAGCTTGGAATTTTTCCACTCGTACTAAGTTTTAAAAAGCACAAATACGAGTCTTCAAAATGTCGTCTTCTTTGTGTTCTTTATGAATTCTACTGAACTATCCTCAGTGATCCTCCGTGTGCTCAGTAGAGACAAATGAGACACAGACTCTCGTGGTCTCTCTCTAACCTGATACTTTGATGTATAGAGACCAAACCTCAATTTGTCCATTTTAATCTCACACCTCTAATAATTTATTCAACTGTACCACCACAATTAATGATATGTACTATAAAACACTGACTTATAAAAGAACACAGCTGAAGAAAGACCCAAGGCTGAAGTAGGTGAGATGAAATTAAACAAATCAAAGGTTAAAGATGCCTTTGATTTGTATTTATTACCTCATCAGAATGATACCTAAGTGGAAAACTACTGTACTTGACAGTTCAACTCTACCTTATCTCCACTTTTTTATTGAGTTGGCAAACAGCATTCAGCCTGCCCATGAATGTGTTTGTTCCCGTTTATGTGCCTGTACAGGAGTCTATGCGCTTGTGTATAGCTGTGTACGTGTTTGTTTGACCTCAACTAAAATTCGACCATTACAGACCTGCCAAGGCCGACACTGATGCCAACGCTTAGAACTGAATGTACTGGAAATGTTGTTGTCTGATTTCTCTCTTTACATTTGAATTTGGTCATTGTGATGTTTAAAGGGTTAGCTCACCAACTTTCTGCCTCTATCTGCCCCTATCCCAAGATACTGAGGATGTGTGCATCTAAAAGTGCTCACAGCATTGAAAAATGACATTTGAAGCCACTGCCCATGTTATTCTGGATAATTCACAAAACACACTGATATGTAATTCTGGAGAAAACAGATTTCAGTGAGATCTGTGAATTATACTGAGTAAAGATGTATTTAGATAGAAGAAAAAGTGAGATACAGAGGGAGTGAAATTGCATAGAAAGTCAAACAGACATGAATTTCCTCTAGGCTGCTCAAAGGTACTGTATGGACAATCAAATTTCATAAAGTATACAGTGACAGAGAAAGAGCTGAGTGTCGGGACTAAAATTAGTTCATTAAGATGATGATAAAGAGCTGTCACCAAGCCACCCACTCATTGCTACAGCTAACATCTGTAAAGTCAGGCCATTAGCTGTTTGGGCAGAGTAAACAAAAACTGCAAAAACACTATGCTGTTTCTGAGAAAAACATGCTGCTGCTGCATCACAGTTGACCAACCAATCTAACTTCTTCTCCTAGTCTTCCAGTCTTTTCCCTTAGCAATTCTGATACCTCGACTCCGTAAAACAAAATCTTGGTCTAGACAACATGTAGAATAAAGTAAAAATACTTTGACAGCAAAATCAGACTATTACAAAATACAAAAGTGTTTTGACAACTTAGTATATTTTGACAATTTAGTTCTAACATTGCAAAAAAGGCATGATATTATGCACATAAAATATTCCATTGTACTTGTGGACTTCGCATTTTGACCATCATGTGAAAAACTGCACTGTGATATATCATTATATTATCATTATATTAGCACTGGATGACTCTACATGCATGCAGCCCAAGTCTAACTGACCCACGTCCACTGCTAGCCCTTGCTTATCTTCCTCCTCACTGGTGTTACAGAGGGACAATCTGTATGACGTGACTTGTGTTAGTGTGTAGTTGCACTCACCATATCGCTGTAGATTTCGTCAGCCAGAATGGGAAGGCAGTGTCTGGAGGCCACTGAGAGGAAGAAAACCATGTCATTTTTTCAGGAAGATGAAGCAAATTATTTGAAGGCCGAAATGTTTGCCTCAGACTTAAACTGTGATCCCAATTCAAAGATTTTGAGGAATTTGAACTATTTTTCCTACCAAGGCAAAGTGGGGCAGAACTACAGCTTACCTTTGAGGATCTTCTGTAGGTGTTCCTTGCTGAAGACAGACCCGCAGGGGTTGGATGGATTGGTAACAATCAGACAGGAGGTCCTCTCGTCAATGAGACTCTCCATGTGTTGCAGGTCAGCCTCCCAGGACTTCTCTGGCTGCAAATAACACACGTAACTCAGGATGAAGGCAGAAGATTAATTCCATCTTTTAACAAGCAGTAAGGCAGTAAGGCTTCAACATACTTATGTGGTAGAACTTTTTAAGTTTGAAGTTAATTAACAACTTGAGATCTGCTTCCAATATGTGGAGTTGCAAATTTCATTTTGAACCACTATTCTAGCGTTACTGCTTCTACTTCCCCTAATTTTATTTAACGATGGAGAATTGCATCACAAGAGAAGAGAGGCCTGACAAAAACAAGTACTGACAAATACCGAGAGAAATGAAGCCAGTGATGCATTAAAACAAAAAGTGGAAAGGTTATGACCAAAACAGGCCTCCTCTGTAATTATTACAGTATTTCTCCACTCAGCCTTTTAACTGGCGTGATGTAATGGAAATATAAACAACGCCTGGAGATGTTTTTTAATAAGCAGTTCGAGGTGTTAATAGTTCTACAGACACCTCTTTTATAATGGTTTTCTATGGGCAAAGCTTCAGGGATGATGAGAGGATGTTTTTGTTGCAATAACATGAGGGGCCACTGGGACAAATTGGCATTAAGGCTGAGTGTACCATACATAAACTGTATATACAGTCAATGGTACCATATTCCGTTCAGGTCTCTTAATAACTTCCAATAGCTGGCAAGCTAGTTAAGAATACCGGTAGTTACGAATTTTGATCAAAAATGGCTCCAGCTTTTCATGAGACCGCTATAGCTTGTTCCAGTTTTCTATTACTACACATGCTAAATAAATAAGGTTAAAAATACAGCTTTGGTGTTGTTTGAAGCTTTTGAGTTCTTTTTTCTTCCTCTTACTTTAAGACTCTGAGGGAAGCTTTGGATAGACATTTCTGGAACATGATGTTGTGTTATTGTATGATAATACGCGAAGTCAGCTCTATACTGGACACTCACAGATGAATTTTACAGTGATGACAAAGAGCATCTTTCCCAAAATGCTGAAGTTTAAATAGATTTTATGTTGCAAGTTGAAAGGTAGGTACAGTAAGTGTCTTACCAGCAGATTGTAGAGTTTGACCTCGATACCCAGGGACACAGCCAGAGTCTTATATAAAGAGAAGCCTGGGCATGGGACCAGGATGTTGTCCCCTGGGTTACAGAGGACACTGATAGCCAGGTCAATGGCCTGACTGCAGCCACTGGTCAAAATCACGTCCTGGAGAGGGGGGTGGGTACACTTTACTTATGAGAGCAGACACACCAACCACACATCTGCACTAACACCATCCAACAACAACATCCTACAGTTTCTTTTTTTGTAACAAGTAGATAACTTTCCATGGTATGTACTCTGATGCACTGCAACCTAGTTATAAGGCAAATTATTATGAGCATAATATTGCATGTATTGTGAGTAATTTTCATTCATTTTCATTCATTCATGATGTGGTTGCAGCTGACTAAGTTAAGTCAGTCACTTAAGTCAAGTCAAACAGTGTCATTCATATTTAGAGGCACTGCAGAAGAATGAAGATAAGAAAGCATGAATAACACAGTCTATCATCAAAGATGTGAGATGTATTAGGCATAAGCACCTCTGCCTCTAGTGGAGCCTCAGGACAGCTGTAAAAGTTGGCCACTGCCTGTCGGCTCTTCAGATAACCTGACGGTGGACACAGAGAAAATATATAGTACATACATACATACAGAATTACATTAGACCCACAGACAGTGGAAAATCAAATAATATAACTGCCTCTACATTTCCCCACATTGGAGCAGGACATCAGCATTGAGTTGGTAAACATAAGTGCACTGTGTGTGATTTAATGACATCAGAAAATTTCTGGTTATTAAATTATGAAGTCCAAGTTGGGTCAACTAATAAGGCTGCAAAAACCAAAACATTTCACCTTTATGAATGTGTACTTCTGCTTTTAAAGCAAAGCAAATGATATTTCTACCCTGTTCACATTTAAAGATATTCACTTCAGATGTAGTTAGTTTGCAGGTCCATGTGACTCACCAATGGAAGGGGCATAGCCATTGTATTTTTGGGAGTCTATGGCATCTTTCATGGCCTGAAGCACGGCATCATCTGTAGGCAGGTTTCCAAACACAGTGGGATCTCCTGAGGAGCAGATGTGATGGTTAGTCAACAGAGAGAGAAAACAAGAAAGACTGAAGAGTGAGAATTGTCTTATAACTTGCTGACTTAATGATTTATGAACTGAAATTTCACCTATGGAAAGTGCGATCATGGGTTTATCTGGGTTTGGGGTGAGCTTCATCCCATCCACAATGGCCCTGATGGGATTCAGTGTGTTGTTGGCCATGTGTGAGGGCTTCACTTCCCATCTCTGCCTGCGGCTCTTGGCTTTGGCCGGATACAAACTTCCATTCACATTGACATGGTGGATGCCATTGCCATGTACTCCCTTCCCACTGACTCCGGTCATGTTCAGGCTTTTGGCATTGACAGTGCTTTTACCGTGGACTCCATTCCCACTCATCTGAACCAAGTAAGGCTTGTTATCCATCCTGGAACTGATGAGAATGATAGACAATGTTATATAGTGTTAGAGCAGCAAAATAAAGGAATTTCCAATGATGAAAAGGATATTTACTCAGCACTGTACTGACACTGACACTGTTCTGACCAACAACCATTCTATCAAATATAATAATAAATTATTATAGATCAAACTCCCCAACTCAATAAAAATACTCAAAATACGTCCAGCAGCTACAACTTAGTATTCAAATAACACAATAACAATAATAATCCTCTCCAGCCAATGAAATTTATAATGATGTAGCACTCTTAATGAGTAATTTTAATGTTAATACTTGTGGTATATTTTGTTGCTAATACTTCTGTATTTTCTCTTGTAACAGAGTTTTTTATTTCTTACTTGAGTAGAGGATCTGTATACTTTGGAAATGTCCCTTTAGCAATATTAATGCGCAAGTGCAAAAAAAAGTACTTTAAAATTTAATTCATGTCTTAAGATTAATTTAAAAAATAGGTATGCTGTTGCTCATCACTCTTCATGCTCAGAGATTATTATTAGATGAACATATCAGGCAGACTCTCTGTCTTCATTTTACTGGGTTATCAGAAGAAAAAACATTAAATCAAGTCTTTGTGTCCGAACAGTGCTGGGTCCCCGGAGTCGCTCAAAACGGGATGTTAAAAGACCACATATTCTCAGATTATAAATAAATAAATAAGCAAGCTGTGGAAGATCAATTTGCAACGAACAAAACAGATGACTAATTTTAAAACATGCATTGAATTATCATGCAGCTCCATTCATAATGAATTAGTTTAATATCAGACCAATCGTTCAATTGATACCTTTTTTTATATCCTACTTGCACTCACCTCATTAGGTACTGAACACAGCAGCAGCGCACGTTAGTTATCTTACATAAACTGGGCTGTACGGGGTGGTTTAAGTCGGTTTTATAGCTTAAGATCCCCAAAAATGGGTGTTGAGCACTGCCCAACTTTCCATTGGTGGAGGCCGAGGGTAGTTGCATTACACCCCTCTTATATCACTAACCAGAACCATACCACGTCAAACTGAACGGCAGCAATTACCGGGGGACGGTCCGCGCACGAGACAGGACACCTCCCCACCGTGCGAGCGCGTCACGAGCCGCCAGGACATCAGAGGGAGGAAACGTGTCAGTGTGCAGACAGCGGGTGTGCCTTTGTTCACAATAATGAAGTGCTGTGCATGTTTGGAAAGAAAGAAAGAAAGAAAGAAAGAAAGAAAGAGAAGTACAATCAGGGTCTTTCTTCAATATGAAATGCTGGACAGTAAATATTAATTAATGAATTATTAATTATAATTGTATTCTACATTTCTAATTTTACCTGAGGAAAGGTAATATTAATATTAGCCTAAAGAAAAAGAGAGAGAGAGAGATGAGAGTCTTGATGAAGCTTCACAGAGATGATGGAAATTGTAGTTGGGTGATAATTCCCTGTGGATTCATCAGTGCAGCCGGCATCCTTTCACATGCATGTAGTTATGTGAGCCCTTACTAATAGAATGCTTTAATATTATAAGGAACTGTAATACCTGTGTCAACAAAACATGTTATGATTTCATGTGTCTCACTGTTTGCCAGATGTGAGCCTTTAGACTGCCTGGTCACATGGTGTTAAATCAATGTCAGACAAACAGTGGTTCAGACAAAACACAGTGATGCTGTTGTGATGCCACTAAAATGATTTCCGTCATCTTTCAAAGATGGAACATCACTCTCAGCTTCCACTTCAACTTTATCATGCCTGAAGGGAAATGTCTTGCGGCCAGGTGACACATGAGACTCAAGTACAAAAACATGATCAAATAGATGAATATCTTACAGGTGACTTGTAGTTTATACTCATAGCCTCCTCGACTGGTATCTTGGTGTACAAAGTGGATATAGATGAGCTCAAGTGTGTGCTCAACATGTGTTACTTCTTTGATTTGATGCAAGGACACTTGTAGGTCACATAATTATAATATCCTTTGCCATATAAGGCCAGTAGAACCTGTCGCTGGCAAAGTGTAGGACCCTCTCTCTCAATGTGTCCCATCTTGTGATAACTTCATTCTCCTCTTACAAGCGAACACAAGCAAAGTACCCTGTAAAATGGAAACTATTGGGGCAGCGTATGGAGATTTTGATTTCACTTTCCAGTCTTTTACAATAAGTTCCTGAATGTATTCCTTTACATCTTTACATCGGAGCGATGGTCTTGACCCTGATGAATATCTTCTCTGCAGCTTAATATCATGTTTGAGACTGATCGACATCTGTAAACTTGGAATACATCCAGTGTCATTACTGTCTCAGACAACTCTGGTTGAGAGTTTTTTCTCCCTACAAGCCTTGCAACAAGTTCATTTTTAGTCATTGGTAGGTCAGGAAAGAATCTAACTGAAATTTTTCTAGGTCAGTGTTGTTTTATTTTCGTACCCACTGTTTTATCCTCATTTGACTCTGTGTTTCTAGTGCCAAGGCCCTCCAGGTAAGAACTGCTTCTGTTGGTGCTGTCAGGTGGGGACAGTTGTTGAGGTGTAGTCCCTTGGCAGAGACAGGGTCTCTGTCACATTGGAGAGTCTCTCTTTATTTGATGGTATTCTATCTGGGTACCCCTGCAACATCTATATCATCACCCATCTATAGCTTTGACCTCATGCTCAGCGTTGTGTACATTTGCTTGTTATTGAACTGGTTATCTTCATCACATGCCTCAGTAATTTCTCATTGGATATTTTGCAGTCAGAGTACTCAGTCAGATTAGTGGTTTGAGTTCTTGAAAGATGTCATCATGTTTGTGCCCTAGGCTCTGGTGAACAGTGTGAAAGAAGACATCTAGGACCTTGTCTGCATTGTATTTCACACCTGTATCGGCATGCCAAGCAGGATCTTTTGCTTTAATCCCATCTCTCAGTACAGGAAGTGTTGAGGGATCTCCCTGTGATTGGTTTGGCGTACATTAACTCTTTGAAAAGTCCGTGCTAAATTGGCCACCTAAGTGGGTCTGCAGAAACCCCTTGAGCTGCTCCTCTGTTAAGTCATCTTCAGTCATCAGCATATCCTTTAAATTTCCATGTTTAATTGCCTTTGCCGGAGGTGATCCTTTGGTCACATTATGTTGAATCAGTAAGTTAGACAAACAGTAGCTAAGACAAATAACACTGATGACTGATGAACTGATGAACACTGACTGAATGATTTCTACATTACTCAGTCAGATTAGCGGTGTGACTTCTTGACAGATATGCCCTAGGCTTTGGTTAACACAGTGAAGGAAAACATTGGGACTTGGTCTGCATTGTATTTGATCTTTAATCATTGACATTTCCTTGAAATTTTCAGGTTTCACTTCCTTCAGCACTGCTTCATTAACCTGTTCTTTCAGATCTCAATCAATTTGTCTGCAGACGTTGTTGGAGCTGATACACAACCCTTGGTCTGACCCCCTGGATCTTAAATTCTCTGCAGTGGAGGTATGATCACTTAGGGAGACTACATTCTCATGTTTTGCATGTGTGGCCTGTACAGACTGACCACTGCTGTGTCCCTGCATCCCCATATCATCTAACTCAAGGAAAGGCTTACTGTACATGGACACTTGAATATTCTCAAAGCAACTTTCCTCATCTTCCATTTCCAGCATGTACCAGTCCTTGTCTGACACTGGAGCCATGCTCACAGCAATCTGGAAAAGTTCATCAGATGATAGACAGAGAAGGTTCTTCCACATCACATCCACATCAGGCTTCCTCTCTCACCATCTGACATGACTACTTATTACCTTCCCCACACAAAAGGTCACACAGTCTAAAACTCAGTCACATTCTCAGTTATTAAGTGTTACAGTTCAGTCTCTGCCCTTTATTAGAAGGTTGCAGATTAGAAACCTGGCTCGGTTTTTCATCAGTCATGCAAGTTACAACAGGAATCACTCCTGTTGAATGTGTCACAGACTGAAGCATCAACTCCTCACCTGTCCAAGGTTTTACAGTGGGGAAAATAAGTATTTGATACACCGCTGATTTTGCAAGTTTTCCCCTTACAAAGAATGGAGAGGTCTGTAATTTTCATCATAAGTACACTTCAACTGTGAGAGACAGAATCTAAAAAAATATCCAGAAAATCACATTGTATGATTTTAAAATAATTAATTTGCATTTTATTGCATGAAAAAAGTATTTGATACAATAGAAAAATCAAACTTAATATTTGGTACAGAAACCTTTGTTTACAATTACAGAGTTTAAACGTTTCCTGCAGTTCTTGACCAGGTTTGCACACAGTGCAGCAGGGATTTTGGCCCACTCCTCCATATAGATCTTCTCTAGATCTTTCAGGTTTCGGGGCTGTCGCTGGGACAACACGGAGTTTCAGCTCCCTCCAAAGATTTTCTATTGGGTTCAGGTCTGGAGACTGGTTAGGCCACTCCAGGACATTGAAATGCTTCTTATGGAGCCACTCCTTAGTTGCCCTGGCTGTGTGTTTCAGGTCATTGTCATGCTGGAAGACCCAGACACGACCCATCTTCGATGCTCTTAATGAGGGAAGGAGGTTGTTGCCCAAAATCTTGTGATATATGGCCCCATCCATCCTCTTCTCAATATGGTGCAGTCGTCCTGTCCCCTTCGCAGAAAAACAGCCCCAAAGCATGATGTTTCCACCCCGATGCTTCACAGTTTGGATGGTGTTCTTGGGATGGTACTCATCTTTCTTCTTCCTCCAAACACGGCAAGTGGAGTTTATACCAAAAAGTTCTATTTTGGTCTATTTCATCTGACCACATGACCTTCTCCCATGCCTTCCTCTGGATCATCCAGATGGTCATTGGAAAACTTCAGACCGGGTCTGGACATGTGCTGGCTTGAGCAGGGGGACCTTGCGCGCTCCAGGGTTTTAATCCATGATGGCATAGTGTGTTACTAATGGTAACCTTTGAGACTGTGGTCCCAGCTCTCTTCAGGTCATTGACCACGTCCTCCCGCATAGTTCTGGGCTGATCCCTCACCTTTCTCATGATCATTGATACTAAACGAGGCAATGGCGATCTTGCATGGAGCCCCAGTCCGAGGGAGATTGACAGTCATCTTGAGTTTCTTCCATTTTCTAATAATTGCGCCAACAGTTGTTGCCTTCTCACCAAGCTGCTTGTCTGTAACCCCTCCCAGCCTTGTGCAGGTCTACAATTTTGTCCCTGGTGTCCTTAGACAGCTCTTTGGTCTTGCCCTTGGTGGAGAGGTTGGAGTCTGATTGAGTGTGTGGACAGGTGTCTTTTATACAGGTAATGAGTTCAAACAGGTGCAGTTAATACAGGTAACAAGTAGTGGAGGATAGGAGGGTTTCTTAAAGACGAACTAACAGGTCTGTGAGAGCCAGAATTCTTGCTGGTTGGTAGGTGATCAAATACTTATTTCATGCAATAAAATACAAATTAATTATTTAAAAATCATACATTGTGATTTTCTGGATTTTTTTTTCAACTGTCTCTCACAGTTGAAGTGTACCTATGATGAAAATTACAGACCTCTCCATTCTTTGTAAGTGGGAAAACTTGCAAAATCGGTGGTGTATCAAATACTTATTTTCCCCACTGTAGCAATCACTGGAGCAGCTCTCATAAAGCAGGTGGTGCAGAGCCCACAAAAATCTGTTATTTAGCATTGCTCTGCAGAATGAGGAAATAAACAAGCATCCCAACATAAAGGCCGTAAGACAACCACTGGGATGTAAAGACCGGCCTCCTCCCCCTGCTGGCTACAAGCTACAGTGTACAAAGCATATGACCTACTTATTCACTTACTAAGTGTTTTTCACTAACTGTGAAAGACACTTTTTTAATGGCTACACAAACAGTTATTTTTCCCTACATGTCCTGTGTCACTGATGTTATAAAGGAAAAAAACTTAAGAGAAACGCAAAGAATTAGCTCTGATCTGAGAGCATATCTGCAACATGAAATATTAGAGAAGTGAGGCTGGAGGATGTTCAGATAAATGAGAAAGTGACAGGTTTGATCAGGTACAGGAATGACAGCACATCCAATCAGGGTGTAAAAACCTCTTCTGATGTGAGGCTGTGAATTAATGCAGCTTCAAGATCAGTTGAGTAAAATGGGGAAATGACACCACATGTCCAACAGCTGCTTAGCAACCCTGAGTTTAACTTTTAACAGAGAACTTTTAACACATCTCAGTGTAACATACTCAAAGTTTTCACTAAACCTGTTTCTGGAACAGACCCCTGAACACTACACATGAGTAAAGTTGTGTGAGGATGCTTTGTCTTTTTGTGTGGCTGAGTTTGACCTCAGCTATCATCAAAGTCCTTGTCTGGTGTTACATCACAAGGAGACCACTGAGTTTCATAAACCAACTTGGTGGGGGAGTCACCAAGCACTCAGCACATGTGGTCAAAGCTTTGACTTTGACTTTAGAGTTGCATTTACAAATGTAAGGCAAAGCACAATGGACATTAACAGTGCATTTTAATGAATGTACAGTAATTGTCTTTTCACTGGCATTAATTAGGGGGGTTTAATGAGGTGGTCTGGTAACCATAAAGTACCACTAACATACCATGAAGACACTGACACACCAACTACACGAGTGGAGATGCTCAGCGGCCAACAGGACAGGGCAGTGTCAGAATGGGCAGAACCATACACAGAAGAAGTTAGGGCAGAGGAATTAGGGCAGTCTTTTAACATACATTAAAAAACAAAAATGTTGAATACATGTCCGACATGGCTTTAAATGCCAAAGAACAATAATGTGCTTACCTTTATTTTTAAGCTCTGTGAGGCTGTACTTATGCACAACAGTGCTTTGAGCTAAATGTTTATAGGCTCACATTGACAATGCTAAGATACTGCTGTTCACTAAACACAACTCACAGATCAGGCTGATAGGAACCTCCTTGATGTTACTGGCATTTGATCATACACTAAAGTATTGGACAAAGGGAAATTTTTCATTGAAGCGTTGAAGAATGCGAACCATGTGGTGGTGCCAGAGACAATGACAGGTGATCACCAAAGACCTAAAAACTAACTTCACTCCCAGGTCTAAGCCAAACATCACCATCATTTTGAGAAATGCTAAAAAAAGTATGCAAGGTAGACAAGAGGCTAAAGAGAAAACTGAAGTGTGCACTGACTTTAGTGAGTTAAAATTTACATAACAACACTTTTTAAAATAAATTTCAGTCCCAGCGTGTCAGCTCTGTCTGCATTGGCCTTGCAAGGTTCAGGGGTGATTTAAAAAAAAACATTTTAAACCCATGAATTTTTATACATTTGGTTAGAAATGTAAATATTAACAGAACCATATAACCTCTGGCTCCACCTGCTGCCCCTAAGGTCATTTGACCATGATGCACCACACCCAGGTCAAAATAACCAATCAGAAAAGAGTATCTGACAGAGCTTCAATCTCTGCTCTTGTTCAGGCTCCACTCCAAGCATGAGCTCATTCAGAGTGAACATAATTGTGGACATGAAAGTTAAGTAAATATAAGAAGAGCAATGGAGAAAAGTGAGAGAGAATTAAACCAAGCGACGCTGCAGGGAGGGGCTTTGGAGTTTGGAGGTGAACTGGTGTGTACTGTACAGAGAGAGGAAGGGACCTTGAAATTCTACTGTTCAAATTTTCAAAATAAGACTACTTTTCCTAATCTTACTGACTCACTTCTCACTTCTCATTATCTGGGAACCAACTTTCATGGGAATTCTGTTCTGGAGCTGTTTCACCAGAAAGCATAAACTTCAACCACTGAAACACACCAGTAGTCAGCAGGCTGGGAACCATAAACATCTGTACAAATCTTCATTGCAATCCAAAACACTTTTTGAGATTTTTGTCATGTACATTTAAATGCCCCTAGCAGATGTCCATACAATGAAAACTGTGTACAATGGCAACTGTGCAGCTGTGTGTAACTCATGCAGAGGTACACACAGCATGACGCAATACTAATTCGAGGAAAAACCCAGTAAACATTCACAGCTAGTACACCTGAGAATAAATAGACAGATAGAACCCTTTGAACAGAGAATCTTGCCCAAAATTGAAGTAGTCATTGTTTTCTGATAAACATCAAATTTGAAAGTGTTAATCAGAAGCATTTTCTGAATTGAATTCTGATAAAACTGTTGGACTGCAAGTCACTAATGATATTATGACATCATCAATTCAAGCACAATGCTGTGATTTCCACCCTGCTTGTTAATATATTAGTTTTATTGTCTAGAATACTGTGAGTGTCATCATATGTCAACAAATTCTGTTGGGTGGATTTTCCTTTTATTCAACATTTCCTTTTATTATATACATAGGGGCTTATATAATGACCCAATACACATGCAATATACCCCTTAGAACTTTGTACCCCACCATTTAACCAGCACTGCATCTCCTTGCCAAGAGCCTTGGTCATTCTGTCTCTCACTGCTGCCGATAGTATCTGTGCACACAAAAAATAAATGAATCACAGGACAGCAAAATGAATAAGTCAGAGCAAAGAGCAGTTTCAGTAACCCCTTCCTTTTGTAGGGGCTATACTAATGTGAGTTAACTACTGCATTATACCATGGGTAGTTATACTTAATAAAAATAACTATACCACACTGTGAAAATACTCCATTAGGAGTAAAGGCCCTGCAATAAAAACCTTATTTAAATAAAACATGTAAATATTTTAAGTTAAACTGACTTAGAAGTATAAAAAGATCAAAAGTAACAGTACTCATTAGGCTATGTTTTGTTGTTTTTTATTATTATTATTATTATTATTATTATTATGGATTAATATTACTGCTGCATTAGTAGTCTTTATGGTATGAAGCATTTGACTGCTGTAGCTGTTTAAAGTTATGTTGTGACAGTGTATCCTAAAGACCCAAAGGGAGCTTTTAAATAATTTATTTAGCTTAAGAAGTGGGAGACCCATAAAAGAACACTTAATTTTTCAGTTTATCCTTACAATTCCTATGTAAAATCACAAAGTTGGGGCTATGGTTTTCATTGGACAAAAAGTGTGATCTGAGAAGCAATGGATAACTATAGTTGTCAGACAAATCTTGTAAAATAACTGTTTTGATGTAGTACAGCAGAAGTACATGTACTTAAGAACAGTACTTAGATACATTCCACCACTGGAATATGTAATGTATGTCATGTCACATTTTGCACGCAGATAATAGAAGCTAATATTTTGCCATTGGCTGAATTAGCAATTTACACATACATTTAAACAACTTCAAGCAAAAAAAGTCAGTTTCAGGTCTAAAAAAGTCAGCTGTTCAGACTGGGTTGAGTCAGCTGAACTTATGCAGAATCAATCTGGTATCTGATGAATTAGAGTCAGTCTGAGGCTTCAGTGTGAGGTCTTCTCATATAACACCAGTGTAACATTCAGCAGTTCATTTCCACACCAGGTCACAGGTGATCATTTTCTCAGATTTTTTAATTGCCTACTAAAGATTTGAAAATGTTAGTAGACAGAAAATATCGTCCCTCATGTAGGTGTACTGTACTAGAAGTAGGTATTCCTGATAAATGTGAAGTGAAGTTCATTACATTACGTATACAGGGCATGGAAGAATAAATTTGAAATTTCTTTAGCTATACTTGTTGAGCTCTCTGTCCGAGACATATCATTCAAGGGCACAGTTACTAATCAATCCTCAGGACAAAAGCCAACAATCAGTGTCCTCATTTTACCTCCACCTCAGTGGCTGGATCTATCTACTATCCCCCCCAGCCGCACTGTGTAAATACACATACGCAAACAGAGAGGGTCAGTGTTGACCTCAGTGCTGACCCTTGGTGATATGCCGCTCATGTCTATACCAGTTTTTTCACACATCTGACAACCATGCAGGCAGTTGGTTCCATCTCGTCCCACTGAACACGTCGCCTAACAGAGCTGGCTTCTGCTAAGATAATTGCCTGACTCAGAAGACAGGCTCATGATTAGCCAAAGAAAAGTAGATGTGACTACTGGTGGGTGGTCCATGGGTATATGTTCATGTGTAATCTTAACGAGTGACTTTACCAAAGTTCATGGCAAGCCATCAACTAGTTGTCAAGGTTTTGTACTCAAAACCAAAAGTATAAAGCTCATGGTGGTGCCAGAGGAAAAAACAGGGGATCACCAAAGTCATTAGGATATATGTTAGAATCAAAACTGTACAAAATGTTGTGCCAAGCCATTCAATAGATGATGAGATATTTCCCAGGCTTAGTGAGAACTTTCACCTGCCAATAGTGCTAGAAATATCATTACAGTTTTCCATCTGGAAACGATGAATGTCTTAATAGAATTCTATGATATTCCATCCAACAACTGGACAGATATTTCAGTCTGCACCAAAGTTTGAATCGCTTGACCCACTGACCAACACCAAACACAACACAAGGCTTTGGTTGAGGTTTTTTATTCTGATTTATAAATTAACATGTCGACAAATCTACATCAAGATTTTTTTTTTTCTGTGTTTACAAAACACCAACAATGAAGTGACAGCTGCTACATGAAATGCTAGGATAAATAATTGAGACCAGATGAAAGATGGTGGATTTTTGGCTTTCTTGCTTACAATAACCCCTTATAGTTCAATAGTGCAGTCTCAAATAGTTCAATATTCACTCTCCATTTAGCTCTGCTATAGACCCACTTTCTTCAACAGCTCATTGCTACCTTTGTCCACCTTTGCTTGGTGCTGGGCAGGTCATGCAGATAGTTTTAGTAGAGCTTTTGTGATGCAAACAGCTCTCTGCTTGAGCCTAAAATAAGGCTGACTGTGGTCGTCAGTGATGACACTCAGCAGGCTGTAAGACTCTAAAATGCTCCGTGGATCTTAGGGGACCTGCAGGGTTGGGTGATAACTCTATGTAGATTCATCACTAAAAGCACCCCTGTCAGTTTTTTTACCCATTCATATAAAAATATTTCTTAGTGCACTTAACTTCTAAAATTGGCAGATTAAAATATTAATTTCCTAACATAAATTTCACTTTCAGGACTGAAAAGTTGATTTTTGCCATGTAAAATTTCCCAGTTAGAATGTATGTTGGTCATAGTTCTTTAAAAAACAATTCGAATTTATCTGTATCAAGACTAAATGTGTGATGTTGAAAAATATTTACCAATTACCTGATGAACTCCCAGATATCAATATCAGTCTTATTATCAATTATCTGGTATCGGTTGGGCTATAGTCCATGTGTTTAAACATTCTCATATATGACTCAGGCATCTTGCAGTTTCATACTCTAAGAGAAGTCTTTTCTTTTTAATGCAAGGTTTGTAGTCAGGATCTTTATCAAACGAGTCCTCACTGTCACCACCTGAAGAGTGGCTGGAGTAAAGAGTATTCAGATCAAAAGAAGAATCGGCACTGTCTTCCTCCCTATTTTTTCTGTCATCATCGTTATCATCAATGCTGCCTTGTGCCACACACGCTACATAACTAGCTGAGGATCTCCCGTTGGTCAGTCGGTGACACTCCTGAGCGCTCAGCCTGGTAAGCTGCACAAAGGGCTGCAGCAGCTTGGAGTGCAGCAGCACCGCCTGGCTGGGCAGTGATAACTTCAGCTGGGCTCTGCGCACTCTCCTGCTCCTAGACCTGACATTAGTGGAGCGTGATAGGGTCTTTGACTGAAAGGGACTGATGTGTGTCCCAGAGTGAGCTTTGATGGAGTTCTGAGAGACAACTTGTGGAGATGATTCAGCAGGTTTAGGGATTTGATTAGCAGTACAGACTTTGTATGAAATTCCTGATTGAGAAGTAGAAGTAGAGGCATCTTGTGTTGGAGGCCCTGACACATTTAAGTCATTTGGCAAGGGCGGACAATGAATGCGACACCTACTCGGGACCTTTTTGAACTGTTCTGCTACAAGGTTTTGACTGAATCTGTCCACTGCCTGTGAATGTCGAGTAGTAGTACGAGCCCGTCTGAAATTCCTTGAAAGCCTAGAAGAGGAAGTTAGTGGCTGACAACTGGTATAGGTAGATGCATCTTGAGACACAGGAGCTGTGTGCACTTTGTGCATTGTGTTCAGTTGATCTGTTGGGGCCACAGTTTCTAATTGCTTAAATATAGAGTCTTTTGATGTTCCCTTGGGAATGGCGTCATTCCCCGAGGTATGGCGGTGTGGGGAAGCCCGTAGGTTCGAAGTTTGAGGAGTGGAGGTGGAAACCGCCTCTTTGTTATTAGACATGGTGATGTGATTTGGAGATGCTTGCTGTTGTTTAAAGGTGG
Source organism: Scortum barcoo (assembly GCA_023238725.1). NCBI lineage: Eukaryota > Metazoa > Chordata > Actinopteri > Centrarchiformes > Terapontidae > Scortum > Scortum barcoo. Next base: position 26,944,722 of record CM041536.1, on the reverse strand, counting down.
GGTAGATTCCTCTGACACAGGCAATGTCTACCAATCGGACCGACGGTGACAAAAGGGTGGGTGGTGGAGTATTTCTGGACACAATGGGCTGAGGTAGAGTTTTTATTTGAGGGGTATCGCTTTCCGATCCAGGTGTTCCAGTGCACAGCTTATCCTCTGGGTTGGCTTGTTCAGATGCCTGGGCTGCAAGATGGGGGGAGGTCTTTGAATGTGGATGTTGCTGGTCAGGAGGGGATGGGATGAGGTCAGAAGGGGTGAGGTCCTGTGATGCAGAGGTGGATGAGGATGACTGGAACAGCGGGGGAGATGAGGAGACATCGGCCTGAAGCAGCAGCTCTTCTGAGCACTCGTCGGGACACTCCTGCAGGATGCTCCTCACCCATCGCTGATGTTTGGAGCAGAACTGAGGTGGGGAGGTGGACTGCGGAACACCGTCTCTACTTCTCTGAGTTATTTCCTCCTTTTCCTCACCATTGCTCTCTTCCTTCACCCTCTTGACTATATCGCCAGCCTCCTCTGTTTGTTTGTGTCTGCTAATGTCTGAATCACTTTCATTCTCCAACCAATGAGAACTTTCCTTGAGCACATTTTCGCGAGCCTCCTCTGCCCCCCTAAAAACCTCTGGCTGAAACTCTATGGGAGTTTTGGTTTCTACTGACTTGTAGAGAGCCTTTGAGGAGTCGTCATACAGGACAGACTTTGAGCGTTGAGAGCTTTTCATTCTATTCCTCCCATGTTCTGATGACTGGGAAACCTTGCCCTGACGACAGGATGCAACGTCTAAAAGAAACAAAAAGGTGGCACATTTTGATTAACAAATGTGTAATTATCATTATAAGAAGAAATGTATTTTGTATTTTTTTCATAATATGTTATTTCTATATTATTACAATGTTAGATGTTATATAATATAAATCAAAGTTTGTTAACAGGTCTTTGGAGGCCTACTGCATATATGAAAAAAGCTGAAAGCTGTGATGTCACAAGTCAGTGTGCTTAAAAAAAAATGCTTAAAAAGCTTGTGTGGCACTCCTCATCTCTGCTCAAAGCTAGTGGCTCAAGGCAAAATTAGCCTCTACTAGCATGACACAGTCAATTTGCATTGTGGGTAATGTAGGCACAGTGTTTCGTCAAGTAAGAAGAATGCATGGATAAAAAACTGACACTATTATTAAAGTGTTAAATCAGGGGAGTATTTTAACATAACACTGGAAATAATAAAACAACAAACTGCTGAGGAAAGTCTTCATGGCTTTGTGTTGCTTTTTTAAAATGTTATTTGATTTACTTTATTGTCTTTTTCCCCATGTCATTTTCTTACATTTCCGCTATCATTTTTAATTTGTATGTGCATTGATGTCTTTGGCCTTTTTTTGTTCAAGGTAAATAGGTGACAAGGCGATAATGTAATATTTATTTTTTTCTTATTTTTATTTTATTTAGATATAACAAGCAGGTCATGGAGAGAGCAACAATCCTTATGTATTATTTTGCAGATGGTGCTCAAGAGGGAGCAGTCTCACTGCCAGAAAACAGCAATGAGTATTTCACATTTGTTAAGCTATTAAAATAGGTCTGGTGTTGTTCCTATCTCTGACTTAATCCCTGATTAGAGATCAACCAACTAATGAGTTTAGTGAGTGGGATTATGACTGGGGACATAATCTTTTTACATAGCTAACTAGTTACCTAGAAAAATAACAAGTGTGAATGAGATTCATGCACCTTTATAAAATGCTGTAATTTAACAGTCAGAAATAACACTTCTTAAATCTATTAAACTAACTCTATATTTCTCTTATCAATATATAGACAAAATTTAACTAAGTACACCGTGCAACCACTATATCTACCATGTCATCTAAAAATTATTCATATAGTATTTTGCTGGTCTTAAGTTTTATGATAATCTATATTTTTCCGTATAAGTTTTTTTTTCTTTCATCCTCTTTTTGCAACAACAGAAGAAACTAAAACACTTAAGATGCAATTCAAAGCTTCAGCAAAGAGATATCCTGTTCTCCATATATGTATAAAGTAGACTTGATATTTGTGTGTATTTGTGTTCTGTGTTGGGAGTGATTCTTACCACAGTGTAAAAGTTTCTTTAGAGTTGTTGCTATGGTTGTGGAGTCTGAAGTTATTACTTCCAACAACAGCTTCTCCTCTTCAGTCACGGGACTTTCTTTCTTCAGTATCTAGTGCACACATTGGTATATGGTCAAATACAGCTAAATGGCTAAAAAAAACAGAACTCTGTTTGTCTACAAGAAAACTCCCCAGGGTAATATTAAACACTTAATTCTTGAGGAGACAGCCACATCTTTACTCTTCATAGTGCAGTATGTTCTGAACAAAACATTACATCTAAAGTAGTTCTCTGTAATACAAGACAAGCCTTAGCAGTTTTCATTTCATACAGCTGAGGGCTAAATGTGTCACTGTTCATGTTTATAAGTCACATCGTCAGACTCCTTCAATTACCAAATAATGTTTTGGGGACACTATATTGCAACCAGAGATGAAAGCATACACTCACACTACCATAACACACACACACCTTATCAATGTAGGTATCTCCTGGTAACGCAGTCTCCAACTTGTGTAGATAGTGCAGCAGCCTGTCCTCTACTTTCTGGGCATAATGTTCACCATACTGCTTCTCCATCTGATTCTGAAAGACACAAGCACTCAACATGTCACCTGGAAACAATCCTGAATCAGACTTTCTGTAATTCGCATACAGCTTAGCCATGTATTCATGGTTTAATTGTACATTTCAAAAGCTAGAAAAAAAAGGTCATTACACTGTTATAGGTAATAATGTCATTAACATAATGTGGGTTGCAGACAATTTAGTGTGATCAAAGCAAACATTTATAGGTTTTCATAAAACCATTGTTACTGTTTGGCCCAGTAAACTTAATGCCCCCATTCCAGAGATTTCTAGGAAATTGTTTTTACATTCGTTTCCAGTCCCGTCTTAAACAGTCTAGAAAGAATTTTCAGATGTTTCCCCTCAAAGTTTAGGGTTTATTATATCTGGATGGCCCGAATAAGAAACAACAATGCAAAGTATTAATTTATTCCTCCTTGTAACATCATTTTTGGATCTTCTGAGCACTACATTTGTATGGTACATGAAAGGATTTATTCTTAAATGTAGCTCTGTAGTGCACCCTGCTGGTAAGAAAGACTCATAGTCGGGGTCTGAAAGAATAAGTGCTATGGACTCATTCAACACACTGTCTCCATGCTAAAACACACCCAGTACACAACCAAATCATAGCACAGTAAACACTTTAATATACAGCATGTGATTTGTAAGAAGTGGAAAGTGAGTCCAACTGCCTTTTGCACTGTACAAACTATGATGATTTTCCATGAAATGGCTCGACACAACCCTGAAATCACCTGATGTACAGGTGATCAAACGTGCAACTGTTGTTTAATTTTGATGTATTCAAGTTTGTTAATGTTCTCAAAAGTCTGGGAAAAAAGCCAGATGGACAATTTAATTCATATTTTTTCCGATTTCTCTATTATTGGACAAAACATGTTTTGTCAGTGATGTATGATTTTTGCCATAGCTCGCCATATTTGTACCCATGCAGTCTGACTCAATAATAAAAACTTAGTTATCACACCTCTAACCTCATTGTGTGTGATGCATGACAATCAGCATGTACTGTGGAAACATGTTAATTCAACATTATGTTATGTAATGACTGATGAAATGGGGCTACACATTACACACAAACATGAGGAGAACAAAGGACTAATTGTAATGTAGAGCTCGAAAGTTTTTATTATGAGGTAGTGACAGTTAAAACAGTTTTCCCTGGAACACTATCTATGTGCCTGGACAGTCCTTCCCGCAGGAGTCTTCTGTGTGGAATAGCGTCATCAAGTGGATAAAAGTGTAATGCCAATTAATTCATAACCATTCAGAGACTCTCAGATTCTCTCCAGGTTTTGATTACTGACCAATCAGGAATATCCCAATAAGGCTCATCAGGACGAGTGTAACATGAAGGGTTTAAAAACTGATCCTGGAAAAATATCTTGCATTCTGCATCCAAACTCTCAGAATTCCACCTTTGTATTTGTACTTTCTGTAGTCCAAAGAATAAAATACTTTGTGTAAATGAAGTAGAAAGTTTATCATCCTACTGTGTTTGCTTCCTATTAACCTATTAGTGGTTATTCATTTAAAGTTATATCTCTTCTTGCATCCATCACTCTGGCAGTTACTGCTGTTATAAGACAGTGTGGTAAAGTAAACTAACCTTAATATAATCTTGAAGTTTGACTTTGTCCATAGCAAGTGCTTGTGCCAGGCTCTTGAAATCCAAATGGTTCTTCCTCATGAGGAACATTTCATGTTGGCTCTGAGGAACACAAAACATTGGTGAAAAAATTGTAAGATTTTTATATAGGCAGTATTAGAATTATTATTGCCCCTGAATAAATACTACACAAGACTAAAATCAACTGAGTAGAAGCATGTTAAATAGTTTCAGAAATGTCAAATTCAAAGTTGGATACTTACACACTGATCTTGGTATTGAGGTAGTTTACTTGGGAAGAACTTAGTTATTTTAAACACAGTATCAACCATTCCTCGGCCCTCCCTAAGCATCCACATAACAACCTGGAAGGAGAGACAATATCGGAGAGAGAAGAACATAAACAAAAAGCTGGGAAACTCACATTAAAACATAAAAAACATGAATAACCCCGGCCACATCAGGAGCAAGTACATAACGCTGATTTCAAATGCTTGTCAAAGAAATGAATGCTACCACTTGCATGTCCATACCATGGTCTTGAGGCCAAAAATGATCTTCATATGTTTGATGGGAGCCACCAGTCTGGGTAGAAGTCTGTAACTGTTTTCCAAAAAACTCATCACTTTCTCAAAGTGCTCCATTTTCCTGTTCTTGACGATAGAATACATCTGGGCAGAGACGATACGCAGCCTCCATGAATCTTCTAGGCTCAGAGGCTGGGAGTCCACTTCAGGCCAAGTGGAAGGGTCCACAGCTGTGAAGAACCAACATAACATCACATCCTCCCCTGGTCTAACTTTAATCACAGCTGTCAATTTAAAAACTTCCACTATGTTTTGCAGTGACTCACCAAAAAGGTTCTTTATCTAATCTGAACATATGTTAAAGTGTAGGCAGGTTTGAGATGAGTAGTTTAAAAGGTGCTTCACCAGCAATGGAAGAAGTATTCAGATCTTACTTAGGTAAAAGTAGGAAAACGACACTGTAAAATACTGCGTTGTAAAAAGTACAGCAGGATCAACAACTAAATGTGGTTTAAGGATCAAAATTAAAAGTACTCAGTATATAAATATATATATATATAAAATAAAATACAATACATTTCTCTGCTTTCCGAAAGGGATTCCCATATTATTACACTCATGTCATACTTTCATCACATCACCAAGGTCAACCTTCTCCATATTACCAAAGGACTGTCAAAATGACAGTTTACCTTTGATAATGTACATGATCGTTTCCAGATGTACAGTTATGGATAGTTGTTTAGTTCTTAGTGCTCTTCTTCTACGCAAGTAATAATCTCTAAGCAAGCAGTAAAGAAATACGCAGAGATCTAAGGCATCGTTGTCTTTCCTGCCCACATGATTTTTGTCAGGGCAGAAACCAAGAATAAAAATCTTCAAAGGATCAAATATAAGTTACTATCCTCTCAATTCCAAACAGAGCCCCTTTATACAGTGTTATAACATACATGTTATGACATGTAAAGAATTTTATGTTGTCGGTCATCACTTATTTTAACCACCCTCAACTAAAGTACAGATACAGTACTTATTAGTTTAAGAACTTTGTCTCCTCCACAACTGGTTGAGTGTAATGCGCCTAAAAATGACTGATCTACTTTTTTTATACTTCCACAAATCACCTACAGTGGGTGAATTTAGCATCAGAGTAAACTAAAAGTAAGTATTACAGTAAGTAAAGTGATATGGCAAGAACACTACATTTGAAATTACTATAACTCACTGCACTTTCATGTCTATAATAATCAAGCCTATGATGGCATTATTCAAACGTGTAAGGTACATCTTTTTAGATAATGAGTGCAAACCCACCTTCCTGTATGTCAGTCATCCTGTGGGCCCACATGTACTCTATGATCCACAGTGGTATGTTTGAGGAGCTCTGGAGACGCGCAGTGACAGTCTGCAGCTGGGCTCCGTCCATCTGCTGCTCTCTGAGGCTCTCACACACAGACACACAGACACAGCCCCGGGTATCAGCCCGCTGCTCATTTTAAACCCCCGCTCCTGAGAGGTGGGGTCAACTCGACATGTCCCGGCAAGTTGAGGGTGTGAAGTTTCAGACGGCTCCGTTTGGTGACTGTTAGAGAATAGTTCTCTCAGAAGAAACTTCAGATGACTTCCGTGTCAAACTCACTTGTAGTTGTCAAAATAAAAGTTTTTAACAGCTCTGTTCCATACCAGAACAACACAAGTAAAGTATTTAGACTTTTATTGTGAAGTTCAGTGTACCGCACGTCCAGGAAGTGTTTCAACAAACCCTGAACACTTCCCCCTCTGGTTTCACCTTCTGTCCTCAGGATGTGCTTCGTTTCAGTCAGCATGGAAGAGTGGACACTAGTGGAAGGTAAAGCAGACATGCGACATCTTTAAATGTGAGAACACATTAGCTTAGTTAGTGGCATTGGTCGCGTCGTTATAATATAACTAATGTTAGACCAACGTGAGGATGACTTTATTGTGTAACCTGAGCTTGTGTTAGCTGCTGTATGTCCACTCAGTGCTGTTTGACTCACTCTTTAGTTTTCTGTTGAGCAGAGGGAGCGCCACGTTTAATTGTGTGTTAACAAAGATATACTGTGTATATGATAAAAGTCTCCATTGAAACAGCTCCACAGTGGCGCCCCCCAGAGGTAACTAGCAGTATATACGGTGGCACTGCAACTGTGGTTTCTAGAAGTAAAAGCTCATGTTTGAAAGACGGCGCAAGTACATTAAAATTCCACATAAAATGGCTTTGAACTAATATATAATGGGAAAGTACATATTTTACCAAGAGACTCAAACCTCTTCCACAAAACTACAGCTGGTCAACTGGTGTGTTGATGGCAACATAATTCCTGTTTGATGGTTTGATAAGATAAGCTAAGATAAGATTCTCATAAAATCTCTAAATGTGGCATTTGGGTCTTCATGACACATGATTCAGAATTTATATTAACTAAATGTCCTTCTATGTGGTTTTCCCACAGCACTGTGCATCACCCCCTGATGTGTAACATGATCCCAGCTACAGCTCCATTATGAACCCAAAATCATGTGTATCCTTGCTCCAGCTCTCCAGAAGGGGGTTCAGACTTTGTGCATCCAAAGCTCCTCGCTGCAGTGCCGGAGCCTTGAGTTTAACATCAGTGACCTCCACTTGTCTTCCACATATCTCACCCCACTCACCTGCACCCTGCAGTCACTCTTACTCCAGCAGCGTCAAGGTGCGCTCCTATCTTCAGTACGTGAAACACAAGATCAGACCTCCTCCCACTCCTCCGTACAGTCATGTGTGCCAGGTAGGGGACCCAGTGCTGCGTTCACATGCGGCTGCTGTTGACCCTGCAGTTGTAACGGGCTCCGAGATCCAACAGGTGATCAAAACCATGGTGAAAGTGATGCGAAAACTTGAGTGTGTGGGTCTGAGTGCGCCTCAGATTGGGGTGCCATTGCGCATCCTGGCCCTGGAATATCCTGAGAAGATGTTGGAAGAGAGTTCGCCTGCATCGAGGGAGGTCCGTGGTCTGTCCGCCCAGCCACTGAGGATCTTTGTAAACCCCCAGTTGAGGGTCCTGGATGGTCGAACTGCGCTCTTTCAGGAGGCCTGTGAGAGCATCTCAGGGTTCTCAGCTACAGTTCCACGCTACCTATCTGTGGAGGTGTCTGGTATGCATGTTTTTAGCTGTATTTCCTATACAACAGTGCCTTCCACATTTTGTGCATTTGTTGTAAAATCTTGTTTATTGAGACTATGTCTGTAAATGTGAAATAAAATTTGGCTTTGTGATTCATGCAAAACAAAATGAGAAATTTCAAAATAGAGTATCTTTGCATTTCAATTAAGAGTATGAAAAGTGAAAAGAATTTGCTGATACTACATCAAAGCTCTCATGGGAAACAGATTTCTCTGTGTCTAATTAGTAGACACATTAAAGAGCAGTTGCTTATGCATTTGTGTATATTTTTTCCCATCCCTCTGCATGTTCATCCTGCAGGTCTTAATGAGAAGGGTGAAGCTGTCACGTGGCAGGCCAGCGGCTGGCCAGCTCGTATCCTCCAGCACGAGATGGATCACCTGGATGGGGTCCTCTACATCGACCGCATGGACAGCAAGACCTTCATCAACATCAACTGGCAGGCACACAATGAATAGCAGATACTCAAGACAGACCACAAACATTTACACATGAATCTACAAACTGATGATGTGCCGCGATGGAAGTGTAGCTCTGATCAAGCTACATTGTGTTGATGAAAGCTTTTACATCCACTGTTGAAGCACATGCTAATTCTTGCATGTCAAAAATCTCCTGGCTTTCAGAAACTGATACATTTTGGTTACTGGTTCTGGTTGGAATAAGAGTTCCGTATCAGCATCATCGTGACCTGCTTCAACTGGAAATCCATCACTGCACTAGAAGTGTTTCTGTGATTGCTTGAAGCTGCGGGACAGAACCCCTAAAGCAATGATCTGCACTATAAGTGTAAGCCAAGAGAGACCTCAAGTCTGTGTTTGAGGAATAAAGAGGCTCATATGTTCGTGATAAAATGAATGAATTTTTATAATCTTTCTATTTCTTCTTTTGCTGTGTTTGGCAACTTTCTGGGAGTCAAACTTTGGGCAGTTGTTTGTATCCCCCAGCCAGTAACAGTGTGCAAGGTGTGAGGGGTGGGACTCTATAAAGATGTAGTGACCGGTTTCCAGATCAATAAGGATGTGAGATCACCAGAAACTTAGAGCTGGAGCCAACTTTGAACAGTGTTTTCAAACTGCAAACGACAGGTTAGACGTTTAAGTACTGTACGTGTGGATGTCTACACTCATCAGCTCATCTCAATCAGATGTATGTTCCCAACTGCTGTCAGAGGTTGCCATGGTGAGGGGTGCTATGTGATTCCTGGCTCAAAGAGTATGATTTCATAGACCTTAGCTGAGGTGCACTTATAGAACTCCTGTTTTGCCTAAGTTTGCTTTCAGCATTCACACCAAATATAAAACTACTACAGTACTACAGATTAGGGGTATATTACCCATATTCATGCTTCTGCCTGGTGATAGCTGTAGCTGGAGGCATATGGTCTTTAGTACTTCCATCCAATTCTTGTGAATGCCATAGCTCAAGAATGCTTTGAGGGAAGTTGGATCCACTTAGATGAACTCACTAGATTTTTGTGGTTAAAGGTCAAAGGTCACTGAGACCTCACAAAACGCACTTCCTTTGGCCATGACTCAAGAATTAAGTATCTTATTTTGATAAAAATTTCACAGAAATTGCTAATAGGATAAAATGATGGCTGTTCAAACGGTCAAAGGTCAATTTCCCTATGACAACATAACATACTTTTTATCAATTTATCGATTTGGAGCCTGAGGTACTTGTATGTGTCCATCTTCTTCACTTTTTCTCTCTGGAAGACAACCTGGACAAAACCTCATTGGTTTGGTTGATATAGATCTTCAGGTGATTGTTGCTGCACCACGTGACAAAGCTCTGTCAGGCCTCTGTACTCCTCTGTAAAAACGGTCTAAGTGAGGACAGCATGTTTCTCAGATCTGAAATGTATGATTTGGTAAACTGCTCATACTACTACTGGTTTTACATGAGAATGAAAAATGGATAAATCAACACGAACTAATTATGTTTGGACAGGGGACTTGGGACATGTTTGGGGCATGAGCAGGCATGATCTAGGATAACAAGAGGTTTTATCAGCTGAAAGATACCCATATCAAATGCAAAGGAATCTGTCTTGCTGTTCAGGACATGGAAACAGTTTCTGTGTCAGTGCCAGTTAAGTGAAAAATCCTCAGGGTTCATGTTTATGCATGTCAATCCACAACCAATGTGTGGTGTTCTGTGTCTTTTTTTCCAGTTTCTGCAACAAGGTATTTTCAGAACGCTAAATGATTAGAAAAACATGGATGATCATTTACATACATCACTACATTGCCACTCCCTATCTGTTGTGTTTAAAAGCACCTTTTTTTTCAAACAAATTTGATTTAATCATTTAAAACATTTTTTAGCTGCTCAAAACCTTGTTCCGTTGTCCTCTGACGCTAAACTGAATACTGTTTTAGACAGTTGGTTGGAAAAAACGTGCCAAACTAGCCTCAAAGAAACTGTGATGGCCATTTTTTTCTTTTTACGATTTTTTTTGTTTTATAAACTAAACGCTGAATCAGTTAATCTAGAACATAATGTGCAGATTAATTGATAATGACAACAATCGTTAGATGCAGCCCTCATTTGTTTTCATGGCAAGCAAAGACAAAGACAGACCATATACTCAGCCAAGAATAATGACATGAAAACATCTGGAATGTTCTTAGAAAGGGCTTAACTTTGATTTTCCAGGTACTTTATTAAAGTTATACTGGTACATACCTCTATTTCACTGTCACCAAAGTAATTTACTCATGTTATAAAACACATTTAACACACACAAGTGGCATATTGACCTCTTTACTCCAGTCTGTGTGCAGGCAACAGATACAGATGACAACAGACTTCCTTGTGCTTCACATTACATTACATTTAAGCACAAATGTAACCAATCAAATCAAGTATCAATACACAGTACAAAAATGTTGATAATGGTAAATATGGCCTCAGAGAATAACTGGATGACAGGGTAATGAGTCTCACACTTAATACTGCATTTAAGTACTGTGTCAAGGCAACATCTGAATTTAAGATTTATAGTAATTGATTAAAATTCTGTTTCCAGTACACAGATTTAAGGCACTGTGATTTTGCTAGTTGTGCCTCATTAGTGCAATACTTCTCAAATGCAAATCACACAGAGGATGACTGGTCAAAGGTTTGGCCACAGGTACATTCAAGGGGATTTCTGTACCAACAATCCCGACAGTACTCTTTTCCACAGTATCTGCACAGAATCAGAGGCTTTCTGGAACACTCCTTGCCACAAGAGCACTCTCCCAAGAGCTTTGTTGTGTGGTGAGCTTTGCAGAATTCAATGCCTCTGCAGGAAGCAGAGTGGAAGACACCACAGCTGACACACAGGACCTGAGGGTCTGGTTGAGCAAGGTTGCAGCAGTTGTGGTAGGCCATTGGAGTTGGAACTGATAAAATAGGGTCATTACAGAGATTCAAGGAGGACATTGCTGCACTGCTGCTGGAAATAGTTGGTGATACACTCATACCACTCGCTCTGAGGCTCCCGCCCTGTGGTGACACTGCTCCTTTGATCTCTTCTGTCGTACTGTCAAGGGATACCACGCAGTGGTTCTCCATGCATGATTGCTGAAGAAAGAAGCACAGGTGCTATCGTGCACAGGCATTGCTATCGTGCACAGCATTGCAATTGCAATGCACTGTGCAAGACACAGATTATAAGAAGAATGGAGGCAGGCGCAGATTTGGTCATCTGCAGCCCCGCTCTGCCCCATTGCTTCTACTTGCAAACTGCGTGACTGCGTGACTGAGTCCAGTCCACTGTGTCAAACCTTGACTCTTCGCGGGGACGCCTCTCTTGCCTCACACTGGCTGAGGAGCTTCTGCTAATGTCTGATTCCAGTAGTGATGTCAGATGGCAGTTGAGTTTCGAGATGCAGACGTCCTCTCTGGTGGACAGGGAGGGGGATGAGGAGGACAAGGGCGTCACTCCGTTGCTGTGAGTTTTGACAGCAGGGGGTGGCGCAGAGCTTTGAGTCACCCAGGTCAACGAGCGGGGACTCTCATCATCATTGACAACAACCTGCTTCTGCCGCCCAGTAAGCTGATCATCTGTGTACAGATCCACCTCCGGTTCTACATCAAAAGGCTCCATCAGTGGCTGGTTGACTTCCAGCGTCTTCTTGGTGTTACCCAGAGCGACCTGTTGAAATGTATGGACAATTAATCCACAATAATGTATTTACTGTTTCTTGAGATTAGATCTTATTGACACTGTGTTTGGCATGTTCAGCTATTCTCAAGCAGTAGAGGGTTATGAGATTAGAGGTGGTGTAGACAATCAAACCTCCTGACACTGTGTTTGGTATGTTCAGCTATTCTCAAGCAGTAGAGGGTTATTTGAGGTGGTGTATGTGACAATCAAACCTAGCAGTGATTTTGGTATTGACTTAAATGTGTCCATAGCAGTGAGGATCCAAGTCTATTAACTACTGAAGATGGTAATGAGATGAATGATGTCCGTTAGGGCTGATTATATACACAGTATATATATACCCAGTGGAACTGGTTGGTTATTGGACATCCATGCAAAATAGAGGAAATAACTTGAAGGTGCAGTAAAGAAGACTGACAAGTCTGGATGGATGGAAATGCATCCAAACTATAGCAGTGATTTGAAATAGATTATATATTCCTACAGCCTACTTCATAAAAGATCTCCTCTTAGAAGACTGTTAGAGAGAGAAGATGCTTCTCTGTGGCTGACAGAGTCCACATGATGAGCTTCAAGGTAGCACTTTTTTTCTTCCACGAAATTAAATGTATCTAAAATTAAATTCATTTTTATAGGTATATATACACAATGAGTATACTTTATATATATGTACGTATATATACACATGTACGTAAGAAGATATGTGGGTTTAAACAATGTCTGGCAGCACAGCACAGCACAGTTGACTGACTCACTTTTTTTCTTCCACGAAATTAAATGTATTAAAATTAAATGAATCATTTTTATAGGTATATATACACAAAAAGTGGTTTTGTATACTTTATATATATGTAAGAAAGCATGTACGTAAGAAGATCTGCACAAGAGACGACAGATAGACTCAGACAGATTAAACAATGTCTGGCAGCACAGCACAGCGTACCTGCACGGTGTGTCCTCTCTGTCTCTCCCTCACCACACTGAGACTGCCACTGGACATCTCCAGTAGTTCTTCAGGTCCCAGTGAAGCAGGCAAATCAAAAAGTGGTTTTGCAAAATAGGCAGAAAGCATTCCATCTGCACAAGAGACGACAGATAGACTCAGACAGATTCCAGGCATACGTACCTGCACGGTGCATGTCCTCTCTGTCTCTCCCTCACCACACTGAGCTGCCACTGGACATCTCCAGAGTTCTTTCCCAGAGCCGTCAAAAGGAGGCGACACTCACAGCGGGCCAGGAAGAAGGCGCATGACAAGCAGAGGAGGTCATCTAAAGAGGCAGGACTGACTCTGGGCGACTGTAGACAAAGCTGCTGGTGGTGAGACGTGCTGGGCTGGTATCCTAGCATGCCAAACAGTTTCTCAATCTGTGGCATCGACAGCACCGGTTTGATGTAGTGGGTGAAAATACCAGAGTACATCTGGGACACAAAAGAACAGAAAAAAAACCCCAAATATATCAAATATGGGACAATAGATCTGGTTTTCACCAATATCATATTTAAAGTGATTTTGTCCTGAACAGTCATGGCAAAAAAACAAAACAAAATAAAACAAAACAAAAAAAAAATACAGAATTCATTATTTCAGCCTCTTTTTTTCAGCCAACCTTCACTACTTTGTACTCCTCCCTCCAGGGACCAAGGTAGAGGTTCAGGGCTGCTTGCTCCAGGATCTCAAAAGCTTTGGCCAAGCCTAACAGCCCTCCCCTGGCTTGGATTCGCCCAGAGCTGGCTGTTGTTTGTGCTGATGCTACTGCTGCTTTGAGTGACTCCTCCACTCACCCTCACATGCACCCTCACTGTATCCAGACCAAGGCAGTGTGTCTCCTGAGCATCTCCATCACTCAGCCGCTCCTCCACCTGCTTCCACAGATCATCATCTTGACACGACAGGTTGGAGCCCTGTCTCAAAATTTGCTGCTCCAAACTGTGATCATAGGCGGCCACTAGTTCTCTGGCTCTCTGCCCAGAGATGCTCATGTCTTTCATTCAGCTGAAAGGGAGACAAACAGGACAATGAAATAAAGGATCGCTCTATACACAGAATTAATACTAAACCAACACTGAGCTAATCCATTTTGTTTCTTTATTCATTGGAGCTTACCCTCATGAAAAGATCAGATGAGTATGAGATTTATTAACAATATTATAATATTTCCACCAATTTCCACCAACTTAAGGCAAAATACAACTGACCAAAAACTAAATTAAATGGATGTACTACAGAGACACATGCTCACTAAAAGCTATAAAGTGCCTTATTCAATCCAATGTGTTACAAAGTTATTAAGTTATAGTATTGTACAGGTTCTTTCTTCTTACTACTGGTACTGTACATCTTTATTTTTTCCTCATCTGGTTAACTACCGGGGAGATAGTTTCAGGTACAAACTGTGCAACCAGACCATCCATACTCATGACCAATCAGAGATACACAAACACAGCTCACTGTCTTTGGCTTTATAGCAGTGAATATTACAACACTGGACAACAGCAGGGCCACCTTCAGTGCAGCACTGGTCAGATGGCTTGTCAGAAACCCCCACCTGCAAACAATGAAGTGATCTAAAGGACAAACTGGACGATTTCAGAGAGATTTGGTGTTTCCCAGTTCTATTGATAACTCTCACTCTGTCGCTTTATTTTCTTCTGAATGAACGTATTTCTGTTTGTTTTGTCACTTCGTACCCTTCACTGTGTTCACTACATGATCACCGAGTAACTTTGTCTACAAAGCTTCAGCACAGGAAAACTAACACGGCTTTTAGTCTGCGACCGAGATGTGGTGCAGCATAAGATGGACACTTGTAATGTGGCACACACAACTTTTTACTGTATGAAATATTACAAACAGAGTTGGCTATGACGAGCGTAAACACTTTTATTTATAACCGAAAGTGAAACTTGACACCTTGGCCTAAGTGAAAGAAAAAGGAAAGCTAATGGTACTTTATTACTGAGCAAGCTAACGTGTTACCTACGTTATTATTGACGTTATCAGACAGCTTTTAATTCTTTAATGTTTGACAAAGGAAACCCGTCCGGTCACTTTAGCATTAGCTCGACCTCACTGCACACTGACTAGCTGGTTTTGCTAGGTTACCTGCTACTGGTGCGTTTTAGGCTTTTTTAATGGCGAGAACTCCACACCAGATGTCTTTTAAATAAGTGCTCATTTAAACTCGCTTTCTTTACATACATGAAGCTGTTATAAAATACCACTCAAATCTTTTCAGGGGCTGTTCGGTTAACATACAGTCTACCAACCAAAGAAAAGTCAACTTTTCAACTGGGCCACACTACTCTCCACCGTCAACCACAGCGTTTAAAATGAGGGGAAAGACCCAGGAAGTGACAGCAAATGTCCCCAAAAAAGTGAGAATTTAATATGTACAAAGGGTTCAAGTTGTTTCGCATATACGCCGAACCCATGGACGACTCTCGTTGAATTTCAAAACATTATGGTTCGAGTTTAAGTATGTATGATATTTTGGCTATACATAAGACAGCATTAAATCACTACAATTATGAATGACATTCTCCACCCGAGACAAAACGAGCGGTGCGGGAGCTAAGCTAACGTCACATCGCGGCCACATGTGAAAGTTAGGTAAAAACAGCAGCTTTGCTTGGCACAATACACGCAAACCAACTCACCTGTTTCTGTCACTTATTCAGGTGCTTGTCAGTGAATCATGTGAAACATTTCCGGCCGCAGAGTCGACTCCTCACAGCTGAGAGCTGCCTGATTGTCCCGGACGGAGTAAACATTGTCACGTGGCACGGGATTTACCAGCTCCAGTGGTGCGCTTGTTGTGGGTGCCGGGGCGGGCCGGAGGAGAGGAGCTCTGCAGGGGCACAGCTGGTTTGAGCTAAAAATGCTAGATTAAAACTACATTTAAATGTATACAGATGAAACACAAAAGGCAAAGACATGAGATTATAAACTTAATCGCTAAAACTGAGCAGTTTGTCTGTGCTGATTTACTTGAATTGTCGAAAGCGCATCATCCTCTAGATGGCAGCACTTCATCCTATAAGCGCCCAACTTTGACAGACCCTATTGTACATATCGTTATCGTTTTAATCAGCGAGTTACACACACACACACACACACACACACAGTCCTGGGGTGAACACAGTGGTGAGCCTCCTCTGCTGACCTGCGGGCGGGGCCTCAGTGACACCGGGAGAAGGGCGGACCTGTGGCCCCTGAGTCCGGTTTAAAGCGTCCCGGGTTGGCCTTGATGCTCTGCACAAGTGAGCAGCTGAAGTCAGAGTGTGCTCCTCCATCCTCAGCAGGTCTGTGCAGCCGACATGTCACACTCGGACAGAGTGGTGTTAGCTCTGGGAGGAGCGGGCACAGTGGGCTCTGGGATCGTTAAAGCTCTGCTGGACAAAGGTAAGCTGCCCAGGGGCCACTTGGAGACCCAAGGAAAACTCTTTTCTGCTAAGAGGACATGTAGAATGATTTTTTTTCAATATACTCTTTGGAACAGATATACATTTTAAATTTTCTGTGTTAATTCTGACATCAGAGACTATCTTAATAGTTTTACGCACAGGTGTCTGTATGGACTTATGGGAAACTCTGTGATGGCAGACTGCAGAGTAGACTGATTTTATGTCTTTAAGTACTTAATGAACATTTTCTGGGTTTTGACATGTTGCATTACTTTACTTTTAATCCGATGATGGGGGCGCGTCTAACTGCGCAAGTTTGAACATTTTATCAGCAGAGTGCAAAACTTTCTACAGAGACAGATGTGTAATGTGCGGTGGATTCATGCGTGTCGAGCCAGGAAACATCAGAACCAGTTTTATAGCTCAGCATACAATGATCCATCAGCTGTTAGAGCACAGCCTATCTGCCACAGTGACTGTGGACAAAAGATCAACTCCAACTACTGAAAAAACTGTGATATTACACATTTTGCTGGTGGTTTGATCAACAAAGTCTCAAATACTCTGACATGAACTCATATGAGCTTTGGTTTCAGTGTAAGCAATACTTTCAATCATCCCCTTTTGATAAAATTATATTTATTACATATATATTTATTTGTAGGGTAGGAGGTAGTCAAGTGTAATGTTGGGTTTGGTACCATCTTCACCTCTATATAGAGACTGTTGAGTTATTTATCTACTGACTGTGCACTCTGAATTACCAGAGGAGAAGCCTGTGCAGGACTCTGTGATGGGAGTGCTCTGGTTTGGGATTTACATTGCATGCCCTCAGCTCTCCTGTTTGAATTGAGAAGAAAGTTACCATCTGCTCTGTCACATTTATCCCTGTGATGACCTTAATAAACAGATCAGGATAATGTAGACCTATAAGTGAATGTTTTCATTTTCATGTCAGAGGGATTAGACCTGCTGTATAAGTGTTAAAGGTTCTGGTTCTTTGTCTGTCTGCACTACAGATTAATGTCGTATCTGATGTGTGTGTGTGTGTGAAGGTTACAAAGTCGCAGTGATCTCCAGGGACAGCAGCCGGCTGGAGAGGCTCAGGGCCTTTGTCTCTCCCAACACAAAGGATAACCTCACCACTATAGTGGGGAATGTGGGTAAGTTGGTCACACATCCTTCCATTCATCCGGATAGCTGTCTGTCATCCATCCATCCGTCCACTGAACCCACACGTGCAGTCTTTCTTTCTCTGTGGGTGGAGAGGTGGGGATTTGTTTGCTCTTCTCCACAGGCACACCCTGTGAGTCAGGCTGATGAGATGGCTGTAATTACAAAATCCTTCCAGGCAATTTCCAAATAAATGAAGCTTCAGTGTATTCTCAAACTCTTTTAATTTAGATATGCATAATCTAATGTGTGATGCAGGTGAGAAGTTTACCACCTTAGTATAGTGTGTCATCATGCTAAGATTTCCTAAATAGGACTAAACATAAATTGCATCTGAGGCTGTTGAACCAATAAGCAGTTCTGCAGGTATTTGGTGATGATCAGAAGTACTCATTTTGACCCGATTGTGGTGCTGGATGAAAATTCATAATTATTCATCCTGAGGGGTACATGAATATCTGTATCACATTTCATGCCAATCCATCCAATTGTTGTTGAGACATTCCAATCTGGACCAAAAGTGTGAACTTGTTGTAGTCATTGACCAAATGCCACTGTTAGTGTAGCAGAAAAAAAAAACCTACAAGAGCTATCATTTCAAATTTGTCCAAATTGTTAGGAACCATCCTCCAAATTCTGTCTATAGAAGCTTAAAGTGATATCATCCTTAAAAACTCCACATTAATCTAGGCATAGTCACACATTCTGGTCTAAAATGCTGTTCTGAAGGACTTTCCACTGCCCCTGAAGGATATTCTCAGCTGGATCTCCACCTGGAAGCTGTTTCTCTCCTGAATCCTTCTCTCTGTTCCAGGGTCCGAGGACGGGGCAGAGCAGGCAAAGCAGGCCCTGCTGAAGGCAGTGGGAAAGGTGACGGACATCGTCTCCTCTCTGGGCTTCAGCTGGTGGCAGGGAGGACCCCCACACACCCAGTCTCTCAAAGACCTACAGTGGGTGAGCATACACACACCAGACATGGGTTAGACCAATAAATAATAAGATAAAAAGACCAAGTAGTTCAGGAATTTTCTGCGCATTAAAGTAAGCATACACACTTTTTATGACCTTTAGCACTGGTGGCTGTAATGGTAGTTGTAAGAGTCATCTTGGTAGTGGTTGTGGTGCTGTCCTGGTTTTTAGCCATGACTTCTCCTGTTACATCATGTCTGACTGTTGTTGCTGAGGCGTTTCCTTAGTAACAGGAAAAACATTTTGATTCTCGTCTGATTCCTTTGTATTTCATCTCCTGTCACCTGTCTAGGTAATCGAGACATTACTTTTAAGCACATTTGTGTCATGGAAGGCCTTCTTCCCCTTGGTGAGGGACGACTCCAACTGTACCTACACCTTCATAACAGGTGACTCCTTCAGACGTTCATTTCTACTGATATCGAGCCTCAAATTTACATTAGTTGACATGAGTTTTTCAGAGCATTTCACAGAAGGCAGCTGCTCTCATTTGTGTGTTGTTGTCTGTAGTCACCTTAGCCACGGCTCCAGCACGTCGCCGCTCTGCCACATTGTTGAAAAGCAGTTTAAAAAGATGGCTTGTGTGTGTCTGTATAGTATTATGCCCTGTATTATGCCCTCTCCTGCTCTGTGCTGAAGGTGGAGCAGGCGAGAAGTTGCTGATGCCTGGTACAGGCTTCCTGACAGTCGGAGCTGCCAGCACCCTGGCCTTCTGCCAGGTACTAAGAGAAGAGTACCCTGAGGTGCCCTGCAAACTCAACCAGGTGAGACTTTATTGGTTTTACACAGCGAGGTTTCAATTAACAAAGCACCAAAGCTAATTTCTACACAAACTCAGTCTCATAACCTCAGAGCTGTTCCTTTAGTTCTCCCCAGCTCCGCACAAGATCATAGAGGATATCATCTTTCAGTCTGTGCCAACATCCTGATAGTTCTGCCACAGTGCAGCCAGAGGCTTGAAATGGAGAGGTCAGAATATTACATTTGTTAGATAACTGAACAAATTATTACTTTGATGTGCTCCAGGCCACATTCTTGTTATGTCTGTTATACTTATATTTCTCTAAACAACACACGTCCAGCTGAGATTAAATTGCATTTTGTTCAGCTACATATCTGCTCTGAAATCTCATATCCTGTGTTCTTGCCAGTTGGGATTGGCTCCAGCATCCCTGTGACCCTTTACACATAGGTGGTATAGAGAATGAGTAGATATTAACAGTATATTTAAACACAGCTTGACATTACTTTGACCACACAGGGGATGACAAAATGTTATTTCAGTTAAACTTGTAAAGTTGGATTAGCAGTTCTTAGCTAAACGTGTTTATATTTATATTTATTTATATTCAATTTTTATCCATTTCTTCTTCCACCCCTAGCAAATGTGTCATCGTTTTCTTAGAAAGAATCAGTGTGTCAGTTTAAATCATTTTCAATTACAGGTTAATTAAACCTACTTTATCACAATTTGCATCTTACATTACTACTTTTTTACAATTGTACTAAAACAGTTGATTCGATATGTCTTAGAGCATGGCAACATCACAAGAAAGAAGTTTGATGTCTCAGGAAGTAGAGATTGAAAAATGATCAAACAGGTTTTAAATAAACCCTTCAGGTAAAGCACCATGTGCAACATCACAGCTGAGTGTTTGGGCAAACTTATACAGTGACAGTCAAAACAGACTCCTTGGTGTCCCTCATTTAGTCCATTCAGTCATCTCTCATTCATATCCCTCATGGATGTTTTGCTTGGCTTTCCTGCTTCTCTCTGTCCTCTCTCCTTGTCTATCCTCCCCCATCTCCTCATCGGTGTCTTCCCTTATCGATTGGTCCTGGCAGGTGAAGATCAACACAGGTGTAGCCACACCGGAGCGCATGGCACCTGGTTACCTGAACCACCTGGACCTGGGCGAGGCTGTTGCTGCCCTTGTGGAAAGACGAAACACTTCCCACACCATCTTCACCGTCAACTGCCCTGCAGACTTAAAAACTGTTCTTCTGGAAAAGAACCTTTAGACCTGGAGACCCTTCATCCAGCCCTGCCCCGCTGTGACAGGGACATGTCTGCACTTCTTCTGCTCCTGCGCTTACTGAACTCTCCAAAAACACAGTTAGAGTGTCTTTGGTTCATTTGTTTTCTTCTCCCACAACTCTGAATCCCATCCATGTAAAACTTTATGTGGGTTACCTGCTGATTCAACTAATTCTGTGTATTCTGCTGCCTGCTCTCAGATTGTTAGCAACTGTTTTCTCTGCATGTGCTCTTATGTGATATGTCTGTATGAAAGGCACACAGGATTTGTAATACTCATCTTCTCATTGTTACCTGCCTCTGCACAAATATTATCAAACAGACAGTTCTGATCTGCCTTATATGCTGTCGAAAGACATAATACCCAATATAGCACTGTTATTTCTCTTTGGAACTGATAAATATAGTTCATATAAAACTAGACCACTCAAAGTAAAACTGTTAAACAAAGCAGATAAAATTTATGGCACTGAGAGGAAGGATGTTTGATTTAAGACTGACAAAACTGACATTGCAAATGTGTAATTAAGAAAGATATGGCATTCAACATGTTTGTTAGGCCTCAAGGAAACACTGTATGTAAGTATAACTGTGTTTACAAGACAACTCCATTGTCTACCTTTAACATCTGGACATAAAGGCTAAAAGTACAACACGGTGGAGGCACTTGACCTGAGATGTTTAGGACTGTGAGATACTGGGAATGTAGCTGGTAGGAAACTTATATGGAACTGAGATGTTGCAGAAAAGGAAAGACTTGACACATTTTACAGTGTTAAGATGTTCGGGCTCTATGTTAGGACACGGAGGTAAAAGCTGGAGAGGTGAAGAGTTTCACACCCTGTTACCCTTTAAGGTTTCAGCATGCTTGAAATGAACAAATTTAACACAACATGTCGAAGTAGTAGTGTGAAGAATTACAAAAGAGAGCTCAAATTCCACTTTCTCCCCTCCGCAGCCCTGACCAAATGCTGCATAAAGCAGGAGTGATGGTAAGATTTTCAGTTCTGGAAAGTTATAAAAACTGTTGAATGAAGCCGCCTGAATTCCAGTGTCAGATAGGTTTTGGGGTAGTGGGGGTTAAGATACTGGTAGAAGATCCAACTAGCACCTTGGATGAAGCATACTGACCCCTTATGGATGGAGACCATGGCTTTGTATAGTAAGAGACATTAGCGTGGCAGGATGAAGAAATGATGATGGATGCCACAGTTTGTAGAGCTTTGATTAGGTCAGAATTAAAGCTTAAATATGCAGTGTTTTGCATTCAGATACCAATAAACAAATAATGAAAAAAAAGTGACCCTGTGTGTTTAATTGCAGCATTTGCCTGAAAGTGTGTCTTTTTAGTGTAATTAAGGACAAGGGTAACTGTATTTATGAGGACATATCAGCACTGGAACTAAATTAATACAAATAATGCAAAGCAAGTAGGTTGATCTCTGCAACGGGGCGGTTTTGCACATTTAATTCCCCTAGCGTGACGCTTTGTCCCTTTCACAAGCACCAGTACTTACCCCCGATAGGGCCCTTTATCTCCCACTCATTATTTAGGGCAGCATGACTCTAACATAAACTGAACAGAAGTTTGGCTGACGGCAGTATTAAAGAAGGCAATGTTGTCTTGTATACTACACTGTTAAAATGTGCATGTTCCCACATCAAGAATGTCAATTTGTCAGGCCAGTGAAGATGCCTGTGCTGAAGATTTGGGCTACATTCGGTACCTAGGGACAAGTATAACAAGACAAGGATTGGACAGCTGAGGGGGGTAAACGAGAGTAATAGTAGTAGTGCGGGGAGGGGGTAGTCAGTTTTTGTTTTGGATTTGTCGGCTGACAGCTCAATTAGGCCAAATTATAATTAAACCGCAAAGGAAAACTCACTGGGCCCCACTTTCTCTTCCTCCTCATCTCCTCCTCCTTCTCCATCCCCTTCTCTCCCCCTGAAAAGGACAGAAACAGTCAAACACACCCACACAAACATCCGAGTTTGCCCTCTGACAATGAGTAATCTCATTCTAATAGGAAAAGAAAACAGGCTTTTGTTGAAGAGGGAACGAGGGGCCACGGTCTTCTAAACGAGGTTCAATATCAGAAGGATCAGTCAGAAGGGGAAAGCGGGTGAACAGATTAAATGAAATGAGAGGGTGAAACATTGGCTTTGATGTGAGAGCAGGAGATCAGTAAAGGAAAAAAAATCAGTGTCAGTCAAAAGAATGTGAAACTGTAATTTGCATCATGGCTCTGGAGATCGTAATGCAGTGCTGTTGGCCAGTCCACCACTTTGGTTTGGACTGAAATATCTCATGTAGATCATGTACATCATGAACTTTGGTGTTCCTCTGACTTTTCCTCTAGTGCCACCTTGAGACTGACTATTTCTTTTGTAGTGAAATGTCTCAACAACCATTGGGTGGTTTGCCATGACAGATATCAGCAGCCGATATCAGTGGTGCCACAATGTCCATTATGGATGAAACAGTTCTCTCCTGTAGTGTCACCAGCAGGTGAAAATGTCACCTATCAAGTGAAAATACATCAGCATCTACAAGATCTGAACGTTCATGGTTCCCAGATGATGTATCCTACTGATTATGGTCACCCCCCTGACTTTTCCGTGTACGTTCAGGCAATTCGTTTTTTCGTTTTAAACCAAAATCGATAAAAAAAACGGAAGTACCATCGTTTTTCCGTTTTTTCATTTACAACCAAAAACGGAAAAACAGAGCCGATTTTCCTTTCCTATTTCCACAATCCAAAAATGAAAAACGACAAAACCAAATTAAAAAAACGCTCCGTTTTTTGGATTTTGGCAATTCCTTTTCTTATTTTTCCTTCAGAACTCAAAGCTGAAGACAGGTAGACAGGTGACCCGGAAGTCAGATTATATCAAAATAAAAGCCAGGATAAATGTGTAACAGTATGCGAGCACATTGTATACAAGGATAATGTTAAAATATACTGTAGCGTCCGACAGGACGATGAAAGATGGATGCCGATGTAATCTCTCAACTCTCTCTTTATTGAGGAACAACAGTTACTGTCGTACTGCCGTAACCACGCCAAAAAAAGAAAAGAATAACAGAACAATAAGAAGTGCTGGTTCCCGCTCTCAGGCTACTCCACACGCGCACGCGCGCGCACACACACGCACGCTCACAGGCTCACATCCTCCACACACTCGCCCCACCACCTCATCCACACACACACATTCAATACCAGTTTGCAACCATGGAACATCTGAACAGATCTAACATTAAAACATCAACATTACTGCAGGGTCGCTACAATACACATATAAATAACTGCGTTGACCCATACAAAATTACATACAAAACTACATTTATACGTTCTTTCGAGCAGACATTGACCCGGAAGTTAAAAAAATTCAAAATAAAATCCTAGAAGGATGACGCGTAACCAGGGTTACGACAGTGCCACCATATTACATGGTTGATGAGTAAATAAAATACTCAGATTTTCTCGAGAAGTGTTTACACGATCGACATCACACCAAGTGCAAACAGGTTACGTCCCTTATAGTTAGATTAAATGTTGTCTCAGGGACACACACCTGAGTATATTTAGGTTATTCATACCTGTCTACCAGTTTTCAGAAATAACCTCACCATGGTGACGTAATGTTCTCCATATAGTGTTGAAACTTTTACTGAAAAAAGTGAATAACTGTCAGCAGGGTTGAAAGTATTTCGTCTAAATTTTACGTTTTTTCACTATCGCGAAATTATGCGGTTTCATAATTTTCGAAAAAGAATAACAGTGTAATTTTTTTTTGTTCACAGTATTCTGTGGTTAACTAACCTGTTTACGTTTTACAGCATCTTACAATTTATTTTTTTTTAATCTCCTCTGAATATCATCTCTAACTATAAAACCGATGAAATGATGATAATGGCATAAGAGTATATAATAATAATTATAATATTGATGCATGACGACAGCTTTGGGGACCTGCAGATTTCGGTTGACGGGATTGGAGGAGGTCATAGACTTCCTCCAGCCTGTCATCAGGGCAATAGATAATCAGCTAAGCTGGTGCTTGGAGATTCATTTTCCATTCAGTCTATGAAGTTATGGTTATTGAGCTGGTTCAATGAATTTGTTTATTTAGAAATTAAAAGTTTTGTTATTTCTTTTCAAACTGGTTGTGGTCTCTCCTTTATGTTGTTATCAACACGAGCCTGGCACTGATAGCAGTAACTATCACTGCTACACACATTTTGAATCTGTCATTACTGTGTCAGAGTGTTTGTGAATAAAGTCACTGTGTTTTTGGTTATTAGCAGGATTCCTACGGGAAAGCCAGGGAATTTAAGTATTGATTTAATCAGGATTTATTCTAGTGTGTAGTAAATTATTAAATTGACTTTTTTAATGTTCAGCAATACTGAAATGAAGAATATTCCTATTCCACAGAGATATAAACACAGAAACAGGTCTTGATTCCACTCTAATTTCACTGATGATCAATATCAGGCCCTGTCGTGGAAATTGTTGGGACAGCTTCCTTTGTACATTGGACTGTATGTATGGTGTAATGGTATGGTATTCTTTGGCAGTCCCACGTGGAATAAGGACTCCAGTATGAGTCGCCTGCCAAAGTCCAGTCCACTTTCCCTCATGTACTCTGCCTTGTGGGGATTCAGTAACAGCATTTGCGTAAGGAAATACAATATTAGAAGCTGCCCTGTGTTGTACTGATGAAACTCCTTCTGTAGACTCTACCATTTACATTTATTATTGAGAAAACAGCACAAAAAGCCTTCCCACTGGAAAGTCAGAATGAAAATGCTGAATACGCTTTGGCAGATTGACTCGTCCACCATGTAATATGGCGGCTTAGTACAGATAAATTCCAGACTTTCAACGTAACTTAGCCAACAAGGAATAATAGCTATGAAAAGTTCACAGCACTGTGATTACTGAAACGGTAAACAATCTGTCGTTAACCCTGGTTACGCGTCATCCTCTAGGATTTTATTTTGAATTTTTTTTAACTTCCGGGTCACTGTCTGCTCGAAAGAACGTATAAATGTAGTTTTGTATGGGTCAACGCAGTTATTTATATGTGTATATTTTAACATTATCCTTGTATACAATGTGCTCGCATACTGTTACACGTTTATCCTGGACTTTTATTTTGACATATTTATTCTGACTTCCGGGTCACCTGTCTACCTGTCTTCAGCTTTCAATTCTGAAGGAAAAATAAAAAAAAAGGAATTGCCAAAAATCCGAAAAACGGAGCGTTTTTTAAATTTGGTTTTGTCGTTTTTCATTTTTGGATTGTGGAAATAGGAAAGGAAAATCGGACTCGGTTTTTCCGTTTTTGGTTGTAAATGAAAAAACGGAAAAACGATGGTACTTCCGTTTTTTCGATTTTGGTTTAAAACGAAATTACCTAAAACGAATTGCCTGAACGTACACGGACCCTTTTCCTCTCATAACACCATGAGTCTGACATTTTAGCTTTCAGTCAAATGACTTGACGACTCTTTGATAGACTGTCATGAAATTTGGCACAGTCAGCCATGTTCCCTTCATCACTAAATGTAATCACCTTGGTGATCTTCTGACTTTTTATTTAATGCCATCACCAGGTCAGAGTTCTCTAATACTTTGTTGTCTGACCATTTACCTGTAAAACTACTGTCATGACCACGAGCCCCAGCTGTGTTTAGTGCTAATCAATGGTATTACCATAAGATGGTGAACCTGCTAAACATCAGCATGTTAGCACTGCCACTGTGAGCATGTTGCTGATGTCAGAATTGAGCTTACAGCACAACTGTGCCTAAAAACAGGCTCATAGAGCTGTTGAAATGTAGGCGGTTACGTCTTGTTTAAGCTGGGACTGATGCATTGTAAGGTTTAGTCTGCCTGTCTAGGACCAAACCTTGCGGAGAGCAAACCAGGAACCTGCAATTCACTGAAGTATAAGCAGGATAAAAGAAGTGGTTTGCAGCATTAGGGTCATCAGTGATGTAGGGTAGGTGGGGTAACTGCACATGCCTCGAATATAAAGTAGGTGAAAAGAGATGTCAGCCCTACCCTTTTCCTGATGATACAACAGATCATTGTTCGAACACAGAGATGATGGGAATAAGGGAGGAGGAGCAGTTCAACAGTTTAGAGATGTGTGTAAAATTGCCCCTCTGTTTTTGATTAAAAACAGGAGAGGCTGAGATGACAGGGATTAAAATTTTAAACAAGATGGAAAAACAAGCCGTGATCTCTTCAGTATGGCAGTCTGCCTTTCGTGAGAATGAAGTGGGACCTCACCAAAACAGTACTGAAGCTTTCGGTCTCTGAAAAACCGACACACCACATATTGATTCACCAGATGACACCACAAGACAGGCCGACTGACAAAAGGTAGTTTAGTTAGAGAGGCAGGGCAGCTATGAAGGCAGGAGATCGTGTGTGTTTGTGTGTGTGTGATCCCTCATGAGATATCATCTTACCCCGGCCTGGAGAGTCACAGCATTGTTGGAAAAGGGGACAGAGAGGTGATCACCCATAAGTGTTGTATCAATTGAATAACAGCTGCCTACATGCTTGTCTCTTTGGAAACGATTGCTATAGGCTTACACACTCCAGAGGCTTGTGTCATATCAGCAGCCAGCTTTGAGGTCAGGGAAGCACGGAGTCAGAACTCTCAAGTCACGCTATCTCCTCCAGGGTGTGTCCCACCATGCTCATAGGACACACAACCACTGAGACTGCAGTAAAGCACACTCGTAAACACAGATATAAGCCAGCGTGTCACCCAGAGTAACTCAATTATGAACAGAGTATATTTTCTGAAGACTTAAGGTGTAGGATCTTCTGTACAGTATATGTGAAATATGAAATCTTCTTCTAACCCATATTATTATGATTATTATGATCTTGACCTCTTTGATTCTATTCTTCCTCATTTTTGACAGAAATCCTTTTATGATTTGTTCTCCAATTTTCCAGCAAATTGCAGTTGAATTGAAATATGAATCCATCTATATCTGAAGTATTATAACTAATATTTAAAACTGAATATTGCTTGATATCCAGATTAAGCAATATTCAGTTTTATACACCCAAAAGAAGCCAATAGTGCTGTGTATAAAGATTTAGCATCATGTAAGGAATTTAAAAATCTAAGTGATGTTCTAAAACTTCATATTGAATTGAGCTGGATGAAAATTGTTCAAAGAGGACTTTTTCTTAGACATGTCACAGCAAGAAAACACAGGTGAAATTATTAACATTACTGATGGCTGAATCACATGATGCTGCTTCATTTTTAGGGTCCTGGTGTCATCCACGGTGCCTTCACTGTCACGCTGTCATGACTTATAACAGGACACTTGAATAGAACACAGACATTTTTAATGTTATGAGGAACAGTTGTGCTTTTCCTACCATGCCAAGTCAAAATTACTGCTGACAAAAGGACAATATTGCTGACACATGTTGACGTTCCAACAAACAGTTTGGGCCTGTGACTTCATCAGCCTAATTGAAGCAGCTTAGCAATAAGCTGGAACGGCTGCGATTTATTAGCAGAACTTTGGTTTCTTGCCATGAATTTGGTTATTTCTCAAGGACTGTGTTCATGTTGACAGTGACCAAAAAGATGTCTGATCAGGCGACACAATATATTACGTGTTCATATTCATGTAACACTTACTAGTGGTAGCATTCTGCGAAATATCTAATAAAGGGTCTTACTCTCAGCAGGAACTGTGTCGTAAACATTTAACCACCCGCTGGATGTCAGCACTCTGTATAACTTGAACAGACCGCTAGAAGAAGTGTGGAGAGTTTTGTATGCTGCATATTGGTTGTTCAAACCTGAAGCAGGAGGCCATGACCCGCTGACGTGCAATGGACCCGAGGAACTCTGAAAGTGCAGTGCAGTCGGTCTGGGGGCGACAAGGTAAGTGAACTGGAAAGGAACAAAAAGAACACACAATGAGACAGAGAAGGAACATTCATGAAGAGAAAGATGAAGAAAACACGAGCAAGAGGAGGAGGACATGCTGGGTGGTGCTGTGGCTTCTGGTGGTGTTCTGACTGATTCAAGGTGGCATGTTGTTTTTTCTTCTGCTGCTATTTAGCCATGTGTCCATCACAGACTCCTGCATCATCCAGGCATCATCCCCGCACAGACACCGTCACAACGGACAGCTGAACAAACAGTCCCTCCAGAAAAACGCGATTATGCGATCGCATAATTCAACGCATAATCAGCCAAAAGTCCGCACATTTATGCGGGGGCCGCATTTTTTCAAAGACTTTCGCCGCATAAATCCCGATTTCCGCGCAAAATGCGCGAAATATGCGGGCCTTGCATGATTTCATAATTGGTCACATATATCTTCTCAGAAAGTTGTTGCGTTTACGTCACACAAGAGCAGCCATTTTCCTCCTGTTGCCTTGGGAACGTTATGAAGTGACGTCATCGGAAAGCTGCAAACCCGCGAAGAAGACATGATGACGTCAGCAACATCAGTCTCATTTGCCAACAAAAATAATAATAATAAATCATTCTTTTTGTAAAGCTACGGGAACTTGTTTGACTCATCAACGTTTTGTAAGTTTGAGCCATGTGTTTATTAAGGTCTGAAATAAAACAAGATGAGAACTTAATTCTTAATTCTTCTTATTTCTGTGATGTAATGTGCTTGCTTGTCATAGGAAGTCATTAGAAATGACTCTTTACATTAAGGTAGTAGTCTAGTAAGAACAGAGTGTTGGTGAATCACTTTTTTTTCTTATTCATCAAACCAGTTTTTGCAATTTCTGCAAATTCCCGCAATTTCATCGCATAAAATTGCATAAATATCCTTTTTATCCGTTTTAAGAAAACGTGCCACATAATCAAGGATTTTTGCCTGCAACAATCACAAAAAAACTCCGCATTTTTCTGGAAGGACTGAACAGAAAACAAAAAACAAGAAAAACATGTCACATCAGCTCCTGTTAGTACTGGGTGTGTTTTCTCTTTTCCTGAAAATTGTTTGCTGTACATTTAGTGGACAATGGAACAGCTTCAGCACTGATTCAGCACTTCATTTCAGCACTGATTTTTTTTTTCTCAGTGAAGGGCAGACAAACAATTTTATTTCTCATTGTTGTACATGACACTGTAAAATTGGTAAATGGTCTGTTCTTGCTGAAGGTGTCAGAGGCTATTAACTT
Organism: Scortum barcoo; assembly: GCA_023238725.1. Classification (NCBI taxonomy): domain Eukaryota; kingdom Metazoa; phylum Chordata; class Actinopteri; order Centrarchiformes; family Terapontidae; genus Scortum; species Scortum barcoo. The sequence goes on along the minus strand of CM041536.1, from coordinate 26,914,769 downwards.
TTTCTTCGAGTGGAAGTTATCAAATCTAAGGAAGGAAGCTTCCTAATGATCATTTATAAAAGACCAATTCACACTTTTCCCATAAAACTGTCAGAAAATAGCTTGTGAAAAAGGCGATTCATCTTTGTAGATGAGAAATAATTACAGGGTACCTGCATACAGTATATATGGATATGTATATACTGTATGTGTACACACATGGCCATAGACTGTGTGTAAAGACTGATATACAGTGGCCATTTTATTAGTTCATATGTTTTAGCACTGAGGTTAGTGGTGATGTTGGACTGGACTACATTATATTCAGAGCTGTTTCTAATATTCGCAACTCCTGTTTCTAAATAGGGAGGACAAAGAATTAGAAACACCTTTTTACTGCTCCACCATAACGAAATTTTTACACAGTTCAGACAAAGTCAACCAAAACTGAACATTATAAAGTTTGCAAAGGTAACATTTCTAGAAAGCACTGAATTGCAATAACTGTAAAGGTGTACCTAATAAAGTAGCCACCGAGTGCATATTTGTGCTGTACATCTATCTCTGTATACACACATTCAGAAAATATGTAGTATGTGTGAAACAGCAGTGTAATACTAAAAATATAAGTTATGATGCAAATTGAAAACTGGTTACAGTGGGAATGAGGATAATGCAAAGGGTAGTACGCTTATGAGCAAAAACTAACACAACAAAGTTCTATGAAATAAAATTTTATGAGATGTCAAATTAAATGCCATATTTTGTGAAACCAGTGGTCTTTTAGGAGTGGAGTCCCCCCCACCCCACCCCACATATACACACACACACACACACACACACACACACACACACACACACACACATATATATATATATATATATATATATATATATATATATATATATATATATATACATATATACATACATACATATATATATACACATATATATATACATATATATATATATACACATATATATATATATACACACACACACACATATATATATACATATACATATATATATATACATATATATATACACACATACACATATATATATATATATATATGTGTGTACATATATATATATATATATATATATATATATATATATATATATATATATATATATGTGTGTGTGTGTGTGTGTGTGTGTGCATCTGTCTCTATATCTATATATATCTATCTCTATCTATATCATATATATATAATATCACTCTCTCTCTCTCTCTCGACTCATGTCAAATGACCAGAGGTCTAATCTGGATTACTGGGTTATTCTCATATGAATCTCATCTTTGTGAGATCAGTGATCCAATGTTAGGTTTAGTTAGGTGAAGTTCCTCACAGAGAGCCTGAGTCTGCTGATCTGACTTGGAGATACGGGATCCAGGCTGAAGTCAGATGTTGAGTCAGACCACTCGTTTAAATGATTTACATATCACTTCTCTTTATTGGCCCAGCTTTCAAATACACATTTGCCACTCTCATTCTAACACTGCCAACCTTTCACACTAAAAACAATTTAATAATGATATAAGTTAACATTCACATTCATTCAAAAGCAAAACAAAATGTATAATAAATCATTCCATGAATATAGTGGCTTTATCCACTTTGCAAAATATCACAGAATCCTTTTAATATAATTACATAAACATTTATTACATAGACATACATCTGTTTTTGGTGTTATTCTTATATATGAAGATAGTAGTAACAAATCCAAAACTGTTCTTAAGTCATCTTTTCACATCTTTTGGACCCATAAAAAAAAAAAAAAAAAATTCAAGCAAGCAAACAAACAAAACAAAATAAAATGACAGTTTATAAAACAGTAGTTTTTCCACATTGAGTGGAAAAAATAAACTTTAGGTGCATCTTATCTTCAAACACAAAACTACCACATTTTTGCATATTTTAGACCAGTATAACTGAATAATCACTGTTCATCATCTACTGAGGCATACAATAAAGATGTCTGAATGTACGCCTCCTCAAAACCAAAATGGACAAAATGGACAGACAGACAAACCTGCTTCACATTAAGACAGTAATCACATCACCAACACTGTTGTTTTTACCTTGCTGCAAGTTTCATTGAAACTGCATTACTGCAACCATAACACAACGAGTGACAGTTACACAAGAAGGTTCTAGAATTTACACACCATGGTAAAATGAATGGAAGACAATGGGTATGAAACACACACTAAAGCTTCACAAGAAAAAGAACAGCAGGTTTTTGAAAATGGTCACTTATGGTAAACTAGATTTGTAGATTTAAAAAAAAAAAAAAAAAACATTACTCCGGTGTCAAGTATTTAAAATCAAACAGCTTGAAGAGCATTAAAGAAACATAGTGATTTAATATAACTGGGCAATCTCTTTAATACCATACATCTAATATTTTCTAAGCGCCTCAAAATCTACTAGTGCGTAATCCATTTCCAGATATATAGTGTAGGTGGGCACTTTTCCCCATATCACAACCACAGGATGGAAGTATAAAATAGGCTGAGTTTATGTTTTAGCCTTCCCTTGCAGAGTTTGTTAATTTATAACACTAGTGTTAAAACTTAATTTAAAGTAAAGATGGAAGCATGTGTGTACAGACAAGGAAAAAAAAAAAAATTGAACCAAACAACGGTCATACTTAGATGCAGTCCCTCTTGCTTGGCTTGTAACTGTCTTACAAGCAACACACACAAAAACACACACACCAAAAGTGGACCAACCAACAAAGTGCAACATTAAGTACTTTCTAACCACATTCCTGTATGCCTAACTTGAATGTTAACACACTGTTACAGGCAAACACAGTGACTGTCTGACTGGACTTTTCAGCCCACAGTAGTTATACCTGTCCTCTACCAGTGTCCCTTTTATATGAAAGCTCTGACAATCACTGTCTCTAGGCAAGTCTGTCTGCAAGCAGATCTACTGTCTGAACTCAAAACCACCATCCAGTGTAGTTTCATCCCTCAGCGCTTGAACACCTGAAAAGTGCATACATTTCTATTTTAATTCATAGTCTGTGGATGGATTCTGCCACCAGTCTTAAAACATGAACAAACACACAAATACATGCACACTGTCTAAAGTATTCATTTGCAAGTTTTCTCTAAGAAAAAAATGCCCCAGGGCACAGGATTAAAATTATCGATGCAACGCAAGGGGAAAACCTGCAATGTGGTCTACAAATATATTCCCTCCTTAGTAAACCATATTGAAGGTTTGTCCTCTGTAATCAGTCAAAGGTTCATTAAGACAATCCAACCTCAACCACAGTCCCTTTCACAATCCAGTGCAAGTTAATGAAGCAAAGCTTTCAATCTTCCTCAGAGGTCCCAACAAAGCCCAGTTTGGCTCCATGCAGGGGCTGATTTGGTTAGAAACCTACCAACCTCTGGGCACTGAGTTGCTAGGTTTACTCCTCTGTTGGAACCTGTAAAAAGAACTCCTGTTAAATATACAATATGTCCGTGTGTGTACAAGATAACATGTATTTCACAACTTCCAGGGAGCTGCAGGTTCAGCTGTAGTGCAGCAGGGAACGTGGTGCTGGACTGTCGGCAGGGTCTCTTGTGACTGCAAACAGCCTAAAACACAAAATGGAATATATTATTCCCTGCACTGGCAATTCATTTCAAAATAATATATTCAGGGTTAGGTTAGACTTATTTCTCATTTTGTTAACAAGAGCATTCTATATTTTTGTCTTTTCTACTCTAAAACCAAGGTCTCAGTAAACACAGTAAATTATTGTGTTTTTCATACCATCTTTGCCTAAATGTGATGATTAGAAGACAACTCAAGTTTTTCGACACCCTTTTTTGGAAGATGTTTTGAAGATGAAACATTTCATCATACTGTTGATTGAGAAAGTTTCACCACGTTACAAATAGTGCGAGGATAAGACAATTCCTCATTCGTGTATTTCCCTTGTAAGAGTGGAACATCAAATATTTCCATTTAAAAATTTTCACAGTTTTTTTTGAAGAACACAGAAATGCAAGCCTAATGCTTCAAAGCCAACTTTTCTACCAACAAAATCTTATCTAATCATACAAATAATTCTGATGGTAAAATCACATTATAAAGGCCCATACACTGCTTTAAAATACTTCTGTCACATAAGAGACAGCTCTGTGGAGCACAGCGATCTGCAAAGCTAAATATTTGGCTGTAGTGGAATCATTGTGTCTGGGAGTTTTAGGGGATGCCAGTTGAGGTTGTCACATTTTATAAAATGCAGTGTCATCACACCCCATCCCGCCGAGTAACAGCGTGGAAACATCACCTTGGGCACCAGTCAAGCCATTCAGAGACACACTCATCCATCAGTGTAATACATCAGTCTCAGTCTACTTCACTCCATCCATCCCCTCAGCCCCCAGCTCTCCTCATAACTCCTGGCAAAACTGCTCAAAGTGGGGTCCGGCCTTACAGTTCAGTCTGTTCTTAGATCAGATCAGTAAACACTAAACCAATTGAGGCACAGGTCATGGTGTCAGAAAAACAGATCAGTCTAAAAAAAAAAAAAGATTATTTATTATTTACTCACCTCCATGCCAACTGAGTCTGTATGGTCAATTGTGAGAAAAGAAAACAAGGACTTTGTGTGTGTTTCCATGTCCTGAACTACTTACAGCTCAGAAAAAGGCACTAAATATCCCTTATATATCCTAAAATGTGGAGAAGCACAAAGTCTGAATTATGACACTAGTGCTACCATTACTTGCAGTCTGAGGTGTAGGAGTGCACAGTGCACGGTGATCTTGTGTTCTGCATCACATTAATGTCTATATATTAATGACTGAAGACACCAAGTGCATTTCCATCCATCTATTTTCATGCACATCGTCAACTTGAGTGGAAATGTATAACAAACATTTGAAGGCAAAATGACACAAAGTGTAAGAATCAGATAGTTTTTTGTGTAGAGGTAAGCCTGGGATGACATTAATCTGAACCACTATTTTACACAAAAAGTCCACTAAATATTTTCAGCATCACGTATGGATTCTCCTTTACCTTTTTCAAGAGAGCTTGTCTGCAGGAAGGCGAGCTCCTTTGTGTAATGACTCAACATAGGCCAAGGCACTCTGCATAGAAGTCAGACAGTAGCCTTCCTCTCCAATCAAATAGCTGAAAAAGAGCAGCAACTGTTAGCTGGCATCTATAAGTGAAAGTGATGGTGGTGATATCTTTCTTTTATGTGAACTTTCTGAGGTCAAACACAACTGGAAGAAGTCAAACGGGGACACAAACAGAAAAATTAATTGTAGAAAGAACCGAACACAACAAGGCATGACCACAAAAATCCCAAATATCCAAAGCACAGAATATAGCCCCAATTTATTCATTTTAATGTAATCCCCACATCAACATTTTCCCACAATGAGTCAAGGACCAAATGTCTGTGCTCAACCTTGACCACATTAGTTAGAGAAAAAGAAAAGCTGTTATATATTTATCAAAAGGGGCAGCAGCAAGAAGAAAGATGGTGACTGATGGAAGGTTAATATGTGAGAAGCAGAGTGATGGGGGAGGTGGTTTGTTCAGGGACAGCAGACAAGAGACAAAGAGGAGCTGGAGAGCAAGTCAACTCTGGGTGACCTTTGACTAACGAGAGCAAGACACGAGAGCGACTGTAGCCAGGAAGCTGCACTGTACAGATGGACGCAAAGAGTGAGTGGACAGACAGAGTGACAGAGGGAAAGGAGAAATGAAGAGGCTTAACCTTGACTGTGGTTTGGACACTGAATGCTGAGGCAACCACCGAGCATTGCCTTTGACAGTCTTCATTTATTTGACTAAAACTATGATGAAAAATATTTGTTGACAACTTCTCTTCCCTGATCAAGTAAATGTGACAGAAACCGGATAAAAACAAGTTGAAGTGCACTCCAGTTTTTGTCAATAAATAAAACCCCAAGAATGTAAAAGATGGAAGAATGGATAACTGAGGCATTTTAAAGCTATGCTAATACTTCTGGACTGGTCTAGGTTTAGAGCAGGAAAAGATTTGGAATAGAAAAATATAATGGATTAAATTCATCCATAATCCTGTTGAAATTAGACATTCCCACTGCAGGTCAAAGTGTTCCAAATCTGATTTTCTTTCCTTATATGTGACTTAGATCTGATTCTCTCACAAACAGCACAAACATGGAATCTGCTCTTTTTAATTCTGATTTGGACAACCTTCACATGTGGTCCTAAATCTGATAGAGCAAAAATCCAACGCTCTGTCTGTACAGAAGGCGTATGGAGTTGTAGCATCATATGAGCATACAATGAGCTGCTTTGTTGCCAGCCAATCCAGCCCAACTCCTACATGCTCTCTGAGATGGGTTGCCTGAACTGAGTGTGTGGCTGCAGCAGCCTTACAGAGAGTGTGTGGCCTGAGATGGTTGCAGCAGCCTTACAGAGAGGTGCCCACAGACTACAGGCCTAAAGTTTGCCAAAAGTTTGGAAGCAAGATCAAATTTGTAAAAAAAAAGAAAAAGAAAAAAAAGATCATAGTTTCATTGGTATACTTTGCAACAAAATAAACATCATTATTATATAAAGAGTAACTTATCAGAAGACATTTTTACTATAATTATCAGGTATTTGAGTTTTTCTTGCTTAGACTTTGCTTTCTTGTTTTCTCTTGTTTCTTTACTTTCTAGCCATTCTGTGGTAGTTTGTCAGAGATTTGAACGCAGTTTAGATTTATTGGGATTTTTGTATTCAAAAGCCAAAGAGCTAAAGTGAATAATGCAAACTGTGATTTGGTATTTTTTTTACTTTTGCACTGAAGTTGTGACACTTGCAAATCTTCTCAACCCTAAAACTAAGCCCTTAAGCCCTTCTTTTCTTTTTTGTTGACATTTATTCAGCAATGGTCTGGTAACATTAATGTATACCTAAAGGTCAATTGAGGAAAATGGTGCATATCAATGAAAGCAAAGTCTGATCATGCAGTAAATACATCCCAAAATATATATATGTAACTCATGCTGGTTTTTAAGAAAGGCGTTTTAACAGAAACTTGAAGTTGCTTGAAGACATTCACATCATGATGCCACCTCCTGGCTCTGACTACACATCCACACACTCCATACAGACGTAGCAGCCACTGCTCCGCAAAAGGCCACGCTCTCTTTCTTCTCATTATCATCTGCTCATGAACTCGCTGGTCTCCACTACACATCACCTTACAAATAAAGCTGTACATGCTGACTTCAGCGGTCTCCATCTACTCTCTTACGACAGTGTGCTGCTCTGATGTCTTTGTTATTGTTGTTTTGTGGGTCAGTTCACACTTTTATCTGACAAGCCAAATAAAGCAGCAGTAAATCCAAATTAAGCACTGTGGCCTGCAGTGTTAACGTGCAAACCATAAAAACATACAGGACAGCGCACCAACATTTATAAGAAGGTAAGCTCACTAAATGCAACATTATCCCTTATCTATAACCCTAACCCTAATGGAAAACCCATTTTGTGGAACAGCTTCTTCAGGTTCAGGTTCCTTCAGGTTCCTAAATGAACATACCATTTTCTGCCAAAGTTTGGTTATTGTATTCAAAGAGATTTCTATCCTTGGATGTGACATGGTTTTCCATCTGAGACCCAGTAAATGTGAGGACAGCTGGGTGGATGTCTGGTTACTCCAATCTGATCAAATCACAACCACACTGATGAAGCACGCTGGTGGAGTTTGCCTGTTAAACTCTTCAGTCTGATTCTTGCTTATGTGGTCCTGACTATTTAAAGTTACAGAGGATTACAGACCAAGTCCTCAGGGGCTTAGCATTACTTTCAGCTTGCTGATGTAAATATGACACTGGCTGGAGTGAGTACAGGTTCCATCTGAATCTTCCTTAGATATTTACTGAAGATATTTCATTTCACTGATGTTATCAGACATATCATCTGTTTATCTAGAGTAAAACCCAGACACTGCACAGTATTTTAATGAACAGGTAAGTCAACCTAGCTTCTGGTGTAATGACAGCAGAAAGCAGTGGAAGCCAACAGTGCTTTTATATGAAGAGCTTTTAAGTTGGCACAGAACTAAAGGACAAGAATAAAAAAAGATCAAAGTGACCTGAAATGTTATACCCCTTTAGATCTCACCAGGCTTTGTTACTTGTCAAATAAAGTAACATTTTGTACTGATGCACACTTTTTGGGGCCTTTTACACACCGACTGTGTGTGTGAACATTATATATATATATATATATATATATATATATATATATATATATATATATATATATATATATATATATATATATATATATATATATATATATATATATATACATATATATATATACACACATATATATATACATAATAACATATATATTATATACTAAAATCTAAAGTGTATTGACTCAACCAATCATTTTAAAGACTCTTGGCTATCTCATGCACAGCTTTTGGAGAACATGAGCCAATCAGCTCTCTCAGAGCCTTGTGTCCTGTCTTAGTTCCACTTCTCCCTTCACTTGAACCCTTCCAACCCCCTGAACTACATAAACATCTAGTGGGACTTTATTTGTATTTTTATAGAGAAGGAAAACCAAATCCCAAATATCCTGACATTCCTTGGCCACTGCCAATCTAACCAACTGGCTTTTACAACCCACTGTTTTATGGCCATGAATAGACCTCTTGGGTGTGGTCTGAACTCACACGCAACTACACTCAGTATAATGTACAATCTCAACTCAAGACCACCAGCCCTCCCCAAGTGTCCTACTTGACTGCTTATCTTTGCATTTGCCAAGATACATTTAATCTTAGAGTGAAAGCTGTGTGTTATGGATGCAACACTATTTTAGGACAGTGTGTAACAACTGCCATCAGGAAAGAATAAGAGTTATCCTATTAAACCATGGATACTGTAATGTAGTCCACCAGTGATGTCTGACTGCACTGGGAAACTTTGCACGTGATATTAGAGCCCAATCAATACGGAGTTTATAATGGACTTCAAAAATGTAAACATTTTTGCTGTTTAACATCAACATATTTTTTTTTATCTGGATTCTTCATAATCTGTAATGTGATGAATAAGTCAGGTTGTAATCAGTACTATACCGGTGGTATACAGAAAGCCCTTTAACTTTGATGCATTATTTTGATCTAGCTCCACTGTATACATGAATTATTTTATCATTATTTCCATTAAAAAGTTGTAGTCTGCAATCTTAGAGAAAGTCTGTTGATATTTGAACTCAAGAAGCAAACACTGCTCCTTCACTACTGAATATTTATTGATTTTGACACATCAGTTATGAAACATTTTCTTAATCTCTCTCTGATGAGAGGAAAATATATGTGATATTCACTGACTTTAACTATAAGTGTATTGGATTAGAACTGTAGACTGCACCTTTAAGTTCTCCAAATTAGTGACAGTGTTTTGTCATATCCAGCAGACACAGAGCAACACAGGCATTCATTTGAGGTTGTGTTTATGGCTATCTGATCAATGTTTGGCTGTACTCACGCTGCTTTTAGCTCAATTCTGGGGGGGGCAGTGACTTTGTCAGAGCTTTTCCACTGAAAACAGCTACCTGGTGCTGCTCTATAGATTTGTGTCAGGTTTAGCCATGATCACTATAAATACAAATCCATTTACAAACTTCTTCTTTATCAAGGGGGAGGGGTATTGTGCAGGAAGACATTGCTTTTGACAAATTGTGACCAAAATCTTGCCAGTCTTGCACTAATTCTGAAGCAAACAAAAGAGATGGTCATTCACCATCCTTTTCCATGATGACTCACCCTTCATGAATAAACTCCTCCAAAGCGGCGCATTCAGACACCAGCTGAGGACACTGGCACCGCAGAGCCACGAAGGACAGGATAGGCAACAGGTCATCTGCACCGCTGTCAGATAAAAGAAGGAAAGGGGTTGGTGGGATCGAATAAAAGAGGAAAAAAGAAGTAAGTAAATAAAGCAGAAGGGAAAAAATAGAGTGACATCTATGTACATCATGGCATGGCATGTGCTCCCCGGAGAGCTGAATGGAAACTAAATCAAATGTAACTCTTAATGGGATGCGTGTTCAGGGATGGAAATGATAATGCTTTTTTTCTCTCCCCGAGATCTGTTGGGAGGACAAATTGCAGCCTGGGAGATGATGACAGCCTGATAGCATTCTCCCTGTGTGCAGACAGTGACCATTTGTTTATCAGGACTCACACGCAGGGCTAACTGCTTGCTTGCTAGTTTGCGTGAGAAGATATGTTGCTGGCCCTGGACTGACCCGGCCACATGCAACTGGATACTCTCCTTCTGCAGGTTCTGGGAGGTGTGGACAGGCTCATGTAACCACTGAGAGCTGGACCTCACATACACACAATTGCAACCCTGAATTATAATCTTCCGTCTTCACTACTGTAAACACACACATCGATTCTCTCACACGGAAACCGGTGTCTCTGCATTCCAAGGATACAAAACGCTTTTCCCACATGCAATAATGCTGATTTCAGTGAGAAGATTATGCTCCATTATGGGTTTGCAATGCATCCCAATTTAGTGGACAAAAAAAACAAGTAAAAAAACTGCAGAAATGGGCAGAGAGTAAAAAAAAAACTTAATTAATAGAATACAGAAGCAAAGCGCTGAGCAATTTAACAACACAATAGAAGAGAGAAAAGAAAGGAATCTGACCAAAAGCACACAAGAGAACAAATGAGTTTCCAGTTGGTCAAGGACAAAGAACTGAGGAAAATGGAAACACTGTTCAAAGAGGGCAGGGGGTACAATAAAGTGTGGATGTGTGTGTGAGATAGTAAATCAGACTGAGAGACTAAGTGCGCAACAGAAAATAAGCAGAAACAATGAGAGCTACATATGAGAGTATAAAATATTCCTGCTGAACTCTAATGAGCTCATCTGTCAGCAGATTATCAAGATGTGCTATAAACCCACTTCCACATTTTATCTGAGTCAGACCTTGATCAAAAACACTTTCTGTGAGTCCCAGTGACACGCAGAGAGGCAACCTGTATTTAGATGGAATGAGAAAAGCAGTCACATATGGGCCTGTGTTGAGCCGCAATCAGGACAGAAAAAAATACAGCGAACACTGGTGGATTGGAGGCAGGAAAGTGCAGTCCAAATCTAGCCTCTTCAAGGAGTATGAAACATTTTCTTCTCAATAAAAGTTTTATTGAATAAGAGCTGCCAGTGGCCACTGGCTGGATTATGACATTTTAAAAATAAAATGGATCCGTGATCAACTCATAGTGCCAGAGTGAGTTTTTTAAGGATAGTTGTCCCCTTGAAATGCTGGTCATATTTTTCATTCTGGCCAAGCTGCAATGATTTTCACCAAATACGATGACAGATTATATCATGACATGTCTTGCATTCATGTTTCCTAAAATATAAACACGAAAAACTAAATAATCAATTCAGATCCTTTTGTGGTTTGGCCATGTTTGACTTGTGTTTCCAGGTAACAAAACAAATTCCATACAGCTTGGTTCTTTTTTTTTTTTATTTCTTGGAGAAATACTGTTACACAGTTGTTTATCTTAGCAGACTGAGAGTACACACCAAAATCCTTCAACGTCAAAACTTTTTTAGCTAAAAAGCTTTGAGGGGTGCTGTGCCCGGTCAACTCTTCTACTCCGCCGTCTCTGATCACTTCACATACACTCCAATATAAGCAGACAGATATGGAGCAAGAGACATAGCCTCAGCCATTCTCAAAAAATATTAGTGGATCCAGCAGGAAGGAAAAGGGACAAGGACAAGAGGGTTTTCATGTCAACTGTTTCAAGCCCTGTTAAGGGGTCTAACCTTAACTTCAAACTGGCTCTCCAAACAACCCAACAAATTCCTATTCTAGGAATAAAATCCCCACCCACCTTGGGCTCAGTTTGTTTACTAGTGTGTCCACTAGAATTTCTGCTTGTACAATATTGCTGCAAACTTGTTCTGTCCACTAACGTACAGATGAGAGTTAAACTAGGCAGTGATGAGGTTGATTAAATGCTGCCCTCTCTCTTGGATGAGGTTCAAGGGATAATGTGAAGCCACGATGAGAAGACATTTAAAATCAGTTTCCTGATTCTGTTTATTTGTCAGTGTTTCTGTCAAACTTTGCCAGCACAGAACTTTTTTTAATTGATTCCACTGTGCACTGTATGCTCGCCTGTACTGGTGCTACAACCCACTGAGCCTTTGTGTGACACTCTGTGCATCAGCAAGGATTCCACATACCTCCATCTCCTTTCTTCTCTTCCCCATGCCCCTTGTTGGACCGTGGGTCTGTTCCAAATCCAGACAGGACGACCCACTTTAAGGCCTGGCCAGGAAGAGGCACTATAGGGGGCAATAGACCTAGGGGAGCCCCTGCTGTGCCAGGCCTAGCTGAGCACTGATGAGACCTGACAGGGCAGTTCCAAAGCAGAGAGCCCTTAAATGATGTTTGGGTACTTACACTGGCCTTTGGGACAGTGGAAGTACATATGCATGGAGTCAATGGACAAAAGACTCTTATTCTTTAGTTTAATGAAGTATATTTTGGATTGTGCTATATTAGTTGAATTCCTGCCAAACAGTCCCATACTGTTTTGTACAATGTTCGTGATGACCTTCAATCATCGTTACATCATTTAATCTGATGATACATCTTTTTTGACATTTTCCAGTAAAGATGTGCTGCAGTGATTAACACCAAAGAATTAGCACTTGTTGCAGCTGATTATTTACTCACATGGCAGCTGTCTTGGGTGTAGAGTCCACCTCATGAAGACATCTGTAATCCTCAGCACAGGCACAGATCAGCCGTAATGTTCTCACTGTGAGAAAACATAGCAGCAGCAATAAATACGAACCATGTTATATCCCTGTCCTTGGACCAAACTTACGATACATGATACAGAAACAAACCAATGCTGTTCTTTATGTAGCAATGTAGCAAAATGGTTTGCCATAATTAAAACCACAAAATGAACTGGTCCCAGAAAACCGAGGAAACTGACATGATAGTTAGTGGTAATTTGACCAATTAAATATCAAAGTCGGCTATCATGAACGATTTGCACTCAGTCTTGCAGTCAGGGGTTAAAAGAGAGGATTCACATCAATGTTAAAGATACCAAGATAGTCACCATCATGACAAGAAGAGCACCACTTACAGAAGCGTACTGATCTTTCTATAGAAGCTGGGGTTGATTTTACTACTGCAAATGTCATTCACATAGGCCTCATTTTAAATCCCATTTGGAGCACACATGGAATTTCCTCTCCCCACTTAACCCTCTGGAGTCGACGGATGCTGACGCGACGGCGCGTAACCCAAATTACAGGTCCGATTTATGATGACGTAGCAAAAAGACGCAGCGTCACAGAGTCTCCGTTTCAACTTGTGTCGAAAATGCGGACTTAATACTACTTAACAGTTTTTGAATCGTGTTGATAGGCCAAGTAAAAACAGACTTATGATAAATAATTTACGCCGTTTTTTTTCTGAATATTGTCGTCACTTTTGGTGGAGTTTCAGTTTCGATTTGTGTCGAAAATGCGGACTTCAAACTACATACGCGTTTTTAAATTGATTGGCCAATTAAAACAGACTTGTAATAAATAATGTATAATATTTTTTTTTCTGAAGTATTGTCGTCACATTTGGCACGTTTTTGGTGCTGGAAGAAGGCTTGTGATGTGCCCCTCTGTCTTGTAATGGACAGGAACTGTTTTTTACAGTGGCACAAATAATTTGTGGCATCTTATTGTGACACCTGATTGTTTTGTAAATAGTTGAACAAAAAAAACGCCTGAGGCATGCCTGCCTGCATTTTAATGTAAATAGTTGTAAATAACTGTTATTTGCTACATTTGTACATAATTTTTTGAAACTTTACAACTTATATTTGCATTCTAAGTTATAAAAATGGTTTGTTAGACATGTTTGTGGTTTTCACATTACAAAATCTAACTTTTTTATATTCGGATTTTATGTTTTTTTTGTGTTGGTTTTAGGTCCAGTGTGTTAATACAGTATGTCAAAAATGAAAAAATAACTGTACTGTAAATCACACATGTGAGGTTGTGCTGAAAAAAATGATACCAAACAAGGCATGGTAAACAGTTCTTAAGGTGAAATATAAAAGCAAAATCAAAAGTAGTCAAAAACGGCCAATTATACCCTGGACTCCAGAGGGTTAACAAGAGCCAGACCCAAGCTACAGGTGAGACAAGAAAGTATAAGACATAATAAAACAGAGTTTCTGCAGGATTCCCCAGGGAAAATGAAAGACTTAAATAAAGCACAAAATGCAATTTCATACCTGATTTATGATCATACCTGCCAAAGTATGACATATGATGATTTGGTCTATAATTAACAGTATAATGGAGGAGTGCACAGATTAACTAATGACATTAGTCAATTAATACTTTCCATAAAAAGGACTGAACAGCCTCCTATGTGCACTGACAGACCAATCCTGCTTCTCTTTCACCAGTGTATAACATCTTCTAACAGCTTGCAATCAGATACAGAAACATCTTATAAAATAACAAGCACTTGTGAAATAATCTACTCTTTGATACCTGCAGATACACTGGAAAAAGTAAACAATCTGAGGCAGCATCAAGTATGACATCATAGTACTCTGCTTCCTTCAGGGTGAATGAAATGAATGAATCCTGAAAACCTGCTTTTGTGACTGACTCACCAATGCAGTCCAACTTCCTCTGTGGACAGCAGTCTGTAATGAGAAGCTTCAGCTCTTGGACTGCAGACTCGTAGGGGTAGGAACCTTGCAGTGTGCCAGAGTCTTGGGGAAACAGTTTCAAGGGGACACCAATCTCTCTAGGTGACGCATCCTGGTACAGCTTCATACTCATCTCAAAGGCCTGCTCCCTTTCCCTGTGGACCTTCCTGAGACAGAAACAAAAAGATACCAGTCTGAAAATCCAGGCAGGGAAAACACTGATGTTTGTATGGAAGGCACACAACCAGACAACGGTACATGCAATGAAGATGCAGTTAGTGACTATTTAATTTGATGGATTTTATAGGCGCAGTGGCAATGAGTCAGGAAATGCAAATTTTATTTTCGGCAAGATGTAAAAACATCAACAGCAATTTCATCATAAGCCATTGAAAACTGGTGCTGGCACAGGGTTCAAGGGATTTAGAGTGGTTTGGGCATGTTTTCCAACTCAATCGGTTGTGTTTCTTGGTGGGAACCCTATGAGTGTTCTCATTCTTGTGGTTTGTTTTCCCCAATAATTGTTAAAGGTTGATAACAATGCAGTGCATGCAGGACATCTTTGTCAAAAGGGGGCATGACAGAAAAAAGTTTGGGAACCACTGTGCCAGGTTTTTCCCAAGGTAGTTAAAAAAAAAGCAGATCACATGCCACAGTGGGTGATCAAAAGATGTAATCAAATTTCAAATATTGTCAAAAAAGCTGTTAAAATAATACATACTAAAGAAAAACCTGTCCACTCAAAGCCTCATTGGCTTTAATCTGATCAAAAGTGAATTGACTCAAGTTGAGTTTCCTGCAGAAACATAATGCAACACAGAAACTACTATAAACACATCTACCCCATCTTACCAACATTTCTTAAAAACAACTCTGGTCTGAATAACTAAAGAAAATATAAATGTCTGTTTTGTTTAAAAAAAATACCACAGTTGTCCTCCATAAGCCTGTAAGAGGTTACAGTGTGTCAGTCCACAACAACAATGAAAAAAGAACTAAAAGTAAATCTTTGTTTCATGGCTCTGGAGTGAACTGAATCATCTGTCCCTCGTGTAAATTTCTGTGACACAGCTTTGATTTCAGATGGGCCACAATCAACTGTGTGACAGAACAAAACAACCTAACACTCTCAAACCAAGAGGGCCTTTTTGATTGGTGGAAATACAGAAAAAAGCAAGAAAAAAGTTTTCTAACAAGATGGGAAGGAGCTGACATGCTAAGAGGAGCACTGCCACATGCTGGTCATTGGGAGACTTTCAGCCACTACTTCTACAAAGCAATTCATACTACAGTATAATATTTGCTTTAATTAACAATAGCAATACTAAATTTCTAAACCCACTGACATCCTCAAAGTCCACTGTGAACATCTGACAATTAATTAAACTTGTCTGAACACAACCAATCTGTCCAAAAATTTTGCTGTCTGAAATTCTGCTTGTGTTGTGGAAAATTCAGTGACTTGCACTGTTCCCACAGGGTACTTCAAATGTAGCTATTGCCATCTTGTGGCACTTGTGGGTTACCATACTCCACTCAAGCTCTTTGTGTGACTGAAGCACGACATTTTTGATTTGCAAAAGCAATATGAAACATTCCATGTTTAAGATCAAACTTTAAAGTATGAGGATGTATTTCAGGTCAAAAGGATTGAGGCTGCACTACCTGAAAAGAGCCACCAGGGCGGTCCATAGGGGTGTGAAGAAGGCTTCCTCTATGCTAGCTAGACACAGGTCTTTAGAGCTGGCTGTGTTTAGACACTCAAAGGAGAGCAAACACAGCGACAGAAGCTGATCTGAAACATAAAGAGAGAGCCCTAATATTCAATATCCAACAAACAAAAAAAAAAAAAATCAGCATTTCAACATTTTCAACAGCAAATTGTTGATTTTAAAAATCAACATGTAAGACACACAGTTACATTCATCCTCTATCATTTTACTCACCAATTGCAATATGAATGTCTTTAACAATTGCCTTCAGGTGCTCCGTCAGTGCTCTCATCTCCATTTCCTGGATGTTTCCCTCATCCTGCTCCAGCTGCATTGAGGGATCACAGGTCAGCTCTAAATCTGACCCGGTGTCATCTGTGCTGCCGTGGAGCGGGGCCCAGTCCAACTGAGTCAGGAACGGCTCCAGATCTTCAAACGAGTTCTCCCGATTCCCTGCCATCTGTGTGTGAGGGTCTTCCCCTTCGTCATCGTCATAGTTGGTGTGGAGGTCGTGAGAGAGTGAGGGGGAAGAGCCGGTGCTGAAGCTCTGGCCACCAACGCTACTACCTGCAGTCCTGGTCAGCTTCCTCTGGGTCTCTGTAGGATCAGTCACATTTTCACATAAACAGTGTATTAATGCTGATGTAGCACCCATTAGTGATATTGATCAAGATGTATGGCTCCTTTGCCATTATAATAGTATCATGTGCATTATTTCTAGCCATGCTAGCACCATGGCTCTAGGGATGACAATGACAATATCTCAACAACTACTTGACATTTTCTGTGGTCTATGGTGATCCACTGACTTTTCAAATGCATAAAAACATGGGTCTTTGGCCAGAATTTAAAAAAGCAGTGATAGTAATTAAAAAAGTTTGAACCTGACTGGAAATGTGGAATGGTGAGGAGTACATGATCAGATGATCTGAGGGGTCTGGTGCAAACACATGAAAACAAATTAGCTTAAAATAAGTTCTAATTTTTGGCAACTACTGATGGGAGGTCAGTACAGGGAAGAGTCTCTCTTCTTGGTACCAATAGGAGTTTTGTATGAACTGCAGGAGTGCTAAGGATGACTTCTATATAAAGAGCTGCAGCAGTATAGACAATAAAGGTAATAAAGGTAGGTAATAAAGGCAGACTGTCTCCAAATCTCCAAAAGAAAGGATTTATGTACAAAAAAGCTACGTCGGCTTCTGAAGTTGAGGGGAACAACATCTTTTATTACATCTTTTGTAGAGCTGAATATCATCTTCTGTTAGACCCACCTTCAGCATTTTGCAATGTAAATACATGTGACAGAGATTCATCCATGTTTGTTCTAGGGTGGTCAGGACAGTTATTTTTGGATTCATAGTGGATTCAAACTGCTTTTAGCCTTCTATCACTACATTAGATGCCGTGTGGTATAAATTCTCATTACTTTGATTCACCCAATGTACATTATACAGTATTTTTGTAACGTCTCAAAAAAGAACTTTATATTACCACTTTATATTTTATATTATATTATTTATATTTATATTATTTTATTATATTATTACTAGCAGTCACAAAACAAAAATAGCCAGACCCCAGCACACAAACTACTGACTGTGGCCCTACCTGGATGAAGCAGATTGTGAGTGCTACGAGAAGGCCTCAGTGGCAGGGCAGGACTCTGGGGGAGGCCTTTACTGACAAGGGGGTAGAGTCTGTTGTAAATCCAATACTGGTGCTTCCTCAGCAGCTTCACCACTGGGTAGTCAGACCGGCTGAGGAAACAAATGCAAATGTTAGTCGATCCTCATTTGGCCTGGAAATGTTGAATGTCCCATAAAAAAATAGTGTGATGACAAATTCCCATCATATGTATGGCTTGACACTTTTTCATATTTCTGATTTCTTATACCAAACTTCAAAAAACCCTTTATGGGAAAAAGAATTTAGAAAGCCTAAGTTGAAGAGCCACAGATGAGGGATCCGTCCCAGGGAGAGGGATCCCTCATCTGTGGCTCTTCCTCAGGTTTCTTCTTTTTCCCATAAAGGGTTTTTTTGAAGTTTTTCCTGACTCGGTTCGAGGGTCTAAGGACAGACAGAGGGTGTCACAACTGTACAGATTGTAAAGCCCTCCTGAGGCAAACAATGTTTGTGATTTTGGGCTCTAAATAAATAAATTTTTGAATTTTGAATTTGATTTGGTTTCCATTATGTATAATGCAACATATTGTAAATCACACCATTTTTACTTTTTTTTTTTTTTATTAAGTCTTCTTTATTTTCTTAGGCCATTTGCCATCTTGGCACTGAGTTTGCAATCCACCTAATGAGGACTGGAACCAACAACACACTGGGTATAAATCTAAAGGTCGCATGTCTACTGACATCTACAGTATATGACTTTAGAAAACTGAATAACTGTCAGGCAAACACATTCTTAGTCTGTCTTTGTTGCATTATTTGACTTCAGAGGGTAGGGTAACAATCTTGAGTTATCCCAAGGTAAGCCATCTGTAAAGATAACTAAAGGAAATACAAACACTTTGACAGTGATGATGCAATACAACCAAGCAAGGCTGAGGTGACCTTTTGAACACATGGTGTGATGGCACAACAAAAGCTATCATTCAGGTTAGTTTCATATCATGAACACTGCTTATTGTGTTAATGTGATGATTTTATATGCATGTGTAAGTATTCCTGAGTTATAGTAATATGGGGAGTAACTGGTTGAATATCAAATACTGTCTAAATGCATTTAACTGTTCATGTTGCAGTCATTTACCTGAGCAGGTAGGAGACTAGATCTGACACTAATGAGGCATCATCAGGATTTTTCCTGATTTTAGCCTTCCACAGTTTGGGCCAATCCTAAACAGACAAAAAAAACCCCATTTAATATTAGAAATACAGTTTCATTTAACAATGTTGATTAGCTGAAAGAAAATTGATCAATGCCAAATTTGACAAATGTTTTCTTCAAGTACAGCTCAAAGCATCACTTTAAGCTCTGGTAAACTGTTGTGGCATCATTCTCAGGTTTGACATGTTTATAGAGATTACTCCCACACTTACATGGTCTTGCTCATATTCCAGTACATTGGTATAGAGCATACGCTGCTCTTGCTCCTCTGCTGTCATCGCACCAGATGCTGCAAATCTCCTGTAATGACAAACACAGAGATATTTACATTCATTCATCTGGATTCATGCTTGACAAGAGGGATGCACGATACTCAAATACATCTTTTGCTGTGGATAAAAAGAAAGAAGGCATAAGCTAAAAACCGAATCAAGTTTCAACCTAATTCAGTGTTTGCCGAAAACAATGGTGTACCTGTTGGCCTCCTCCTGTAGTCTCAGTCTTCTCTCTTCCATCTTCCGCTGGAGCTACAACAAACATTAAGGAAACTTCCAAAGATAATTGTCCTCACATGGGTCAGCTATAGGTGACGACATCTTTAAGTGTAAATGTGGGCATCTCATCATTACAACTTCTGATAGACATGAAAAACCAACAAACCATTCTACTCTATAAATATTAATATTCCACAATCAATCAATTAATCAAAAGACTTTAGTTTGACCTGGCGGCTTCCAATCGCATCAATGTGAAACAGGGAATGGATAAAAATGAGTATGCATTCTCAACTTGCCCTGCACATATTAAACACTGTATATCACATGAGCCTCTCTTCTCCTGGTCTTCCATGTATGTCATGATTAGCTCAACATTATAACTAGAACCCGATTCTTGCAGATACATAATGTTACTTCTCATTTCTACTGACCTGGGAGCTCAAACTGCTCAAAGGATGTCATCCATTAGGACAGATCAAGTCACACAGGACATGAGAATAAATCATCATACACTGCTTTAGTGAAAAGACTTCTAGAACACAGTGAAACGGCACGTGAGCCCACAACTGGAGGATACAGCATCCTGCCTGGCTTTGGCTATGATGAGGTTCTCCATCATCTGCCGCTGGAGAGAGAGTGTCTGCGGTGAACAAGAGGAGGGGACGTTACTTTGACAGACATGATGCAACCAAGGAAAACAAAATATGTACAGTGGTATCAATGTGTGAATTGTTTCCATGGAGAGTATCTCATTCATCTCAGTGCTAACGTGGGTGGAAATGAACTTGTGGTGGATTTCTTGATATTACCCAGGGACAGAAGACATCAGGATGTTAGCACCAACATACTGAGATGAAACAATAAGATCATCAGAAAAATGAAGCATTCATTAGAGCCCATCTAAAATCCCTCCAGAGAGACCAAAGGATGATTTAACTTAAATCACTGAGAAGGGACCTCAGCTGCAGCAACGACAACACAGAGAGCAAAAGTCTCAGTGATAAAACTACAGCACAGAGCCACAGACAGCATGTCTACAGAGATATCTGCTGGACTGGTCTGCATCACCAAAGATGGCTCCAAACAGTAGACAGCAAAAAAGATACTGAGGTATCTGCCTGTTAGATATATAATAAAGCTGATAGTTTATGATGCTGAATGTAATGTTGGCTGAAGTTTAGTTCACCCGGACCAAGAAGATACTTTTTGCTTTGGAATGTAAGCATGAACTTGTTGACCTGATTGTGTATGTGTGTTTACCACCTGGTGTTATGTTCCACACACAAAGAGATAGCCTATAGGACATACACATATGGTAACAGTAAGCTGCATAGAATGTGTGAAGGTAAAGGTTAACTGTATAGTTTACTTGAGGGAATATTTTCTTGACCGGTTCTAAGTAACTGCACAGGGACCAGATTAGTCTTATGCCCATATAAGGGTAGTAGAGACACTGAGAAACCTAAAAACACATCAACTTGATGTCTGTTCCTATCAGTTCTGCTAACATCAAACCTGGAATATTTAGGTTAAAAGTCAGGGGATGAGCTTAGCTCATCATGTGGGAAAGGAAGCGATATATGACCAACTTTGGTTGAAGGGTTGGCTTTTCTCTTCATTACGCTAATAGAAATGAGCTATACGTTGAATATGAAATGAAGGTGTCATGTAGGCTTTAAGATGTGTGATCTGAGTGGACAAAAGCAGAGTTTCATCATTGGCAGAATCGCTCTCAGAAGTCTGCAGTGTCTGATTCCTGATACTGGCTCGCTTCAAATAAAGTTCTCTTTGTTCAACAAGCTTGTATCAACGCAATGTTTTTTTCTGGAGAATAGAAGGCCTGATAAACTACAATACAAAGATACTGAGGCAACAACGGAACACCGTCCACTCCTCTGTAATAGAAACTGTGTTAATGTGAGCTCAGCCCGCTGTAGTGTGTAATAAAACTTTAAAAGTGATAAATCCTGTTGGTGTCGGTGGGCCCTCAGTGCACACCTGAACTCGCTGCCTGCTTTAATTAGCCCACATTAGCCCACATTAGCCGGCAGAACTTTACCTTCACAAACGCCTTCAGCTTTCTCCAGTAAGCTCGGAGCTCCACTTGACGCCGAAACATTTTCTGTATCTGAATGATAATTCAGTCAGAAAGCTGAACACACAGGGTGGCGAACAGAGCGACTCAGTACACGGCACATTAGAGAAAGAGCCGTCCGCTTACCATCATGAGTCTGCAGGTGACGGAATGAAGGAGAGAGGGCAGAGAAAAGTGAGCTCTTTAGTCCGTCTGGAGGCGGTGAGCAGCTCCACACACACCTCTGTCTGCCTCAGGTATGTTCACTATCTCTCTCTCTCACACACACACACCGGAAACAGCGCTACACGTCCAAAACAAACAGCATTAAGTTCGTGCTGCGGTGGAGCGGAGGCTGTCTTAGGATGGAGACCAGCTGCGGTCAGTCATCAGAGCATTCAGTCTGTGGACACTGAGGGAGGGAGGGGGGTGTGTGTGTGTGTGTGTGTGTGTGTGTGTGTGTGGGAGTCTGTTGTGAATCTGATTGATTTAGCTGTGTGTGTTTTGGTGCAAACACTTTGTGTGTGTGTCGAAGTATGTGGGATCACTTAGTTGTGCAAAAGTCCAACCAAGGATCCTGAGTCAACTTTATTTTTTTTTCCCTTTTATTATGATTTGGGGCTTTACGCTGTACTCTTTCATCCCAGGTGCTCTGAAGTATCAGATTCTGTGCATGACTTAGTTCACTACAGTCATGTCGGTTCATATGGACCCAGAGCTGACTGGCCCATTAGGCAATACAGGCAAATGCTAAGGGTATCGTGGCCTCCAGGGGGCGCCACAAAATCGGGAAAAAATCACCTTCAATATAATTATATTAAAACTAGTTATTACTATTAACTCTTAAAATGGAAAAGCTCACATAGATTCAAATGTAAAGCAATGCCCAATTAATATTACTACAAATGAATAATACCAAATAAGCCCTCAAATCCCCCTCCCCCCCTCCTCCGGCTGATGGTACCTGCTCGCTCTCTGTGGGGGGAGGGGCAGATTTATTGATGTGACCAGAGAAGTTTGTAAAAATGTCAAAACGAGCTGAACTGTCCGGAGCACAGGGAAGAAAAAAAGAAAGAGAAGAGGAGGAAAAACGGGAGAAAGAAAGAGGTAAAGTAAAGATACAGTAATGAAATGAAGCATCAGTTATCTCACAGTGTACTGTTAAGTTGATAACTTGCTTCTGAGCGATTAGCCTCAACATGCTATGCTAATCAGTAAATAAGCAGTTTTTAGGTATTTTATATAGCTTTTGTATATAGTTACTGCATAGTGTAAATGTAGCTTATGTATAGAGTTATTGTGTGCAAACTGTGTGGTTATTTAAATTTTTTGTTGTTGATTGTTGTATTTATAATTTATTACTATTATTATTTATTCACTTATTTACAGGATTGTTTATTTTGTGGTAAGGGTATTTATATTGTATTTCAGATTTTTGATTTTTTTTTGTATTTATTTGTAATTTGTTAAGCATGTAAATTGGGTGACATGTTATCTTATAAATTAAAGACAATGGTAAAAACAATGCTATTTGATTTATTTTGTAAGCGTATGTAAATCGCCGATGGAGGGGGGCGCCATATAAAATCTCGCCTAGGGCGCCACATTGAGTAGGGCCGGCTCTGTATGGACCTCTACTGTCTGTCTGTGTCCCGGGTCAGGACCCTGCACGAACCTTTGGGACGTGTCCTTTGTGGGACTCAACCTGAAGGCTGGACTGAACGGTTCTTGTACGGCAGAGGTTTACAAAGGGGGATCTGAGCCAAACTCATCAAATGTAAATGAAAAGAATGACATAATTTATTACATTACCTATCAAAAGGAGATCCCACAGGGCAGTGTAAATGTGTGATCTGGTTATGGAGATCGTTCAGAAATAGAGTAGTTTAGTGGAATTTGACTGATTTTTCCCTCTTTCCCAGAGTCAGAAACTAATAAATGTCTTAGGACAGACCTTTTTTTTATTTATTTGTGTGTATTGTGTGTATTTGTGTAGTTGAAGTTCTGTCAGACAGCAATAGGCTATCATGGCTCAACTGCTGAGTGTCTATGGGTACAAATAACATAATCGTGATCCCATTGGCATCCAACACTGTGCAAGTAAACAAAGTGCCTTTTTCTGAGCTCTGTCTGAGGGGACTTTGTCTGACAGTATTCAATATCCGCTTGCTCCTCCATCCTTATGCAACTCAGTTGTTGATTCAGAAGAGCAAGCAGAGAAGGGAGGAATAAAAGACAAACACCACAGAGACTCAAAGTAATGGTGCTCTCATCCACAACCTTCGACAAACAAGTTTGTCGACAAAGAGTCGACAAACAATGCTAGCAGAGCTTTGAGGATGTACTGAGGCACAGCAGTGCTACATGTTCACAGCAGAAAGCTCACATGTTAACGGTGATGTTACGTAGGTAAAGTGTTTACCATATTCACCATCTTAGCTTGTAAGTATGGTAACATTTCTTATCAGCCACTTGTGTTGCAGGTATCTGGTCATTAACCAAAGTACTGAACAAATCCACATCATCCATCCACATCTAATGATGGTGCAATAAAAAAACTGAGAAATAAAATTATTTGATGGCAAATTTCAATAGATTAAATCCTGCTCCTTTGACACACATACCAAAGACGTCTTCTGGTAGGCCTGACCAGGTGTGAGCCTTGCCAGGCGTGCTTCATAATTGGCTTTCAACTTCTGGTTCAAACGTGATGCTTCTTCAATGGGTGTCAGGTCCCTGCAGCACACACACAAGCACACAGTATCTTACTAAAATGTTGTGTCAAAGGCAAATAAAAATATCCCTCTTTTTACCTGTCAGTATGACAATCGTAGGATTTTTAGCAGCGCAAATGAAAAATGGCTGACATTCTCATAGAAATCTCAAAAAAGCACCAACAAAATGTACACATGGCAACAACAAGATTCTGTAAGTTAAATAATAATTTATTTTTGTCACTTTACAATTAAAAATGATCCCTGGGCATATAGAGAACTGAGAGCGAAGCTGACAGTGAGAGATGCTTTTAAAACCTTGAACTGTATTAAAAACTCAAACATTTTAATTGTATTTCCAACCACAGGCCTAAAATTTGGATAACTAAATTTAAGACATTAAAGAGTGTAAGAACCTGTTTGATGTTTTGACCTTGTTGGTCAGTTCAATCATTGTGCTCTAAACGGAGACTGGAGGTGACTAGTTCGTGGAAATCTGTTATCCCTGCTGTGCTGTACACTTCAGAGGATATCTGCCATTGAGTGGAGCAGTATCTGCCCTCCTTGATAAAAACCGGCCCTTACTTTTTGCTTGTGTCCTGTGACTCCACAGTTTGTAGTCTCTGAAAGATTTCTGGAGGTAAAAAGGGGGAGAGCTCCCCACCACCATCTGACAACACCCTGCGGTGACCGGTCTTTGCTGGGCTGCTTGCTTTACATCCTGCGTCAACAGGAGTATCAGATGGAGGGACTGTGGCAGTGGAAGTAAAACAGGAAGAAAGTGTAAAAAGTGGTGATTGGGTTAAAGAACAATATCATGTGGCTATACATTGTCTTGTTTTAATTTGTGACCCCTGGGGCAGGCTCCAAGTTAGCAATGATTGATATGTTAATAAAAGAGAGGCCTCTGGTTGGAGGGGGTGTATTCACCAGTGTTTGCTCCAACGGCAGCCACCTGATGGGGTTCTGATTGGCCAGGTGAACAGGAAGAGGAAGCAGAGACGGAGGCAGGGAGGTCGGGGGGGTCAGTGGTCTTCCCTATAAATGACTTGGCTCTCTCCAAACACTGCTCAGCCAGCCTCAACATCCGCTCCACCTCCACTGCCACCATCTCCCTCTCCTCTGAGGCGAGAAAGAGAAGACAGAGAGAGTCATGAGAGGTGATCTTTCAAGAGAAGGCCCTTGCAGGATGAATAGTCTAATGTTTACTATAATGTTCATCACATGGCATTTGAGATCTGATTCAATTTCATGCTTACAATCAGCTACAGTGTTCATGTTGATTAGCTCAAGTCTGGTTAGAGTGATTAACTGTGATGACGGGGGGGGGGGGGCTGCTGGTGTTCTGCTTGTTCCCACGAGGAAACCCTGAACTGGTCCCACCCAACATTTCACTGACAGCCACGTGTTCAAACCTCAGAGGCTTTTCTCTCGGTTTATAAATCTCTTATCAGCCTCATCTGAGATCATCATCACGGTCCAGAAGAGACCTCGCTGCACAAATAGCGTCCAAAGGAATGAATGTTTATCACAACTTGCAGGTCAATTTAAGACATCCCCACCCCCAAATACAGCATATGAAACTGGTTACCCACAGAAAGCTGAACATTATAAAGCTGAACCTTCATGAAGGTAGGATTTATTGCAGGAGTGTTGTATTTGATGTCATTACTTTTAGCCAAGTGTACCTAATTAACTGGCAACAGAGTGCATGTGTGTAATTATGCATATACAGTATGTGGGTAATCTAAGTTATTGTGATTTCTGAGGAATTTATCCAGCAGGGTGTTTGTCTTTGAGTAACAAGTAAATGTCAATAACTCGATGATATTGATTTCTTTATAAAAGTAGGTTACAGTGACACAGTTATCTAACTCATCTCTACAAAAAACACTTTAAACTATTTGGGAAAAGTCAACCAAAAATACAGCAAGATAATCCAGCAGAACCTGTGTTTAGCTATTATAGTTTCACCACAGTTGCCTGTTTAAAATGTATTACAATGTTGCAGTTCCTATTTGTTGGCACAAGGGTTTTTTCTCTATGCATCATTTATGCTACTTGTACGGTTACCCTCTGTTGTAACAGCTTTCTCATTTAATGAAATGTGAACATGTGCCCATGCAAGTAAAATTATCTAAGAAAAAAGACAACAGGACAAACTATATAGAGATGCCATTTCAGTGTCTACTTAGTAAAGATTCGATACTTTATTGAAGTCATATGTTCAGTATGTTTATCACCAGTCATTCAGTATTTGTCACTACTCAGATCTTACTTTGTGACCCTGCTTCCTCCAAAAGTGCATGGGATATGTAGTTGATGGTCCGGAGGTATTCACAGTAAGCTTCCTGCAGAAAGACCACAAGCATGTACTATTTTATTATTATTATTGTTATTATTATTATTATGGTATACAGCGTACAATATAATAAACTGATGAGGCAAGTCATAATTAAAAACAGTGTTAGCCATTGTTGCTAAACTTGACTAGCTGACTAGCTGAAAATGTCAATTTCTCTAAACAACCAAAAGAAAAAGTCATCATTATCTTGTTGAGATCTACAACAATCCAGGATTCAGTACCAACATAGATTTCCATTCACTTGATTAATGGAGACAAGTGTAGTTTGTATAGACACAATAATGTCAGTGTCATGTTACATATTTGTCAGCAAAGAGAATAAACCAGACAAAGCAGATTTCTACTGAGCAAACTCTGAGACATAATGGTCTCACGTTAATTTGGTTCACAGGTCCAGAGTACAATAAAATGCACCTATGGTAGAGTGATGCAACTCTAAAAGTCTACATGACCACTTTTGTGTTGTGTTGTTTGTAGGATTGTCTCAGTGAAACATTTTACCATTAATTTCCTAAATTGTCCTCAACACCAGAGCTAATTTGACCAGAGCTGACTAGTCACTGGTCTTTCATGTACCATGTGTCATGGCCTGACTTTCCAGTACTTTCCAGTTCTCACAGTTCTTTATTTACTTTTCTGTATTTGTAGGTAACTGCCAAATAAGTGCTGGCACTTATTTCAAACGAAACCACTGTTTTAAGCTCTATGATAGACTGGTGACCCATCCAGGGCGTGCACTTGCCCAACCCATGACGGGAATGGCTCCAGCCCCCCACAGCCTGGGACAGAGGGAGTGGGCAGGATGGATGGATTGACATGGAATTTAATTTGGTGATTAAGGACTCTCTGATGAGGGAGTTGTTTTTAAATATATAAACAATATCTAATCCTGCTCCAGAATTTACTACTGTATGTTGTAGTAACAACAACCTAACGTATGTTATCAAAACCACTCATCGTTCACTATTACCAATAACTAACTGTCTGTGGTTTTTTTGGGTGAGACATGCAATGAGTCAGAATTGAAAATACAATTAGCCACTGATTAAATTTCTACCAGTCAAGCAGAAAATGCAACCAAACCAACTAAATATAATCTTACAATCTACAGTTTGGAGCTCAGCATCATGAGAGGAGAGCACTAGGGCCCAGAATTATACCTCCAATCCCCTAACTGACTTAAAATCTTAATACCTAACATTGATATGTGACTTTGTATTATGCGAAAGTCATGATACGCCCTGTGTAAGGTAAAGGTAACACTATAATACTGTTATGATAGTTATAAGTGAAAGTTATAGTGTCATGTTTTGTGCAATCTTCCATTAAGTTGATATGTATCTTTCTTCATCTTTACTGGCTGTATCAGTCTAATTCAATAGTACCTTATCATTATTATAGTTAATATAAAAGAATACATTAAGTACAGTAATGACAGGGTAAAGCTCTTTGGAAGAACATGTCACCTCTTAGATGAGCACTATAACAGTGATACTAACTAAAATAAAAGCTAAAGTTGGTGGTGGCACATTTAATGAGCAGTGTTTATGTGCTGCTCTGAGTCCAGCAGGTGTGTTTACCTTCCCGTGAACGCACCATAGCGCAGTGACAGCTAAGCTAACCCCCCCGTGTGTCTCTGCCCCCCCCGTCATGGCCGCAGTCCGCCTGTGCAGCTCGGTACCTGGTGTCTGTTCCCTCCGTCCAGCTGGATTGCTGTTTTGGCCATTTTCATGGCGTTTTGAAGGGGCTTGAGCCCACTGTCAGCTGCAGCCATGGTCAGTCCACACACACTTCTTCTTTCCTCCTTCCCCACCTCCTCCTTCTTCTTCTCCCCTGTGTTCAGCCTTGCAGAGTGTAAACAAACGTTAAACGCTGTATACTGCCCCCTGATGTTTGGAGCTGGTAAAGTCAAGCCTCTGATTCATCTCAACGCAGCAGAGTACTGTAAAGGATGAGTTCAAAACACATGAATTTCCTACATATGTTCATTCTACTGTTTCCTACTGTTTCACCTGCCCCCACCTACATTATACTGAAGCAATGGTAAAGTGTGGGAACAGTTTTGGCAAGTATGCTTTGGAGAGCACCTATTAAATAACCACATATAGCACATAGTCATTAGTTAGGCCTTCCTACAGAGTTTGATGAATATTGTATATGTTGGCAGCTTGGGTTTTTTGGGAAGTGTGTCGATTAATATGTAAGTCAGCCTGGATATTATGTGTCTTCAGTGTTGGTCATGTAGAAAGAGTGACTGACCCTGAAACAAGGTATCTCCTGCTAATGGCCACTGAATTATGGTTGTTTAGCTGAACAGTACTGATGGTTGTGATTTGAAATGCAAATGCATCATGGGTTGCACAAAGCTATGTGAAATAATGTAATAATAAATTATATAAGTAAAATCACTGACTGTTATTACTGACTTTAACAAACAGCAAAATGGAATTCAGTTCTTTTTTTGTTCAAAACATGCACATTTGAAAAATCAGGACTTCAGTAAACTTCTCAATAATGACGGTAATCCTATAGGGCAGGTTAGAGATACCGTGACTGTGACCGTGACCACTAACTGTGGAGTAATTACCTTTGATGAAAGAATGTCTTGGCCTAGCTAGTCATGTAGACACAATTATAACTAAAACAGAGAGAGCGATGCCTGCAATTGAAAAATGTCACTCATATCCATATCCAAGCATATTACACTGATTGTGCACTGGTTATGACACATTTGGACAGTTGTCCAATTATGATAGCACAGGGTCAAGCAGAATGTTTTCTGAAACAGCCAGCTATTTTTTTTCTCAAGAATCACCTTTAATTGGAATGAGGACTAAGAAAATCTCTCAATAGGTTTACTCTTTAAAAAAACAGCTGTAGATTCCTTACATGTCATAGACACATTTAGGGCTACTCTCTACTTATAAAGGTCTCACATAGTTTATGAAAATATATTGGGAACTTACTGTCCCATATTGTATTTGTAGAATGGGTAGTTATGGACATTTGATTCCAGTGTGTCCATTCTAATATACTGATGATTATGTTTCAAACTCCTGGCTTTATTTTTTTAGCATGCATTGATTACCTGTATTATATGTATTACATTTGTCATGCATGTGCATGTACTATTACTTTTATTTAATAACAAGTCCAAATCATTTATTATTAAAAAATATAAATAGTTTTATATAATAAAGTAGCTGCTGTGTAGGTAAGATTTAATAGGGAAACAAATAAATAAAAATTAAACAAGCAGTGGTAAAAGATTTTTGCAAAACAAACAAACAAAAAAAATCTGTTCTTACTGGTGAATGACTTGAGTAACTATAAAGCCTTTAGAGAACATGAATCTCAGCCAAGACCCCACACATTATCTTAAGTGAATATGTTTATCCTGACCTGCTTGAAAATCATCAGGATACAACAATTAGCTGTTTTCCTGATGACCATCATTTTTGTATGATTCCTCACAAATCTCTGACAAAGTACACACATATTTATATATATTTTTTATTCAGTTGATAAATGCATATATATCAAAACATTTTGGAAAATACAAAGGTATTTATTAAGAATAAGGGTTAATCATTAAAATACTTATTAGCTGCATGAAAAGTAGAACGTGCAAAGCTTTGTTAAAATAAATGTTTTCATTATTGCCAAAGAATGCTATCAGTTATAGGTAGCTGACATCAGATGGAGCTATATCATGGCTGGAAATGTCTGGTCCGTTAAACTGAGGACTACCATTAGGCCATGCTGATTTGCAGTTTCTCGAAAGCCTCCTGTGCCCAGTCCTGACTCTGCCTGACGCAGATCTTTATCCCTTTGACAGTAGTGACCCTGCAGAAACAACAGTAATAAAAGAGTGAGGACAGAAAAATAGTATTTGGCATCAAAGCCACAGATTTAACATTTTCTAATTTTCTCATGTTTCTTTGAAATATCATATTTATGTACTGATTTTCTTCATTCTTTCTGTTTTGTGCTTAGACCAAGCTGGCTAAGCATGTGGTCATTGCTGTGGTGAGGATCATTTTAAGTGATGTAAACGTGGTCGGAGTGAAGCACAAACATACACAAATCCTTTGTCAGGACATCTGCTGTGAGTCTTTACGATGTTGGTGATTCTTGACCCTGGTATTCCACCTGGGGAGAATTTAAAGCAGCACAGTCTGGGTGATGCGATTTCATTCACTGCGTGAGCTGAAAAAACAAAACAAAAAACAGGATTATTTAGCATACACAGTCAGTATGTGTGTTGCTGCACACTAGCAACATCGTAAATTTTAAATAGAGATGTTCAGTACATAAAGACACAAATCTTGAATGCTCAAAGTGAACTGAGGATACTGAATCACTGCTGGAGCCTTTTACACTGGAGCAATAAAACAGCAGCACGAGAAAGTCACAGAAAAAATTTTAACAGTGTTGCAAATAGGTGATTCTTGTGCTAAAAGAGAGCTTAAATAGTCCAAACTTTGCACTGAACTAAATAAACGGGACAGTTAAATTCATCAGACAGATCAATTCAAGAATGAAATGAAAACAGAGAGAAACAGTGCCGCATAGGTACAGAATCCTGGTTGGTGATTTGATCAATTAGTGGTATGGAGACTGATGGACGTTTCAAAAATGTAATGATCTATATGTTGCTGGGCGAGACGAGAGAATTACACCGAGTGATGCTGCAGACAGGGGCTCTGGAGCTGGAGCAGACTGCAGAGAGAGGGGAAGGGAGCTAAAGCATATATTAGCTCTGATGTTTAAAATAAGAGCGCTTCGACTTGGACAATCTCCTACTTGTCAATTAAAGCTTTAGAGAAAAATTTCTTTTAGTTACCACAGTACAGTAGAAGTGTTGAAACAGAGATGACAATAATCTGATTTTTAATATTTCTTCTTCAAACTTCTTTCTTCAAACTATAATTGAACAGTTAATTGCACCTAGAAAATCTGAAAAGTCCAAAAGTCCCATTCACTCTTGAATCAGATTATTTGTTTGAGGGATGCATGAGGTATACTGTAATTAAATAATGAAATAAAAAATTTACTTGAAGCCCTAACCCAGAAAACTCAGCCCCCGATGGCATGTCACCCCAATCAAATCCAGAGAGTGGACGGACAGACTTACGCATGGCAGTGCAGCAGTGAAGAAGGAGCAGCAGACCCAGAGTGAGGCTGAGAGTCTTCATGGCTTCAGTGTAGACCTGATGATGCTCCTCTGTCTTTGCTATCTGAAGTGATCTGCTCTGAGCAATACGTGTCTCTGAGCCTCATATATATTCATATCCTATAGCAAAAAAAAATGTCAGGGGGAGTGTCAACAGTTATTTACAGGAAGTTTGAGAACCACTGCACTTTGACAAAAAACTCAAGCACCAAGCAGCAGTCCTTTGTTTTAATCTGCTGATAAAAGAAATAAAATGCATAGATTATTATCATTGAGTTATCTGTTAGCTCGCTAACTTTACTAACCTTTTATTTTCCTTCAGCTATCTCACCAGTAAGTGTTTATCTTCATCAAAAATACACATTTCAAATGTATAACCAGCAATTAATAAACTGATGGTCTCTTCAAGTATTTTAAGTCTCATATTATAGCTTTTCTTTTAATCAAGCATAATTCTGATCATTTCTCTCCACTTCTGACACAATATATTTTCTTTAAAAAAAAAAAAACAGAACATGCATTAAACATGCATTCACACAAATCCCAATTCTCTACCAGTTTTGCTTGGATGCTTGTAACACCTAAAATAAAAGTTCATTTGTGCATCAATTTGGCATCAGAATTCTCAAAGGTAAATTTTTTGTAATCGTAGCATATAATACTAAATATAAAAACATAGATACTCCTGGGCAAAGTGAAGAAAATGTGAGCACATTTTGGCTGGTCCTGATAAAGGACTGTCTGATTGAAGGTTAAGGTTTAGGTTAAGATTAGTTAATCTTGGGGTTAGGAATTTAGTCATTTGGGTGAGGGAATCCATTATGTTAATGAGTGTATAAAAATTTGTGTGTGTGTCAAAAAAAACAGTAAATGTTGCCACATGATACCAGTATTACTGAACCAAGTGAAATTTTGACTGTTGATAAATGGCGAATCACATAAAACTTAACAGTAAAATTTCATGATCTTTACAAGGCATAAATAAAGGAACAGATGCCGCTGATGTGACATGAAGTTGCACATTTCACACCAAGGTCTGCTATGAGCACAGACAGAGTTGGTGTTGCGACAGCAAAGTTACATGGTCACACTTACAGAGGCATAAAGAATAGATAGTGTGAGATTAATAGCGTTTCACAAAAGAAATGTCATAGAATGACACTGAAAGTCATTTGAACACTTAACTGATCTTATCGCCTCAGGAAGTGGTGTATCTTAGGGTAGGGGAGTGCTAACACATTGGCTGCAGATCTTATGGATGTAAAAAAAAAAAAAATCCTCATTAGAGCAGAAATATATTTGCTGAAAATAAAGTCAGTTGTGCTTTTGCAAATTTCTGTTCAAAACTGCAAAAATACATACAATATATATACTGCATGTAATATAACAAATATACTAAATTTACTTGGAGCTGCAAGGTTGTGTATACATTGCAAGGTTGTGTATATGTGTGTACCTTGCAACTTTTCAAGTCCAGCTTACCTTCCAGCCTTCGCATCAACATGAGGCTTTCCTGTGCTCAGCGCCCTGCATGTGTTTGTGTTGCTTTCCTGATCATAACTCAGTTTGATTTAAAATAAGTCATGCAAAAGTTAACATATCTAGGTTAGGTAATTGATCATGTGTATGTGTACATAATTTCTGTAAACAAATACATAATCAAGTTATTGGTATAATGTGGTCAAAGACATGGTGACAATGTCTAGCTGCACTGTTCAGTGTTCTCATTAATCCCCTTTCACAGTCATTTTGAGCAAACAGCAGACAGTCAAAATAATCAGATAGTCAGCAAATAGTCAGCGGATATACTGTAAAAAAAGAACCTGTAGCTGCTAAAGAGCCATATGGTTTTTTTTTTCTCAGGAGTTGGTGAAAACTACAACATCTAAAAAGATAATTGATATTGCACTTACATTTATCAGGTCAAATCTGTCAGATCATGGATTTCACAATGTAAATATGTATTCAGAAAGCCATTCATAAGGTATGTACAAGAACATTTATTCAAGCACTGATTTAAAAAAGAAAAACAAATTATTTTTATTATTATTAATAAATCCTGTGAAAACAGGCATTGATTTAACACAGTATTATACAATAACACATCTTGCTGACCATCCCGCTGACCACTGCCGTCAGTGCTGTGTGGTGTTTGTAGACATTTAGAGCCCAGCTGAGAGTTTGACTGCTGCAGATCTTTCTTTGATAATCTTGACTCTGCAAAATGCACAGAAGAGAGAGATGAAATCAGCACTTGCGGTAAAATACATTTCATTCAGTCCATTCTATCTGATAATAGAAGTTGCAACATAATCCTCCATGCAGCAAGATATAAATAGTTAACTTATTGTCTCGACTGATATCCTTAAGTGCTAGTGATACTTTAATCTTAAAAGTTCTCAACAATGATGGTGTTTTATAGGAAGTGTAAAGAATTATAGTAGTACCTAGGCCTTATGACGATGCCTGTCTGGAGTTCATAGGCCCTCCATCTTTCTGTTCATTATTTCATCACTGGTTACGAGACAAAAAGTAAAAGAATGAAGCACAAACTTACATGAATGCCTGCTGTTGACAGGGTGCCTGCTGTTGATAAAGGTGTCAGTGAGAAACCTTGAGACAAACACGATGAGGCACAACAGTGATCACAGCAGCAGGCGGTGAGCAGCAGCAGTCCCAGAGTCAATCGATCTGGGTAAAATGAAGATGTTCTTTTCCCTTTGCCTCCATTGACTCTAAGCATTACGTTCAATACAAAGCCTGTTCATTGTGGGAGTGGAATATCTGTGATGTCTTTCTATCCAAAATGAATCTGAGATCGGGGCAGAATTTCCCCTCACCTCTTCAGAGTTCCACTAAAGAAGAAATACTCAACCACAGGCTCTCATCTGTTTTAGACAAGGAAGTTCCAGTAAAAGGGACAGATGTGTAGTACAGATAAAAATGAGTGTTCTCATTGTTTATCTCATCTATATCTTATCTACATTTAGCCAATGGAAAGGTCGTCATGGGCATACAATTTCCCTCACACAAGTTTTAAAGTCTCAAGTCTATTGACTCTGATATTGAAGTTAAAGGGTCATCTCGCTTTTCTTAGAAGATGAGCTTTAATTCATCTTCATCTTTTCCAATTTACATATGTTACTCCCATAGTTCCATTAGCAGATAGCAACATGCCTTGAAATGAACAAAGTTATTAACACTAACCACAGCCTAAATGGACACAAACAAACAGTTTTTAAAGTAATGGTAGACATTTTGGGAACATGCTTATTTGTTTTGTGGTTAGACAGTTAGATGAGTTATTACTCTCTGGGCTGTCCCATAAATATACAGCTGTGTGTACATTAGCAGGAGCAGCTACCAGAGTATCATTTCTCACTGTGGAACAGGCCGAGCAGGTTGTATTATTACGTAATATTACGTCTGTGTATTTTTCAGTGCTGCTGGAGCATTGTGCTCACAGAAGACACATTCACACACAATTAATTGGCTCTAAGTGGAAAATAATTATGATTGAAAAACTTACACCTCCGTTTATTTTTGATTTTTTTTTTTTTTTGTTATGTTTTTTTTTTCTGTTAGAGAAAGATCAAGGTTCAAGGTTTCATTTGTAAAAATGTCTTTAATCAGAGGGATTATAAATACAAACACATCAGCTACCAAATGCTTTCTGCTTCCTACAAGGTAAATTACAGTAGTAGTTTATCATGAGTCATTTTCCCCTTCATGTAAATCAGTAACATGCAGACAGAAGTGACAAAGATGATGTTCACAAGATCTTATCACAGCTGTTTTCAGATGTGTACACATGGTTTAGCGATGCATCTGTGACCTATTTAGATCACTTTGGTGCATTTGCAGCCCCATCAGTTTCCTCGCGATCGTCCTCTATGATTGATTTTGCGTCAGATAAAGCAAAATTGTAGGCACTACAGTGTACAGTCCTTAAATACAAGCAAAGTGTTTGCCTTTTCTTAACTTAGGAAAATGATGTAAAATACTCAATTACAAGCTTCTTTAAACAATACAAAAGTATTAACAAAGAGTTTCAAAAGTAAAATTACTCAGTTGGAAGCAGAATTCCTTTTGTAATTGTTTCTGATTTTTCATATATTGTGATTGTTGGATTAATTATTGATTTTAATGTTGCTGGTCAATATGGAATTAATCCCAATGAACTGTATGGCATAATACAACTTACTTTAAAGAAACAGCGTAATGTATTTAAAATCTTACACGTGTGTGTGTGTGTGTGTAATTGTGTGTTTGTGTGTGTGTGTGTGTGAGTGTGAGAGGTGGGGGAAGAAGTCTTTGACAATATGACTGTGGGCCCTCCTGAAACAGATACATTGAGAAATCCCCACTTTAGGTCACCATATTTAAAAATCCAACATTCTCACCATGTTGAAATCTCATATTCAAATGAAGATTGATATTTTATTGCCTTGAGAGTGTGTGGAGTGCAAAACATATAAGGTCCAAAGATGACAAAACCACAGCACCAATAATCAAATTTCAAATAAAATGCATTTATTTAAAGCCCAAAATCACAAATATCATTTGCCTCGGAGGGCTTTACAATCTGTACCTCTGTCCTTAGACCCTCGAACCAAGTCAGTAAAAAGCCCTTTCTGAGGATGCATCCATTTCTCACCCAGAAAGGGGCGCAGGTTCTGGTCCAGCTGCGAATGGCTCTGGCCCAACCTACATCCAGGACATTGTCAGAACACACATTCCAGTCCATCTACTACAACCTGCTTCTGCTAAATGGCCTGTACTCCCTCCCTACGAGGAGGCTCTGCTACCATAAACAGAATCACAACTGTTTGCTGTCCTGGATTTACAACGGTGGAAGGAGGGCCCCATTGACATTTGCAGAAACTCTTCACTCCTTCCATCAAAGGCTGAACACTCATCTGTTCAGACTGCCAGAGAGACAGGAAATAGAAATGAAGACCGAAGGAGAGAGAAACATGAAAAATGAACAACAGAACACGACTGGAAGGGGGAAAAGGAGTAAGGAGGAGAGAGAGGGATGAGAGAGACCAACAGGAGCAAAAAGAGAATCAAAATACTTTCTATTTCCAAGGGGGAGATTTGGTAGACAACATGGGAGACAGACATTAAATTTGAGGAGGCTGAAGCCGAGGAGGAAGCTGCTGAAGTGACAACAAACAATGAACGAGAGAAGAAGACACAAAAGGGACAGGGAGGAGAGAGAAGGTCCGGAGAGTGACGGACAGGACGCAGAGACAGAAAAAATGAATCTGTTCCAAGGTAGAGGCTCATTTCAAACCTGGAAAAGAAGATCTTCAAACACCAGCAGGACCAAATCATCATGGTCATCTCCTGGACCTGTGAGATAGAGGCGACCAATGATGCTGGTGAGAAGAACGTTTGTGTTTTTATTGAGATATCAGAGAGGTTTACTGAGTCTGTTTGCTAAACAGTGCTTCAAGGCCAGATTTTGAGTATTTCTTTCAAGTATTTACTTGTTTTCCCCCTTTCAGATAATACCCCCTAAGTGGAGGAGATAAGAACATGGCAGCAGCAGGCTGAGAGGAGAAAACAGAGGAAACAACAAACAGTGGGTGAGAGAAATAAGACACCAGAGGGAGAAGGACAGAAACTATAAAAATCAAGAGGGGAGAGACATGAAAGATGAACAGAAAGTCCCCTTTCCTTTGTCCTTTGTTCTTTGTCAGTTTGTTTGACTTTCGTTGATGATATCTGGACTTCGTTCATGTACGTTCCTGTCTGTACACCAGCCTGTCTACTTGCCTTATCCTGCTAGTAAGCCAAGAGCTCTACTAAAAACAGCACACAGACTCTGCCTCCCGTCTGTCTTGTATTTGGGTCCCCCTGCTCCATACATAAGGCTGGTTCACATTCTTCAGCTTCTGAAGTCAAATATGAAGTGTGTGGAGGTCCAGATCATCCTCAGTGAGCCTGAGCACACATGCAGCGCTTCAAGAGAAAGATCAGAAAACATTGGTGGCACAGTGTGACGCCACCGTGTTTACCGCACCAGTCAATGTTAGCTGCTTATAGACTAGAGAAAAAACAATGAACCCATTGTGTCGCTCAAAGACTACAGGCAACTTCTGCAGTAAAATGTTTTTTTGGATGTTACTCAGTGCATGAGCTGATGAATCAATCAATAGAGCTTAAATTTCAGTTTTTCTTTGAGCAATCCCTTTGTTTTTATTGGCTTTTTGAATGACAGACACTTCAGTCATGACTGGACTGGATTATCTGAAGGGTGGGTGCTAATGTCAAGCCCTGATTATATGACTCATATTCATCAATGTTGACTCACTCTTGATTTACAATCTTGGATTTAAGAGATTAAATATAAAGATCTGGTGTGAGCCAGGATCAGAGGAGGACATGTCTGTGATGGTGTCTTTGTGTCTCCTGTTGCAGGTTTAGATGGAAACTCCAGAGACATTAACAAAAGGAAACAGGAGATTGGACAGAAACTCATCCCTCCTAAAAAAGACAACAACCTTTTTTAGTTAGTGTGTGAAGCCCTACAGTGTATCACTGCACATCATCCTGATGGTGGCAACCATCATTTTACTAGGCCCTTCTCTCTGCTTTCAATCAGAATCTGAGAGACGGAGTGAGTTTTTTTTAATTTTAAATAGTCACTCTGTTGAAATGAAATCTTTACATCTTCAGATAACTATCTTTCTTTAATGTTTATTATGAACCTGTGCATAACCAGGTGTCTCACTAATGAGGTTTATTACAGGGACATTGTGACATTATTATGTCACCAGCTCAAAGTAAGATACTGTGTCCGATATCAGTACGCTTTCCGACTGACTGATTCATTACTGGACTATGTTTCATTCAGTATGGAGGACTAGTTTGACTCATCCAATCAAAACTGAGGCTGATGAAGAGACCAGAAGTGAAGCGCCTTCAGACATACCTGGTACAAACAGTGCAGGCTCAGCCGTTGGAGATATAGACACTGCTGGCTGAGTTGACAAGGAATCAGCAGCCAAAAGATGGGTCGCATGTCCGACTTACCTTCTGTTCCAGCTTCTCTTAATCTGTTGATTTAGGTCGAAATGTAAATCTGGATTTCTATCCTTCCAAAGCAAAGACAATTATCTGGCAAAACAAAAAACATATTTTCAGCTGACTTAGTCTGTTGTATGAAGCCTGACCTACAGAACAAACATTGTTATAATTCAACAGGTAAGAAGCCTGTGCTTGAGCTGAGACATCACATCTATGAGTGCTCCATTATGCTGTATGTTAAAATGCTTTCACTAAAAAAGCTCTTTTTCTGAACCCCAAAGAAAAAAATGAGTGAGAGTGAGATAAAAATCAATATCACTTGAAAATGTGTGCACTAAATGTGAAGCTACTGCCAGCGGCCTTCCTCATGCAGACATCAGTCATACAGAATTTTCACTTCTGTTTCTTTATTTCTGGTATCCTCTATTTCTGTTTTTCCACAAGGGTGTCCTATAATTCTTGCTTCATTTCATTAGCATTCTCTCCTTCAGGTTTTATCTCACTGGTGTAGCAATACAATCATGAATGAAAGGGTCAGTAATAAATGTGTTACCGTTTGGTTAGCTCAAAGTAGATTCCAATTCAGTGAAAAATAATGCTTCGACATGCGGAGCTGACTTTGTTCTCTCATCTCAGTCTCATCTCTTCAGAGACGTTCATGGCTTTCCCCAGCGGAGGGCAGAGACACAGAGCCTCACAGCTCCATCTACAGCTTCATTAGGAACCTACAGGTCCCACACAGAGGTCCAGATACCCCATAAATGAAAAGAACAAGGGTGAGGACAACACTTGTACTACTATTAGCTTTTTAACCGTTCATGTGTTACTTTTAGCCACTTAGTGTATTTCAATCATTTTGTTCATTGTTGTGTGTGAATTCATTTTATCCATGTTCTCATCTTGTTATTTATCTATTATTTTTGTTCATTACTTCTAGCTAAACATTTTTAGTCTTCAGTCTCATCTGATAACTAGTTTTCACACTTTGAGTAGCATTTCATTTAGTACTTGTTTATTATTGCATTTATTTCCACTGAATCACTTGTTCTCACGTTTGTTGTTGAGAGTTCTCGTTGCTCTGAGCCAAAGAATTAAATGTCATGAAATCTTTACAACAGACTCTCCTGTCAGATTATTTCTTCATAAGAGTGGTGACCTGTACCTGCACTGTTGGTTTGTCCTCACATATGATGGAGGACCATGAACCAGATCCAGTGAAGCTCCCTGACAGATAACAGCTCCACCTGCTGGAGAATCTGCTGAATGTCAGCTCCTCCTTCATATTGGAAGCTGCCCAAGCTTCAACCAGTCTGACACCACTGACTTTGTACAATGACCACGTGGAGAGGAAGCAGCTTTTTCATTTATTGATTACAATATCAATCATTTATTAATTAGGATCCGCTATTTTAAATCATCCATTGCTTTTAGATGATTTGCCTGAAATTCCAGGCAAAGCCGACCAACTAGCTAATCACCTAACTGACATTCTCCTGGTATGTTGTTGAAAACGTAACCATTATACAGCCAATCTACATCCAGGACATTGTCAGAACACACACTCCAGTCCATCTACTAAAACCTGCTTCTGCTAAATGGCCTGTAGTCCCTCCCTACGAGGAGGCTCTGTTACCATAAACAGAATACAATGGTGGAAGGAGGGCCCCATTGACATTTGCAGAAACTCTTCTGATATTTATATGATAAGACAGATTTGACTTTGACATGTTTGTAAGCTCATTGTCAGTGCACAATTTAAAGTCTCACACATGAAAAAGTCAGAACACGTACAGTAAATCATTTATGTCAACTACATCTCTAAAAAAACCTGTAATCATTTACATTATTATACTATATTATATTACTAATCGTTTCTTGCCTGTGTGATTTGGAAGACCTTTGACTTTGACTCCACAGATTATGAAGGTGTTTGTGGTTCCTGGCACTGAAACATTAGCAGCAGATCCTTTTAGTCCTGTAAGTTGCAAGGTGGGGCCTCTGTGAATCGGACTTGTTCTCTCAGCACATCCCACAGATGCTGGAGATTGAGATAAACACCTTGAACTCATTCCTCAAAACTTTCCTTTTTACAGAGTAGCAGAGAGACATCAGTCTGTGACAATGTTCAGGTGGTACGTATCAAAGTAACATCTCCGTGAACACCAGGATTCTGTTTCCCAGGATTAGCGAGAACAAGAAAATCAATGTTGTTAACCTAACCTGGGAGTGGTTTAAATTTTGGGACTAATCAATGTGGAAATAAATATTCTGTTTGATGGCAGCAGTCCACCTTGTACATTAGGACCATTCAGAACTTGTTTTTAGACATATTGTGAAACTGCGTCAGCTTGTGTAAACTGTCAGGTCATATGTGTGTAGCATTTAGCAAATCAGCAGCAGCTTTGATACCATTTTTCTAAAGTCACCTCATTCCAGAAAGTTGTAACTTTGGACTTTTGTCTTCAAATCTTGAATAAACTAAGACCTAAATACTTTTTAAATAAAATGAACATTTGATGCACAGTCCAGTAACTCATGAAGCATGTTGTACTGTCATGACTCAGCTTCTGTTTTGTATCTCATATAAACAAACAGAAATCTGTGAGAAACCTGGAAAAAAAAACTCACAGGCTCAATGAAATAGAATTTTGGGAGCAACATGCTTCCATATTTAATGTAGTCTAAATGTAATGTTTCTTATGAAAAAAAGCTAAAGGGCATTCAAATAGGATCAAAAAGTTATGGAACCAGAACTAATTATGACTATTACTATGACTTCAATAAGAAATACACCTCTGTGATCAGTAAGACCAGTGTAGACAGGTTGTTCTGTACATGACACTTCTGTATCAGGTCTGCAAAGGATCTGCACTGTGGTGGGTTCTTGTGGGGCATTAGAGTACCACTCTGGGGGGACACAATGAAAATGGTGTCTGGCTTTTTCTTGGGTTGGGCTGAAATGTAAACCATGTGGAGAGAGAAGAATGGACGTGAACACCTCTACTCCATGATGATACCATGATGAGATACAACACTGAGAGAAATGTGGAACTGACATTATAATACTGTGGTGTACTGATAAATCAAAACTAGCAGATCAAACTCACTTGTAGGGCATTTTATGTTTTCCTTGGTTCTTCATCCTGAGAGACAGTTTGGCCTCTGTGATGGTTCCAAAAACCAGACCCGTCTGCCACACAAACAACAGCATATAGTTATATAGTAGTTCATACATACTGTAGGTATATAGTATAGTATATGGTTAGATAGTACAGGGCTAAAATTTCTTAATCTCTTAATCTTAGAGGATGTCCAAATTAACATTAACTTTTGAATTAATTGTGAAAATGAGGATGAGGCTATTAAGTGCTTTTAAAACTATAAGAAAAAATGTAATGTGATCACTTCTTTTCATTTTTGTTCAAACCCTGGCAGCACAGTCTGATGTATTTGGAGCTATACAGCGTGGAGACAGCTTTAAACAAAAGCAGAACCAAGCTATACAGCATCTTGCAGTAGAGGTCTCACCTTATCTATACTGTGCAAATGATAAAAGATAGTTTTGGTCAATAAATGAAAATCTGCTGTAAAACTGAGGTTAGAATATAAAATGTCACAGAGGTTTCTTACTTGTGGTTGTGTCTGCCGGGCCAGATGTTTCCTTTTAGCAACAACAGGACACTCTTATTTTTCACAGACTTCAGCAATGACCTGTATGTTTTCAGTGTGTACGACACCCAGAGTCTTGTTCACATCGGATATCTGAAATAAATCACACAGCACATGCTCTACATACATACAAACAGATGTGTGACATACCCAGTTTGACACATAACACCTTACAAACCATCTGATAGGCCATGCCCATTTCTATCTGACCTTTCCACATTTTCAGTTATCCTTGACATTAATGGTGCATTCGACTTACATCAACTCTAAAACAGCACTTCATACTGCACATACTGTTCATACTGTACTTAATATTAATGATGTGATATTTTGAGTCTACCTCCAGGCGTAAAGTCTTCTTAATGTAGAGCTGCTTCTTGGCCCTTAAGTGTAAGCTCAGGGGGAAAGTGGAGTTAGGTGAGACAAAGCCCTGATCCTGTAGCACACTGAACTCACTGCCCAACTCCTCCACACCCTGCAGTCTCCAGTATACCGGCAGAGCCGTCTTATTGTGCAGCCTCACACTACGGCTGGCCTTACTGAAGAGAAAGCAGAGAGAACCAACAGTTCAGTCTAGACAAGAATTAGAAAATAATACTGTGTAATTTATGCTCAATGTTGTGACTTTGTCCTGCAGCTTGTTTCTTTGGAGGAGGTTTGCTGTCCCTTGTTAAACACTATTGTGGAAAATCCTC
This sequence comes from Scortum barcoo, assembly GCA_023238725.1. Lineage (NCBI taxonomy): Eukaryota > Metazoa > Chordata > Actinopteri > Centrarchiformes > Terapontidae > Scortum > Scortum barcoo. The sequence continues at coordinate 26,871,242 of CM041536.1, read as the reverse complement.
TGTCTTCCTTCAATCAGTTTTTCTATATTTTGGTACCTGTTCAGCAAAATCCTGTCAAAGTGCAAATGCTTGCTTTCCAGCTCCAGCTCAGTCCGAACACCCCAGCAGGAGAAGTTGATGATGACCAGCTCTGGATTGTCCTTGATATGACAAACAACACTGTCCTTCATCTGTCCCAATTTTGTTGGGTAGGCCCAAACTGTCAACTCCTGACAGGACAGAGGAATATTTAAACATTTCAGTTCTACTGAATATTGTTAGAGCAGAGTTAACAGACCTGTTTCTGATAGTACCTGTTTCTGGTCAGGTTTGAGAGTCATGCTTGGGGGGTCCAGCAGAAATGTGGTGTCCTTGGTATCATTTTGGAAACAAAACTGGACCTCAGCCTCCAGACCTGAATTGTTATGGATCACCAGTCTCTCTGAATTCTCCAGATACTTGTTTTCCTTGTATCTACACAAACGCAGACACAAGTGAATCTGTAAATAGTGACTGATACAGACGCACTGAGCCATTCAGTGCCATCACCCCACCTCTCACCTGTCTCTGGTCTTGCCACAGAGTAACGGTCCGAACTCAAAGTATCCAGGTTTGATCACGTAAGTCTTCTGGATCCCTTCTGTCATTTGTGGCACCTTCTTACTGAGTGCAAAAAGAGTCCTGGGGAGACCATGTGACAACTTTAAGTTCAAATGAAATCACATTTACTCATCACTCCTTGTGGCACAATTTCCTGTGAATGGGTGTGATCTCTGAACCTTCAGTGGACACGCCCCCATTATTTCAGAGATTATTTACTTAGTGATTTTTTTAACCATTCCAATTTGCTAAGATGGTTAATAACACATTTTTCCATGGTGTGACAAACCCAGGACACAAATTTTCTAATTTACATGGACTTTAAATAATGCTGACTGACATGTAGTCTCTGGAGATGGTGGGATAGGTGCAAAGTCCTGTGCATAGCAGCTGGTAGTTTCTCTGGGTCCCCAGTAGCTCAAAGTTGAAGGTCTGTTCAAACTTCCCTGGGGATTCTGAGTAGAACCAGATCTTCAGAACCACCTCACTGTTGGCCGGAACGATCCAGCGAAATGTTGTTGGGCTGCATACAAATACACGCATAAACTTTGTAAAACAATAAAAACATAACACCCCACGTGTCCTTGAACTGCAGAGTGTGTGTGTGTGTGTGTGTGTTTCCTCTTGCCTCTGGCTACATTTCAGCTCTGAATTTCTTCGGTTTTGTTTGGTGCAGTCAGACGCAGAGGAGACCTGTAACTGAGGTGAGCGAGACTGTTCCGAGCCCTTTGCTTTAGTCTTGGCTGTAGTTTTTCTCTTGTTCTTCTGATTCTCTCTGCCCTTTTTATCCTTTCTCTTTGTCACTGTATTATCCTTAATGCTGCCCCTGCTGCGACTTTTGGAAGGAGTTGCTGCTGCCTCTTCCTATAATGTGCACAAACAAAGACACAAAATCTTTCAGTTTTAAATTTTTAACAACAATTTCTAGATTTGATTTATTGATATAATTATATATAATTGATTGATATATTAATATAATGTGGTATCATAATCATACCTGTGTGAAGAAGATAGAAATGAGAGGTAGCTTGTATTTCATGGCAGCAGGTGGTGGCTAGTGATTGGACGGGAGACTGATGACGCCTACTTTTAAATGTCAACCCCTGCAAGCCGGCTTTTCTCCCTTGCCTGAGTCCCACCAAGACTATGCTGTGCTGCTTCATGGACCTCATGGGTAGTTTAATGTTGATGTACTGATCTGTTGTTCTTGTTGTAAATATCTTCTAGAAAGAGAAGTCTGGCTAACTGTAGGGTTGAGAAATACTTTCTGTTTATTTTATTTATATATCACTTCCACTCTGCATTTCTTTTGTTTTTATTGTATTTACAATGGGTATCATCATCCAATCAGTGAACTATCACTGGTCAGGCTATGGTCCAGTTTCCTCCTGGTGGGGCAGGAATCATGCGAGTACCACAACCTCATAGTGCTTTAAGTGCTACATTAGAAAGAGAAACAGAGGGTGTTTTTTTGTTTGTGTCTTTTGTTTGTGTAATCCATATAAAATATAGACCTACTGAAACTCTGTATGCTCTTTAGAGGTATGGTTGCATGTTGTTTCTTGAGAAGGTGCAGTACACCGTCTGTACGCCATAAGTGACAGAGAGTTCACACATAACTTCGTATCTTTTCCTGAAAACATGCAGCGAATGACTAAACAATTCTGAATTTCAACTGTGGACCTGAGGGAGACAACTTGTGTCATGTTATGTTTGAAAGTCTGGTTATTTTTTTTAATTACTAGAGAAATGCAGGATTCCATGTTGGCGAGACGATTGACAGTCGTTTAAAAGCTGTGGCCCACTGTAGGATTTGCCCACAGTGGATGTTTCACTAGCTCAATCGACTCAAGGCATACCAGTCCTCGACGCAGCACTGTGGTTCCCAAGCTTTTTTTGCAGTGCCCCCCTTTTGGCTAAAGGCGCTCCCCCTGTCATAACGCCGGACCCCCCCTAGGGGGCGTGCCCCCCCAGTTTAAAAACCTCGGTATGCGAGACGTTACTGTTTCTATTACTATTGCTAGCACTGTAGTATATACAGTATATTCATGAGGTGTGACATTACCATTCCAACTGATGCCTGTTCATCTTCGTCTGAATCTGTCGAGAAAACCACAAAGGTGAAACAGTCACAGGTGAGTTGACTGTTAGATTGCTCCCTGTTTTTGGGAAAAGGAACAATGGAGAACGTAGTGGGAGCGGGGATGGGTGGGTCTCTGGGTCCCAGCCCCAAATCATCCAACACCTAATGAGACCAAAGGAGAGGGGGAAACAGGCCGTGATGGTAAACTAATGAAACGAGATTTTGGGAAGACACATACAGTTACATGTAAACGTACATTATACTAACCACAAATACAGAACAGTCTGTTTACCTCGTCCAGTGGAGGCAGGGTGCTGCCTTTGAGCAGCTCTGTGGCACTCAGACAGTCTCTCTCTGCTCCATTTACCACGATGTGAGGGATGATGTCCTGAGGAGACACTTGACACTTGTCTCCTTCCTTGTCTGTTTCAGGTGGTACTGTCATCTGATTGAGCACTGGAGAAATGGTCTTGCTGTTGGCTTTCTTGCCTCTCTTGCCAACAGGGGTCTGTGTACACAGTTTGATGATAGATTCAGTTTTAGCTGTAGTATTACTGAAGCTTTCTTTGTCTATGTTACTTATGCAAATGTGATGAGGAACCAACAGTTAATATTGGAGGTTGGAGGAAGGTATACTGTATATATGGAAAGGTATCTTCTTCTTAATCGTTTAAATTTCACTGTGGTCATACAAACACATAATGCCAATTAAATAGTTTAGTATGAATGAATGCACATGTTACTGTAGATGTTATGGTGACAAAACACAGTTCATCAGTAACTGGTGACACTGGTGTGTCACTGGTGGACCCAAAGGATATTTTATCTGAAAGGCGAGGGGGATGAAGAAAAATAGCAGAATTTGTCCCATTTTCTAAGCAGTCTGAACATCATTATAGAGGAAATAACAACTGACCTGTATATCGGTTGTGGCATCCTCAGACACTGATGGGCCCTCTTCACTGGGGAGTGGGACCCACAATAAGCCCTGGGCTCGGTCCCAGTGCTGCAGGATGTGCTCCATCTGTTGCTGGCTCTGCTCGTACACACTGAACTGAGACTGCAGCTCATCCACACTTGACTCAATCTGCGGGCAAAGCTGGAGAGAAAAGAAAAACATGTCATTAGTGTTTATTGATTTTTCTTGTGTGGTAGAAGCTCAGTGTAAGTGTGGGGGTCAGATTATATAACTAAAATTGACTAATCAATGAATTAATTATTACACATAGGTTTTCACTGCAGCTTCCATACATTCAGCATTTAACTGTATAACATGAAACTTAATCTAAATCTCTGTGTGTGTTAATGGGAGCCTGCATGTATTTTGGTTCCAAAGGACTTTGTTCATATTTGAATGTTGGAATGGGACGAACATACAGACCTGCTCTTTCTCCAGAAAGCTCATCTTCCTTGACTCTTTGTTATTGTTCTTCACACCATTTTCACTCTTTTTAAGTTTATCTTCCTTCAACCCGTTCATCTCCTCCTGCTCCTTATTTTCTTTCTGCTCTTTTGCAATTTGCTGCAGCTCCCTTACACACATGCACACACACATAAGTACACATGCAGATCTCTGAACTGATAAAATATTCCCACTGTTTGGTGGAGTCTGCATCAACACAGAGCTTGAACAGTTTGAGTACTAACAAAACTCCAAACTTGACATGTCGTCCAACCTGTATTTTATCATATGAATATTTATATTTTCCTTTATAACTCATTCCCCATTCCTTCTATATGTCTGCCATAAAAACATTTTCTAATTGTTTGGGGTCGTCACCATTACACTACTGCTGACATTGCTAAACTTGTTTTCTGTGCTGAGTTTGGATTGCAGTAGAAACTCTTTGGCACATTTTGGTAAATGAAACTTGTCAACAGTGGGAGTGGAAACGGGGCAATGATGAAATCTCATCGTTGCCTGAAATGAGAAATTTCTCCAGACCTTTGTCCAGTTAGGAGAGCGCGGTGAATCACACTTGGAAAACAACAACAGAAGTCAAACAAGTCAAACAACAGAAACAAGTCAGTGAGATTTAGAACAAGAATAAAATGTCCAATGTGTTCACCCATCTTCAGATCAGCACCTGAGTTTCCGCTGTCTGAGCATCTCTGTGTGTCGCTGGGCAACACGCTCCTTCTCCTCCTCGGGCAGAGCATCGTACTCTTCTTCATCCAGCTTCTGCAGCCACTGTTTCTCCCTATCAGCATTTTCTTTCTTCAGAGCCTCTGAAGGACACACAGACAGTTCCTCATACTATAAAGTGTCATTTCCCTTACTGAAGAGAACTCTGATGATCTCTGCCCTTTGTACGCTCTAGATAAGAACTTATGTTTGTGTGTGGTCTGGTGCATTTTTTTACCCTCAGATTCTCTCTGTGCTCTCTCCCGTTCTTTCAGGGCAGTGTAGGAGTCACACAAGTTGACTACGTAGATGTGTTTGCGATAATTAAGTGCCTTGAGAACAACTTGCAGTGTGCTTGCCATTGACTCAGTGAACACAGACTCCAGGCCACAAATCACTATGCCATGGTGACAGTCGCTTAGCTGTTATCACAACGGTGACAAGAGAAAAAGAGCAAACATGAGAAGACACAAATGAAACATGATACATGACTGATATCAGCCTGTTAATACGTACAAACTGTCTTCAAGTCGGTTTGTCTGCACTATATTAAATTCAACTTTAACTTTATATGTGATGTCCTGTGACATTGTGCCCTTGCAGTTAGCTTTGAAACCATTTGTAATATGTCATGCAATATACTACTATGTTTCTGAAGGGAAATTGAGTGTCAGCTTACCTGAAATCTTTCTGCCAGGACATCAACCAGTAGTTCTTCAGGCAAGAGATTTCTGAGTGTGCTCACATCTCCTCCCTGAAGCAAAACCACACCAAAGGAACTCATTCCTAATTTTAAATAATCCTTGTATATGCAGACTTAAAAAAAGATATTCTGTTTGCAAAGATAAAGAGGATCCTACTAGGTTTAGTCAAACAACCCAATGTGACACTTAAACACAGCAGATGACCATAGGTACTTGAGAAAATGTACCAGGCAAAGGGCAAAGTGTGTGTTTTCAATCTCCTGAGGAGCCTTAGAGTCATTTCTACTGCAGCTGTCTTCAGTAAGTCTTTCCAGAACTTTCACAGTATCATGTGAAGCTGGAGCTGACTTTGGATCTGAGGCTTCAATATCTGTTGCAAGTCCTGTTTCTGTGTTGTTTTCAACAGCCTGACCTGGAAGCAGACAGATATATTTCAGTTCATCTTCATTTACCTGTTTAAACTAAACACTATGCTTTTCTGCTGTACTGCTGTGCCTAATTGCCCCAGTACAAGGCTGCTTAGTATTATCTCAGTCACTGTGAAGCGTTTGGTCACAAATGCATTGTCAGTACAGAGAGGCATCACTTGTCTGTCCATCACAAGCCACAACTTGTACTTACTGCAACTTCCCACACAGACACATAAATATGAGTATTTAGACTGAACTTTATTGTAGGTGTACTATCTGCTGCTTACTGGCCTCCTCAGCTTTCTTCTTAGCATACTTGGCAGCAGCACAGTCGTAGAGATGTTTTACGGTCAGGCTAACAGGCGAAGTGCCATTTATCAGCACATCTGTAACCACAGCATCAACACTTCAGGCACGCCACTCCATAGTGATGCGCCAAAGAAGCTGCTGTGTTGCTTTTAGCTGGAGCAGAGGAGGGACAGGACACACACAATTTACACATTAATGTTTTTTAATTAATATTTCCAATTTAATTTACTCTTCATCTTAGTTTATATGTCAGTCTTGCTGACGAGGTCATATGGTTTTATTTCATTTACAAAACAGAATCTACTGTTTTTAACTGCTTCACCTGTCAGTGGGGCTCCATATACAATAATAGCAATGCCTCTGCGTTTAGTTGCAGCCAGACCTTCAGGTGACAGGTCAACACACATGTGGCGAGCAATTGCTCTGCAGACAGGGGTCTTCTCCAGCTGCCTCAGTCTCTCATTGTTTCCCTCTTTGCTCATCTCATAGACTGAAGGCACAAAGCACAAGTTAAAAGTTATCTTCTGGGACGATTAAGTAACATTGAAGCTGAAGTTATAAAATGAAACATATAGTACCAGTGGAAATGACAGTGATGATCTCTGCCTCTGAAATGGTTGACTTACTTAACTCAGCTGGTTTCACACTTTTAGTGTGGATGTCTCCCTCTTTGCCGTCTGCTATGTGGGCATTGTTTTGTCTGGTCTTTCCTTCCTCATGTGTGTCACTGGTCTCAGCTTCTTTTTCATTTGAGCCTGCCCTGAGCTCAGCTGCCACAGGTAGGTTAGATTAAAACAGATATGCACCAATACAGTATGCAGACACGTGCAGGTAAAAGATTTCAGTGTTTGCAGAAGGACATCAATGTGTCTGAAGCTACCATTGTCTTTCAGCTGGGAGCAGTACTCCATGTAGTAATCGAGCAGTTCTTTGGGGAGACTTTCTCCAGGAGCCCTGGGAGGCAACAGTAATGTCTTGTTCTCATCATAATCATGCATTAGACGCAGGACCTACATGGGTGAAATAATGGTGAAGAGGGGAGGAAGAGACAAAAAAGGAACAGATAGAAGAAAGTTTGATGACTAAGAGATGCCTAAGAGAGGAGGATGGTCAGGAAGTGGTGTTACTTTTTGAGAGTAGCTCATCTTTTGTTTATACCAAATAGGGAAAGAGTGGTATCAAAAGGAAGCAAAAGCATCAAAAGGTGTGTCTATTAGATAAGCTCAAATTAAACTTCCCATGACCTAGAGGAGGAATGGTTTATAACATCTGGTTCAAGAAAGGTAGTTCTTTTACATGAGACTGACTCTGAACCAAAAGAAGACAACTCCCTTTGAAGTCCTGCGTGTACTCACAGTATCATTATCTAACAACTCTGCTTGCACCTATAACTGTAAATAAATTAATGACATAATCTCTGAAACTTGATATAAAGAAAGCTACCTTTTCTTCCTCGAGATACTGTGTGTCAAACTCCAGAGAGTAGAACTCAATGGGGAAAGAGCAGGGGTTTCTGACTATGACCTCAGCTTCATCGTCATTGCTGACTGGCAGGCACGGTCCCAGCTGCAGCACCGCCGGGCAGAACTCGAGTCGTGGCTCCTCACCCTGCCCCTGGGCTGTAATGAGCACCTGCTGGGTGCTCTCAGCCACACAGACCACCAGCTGACTGTTGTAAGCAAGCTGCAAAGACATAGAGTAGATCAGTGCCTTGTCTCAACCCTTTTACACGACATGTTTCCACATTTTCACACAAGCAGACCCATGTGATGCTGTTCTGCTCTGTTGTGCATTGTGCCAAACTCTAAAATCAGTCCTTTATCCTTTACCCTCTCAGAAGGGCTGAACTTTATCTGGACATTGACTCGTTCTCCAGGGGACAGCATGCCAGAGCTGGGAGTCATCTCAAACACCACTGGAGGTGGTTGTTGCTCCTGCAAGACCTTGTTCTGTTGGTAGAGAGGCAGGAACTCATCTACCTGAGTGAAAGCATGAACAGAGGCAGGTGTTGTCTGCCTGTTTTATATAGTATTCTAAACACTAATACTAAAGAGGTTAGATGGCATGTACAAGTACTTTTGTCGACATGGATATCAAATTACAAAACAAATTAGAAAATTTCACTGAAATCTCCATAAAGTAACAGTTGCTGTACCTTTTTGAAAAGCTTCATGTTCTCAGCTATGCTCCAGTAGCAAGGCACAGACTCACCATTAAACAGCTGTATTGTCTTTATCTGATGGAGAACATTATATAACACACATTTAGAGGAGTATCATAACAACCTGAGTGCTTGCTCAGGTCCGTGTAGCTCCAACAGAATGGAGAGATTTTCAGTTAATATACAGACTTCATGCTGCTTCAACATAAAATCACCAAGCATAGTTAAAAGATAATGATTTGACTTCTTTAAAGAAGTATGTATAAAGATGTATAAAAGTCAGCTTATCAAAAGAAGTCCTGGAAACTTGAAATGATCAATTTAATCTGATCTGACCACAAGAGGGAAGGCAGCATGCTGGTCTCTTTTGAGTGTGCCACACACACACACTCAGCAGTATTGAGCTCTGTACAGCATTTGTACTTTCACCTACTTTCCCATTCTCTTGCTTCTGTATGTTGACAACACATAGTCAAATAAAATGGGGAGTAAAAGTAAATTTGATTTCGAATTTGTGTATCTATCCAAAACTGTAACCAAAGTGTAAGAGATTTTTTTAAAGAAACAAACTGTCGTTCAATCATCAAGCACAACAAGCAGCCTTTATAGTTTCTTGTCATTTCATGTGACCACGCTGTATTACCTGACACATGCCACACTGCACAGGGTCAAACGGCAGTGTATCCGTGGAAACAGTGATGGCCGGCACAGTTACCACTGCACACATCCGCACCTGGACCGTTGGACCATCTGTGACCTGTAAAACCAAAAAATCCTCTCTTAAACAAGGTCACAATGCCACTGATCCTAAAAGCACACAAAGACTCAATTATGTGGAAATTTTACACTCTATCGAAAATAATGACAATATTTGTGCACACACACATTTGTGTGTGCCCATGTGTACCTGTATTGGCATGACAACACTTATGTTCCCTATCTTCAGGTTGGCTCCTTGGGGGTCAAATTTAATTGTGAAAGTCTGTGTCTCACCACAGGACAGATTCATCACTCTCTCAAATTCTGTACTGAAACCTTTGAAGAAGCAACAACAACAACACAGTCAAACTAATATTTATTGTGTAAAATATATAATATATAAATATTATATATTATATTATATAATTACAATTTATGTAAATGTAGAACATTATGAAGAAGTAGAAAATAAAACAGCCAAGTGAAAACACAGAAATTAATATCAGATGACAGCACTCTGTTTGAGACAATCAACAACCCTGAATTAGATTTTTTTATCCATATCCCTTTCCTCTAGTATCCATCACCTTAAGACTAGAGAATATTCACTTACCTCACTTACCATTATCAGTAATGTTAGTAATTCAGTAATTGTGTTACCTGTGCCAGCTAGTGGTCTGCGATTGGTCTGGGAGGACACGGCCACTGAGCCAGTGTTGGTGACTTTTACAGTGTGACTGGGGACTTTGCCTGGAATGACATAACCAAAATCCAAAACATATTCTGGGAGCAGGAACCTGGGGGAGAGGAAAGAGATGGTGTGGACACACAAATAAAACATTGATAACAAGCAACATCCATGTTACACATCAAGTTAGGTTAATAAGGCAGAATTCGAAGACTTGTTTGGCTTGTTATTATCATATCAAGTTATCATTTTACTAAATTGTGTCACTGAAATTAATATTTCCAAACAAATTATAATAAAAAAAACTGACCAGATTGTTATAAAATAATCAGTCCAATGAGTGGACCATCTGTTCAGCTTAAATGTGTGTGTAAGTGTTTTATCATACTTGCTAAGTTTTTTCCACTTTTTGGAGGAACCTTCCGAGTCTCTCAGCTCCAGCAGGCGACCAGTCACAGCGAGAGCGTTCTGTTTGACCATCATTCTCTCAATCTCCAAGTGAAGCAACTCTTCATACTGGAGGCAGTAGGCAAAAGAGAGAAAGGAAAAATGATACAGAAAGAGGAATACGTCAGCACACAAAAGTTTTGAAAAGTTGCATCAGCAATAAATAGCACAGTCTGACTGGTACCTCCAAACAGATTTTTATCTGTCAGATTTGTCATTCTACTTGTCAGACATGCAATAGTGAATGACAGCTAGATGAAATTCAGTTTTGATTGGTTAAAATAACTTTTGTGGATATAACTTGATGTGATAAGGCTTAGCAATGCTTGTCTTGGAGGAGAGCTGCCTGTCAGTTTAGATTACTGCCACCACCATTTCAAAAGATTCGGAATGATCGATTGGCCACACCAGATCATTTTTTGACTGGTGCAGTAAGGACATGAAACGTGTATGCACATATTTGGTCTCTTAAACAGCAAATAAACTAGTCACAGTGATAACTGAAGATGTCCCAATTACTCCTTTGAGTCAATTTTATATAGACAAGACTTTAACTGACTTGATAAAAGAAATGTCTGTAAAATCAATACACAGATAGAGAGTAGGGTGGTCACTAACAGCTGTTTAACAGACATGTAGCACACATGCCATAAACACATGGAAAAAATATACATGTTAACTATGTACATTATATGTACATTATATATGTATGTGACTACAATGACATGCATAATCTTTCACACATAAAAATAATGAGATCATCATATTAAATTGGTTTCAGTCCTTCTACAGTCACTTGTTCATCCTGTACTTGAACAAAACATTGTATAGTTTTGACTACTCAACATTTGATGATATTTGATGACATTTGGTGATTTTTCTTATACCCTCAAAGTAGCATTACAGAAGATTTTCATTAAATTCATTAACATCAATGTAGTTCATCCGAGTCACTGACTGTGAGTGTGCAGTCTGTTGTTGCTCCTCCATTCACAAGCTCCTTTCTGATTTTATCTGGCTCCACAGCTGCTCTGGCCTGCTGCACCACATCACTGTGGCATGCTGTAGGGATATCACAGTGTCACACCAGTGAAAAATGAAGGCTTGTGTTTGTGTCTCAATATTTGTTACCATGGCACCCTGATTATTAAGGAGACCTGTCCACTAACCATTAATCTGTGCTCAGTGCCCTCTAATACAAATTATGTTAGAAAGCAAAGTGCAAAAGTGGATTAGGTTCTCAGGGAACAACTCTATTCTGTAGCTGACTCTGCTCTCTGACAATTCCCTGATTGTGATCATTTATGTTAAGGACTTTCTGTTGTTTACTGAAACTGACTAAGGTCCAGATTATCCGTTCCCTCCAGAACCATTACCTTAATTTTGGCTAAAAAGAAAGAAAGGAGAAGCAGAATAATTAATAGCAAACTTGTATATTCCATTTTAAAATGTCATCCTTTAACCTATAGAGTAAAGATATGATCATATCTGTGTGTGAAAGTGCACATCTACACATACGCAGGTTTTGTGGCAGGTTCAGGCTGATCCTTGGGAATACCCCCTCTCCAGTGACAATGATGTCCTGTGGTAGCAGAAAAGCCACCTGCAGCTGAAGTCGCTTCTCGAACACCTCAGGGACACCCGGGAGGTAGAGCACACACAGACATTGCTCCGCACTAGCATCAATGTAACCCTGACTCACACACAAAGACAGGTAAACATCTTGTTCATAAGAATTCCACCCCTGAAATACTGCAGTACAAAGATGAACTCACCATTGTGGGGATGACCACGGGCTGGCCAGGTCTGACCTCCTGTTCTTTCATCTGTCTCCCTGCCTCCTCATTTGCCTCCTCCTCATCCTCTGGGCATATGATATTAAATTTGAATCCAATCTTCCCAGTATTCCTCAAAATCATCTCAGCCTTCCCTTCACAATAAAACAACTGGAAGAAAAAGTGGGCGATGACAGGAAAGAGGAAACACCGCTTTTCACAACTGCCAGCATTATTTATTTTAATTGAGATAGAAAGAAGAAAACAGTACAAAACAGAATGCAAAGATTTTTACAGATGGATGAACAAACAGGAAAGCAGCATAACAGGATAACAAGGAGACAAATGAACACAAAATAATGGAGAGTATTATTGATTGGTAGAATTTGTTGGGATAAAGACCTGAGAAGATGGCCTGACTCTGGGAAAAAGGTGCCTTGTTTTCGTACCTGTGGACCAAAGTCGACATGGGGCGGCTCGAGGCTGTAGGTGATAATAGACGCTTCTCCTCTGAGATTAATTTCATATGTAGGCCCCTCCTCTACATAGCACAGTGCTACCACCTCTCTGCTGGCATCTTTGTGGCCGTAGAAACAGACTGTGACCACCTGTTGGTCCCCGGGCTGCAAATGACCATGCAGTGGCAAGACATCAAACACCTGCAGACACAAAAAGAGAATGTTAGTGATTCATTCTCATTTATTCTTTCCAATGTGCTGCTGTGAAAGAAAGCAAATTGTGTATTTAAATTAATATTGTGTCTGCAAATGTGTCTATTAGATGGTTTATCAGTTATTTAATCCATATCCAAAAGACATTCTGCACTCAGCACACAGATGGGATTCTCCTCTCTGAGGTTTATGATGCAGAAATAAGTGCATGTGCATGGGTGTGGCATGTGTGCCACAGTGCTGGCAGAACAGAGACAGGGAATGACCCCTGACAAATTTAACAGAGGGAAACCCACATTCGTTTACATGCCAGCATTTGCGTACCTCCTCCACACGTGTATGACTTTGTCTGCTGCTCTGTTCATCTGCTCCAGGCCTGGGGATAAGAGGAAGGATAACAAACAAAAACAGAAGTTAAATGTTTATTTTCCCATATTTATTTCCCCAGTATAAAAGTAAAACTGCACGAACAGGCAATAAATGAAACACAGGTGAAACTCTGCTGAAGGATGAGGTAAGGCAGCATTCAGATCTGCATACACATTTTTCAGAGCTCCCAAGAGTGCTTCTGCACCTGTATGTCAGCTTATACTGAGTGGATGGTAGTGATACAATCAGGCTAAATGGCTTTTAAGAAACCAGACTCGTCTACATTAACTTGATATCTTGACCTGTTTTTTAACTCTGGACACATGTATGTAATATCTGATATGTGTACACTGTTTTGTTTTTATTGCTATTAAATGTGTTATTTGCACTGCATCTCTGCTATACTAACACTGTACAACACTGACCTGAGTGTAGAGTGTATCAGGTGTGGGATGTGCCATAGACACATCTAAATGTTAACCGATACGACAGTATGTTGACATGTTTCGGTGTAAATATACCTGATGGTGCAGTGTTGCTGGTCATCCAGGAAAGCCCAGTGGTAGGACACAGGCAACAGGGAGCAGTTGGTGATGAAGATTTCTCTCTGATTCTCTGTGCAGTTGAGGACGCACCCAAAATCCACAGTGGTGGAGGAGAAGTGGAGGTTGGGGAAGTGGATCTCAGCGTGCAGCTTTACCATGTCTCGCTGTGGGTGTCCATGGTAGTGGACCTCAAGGAACTGAAGAAAAAAGTCAAGAAAGTCAAGAAAGGTAAGGAATTTGTCCAAAATAATTATGATTACAGGTAAATAATGAAGTAGGTGTAAGTCCTTTAATTATCTTGTGAACTATGACTATGGCAGGTCCAACAGCTGCCATAGTCACTAAGTTACTGTGTGCCCAGAAAAACATAATATAACCCCAGATTAAATAGCAAGAGAAAGTAAGAAATTTCCATCAATTCATCCATTTCATCAATTTTACCTCATCCACAAATCGTGACACCTGATCCTGACAGTAAGATGGATTAAAGCAGATCCACAACTCAGCCTGCTTCCTGTCACCTAAAACCATGGACTGATAAAATGACATACAGAATTGAAGGAATCATGATAACTCTGGCAGGTAAACTGATCAACTAACGTGGTTTGGCTTAGTCAGAGCTATGATAATAAAATGAAAATATGGTTGGGAATGGGAATATATAAACTGAAATTATATACGACTAAAAAAAGTATGTAGTATGTAATACTACTACTACTACTACTACTAATGTTAATCCTGGACTGCAGAGAGTCACTCAGTTCAAATCAAGTTACAACTATACAACACATCATTTTAATTTTCTCTTATCATTTGAAAAGAAGGAAAGCAACTAAGTACATTTACTCAGGCACTTTGTTTAAGTTTGAACATGAACTTTTGTGGTACTTTACACTTACTACTTTTCTGCTTACCTACATTTCACAGGAAAATGTTTAATCTTACAACAAATTTCCTGCAAACTGTAATAATACCCTCAATCAGAAATAATTTCCACAAAGAACACTGTAGGTAACAGAAGATTCAAGTTAAGTTTCAGTTCATCATGATGCCAGGGTCCAAGTTTGTGTGCCGCCAAAATCGGCAGGTTTTTTCAACCTTCAACTTGAAATGAAAAACAGACAAATGACAATGAAGAGTAACTAAAAAGGAGAGATGTGTACCTTTGTAGTAGCTGAGCTATAGACTCCCGGGGCTTCACACAGAGAGAATGGCTCTGCAAGAGAGAACTCCATTGACAGAGACAGAGCTGACACATTCTGCAAGATCAGCTTCTGATAAAGGGCCTTTAGACTCTTTCCTGGGACCTGTAGGACAAAAACACTAACTCAACAATATATATAAATTTTTTTAGGAAGCGGAATCTTAAACGAAGGGTCCCTATTTCTTTTTCTTCTTCTTTAATTACTGAATTCAATCAAACAGCATTCAGCAAACTCTGTCACTAAAAATTCTGCCTGTCCTTTAAATGATTTACATTGCTGCCATTGCTGCCCCCCAAAGGCACATGACTCATGATATGATGTCAGCCTACATAACAGTTAGAGAACATTATATGAACACCTTTCTCCAAGATACAGTACAGAAATAAATACTAACAATACATAATTTAAAATAAAAATATCCTACTCGTGATCTTTTGACCAACCTTCTCCATGTAGAAGTTCAGCTGCTTGGAAGAAAAGCTAAGCACAGGAGCCACAAAGCAACAAGAAACATCTACAGACATGATGTGCTCATTACGGCTCTGGTGACCCACAATGCCTTTGCACACCAGACGCTCCCGTACAACCTTGGAAGACAAGAACAAAGGAATTGTACATGTACTAAAAGAGACACACACTGACTGTGCTTCAGAGCTCAAGTTCATTCACTTTTGACCTTGCAAGTAAACTGTCTCACCTTGGGGGAGTCTGAAGACCCTGTCAGCACCATGTCAACGGAGCAGCCAGGAAAAAGCTCCACACGAGAGGGGCTGAGGTGGAACACTGGCTTCTCTCTGCCAGTAGAGGGCAAAGATGCACGGCCCAAAATGTGCTTGTTCCTGGGAGCAGAGATGGGGGGTAGGTTTTTGCAGGTTTTTGTGGGGGACAGGAAGCCTTCAGTCCACCAGTACAGCAGGTGTTTTCGCTGGCCATGGTTAGTTAGCTTGAAGTGGTACTGGCACAATCCATGGCTTAGAGGACATACCAAGCACAGCAAGGAGGCATACAGTGAGTACATGATTAACAATATTTGACTCATGAGTATGACCTCTGTTCTTCTACCTGACGTGTGTGCCTAGATCAAGGCTGGGGGCAAAAGGCCTGTCACTGACAATTGTGGTGCCAGTGCCGGTGGCAGACAAAGGGATAGTGTGTGTTTGACTGTTCTGGATGGATACTTCCAGCCTGGCCTGGAAGAGAAGCGCGTCCTTCAAGTGTACCACGATCCTAAGCTCCAGTTGGCTCCCTGCTGGCAGCTCCCCCTCACTGGGCTCAACACGGCAGAAGGATCTGCCCTGACTCTGAGGAAACAGAAACACATTCAGTTCCTTTATATTCTAATATGATGAATTCAATTGTTGCTACAGGCGGCTTGCCTTTGCCACTATGTATATACCGGTTACAGCAGCTGGTTACATTACTGAAATGTGATGCACAAAAATATCTCCTTTGCAGGGCCACTGTTCTTTGACTGTACTGCATCATTGCGGCCTATGCAATGGATGGACCTGGAAAGACAGATGTGTGTATTGTATAGCTGCACAATCACATCAACATTTCTGTGCATCATGAGATCCTCAGGGTATAAGTAGAGCAGTGGATCCCTGCCTGACGTTACTCAACAAAATATCTTTCTATCATGAGCATGATCATGGGTAGATTTAATCTAGGAGGAAGGGGTTGGGATGACTGTATATTATGTTCAAAATATGCTTCAAAATGCCATAGCCTTAAGACAGATAAATTAAAAATGCTATTTGTCTCACATCTTTGATGTCAACATAGAAAAGGAATCACAAAGACAAACTTAATATTCAATCTATTTCCAGCTCTGTGAGTTGTTCGATTGCATTTATTTGGTTAAAAAGGGGTGGGTGAAGTCAGGAGGGAGAGCAGGGAGTTGACTCCATGAAGTGAGAAGCCGGAATCTCAAAAACCATATGAAACTGCTGCATCCCACAGCTTGATTAGCACTGAATGCAGCACAAGTCAAAAGGGCTTCAAATCCAAATCGATGCTGTATGCTGTACAGCTATCAGCCTGCATAAATGTGACTACTGCAGCTACTACTCTGCCAGCCTACTGAGCATGATATAATTCAAGAAAAATCTGTACGATTGATGCTTGAGAGTGCAGAGGGAAACCCGGGTGACACAACTGCCGTTAAACCACGGTTGCCTTTGTGTGTGTTTACATTTTTGTGCGTGCACGGCTGTGTCTTCACCAGCTTAGTATGTATTGAGGGATAATTGCTGTCACAAGTTTGTTCCCAGCGGATTTCAGGCAACTCAGTGGAAATGAAGCCTTCTCATTGAACACAATAAATAAAAGTGGAACATAATTATGATACCAGGAAAAGGCAACACTTTATGATGGAATTATAACCACGCCACTAAATGTCACCATATTAAAAGAGCACACTATTAGGAAAATCACATATTCTCCTGGGGCAAGAAAATAGAATTGAACTGGCCACTAATGATTTTAAAAGCCAATAAAGCATCAAACTGATTGACTCATTAATTACACATTGAAAAAAGACCAGGGAGCAGGGGAGGACAGACAGAACCGTAGCAGCTGAACTGGTAGATAGCTGGACAGGTATGTATTAAATCCACTGCTGAAACAATTTTATCACTGTGTTTTTCTAGATGGGAACACCCTAACACTCTGTCTCAGGTCATGTTAAGTTACCTTGTTCATCTCTATTTTAATATGTTTGATTTATTGATTTAGTTTTAGTACGTGCATTTCTGGTTGGTGTGTGTTTGTACCATGCGAGCAGTAAAGTAGGCTGGAATAGGTGACTGGTTTGACAAATGCAGGGCTCTAGTAATGTCCGTCAAAACTGGGATTGTGCCAAAGTCCAGCTGTGGGCTCTGAACATGAACTATTGGTCCCTGCCCGATACATGACAAGACCACCTCCTGAAACAGACCACAACAGAACAGAGGTGGATTAAAAAACAGAATTTTACCTGTATTTGACAAAAGACTTGCAATTAAACCCACATGAACATTGTATTCAGCATGAAACAGCACAGACACTCACACTCAGACAAACACAGACTTGCACTGACCAAGGGTGGCTGGACGCTGCCAAACACAGCAATGAGTAGAGTGTGATGCAGCCTTCCAATGGACTTA
The DNA here is from genome assembly GCA_023238725.1 of Scortum barcoo. Lineage (NCBI taxonomy): Eukaryota > Metazoa > Chordata > Actinopteri > Centrarchiformes > Terapontidae > Scortum > Scortum barcoo. The sequence continues at coordinate 26,853,326 of CM041536.1, read as the reverse complement.
GCCAGCAGAAACACAGGAAGTTCCTCTGAACTGTGAGGAAAGATCACTCCTCTGGGTACGGGACTGCCAAAAATCAGTGATGGACTTTGCTCATATGCCTGAAAAAGGTGTCACACACAGAAATAAAAGTCAACAGTTCATGTTCAGGGCATCTAATATACACATAGATTTAGAACTAAATGATAGATGGACTTGGAATTCATTTGACAGTTAAAACGACAGACTGATTTCATTGTCGGCCATTAGTTCCAGTACTTTGCAGTTTCATGCAGTTATTAAGGCAGGACCTGATTATTTTGACTCTAAATGTATCTTAATTCTACATTTAACCCTTATTTTCTTACTACAATGATTCCTCCTGTTGATAAAAAACAAGGCTTTAGCCTCCGGACAAGAGGATATCATCAAAGGTTACTGTGTGCTGGTAGGCAGATTTTGTTACCTTTAGTCATATTTATATAGTCACCATATTTGGCAATGGTATCGATCTTCCCATCTAACTCAAAAGCAAGCTCAAAAGAAAGCAAGTAAAGGTTTTTCCTAAAAGAAAATCAGCCATTATTGTCATGTCTCGTCGTGTCTGTTAAGTTTCCATGTCTGTCATGTTTCTGTTTCCTGTTCTGGCTCGTCTTTTATTTTGAAATCCCAAACTCTCCTCTCGTTTCAGGTCCCTTAACTTCCTCCCATTGTGTGTTTCCCTCCTGCTGGTCTGCCCGCCCTGATTGTTTCCACCTGTTGCTCATTACCTCATGTGTATATATTGACTGCGTTTTCCCTGTCTTGTTGCCAGATTGTCAAATGTACTTCATGTGTCATGTCATTGTCTCATCTCTGTGTACTTTGAAGATCCTGCCAAATCAAGCCAAAGAACTTTACCACCATGATTCTGCTCTGTAAGATCTTTTATTAAAACCCTTGAAAACCAAGAGAGCGTCCTGTCCTGCATTTGGGTTCACCTGCCTGGTCCCAAGTCGTAACAATTATCTTAAATATGCATCGGCTTTCACAGGTTTTGCGCCTGTTTTTCTCACTATTCTGTGAGTACCGTAAACGCATAATCAAACATTTACTGCAGTGGTCTACTTAACCTGGTCAAGCACGCTGTAGCAGACAGGCAGAGCGCTGTTGTTGGTCAGCCGCACTTGATGTTCATAGGGATGATCGAGGAAACACTTTTGAAAATCCAGCACTGGAGTCTCCACCACAATATCAGGAACAACACACCTGTAAACAAAGAAATAGAGGGAGAAGCAGACAGGGAGCAGAAGAGAAGAAAAGATATGAGCCTTATTTAAGAATCACAACAGTAATTACATTGCATCATGCCAAAGCAGCAGTCTATGCAGTAGCACTGAATCATACATTTACAATGACGTGATTGCTGTGAAAAAGTCAGCTACCACTGCTGTTATGAGACGCCACAAAACTTCATACATTATGTCTGACCTGGCATTGATAGGCAGAGTCACGATCTCCTCTCCGACACCCTCAACATCCATCACCAGCGCCAGCCTGTACGTCCCGACTGTGTTGGAGCACAACGTCACCTGTACATGTTGTACACATACAGTAAGTGACCACAGAGGGTTTAAAACATACAGTCAACATTACTCACATTAATGCATCACAGGACAGTTCAAAGTTTTTAAAGACGTGTTGTTTAATGCTGAAAAAAGCAGGTATATTTCTGCAGTCCAAATTTGACCTCAAAGGGAAAAAAACATATTTACTTTCTTTCAGAAAATAAGTTTGAGAGGATTGATACCACTCTGTCACTCTATGTCTGTACACAATTTACATGTGCTAAATATAAAGCTGGAGCCAGAAGACAGTTAACTTAACATAAAAACTAGGAACAGGGTAAACAGTTGGCCTGGCTCTCTGTCCAAAGGTAACAAAATCCACCTACCAGCACCTCAAAAGCTCACTAATCTACATGTTATATCTCATTTGTTTAATTCATTGAGGGCTTATCAAGGGTTATGTAAGAGTCCATTTATTGGCTGGGAATAGTAACTTGAGGATGTCACTACACTCAGCCATGAAATTATTGCACTTTAAAGGTGCTAGTGGGCAGATTTTCTTTGGACAGAGTCAGACTATGTCCTACTTTGACTCTTTCTGCTAAACTAAGTTAATCCATTCCTGGCTCTGCCTCCAGATTTAACACATCAAACTCATCTAATTCTCAGCTAGAAAGCCAAATGTCAAAACATGTAACTTCACTTACAATATGCTCGAACAGCAAAATTAATTTCAATGGATCTAATTTCCTGTACCTTAATGGTGACATCTGACATGGCAAGCACAGAACCTGCAGCAGGGCTGATGGTGAACTCTACAGGCTGTGCATGAAGGTCTCCAGCAGCACTGCCTTGCCAGTTGTTTCTGGACATGTCAGACAGCTGTTTATAACAAGTCACACTGGGAGACCCCAACCCATCTCCCAGGACACGCAAGGCAAAGGTTATCGGCACAGAGGATGTGTTGAAGAGGGTGCAAATCAATGTAATTGGGAAACCTGCACAGAGACAATGATACAGACAGAAAGAGAGCCAAGATAAGACGAAGAGAAAAAATCAAAATGACAAAGATGGAACAAAGGAGAACATAAAGGAATCTGAAGTAGAGGACATTTTGTACTGAATGTTGTGATTCTCTTAATTATAATATGTTATGTAGCAACTGAAAAATGTCAAGAAAACCTATGACTAAAAATGATCTAATTAAATAAGTAACCCACCATAGGCTACATCTCCAAAATTGAGCTCTGAAATATTGAAGTGGAATGTTGGACCAATGACACAACCCCTGAAAAAGAGGACAAAGACATGAACCTTGAGAAACGTTGAAAGCGACAAGTTGAAGTTTTCTTCAATAAATACTGTGAGTGTGGTGGAAAATGACTACTTGGTATTTTGACTGGTACTCTGCCACCACTTTTAAGACTAAGTTTTTATATTTGCCATGATAAATCTGAATGCCCAATTGTGATCTGTGCTGCCATACTCGCTAACTTCACCTGAATGTCAAGGTAAGTGGTTGAGGCTGTCCTGTGACAATTAGCTGCAAGTCCTCAGAGAAAACTCCCAAGATATGACTGTGGAAAGTGACTTCCACGACTTGGCAGGCCCCAGGGGGAACAACACCTTCATGAGGACTTATGGAGAAGCAACGCCCGAAAGTGGTGTCGGGGCATGACAGCCTGAAAGGGGCATCAATCAGTCCTCTGTTGGACACCAGCACCTGGACAGAAAGAAGGATCCACTGATTCAACACTCGAGTCATGTTTTCTTGTGTGAAACTCACCATCATCATCAAGTAATATAGACTGTGTTTATGGTTTATTCACTTGAGTTTAGCTTTGAAAGTGTAGTTTATTTTACCTTTCCTGGAACTTAAAATGTGAATGTGATGAAATGTGTAACCTAAGAAACCAGACCTCTGTGTCTACCATGACATGGTCATATAAGGACATGACTTCACTTTAACTTCTCTCTGTGTCTATTATAACAGGGTTGTATAGAGACATGACTTCTCTTTAACTGTCATAATAACATGTTCCTTGCTGCCTCCTTTTTGGGTAAACAAAGATATCACACCAGTTGATGGATGCTAAATTATCCTTTTGTAGAATAACATAATTATTTTTACAGACATTCACTTGCTGTTGACAGTTTTTTGGTTTTATCATTTCTATAATTACACTTTTTGTAAAATTTTGACAACTGAAGGGAAACAGCTGTTCACCTTGACTAACCTTACCTCATAAATGTTTTTGTCACCAATGAATACATCTTTTATGTTCATCAGATTATAGTTGAGCTGGACTTTTGGTCCCATGCCCTCACCCTTTATGGTGAGAGGTAACCGAGATTCACGGCCTGAGTGTAGACACAGACAGACAGAGGGGAAGATTCAGGCAAACAAAGTTAAAGTCAGAGAAGCCCTTAAAGTACTGTAGGGTTAGTTCAGGTCAGGAGGTGTAACAACACTTTACTATATAGAAAGTGAAACTTTAATGTTCAGTATCAACACATCTAACACAACTTCATGCAGGTTAAGTGGGAAGGTTGCTTTTATGTTTCTGAATAAAGTGCTGAATCAAAAGTCAGTCTCAATACAAAATATCCAAAAAATGTATCTACTGAAGCCTCTTTCTGCTTATCTCTCTGCGAACTTATTAAAGGGCATGAGGGCATGAGAGGATCTATCCTTCTGTTTTGCTTTGTAACCTTCTGAAGCTTTTTGCAAAGTAAGGAATCAGGGAACAGTAGTCTGCAGTCCGGCTGTCATGAACCTCAGCTGCCGCAGGAATATTATATTTATATATAATATAATAATATATATAATATTATATTTTCTAGATAGACACCGACCTGTGACATCACAATATATAGTTTGTTGGTACAGTTTGTCATCCTTGGGCTTGAAGACAATGTTGAACTGCACTGTGGTGTTTGGCCATATTTCACCCTCCTGAGCCATTAAGACAAGAGGAAAATCAATGTGTTATTTAAAGGACAGAAAGCAGATCTGCAAATACATCCTAAATTCTAATTCTCTCAAACAGAGAAAATAGATGCGTTTGAGGATCATTAACATTTTTTTCTGTGTAAATGGACAAGAGGGGTGTTTTTTTTTTTTTTGTTGACAAAAGTTCAATTTCAGTGCAGAGAACAAGGTGGAATTTGATTGGTTCTTTTATCCGCCTCAGAACCTACTAATAATTGTGTGACTGTGTGTTAATTGGGTAGTTGCATAGCAAAAGTTTGTGTAGTGACTGTCCCACAGACTGTTTGCTCCCCCACTCTTTCTCTTTCTCCTGTCATCTCCTTCTGTTTTTCATTCGTCTCATCTCTTCGTCTGGCCCAGTCAGATGTCATTGAGAAGTCAAACTGGATTTACATGCAAACGACAGAGCCACATCTTAACTCCTTGTGACAGATCTGATCTCTTCAGGGGGAACCTACAAGAGATTCTCATTTCTGTCCTTACAGAGTCATATATATTCATATATGACTGATGATGATGTTCTCTGTACATGTGGCATCTATTGCACGTCTGTCCATCCCAGGGAGAGGGATCCCTCATCTGTGGCCATCACATAAAGGGTTTTTTGAAGTTTTTCCTGACCTCGGTTCGAGGGTCTAAGGACAGAGAGTGTGTCACAACTGTACAGATTGTAAAGCCCTCAGAGGCAAACGATGTTTGTGATTTTGGGCTTTAGATAAATAAAATTGTATTGAATTGACAGCCGCAGCAGCATGGGTGACATAGCATGTAGTGAGGAGTCTAGGCACCCTGTTTCAAACATCCAACCTGCTGAAGTGCCAAGCTACTGAATTGCTGCAAGCTGAGAGAAGGCTGTGTATGGGTATGTTAGCATTAATAATAGTATTAGATTACTATCACACCAGAGATCAGGAGAAGACTTAACAAGAATATAAACTGGGCAAAAGGGAGAGGACACACAGAAACACACCGCTGGTTCCACAGTTATGCAGCTGTGTGAGAGGGTTAGCTGGTTATCCTGAACAACCCAGCTTCTGCGTTCCTGCAGGGCTCTGGATACAGACAACGTGAGGTGATGGATCGCTGTCGAGTCGGACTCACACTGAAAAAGCAACCGTTCCCTCTCCTCCTCCCCCTCATTGTGCTGGAGCACTGAGCTCTCCCTAGAGAAAGGGAGAAAGGGAAGGGAAGGCGAAGCGCAACACATCGAAGAGAGAAATGGAGTGAAATCTAAACAAAACCATGTTCCTGTATTGTCATGTTAAATCATCTGTGTCCGTACATACAAACCTCAATAAGCTCAGGGCCTCCTCTTGCAGGCTGGGCCACGTTGTCCAGCAGTACTGAAGAGGGATATCACTCCTGTTGGTGAGGGACAGTGTGTGTGCACTGGCCAGAGAAATATAAGTCTTCTTCAACAGGACAGAGTCACAATCAAGCTGGATGTTTAACTCCTCACAAGCCCCATACAAGCTGATGTACACATCTTCACCTGGACAGAAGACACATAGACTTTTGATTATCAGCTATTAATCGTTGATGGATGAAGTATCATTTTAACAGCAAACAGTAAATTTCGTATCTGTATCCAATCCTGAATAAGTTAGCTAAGTGAGGATACACAGTTTCCCTTGTATATTTCTACCATCAAAAACCAGTCAACATGAACACCAATGATATAATTACCAGAAAAAGAAGAATGTGTGTTTAAAAGATGGGACTTCTTCCTAATCTTAGTTGTTGATTTATATTTATATTTATTTCAATAAATAAAAACAATTAGAAGTCTAGAACCAAGGTAGCCAAACTGAAAATTTTATATCAAAAGGAGCCTCTGAACCTGCCCTGTTTGTGCCTTGTCACAATCTGCCTCTTTAACACAGCCTGAATATTAATATCTGCATGTGAATGCATTTTTTCATTGAAAACACAAGCATGATTTCTCAAACACTACACTTAGAATAATTTACAGTTATTAACAATGTCCATCTTAAGATACACAAGAGTAAACTGATGCCACAGTCACACAAAATACAACACAGCAAAAACATGGCAAATGGTTATATAGTTTAAATCTGTGGGACAATATGCAATAAAAAGCAGAAATGGAACGAACATGAGTGCCTTACAGTAAAAACACACATTAGAATTTAAGTAGTGCTCAAGTTTGCTTCCAGTGGACCAATTAACAATGAGATTTCCATCCTACACCTTGACGCAGGAGGAGAGAACACAAATGAGCCTGGCACTGTTCAACAGAGAGGCCAGATATTTGTTTTCACTCTTCTAGAGGGACTACGAGGCTGTAAGATACCATTGGATGGAGAAGAAAAGAGAAAAGAAAACACATGGCGATGGTAACATGGTAACTAAATCTGGATATGCTGATTGGGATCGCTATGAGTTTCATACACTTGCTTGCTCACAGTTTTATGGTTTTGTTTGTTTTCAGAAGCCTGAATTTTTCTCACCAGTGTGGTAGTGTAGAATCAGGTCCTGGCTGTAGTCTCCTACCATCATGGGGTTGAAATCCACTGTCACCTGCATGCCCTCACCGACTTCAAGAATTCCAGAGGACGGTGTCACTGAGAAAGGCCTGGATTAAAATAGAACAGAGTAAAACTTCACAGGGTGGAATAAAAGAAAGGATGTAAGGCATGGCCAAGGTGCACTGTTGTTTTAGAAACTGACAGAAGAACCCCCAAATGTTCAATAATACTTCTAAATGTAATCAATAGTAATTACTCTAAATGTTAGTAAAATGTATTCCTGACACCAAGTATAGTTCTTTATAATATATACATAATACATACATATACATATATACATTATTATTATTGTTTATAACTGACAAATGTGAGTTGATTCATTGGATGTTCAATAACGTCCTTTAAGACTGCTCTGCCCTGTTGTAAAATATATTAGTTTACATTACTCAGTCCCACTCAGACATAAGTCCATCTTGTACTGACTCCCACCTCTCTGTGTGTAGCCTGAACATGGCCTTGCTGTTGCCTATGTTGCGGACCAGATGAGTTCTCTGTGTGGAGGCTTTCACAGGACAGACAGGTAAATGGAGCTCATCACGAAAGTCAAGAATGGCACGTGGCCCGATGGCTCGCACTGGGACCTCAAAGCGCTCTCTTTCTGTCACACAAACCAGTGTGTGCTGATAGTCCTAGATGGACAACATGAGAAATGTGTCAAACACCAAAGCTCCATTTATTTTAGTTAAGTTATTAGATGACACTGATCACAAATTACCAGAGAGGTTGATGGGAATATTATGAGTTTGTGTACCAGTGTTCACAATAATCTATCCAAAAGGATTGAATAAAAAACATTGATATCAACCTCTTGGTAGAACTAGAGGAAACATCAGGGAATCTACAGGGATATTAGTAGCTCATTTCATGCGCTCCATACAAGAGTTGTTATTACTCTCTGTCCCTGACCCTGCTGTTGCCAGCAAAGTGAATCCAATTTAATCTGTTATTTTATCATGTGTCAACGTATTAACTTTAAATCATGTATTTAATCAGTGTATTTTTGCTGTATTGTGCTTACTTTGAGTATTATCACTGATTTCACATTCTTACCCACATCCCATCCTGTGCTACAGGTATGATTACAGATTCATCATCATCATTGCACTCTCTGAATCAAGCCTTTTGTCTATGATTATTCTACAGAGCAGTCAGAATCCCATCTGGCTCTAGTACCTTGTTCTCTTGCGGGGTGAAAGACACAGTGAAAGTAGCAGACAATCCTGGTGCAACCTTGCTACTTGCATCATTTGGACCAATCACGTGGAAATAATCTGAGTCCTGCACCTCCAGCTTCACTTGTCGTGAAACCTTGACAAAAAAAACAAACACTTTTTTGACCTTTTCCAATCATTCTGCTTTCCTTACACACAACCTACAGCTCAAGACACACACACACACAGGCTGTAAACTTTTTTTGATGCTATGATCAAAGCTCTCAGATAGTTGGACTGTTTTTGTTCTTCCATTTCACAGCTGTTCTTCATGCAAACACCAGCTCAGCTGCCATGTTGTTAGTGTAAATATTTACTTACTTATCCCTGATGCACACACCTTGTCACTGTTGAAGAGAAGTAGAGATAACTTGTGGGTCTGTGTAGGAGTGAAGTTCTGGAAGACCAGCTCAGATGGGAAGGGCTGGAAAAGTGGCTGATCTGTATCAACCGAGGACACCTGACAAACACACACAAAAAAACACTAAAATACGTACGTGTTTAATTAAAAACATACATAGAAAAACATTCATAGAAAAACTCTAGAAAATATATCATATTCTGTGTGCCAAAGTTGGAATTTGGTCATATGAGATTACCACACTGGTTTGGAAGCATATTAAGTATTGTCTGGCTTTTAGCCTGTGCTTTTTTTTGTATAGATGAAACACAATGACATCTTTAACTCCTTTCATCATCCTAGTTATCAGTGCCTACTGTAACCTTTCACTATTAGAATTTAGTCTTATTTGTGGACAGTAAAAGCACAGTTAGTTATTGAGCTTCTGCGCTGTCACAACATTGGCTGGCAGTTACTTTGTGATGTGAAGTCTTGCTCATGTCAAGCAGTTCCAGGATGCGGATTGGGTGCACCTTGGTGGTGCTGGCCAGGCGCTCCTCTGTAGACTGTGACATCTCTTGCGCGTAGACAGATGGAGTCACCTGTAAACACACCGCGCCATGGGCTATAATGTTGCACTGGCAGCTTGTTTCCTGTCTCTTAATTCAGCAGTGATGAGGAACATCATCAAACAAGATTGTGACCACTGAATTCAATGAGCACAAGGGAATGTGCAGAGATGTGTATCAAGAACATTTACATGAGCTGATTTAATGTGCTCAAAGAGTGTTAATATTCTCTCCTTCAGTGAGGACTACCTGTAGCATTTTGCTCTTCACACAGTCCTTTGGCACCTTTTCATCAGTGCAACATGAGCAAAGAAACATTTCATTGCTCTCAGCCCATTTCAAGGTTAGGTAAATCCAAATGAATAATGCAGCAGAGGAGTTACTGTATATGTAATACCAAAGACATTGCTCAGAAACACATTAGTACACATTGGTACACATAAATGAAAGCTCATGGTTGAGCTTTCATTTATGTTCAACAGTGCTAGGTAAGAATGATAGGTGTAAAAATAAGATGTTTTATTAATCAGAGACAACAAATCTTATGTATCATTATCTTGTCATATGGACATAAACTGCTATAGGGACTCATAAATATCTTTATTCTATATTTATCATCGGCTTCAAGGTAATACTTAATAGCAGTAAGATAATCAGTTTTTTTGCTGATTTCATTTGACCTGGGACAACTCGAAGTAAAAAAAAATCAGAGCAGAGCCCTGAAATCTCTGAAGCTGAGCTCAACAAAACACTGAAGTCAGATATTGATGTTTGTGTCTTCTTCAGCAACATTTCTTTACCCATGACTTTCTTTTTCATATCTTCTTTAAAATATGTTTGATAACCATTCATATGAAAAAAAAGTCACAGTCTGAACAATCCACCCGTGATTATTATTATTTGGATGCCAATATGTTTTCCTGACTGTTAAACATGTCACTATTCTCATATAATCTAACAAACCTGACAAATCTATCATTTCTGTTGTAAAGTGAAGACTCCAACAGAGGTCCTAACAGGAATGACCCCTTTGTTCCTTATAAGAGGCCAAGCTGATGATTAGGAGAATCTGTCATTTTGAAGCAGCTCCTTTCAAAACTGGGACACGGTCAGCATCGTGTCTCACAGTAAACTGGGCCTCTGTGGGTCCATGAGAAAAACCTGGTGTCAGCCTCTGTCTCCTTTCAGCTGCTGACCCTGTGTGAACTTACAAGCTGTCATCACATGATATCCTCACCCTTTTTTTCTTGACCTCCTTTTTGGACCTCTTTGTTTTTGAGGGAAACCCAATGGCTGCCATTTTGTTTAAAGGACAAACACCTGGAAATAAAAACAGAAAGAGAGTGAGGAGCAGAGCAGAGGAGTCAGTCAGGATGGATGATGGAGGAGACAGACTGATACTTGTGTGTCAGCTTTACACTAACTAACTGTCAACCAAAGCTTTGTAGGACATGTTCTAAATAATGTCTTACTTTCAACTGGTATAACTCTATGTAATTACATAAAAATATAAATACACACAGACGTTATCACTAGCTCCTTAAACTTCGTTGCAGAGCTCTTCAACCATCCTGTCGACTCGCTGTAACTCACCTCAGTGTTTGGCTGTAAAGTGTTTTCTGTCTGCTGAAAATGTACCGCAATGTGAGAGTAAAGTGAACGAGTCAAGCTGTGGTTTTGTTGAGCTGACAGAGGTCATCTCTCTCCTCCCTGCACATGAACAAACTGGATGAACAGCAGACTTCATGGAGCGCTGCGGTGCCTAGCAACGCTCTCCGTGACGTCACAGCCACGGGCCGAACAGCTGCTGCGTTTAAAAACTTTCGGTTAAGGTGAGAAGAGTCAACTGGACCTTTACTGCACTAGAAAAACACACGGCTTTTTCAACTCTCAGCTCACTGCCAGCGTCACACCGAGCACCGATCGGGAATGTTATTTTGAAAAGCTTCATACGTGATGTCCAGCTGTGTCCACTTGTCCACTTCTCTTAAAAGCGTCTCAAACAGAAGACCTCACATACAGAGGTAGGTGTTTCCAGTGAGTGACAGGTGAAAGGAAATGCCCCTCAGGCAATTAATACGTAAATAAGTTAACAATTAAATACATAAAAGGTGGCAGGACTTGATTGACAAATAAGGCATTCTACTGCCTTCTGTCTGTGTAGAAATAGATATCACTGTACTGTAGATACACAGCCATTATCGAAAAATGTGTGATTTAGTTGAAATGTATTATCTCGTTATTATGATATGTATTAAAATTCGTAATTATCATAAATCTTTTTCTTTTCAGCATATACCTTTTACCTCAAAGAAATAGTATTTTTCATGTTCTGTGCTTCCATTTAAAAAGAAAATGAAAGCTGATTGGTTAGTTTATTAAACCTGCCGCAGGTGATTGTGTTTAGTTTGCCTTTAAGTTACTTTGAGTCCTTTTTAATCATGTGAGAGAAGACATTTTTAGTAACAGCTCATGTGTGATCTCCCCTCCTTTGTCCAGCTTGAGCCAGGTTGCAACAATGCCACTGCTGGTCACTAACAACAATATTAATGGTGTGTCTGTCTCTGCAAACACAGTTTTGGGATGTCTGGGTCAGTCAAGGTCAGCTTCAGTCTCACGTCTGGCTCAGCATCCATCCTGCTTCTGTATTTTGCCTTAATGATGAATGATTTCTGGCTGCAAAAGGAAAGTGAAAGCACACTATCTTGTGGAGGGTATTCACTGCATTGCTGTATCTAAAAGTCGCCCATATGCAAGCTTCAATGTGTTGCTAATAAACTGTCCTGCTCACCAACAGTGAACTCTTTGGGCATCTCAGAGCCTTTGATACAGATTGAATTTCTCCAGTTGTCTGCTGGTACGCTGCTGGTAGGGATAAAAATGAAGGTCAATGAACACTGTGTTGTTATTGTTACATGTGCCTTTGTGGTTGTAATGTGTCTATCTGTGGTCTTTCAGTTACATGCCAGTGAAGCCTGGGAGAAGTGGGCTGTCTCATTCAATAGTCCATCCATGCCTGTACTGCACAGTGCTAAGTAGTGATGAGCTATACTGTGCAGCATTATGAGAGCGGTGCTGGGGTTTCTCACAAACGCTGTACTTACAATTGGAAAATGTAATAGTTTAGTGCCTCTCAGTGGTCAGAATATCTCACTACGTCTCCTTCCTCCTTCTGACAGTGAGACAGACTGCACTTATTTGTCTCGTTTTTCCACAAACACAAACCCATGCCATTAAAATTATGTGAAATATTCCATATTCTCTCGATAAATCTTTATGGTCTTTAAATTATATGTAATTCTTCTGAAAATTTTAATTATTCTATTGGGAAAGGAATCAGTAGAAATGTGGCACAGATATGCCACACAGTAACCATGCAATAGTCCTTACTCGTTTGATATTACCATGGATGATCCTTATTTTTGAGCATCTATAGACACCTCAGCATGTCTGTGGTATATTTTCTCACCTGTTTCTCATTGAAGCCTTGCTGGTTGGTCTCCTTTACGGCTTCATATACAGTAGGTTCTTTCAAAAAATGATTCATGTGAGAGGCTCCCTTTGAGTGTGATATTTATTTATGATTGATATTTGCTGTATTATCAACCAAAAAGGCAATATTACTTAACAAAATGGGAGTTAACAGTAAGAACATGAGCTGGCAGTGAAACCAACTTTTCAGTGCTGGTTGAATATGATTACAAAACTGTCACACTTCTGCCGTGCACTGTGATAGATTTCACTTTATGATTAATTTTCGGTCACTCTGATAAAATAATCCTAAACTTAAACAATGTTTCTCCTCCACATTTATTAGTCAATAGTTATTATTGTCAGGATACTAGAGGACGTCAGCAACATTTGTAGGCCTTTTTTCTGCAACCTGACTCTTGCTGCTGGAACATTATTTCACTATTTTGCTGATCTTTCTCAAGATGCAGATGGACATCTGATACTGACTTTGTTAACAAACCATCTCTTATTTCTCTGAATACTTATGCACTTAGTGCTGAACCTCTCCCTTTTTCTCTTCTTCCCCCCCGAAGCAGTCCATGACTGTTACAGTCTTCAGTTGTATGCTTTTGTCTGTATATACATTGTGATTTGTGTGGTTGGATCATACTGTACTGTGAAAGTAAAAATAGGTCTGCATGCTCTTCAGGCTTTTGAAGTGATACATCTTCAGAAAGTGTTGACTTTTATTGAAAGTAACTTAACACCAAAGATCAGCAAAGTAGAAGCAATTCAATTTATTGCATGAAAACAGTAGAAGAGAAAGAAGATGATAACACGAGAGTATGATATGACTCTGTTGTTAGTACCAGTGCAATTAGAAGAATACAAATGTACATTTTGCTGAATTTACCATGTATTTGCATTGTATATGTCATATATGGTGCAGGTAATGTCACACCCCCTCAGTGATGTTTGTTTTGCCTTATCAGGGACTGACCCTTGTTTATTTGTAACTGTTACTAGAGCCCTTCTTTAAATACAGGCTCTTATGGAAATCGTTTTCAGCATTACCCATTTACTGAAACAAAACCTTATAGGAGACCATGTAGGAGTCACAGTATGCATGTAGCATCTGGTCCACAGGGCTGTAGTTCAGAGAATGAATGTTGCGAGACATCTTGTTGATGAAGATGCCAACGTCGAACCTTTCCAACTCTGTGGTGGTGTCAAAGGAATAGAAGATCTCCTCCACGTCCTTGCTGACGTACCGTGTCGCGTAGAGCACGCCACAGGCCATGAAGGTATTGGTCACCCCCTGCTTGTAGACGGAGGTGCTCCAGGTTTGGTTGAGTGCCAGCGCTTCACTGTCCGACACTTTGGACAGCACCAGGTTCCCAAAGTCCTGGCTGGTGGTGTAGATCACCCAGACGCCTGACTCGTCAGTTGCCAGGTCCAGGTCGGTGTAAGGGTAGCATGCATCAAGGTTGCAGAAGTTACCCTTTGAGTTAAACCTGAGGAAAAACAGAGGACAGCAGTGATGTGTCCATTTTAGACATGAACATTTTAAAATTAGCCACTCCCTCCTCTACTGCAGTAACATTTACTCTTCTCTGACTGTCTGTATGTTGTGCGTTTGGTTTTTGTAGAAATGAAGCATTCATTCTGGCATCAGTAACATCTATTGAAATAATGAGTTTAAAGATGACGTTAAGCAGCGAACCTGGTGCCTTCAGGGAGCTTTAATTCCCTAATCGTTTTGGTGGTGAGGTTGAATCGACAAACAGCACCTTTGTTGTAACAGTTGTAGTATAAGGCCTCTCCATACAGCACAACATTTGGACCCTGGATGGTGTTGGTGGTTGGGTTAGAGGAGTGGATCTGGACATTGCCTGGAAGAAAAAGAAAAACTAAATTAGTATTGTTATCATTTGGTAAAATCAAAGAAAGCAATCAATAGTATTTTGGGTACGTTTTTTTTTTTACTTTTTTAAAGGATAATTCTGGTGATGGCCAATATTTTTCTTTTTGCCAGGATATCCCACGTAAATACATAAAACAACAATTAAATGTTGCTTCTATCTATTCAGCTCCATTGTGTTCAAAAGTCTATTAAAAACACACACTGGGTGACATGTTCTCCTGTCACAATGAACACATACAGTTCATTCTCATTCAGTCCCACACACACAGTTCTGCTGCCAGAAATATTCTCTAGAGCAACAAATCTGGATTCATCCAAGACTGAAAATAGTCTTCAACAAATGAACTATTTACTGTTGCTTGAGTAATGTTTCCTAAAAACTGCACTACCTACAGTTTTAGTTTTGCACATATAAATAAATTTAAGTATAAATGTATGTATACATTAACCTGTTTTAGAAGATTAATATCTTCATTAGCAACCAAAGGGCTTTTTGTATTGCCTGATTTTTATGGCTTGACTAATGTGCACCGAGCTGAGAGGCGGTACATTTCTAACATTGATACTTAGAACAACCAGGTGAGTACTTTACCTGGGACGCTCACCCCACCGATGAGAGCGCTCAGACTGGAGTAGCGACGGACGTAGTTGGAGTATGCATCGCTGGAGGTCAACATCACAAGCCAATGCCATTTCTCCTTCCCTGCCTCTGGTTTGGGATCCCGACCCCAGGCCCCATACTTGTAGGAGCCTGGGTACTCTCCTTGTGTGTTCACTTTTGGCCCAGTAACGTTCACAAACTGACCGTGGGGACAGTTACCTTCAAAGAAAAATATGAAATTAAGCAGAGACACAGAAGTTGTGCAAATAAATAAGTACAGCTGATTAAGCGAAGGGTCCATTGGTTGATAATTACTTCCCAGTTGCTGAGAGCTTTAAGTGCCACTTTCTGGTGCAGACAAAGTGGACAGAGAGCAAGAATGGCCTCTGTTGTTTGTTCTAGTCACATCTGACTTTGCTCAGGTACAATACCTTCAGAATAATTTCTATCCATCTTCCAGTGGAAGTTAAATAGAATAGAATGATTCCCCACAGTCTTGTGTGTAGTGTGGTACTGGGACATACCATGTGGCAGAGCGGGTTGAGGGGTAGGGCGAGGACCCTTGCAATTGGTCAGATTTTTCTTCAGACGCTGGTTCTCTTGTTGTTTCTTCACCACCTCCATAGTGTCATATGTCTCCAGGTCCTGCATCTCTACTCTTAAATCCTCCAGCTGAGAGACAACAGCCAAACACACATCCCAATATTTAGTCAAAAGATGACTGAGCTAAATGTGAGCTAAATGTGATTTTTTTAGTTCAAGATTTATTTTTTAGTAAATATGAATGTCCTTGAATGCAGCACTACCTGTCAGCAGAGAAACTGGATTTAGACAGTGATGAAAAAAAATATTCTTCACATTTTACCTGACCACCAAACTTAAACAGTCAAACAGTCAATATGCTGCATACCTTGATAATACAGCTCCCAGGTGTAATACATCTTTCAAAACAAAATAGATCTGCACTGCAGCAAAAACTGGTCAAATTTTTACATTTTAAAAACACTGTGTATGAGTACATACAAGCTGAAAGACAGAGGATGATGATGATGATTAGCTTAGAGTGGTGCATTCAATATAATCAGGGGGCTTTGAATCAGTACATTTAAATTAATCCTTACATTTTGGCAAACAACACTTTAGAAGTCTTTCATATACATCAGTGGTACTACACATAATTCTTGGTTTGGTTCAAGAATCTTCCTGATGCAACAAGTGTTGTACCAGTCGGCAACAATGGTGGAATTTTTCAGTTTTACACATATTCCTTTTAATGTCATTTTGTTTGGCCCCATGGGGCAGTGCAACAAGCTATGGACACAACACTGACATGTTATTGCCTTATAATATATTACATATTACATATAATAATATATACAGAATAAAAATATATTAGCTATTATATAAGTTTGGATGATGTAGTAGGAAATACGTAAATAATTGCCTTTTTTTGTCTTTTATGATGTCATGGTTGAGCAGCTGCTGGTTGTCACTGTGTGAATCTACCTGCTTGGTGGTGTCAGCAGTTAGACGCTCGTATCCCAGGGCGGTGCTGTTGAGTCTGTCCATGAGCTGTTTGATCTCCAGCAGTTCATTCTCTATCACCTGCAGGCTGATAACTGCATAGAGCTCTCCGTCATCCTCCCTCTCCAACATCGACACGTCTTCCTCCAGCTGGGGCAGACGCCGCTCCAAACCCAGCAGCAGACTCTCCAGCTCCAGAGTCTGCAGAGAGGGAGCAGGAACGTAAGCACTGTGTTCACACATGAGTCTCCATCCATCAGAATGAAGGTATACATAAATGTATGCATAGTCTGAGTTTTCTACAGTTGTCACAGTTTTTCAGCTGCTGAGGGAGGTGATGGTCTTAGAGAATAACACCATCAGTTACCTTCTGTGGGGTGATGTTGCTGTTGCATTTTGCTGCATCGCTCTCCACTGTACTGAGTTTGTCATGAGGAAATGCCTTCTTTGAATTAGTCAGCTCACACACACACTTATCACGAGGAGATGCCTAAAATCAGCAATATCAAATGTGAATTGTAAAAATGAACAAATGCAGCAATGAACAGTGTATAATCATTTGTAGTCTAATTTACCAAGATAAAAAAAAAAAAAAGGATAATAAAAAAAAAAATAATAATCACAATATTCTAACCTGTTTTCTTACCTGTTGGGTGAGGGTGAACAGAGCACACAGTGGAATGATCACATACAGCTTCATGGTGGATCAGAGAGCAGAGCTAAATGAAATCGTCAAAGACCCTGAACACAGTTTAACTGTCAATGTAGCAGCACCTTGTAACTTGTGATCACTCCCACTAGACTCTGCATGTGAGTGAATGTGCAAGTGTGTGTACGTGTGATACATTACCATCAGAAAGTAATCACTTCTTCCTTGTGGTTGGGACTGCAGCAGCACAGGGATTTTTGTGTGATAAAATGAAACACTCTATAAATACTTACTTGAGTAAAGTAAAAAAAAACTAAAAAACTGAACTAAAACTATTTATCTGGCTGATGCCAGATATTTCTGAACAGGCTGTTGCTGGGAAGGATATCGTCTTTTAGTATCCGTTTGGGTCTGTATGGGCATCTCACCTCACTTTTATCGCTAATTCGCTAATTCACATTACTGCACCACCTGTCTCCATTTCAGTTATTCATTTTATAACTACAGTACACTATCAGTATTATATTTAAAAAAAAACAAAACTTGAACTTAAACTCCTTTTAGTGGCCTTGCACATCTTATGCCAGTTTGTAATAACTCCACTAATGACAGATTTGGTGTGTTGCAGACCAAAAGACGACCAAACGTGTTTTTTTGAAGTATTAAGTCATTTTAGCAGTGTTATATTATGTATATTACTTGTGTTAATAGATAACATGAAACATATGCATTATTTATGATAATCTGATGCAAGATTTAATGCAGGATGTATCATAAATTTTCTTTGCTCACCAGTAAAAAAATCTGTGTCACTGAGTTTAAATGATAAGTTGCTCGTGAATTAATTAATGTTCACAATTCCAAATGACTTCATTAACGGACATTCCACCAAATTAGCCAGACATGTTGATGTTGAAGGGAAGTGGTGACTAATACCTGCCTTTGGTTCGTGGGTTTGCAGAGATGCACGTACAGTACCAGTGCTGAAGATATGGTCAGAGGATTCAGGAACAGAAAGTGTCAAAGAGCCAAAATATTCACTGAAGATATTCCAGACCCAGACAACATTTAAATAAAATCTTATTCATTCTGTGGTTTCGTTATACATGTAACCTGTTTCTGGATAACTACAGCATTTGATGCACATGCTTTTAATACCATTAATATAATTTTTTTAAGTGAAATTACATTTAAAACTATAACTATAACACTTTTTTGAAAATTTAATACAAGATCTAAAACAAGCTTAAGTGAAATTACATTTAAAACTATAACTATAACACTTTTTTGAAAATTTAATACAAGATCTAAAACAAGCTTAACAAAGTAAATAAATATCAAAATTGCATGCTGGATATATACTCTAAAACACAAACCTTTAAGTACTCATTTAAAGCAGCTGCTGAGTGCAGAGTCACCTTCAGGGGATCACACCTCAACAGGTACAGATACACTCAGGGAAGTGACAGGAAGCAGCTCTGGCAAAACAAACAGTCTCATTACTCAATTCAACATGTCATCAATGAAATGGGGAAGTCTACTGAGAAATATTATTCAAACTCTATCCAATACAAATCATTCACTATGTAGTATATATCTTACCTGATCAATGTCATATTGTTCTGGTTTTGAACTGGTTTGATAAAACCACACAAACAGAAGTCTAAGATATAGCAGAAGGAACAACATTTGCTGACTGTTGTCTTAATAATGTCAGCAATTTTTTATTTAGTCTTTGACCTGTGTCAAAATTTTAGTTTTAGCTGACTTAAAGTCTGGACATCTTAGTCAAAGAAAACCACAACTGTTTTTTTTTATTTAAGAATTTGACATGGTAGTCTTTTTAGTCCTCAGATTATAATGGACACTTCAGTCACTCTAATGTAGCCACAGCCAATATCTATAACAATTCTGCTCATCTTTTTTGTCAGTGACAATAAAGAGAGATTTGGAAGAAGTTTTTAGTTTTAAACTACATTTCAGGCTCTTCTTTTTTTTTGCATGTTGATAGAGTCACAGTACGTCATTGTCTCATCTTTGTCATGAAAAAAGGTTGTTGACGAACATATTTAGTCATAGTTTTCCTAAAAGAAGTAACAATTAATTAATAATTAACACTGGCTGACTGAAACAATATCATCACTTCTCCTGGGTAGAGCTTCTGTTTTCTAGTGCAGAGAATAGTAGAACTTACTACTTTGGGCCAAGAGTTGTTCTGATGTAAAATTTTTAATTTCTGCATGATTAGATCTAGGAATTTTGGTTATTATCTGTGGTTAAAGAAATTGTTTCAAACATTTAACGAGTTAACTCATAATAATTTAATAATAATAATTAATAATAATAATAATAATTTCTACAGATGCATGTGTTTGAATGTTATTCAGTTATTTGTACATTGGGGTGCCTGGGGACCTTTCCTACCTATGGTTTCCTGTTCGTTTTCTACGTTATAGTGAAAACAAATAATGACTGTGTTTCACCTTTGTGGATATATGGCACAACTAACACACAAATGAAAATGTGCAGGAGTGATTCAACATTCTGGACTTAGAGAATTGACACTGAGCACTGCAGTCACTTAAAGAACGTAAGTTTCAAAAGGACATAACTGACAACACAGGATCATTTTAGTAATTATTGTTACATGCACAATGCATGCAAGATTTCAGTTGATGGTGTAACAAAGCACAGGAGAGGAGACATTACCTCAAACTCAGTGTTTTCATTACCCATTTAAACTTCCTCATAGACATCACATTTGAATAGCTAAGCTATTTTTCAGTATCTATCTTTTTTTTTTTTACTTTTTTTATTAATGTTTTAAACAGGAGACAAAACTGCAAGGGATGTCACAAAGGGGAAATAATAACTATTGCATGAAGGAAGAAGGAAATATGAGACCACTAATTCTGTGAAACTCCATAAGTTCATTTTGGGAGTTTCATATCCACATAAGCAGTTTCGGGGTTCTGTAGTGACTCATCAGTGACAGGACTAATTGAGTTAATGAAAGAAAACAGAAAAGGAGGGGTGGTGATATTAGTGCATCTAGCTTCTGTCCCTGTCAGTCCACTGTTCGTCCCTACAGCTCTGAACATGCTGCTGCTGCTCCTACTGCTGCTGTCATCAGTGAGTTACTCTTCATGTTTTACTCTTAGAAAGGATAAAAGACGGAGATATAGAACTTGATGACATTAGACTCTTTACATACACACATTTTCTACTCTTCTGGTTAGTGTAGGCTCTTTACTATCCCTGTTCATTTGCTGTATCAGTGCTTTTTACACATGTGTAATCACAGGGTGACGGCCAGGCCCAGCGTGTGTCGGGCCAGAAGAAGAATGGTTCATGTGTGTGTGCAGTGGACTCCAACCTGTGGTCGTTCCCCGCTCTGAAGTACGAGGCTGTACTGCAGCAGGTTCAGTCCTGTGAAGGATCTTTGATCAACCTGCAGGAACAGGTGAGAGCTCAGGTCGACCAGCATCATTTTACAGTGATGAGCGTGGTATTTAATTCAGACTGGGTCCGGTCCAGTCCAGTTTCGATTTGATGGATTATATAGATAAAATGGTGCTGAGCCATACTACACAGATCAGAGACATTCATTTTAATGGTACATTTGACATTATAAGACTACTGTATGCATTAAGTAGGGTATAAGTAGTGTATCCAATGAAAATTAGGAAGATTAGAGCATTTCAGAATCTGTGAACTTGAAACGAACATTTTCACTCCTTGCAGATTCAGTTGTCCAGTCAGCGTCTCCCTGAGTTCGAGGCTCTGGTTGAGAACTTGACAGCCCGACTAGAGCCTCATCAGTACCTGCACAGCCGGGGCCTGTACACCGACTTGTCTCTGCGCCTGCTGGACCAGGAGCTCGGCCAGCTGGAGACAGACATTGGTGCCATCCACAGCCAGCTAAACAACACCAAGACACTGAAACTTTCTAAAGAGGTACAGCACAACACAGAGTATGACACTAAATTGACTGAGTAAATATAACCGTAGTATAAATAAGAATAATTATGTTCTTTAGCCTCTCTGGGTTTCTCAGAGGGGGAAGGGAGTTTACATGTGTTTTGTGGACTTGGAGAAGGCATATGACCAAGTCCCCTGGGGACACTGCAGAAGTATGGGGTACAGGGGCCGTTGTTGTGAGCCATCCAGTCCGGTATTTAACCAAAGTGAGAGCTGTGTCTATATTCTCAGCACACAGTCAAACACATTCTCAGTCAGTGTTGGCCTCTACCAGGGTGTGCCTTGTCTCCAATCCTGTTTGTGATATTTATGGACAGGAGCTCAAGGCACAGCCAGGGGGGAGGAAGGTGTTCAGTTTGGGGACCTCAGAATTTCATCTGCTATTTGCAGATGATGTGGTTCTGTTGGCTTCATCAGACTGTGACCTCCAGCATGCAGTGGGGCAGCCAAGTGTGAAGCACTTGGGATGAGAGTCAGCACCCCCAAGTCATGCTCCTCAGCTGGAAAAGGGTGGATTGCTTCTTTTGGGTTGGGAGTGATCTTGGGGTGTTGTTCATGAGTGAGGGTAAAATGGAGCGTGAGACTGACAGGCCGATCGGTGCAGCATCTGCAGTAATACGGGCGCTGTACCATACTGTGGTGGTGAAGAGAGAGCTGAGTTGGAAGGCAAACCTTTCAATTTACCAGTCAATCTATGCCCCGACCCTCACCTATGGTCGCGAGCTTTGGGTCGTGACCGAAAGAATAGGATCGCAGATATAAGTGCCTGAAATGAGTTACCTCAGTAGGGTGGCCAGGTTCAGCCTTAGAGATAGGATGAGGAGCTTAGACATCCAGAGGGAGCTCAGAGTGGAGCCGCTGCTCCTTCACACTGAAAGAAGCTAGCTGAGGTGGTTCGGGCATCTCATCAGGATGCCTCCTGTGCGCCTTCTGCCTTCTGGAGGTCTTCCGGGCATGTCTGACAGGTAGGAGGCCCCAGGGCAGACCCAGAACACAATGGAGAGATTATATATCTTATTTGTCTTGGGAATGCCTCAAGGAACTGGAATATGTTGCTGGGGAGAGGGACACGATTAGCGTATGCAAATGGATGGATGAAGGTATAATGTCATGTTATAGGAAAAAAGAAATAACTGAAAGTTTGGGATATATCAAGAAATATGATAATAACATAGCAGGGGTAATTTATTATGTTAACTGTCTGTTTGCAGTGTTATAAATGTGTGTGTGTGTGTGTGTGTGTGTGTGTTTGTGTGTGTGTGTGTGTGTGTGTGCGTTTTAGGTGGGTAAATTGCATAAAGATGTAGAGAGGTTGCAAATGTCAGACACAATTAACATGAAGACTGTCAAAGAGAAACTGCGCTATCTGAAGAACAGTGCTGAGTCCTGCAAGTCAATCCCCAAAGACTTCAAAGGTAAGTGTACTGTGTGTGTGTGTGTGTGAGATGACTCATTCAGTGTAATAACTACAGAATAAAGAACCAAGAAAAGAAAAATCTGTATTAACTCCAGCAAATAAAGTATGTTGCCCACGTGTCCAGTACAATTCATTTAGGCTTAGTTGGAAAGCTAACAACTGAATAATCAACTACAGTATTAGCGAACCATGTGATGTTAATATGGACAGAACAGTTTTTAAAAATGTAACCCCAGAATTTTAAACTAAATTCCATCCATACATGACAATCAACTATAAATGTCAGTGTGTTGTCCAAGTGTCTGACACTTCTTGAAGAAGTAACTCTCAAGAATTTTATAGAGGACCCACATGAGTTTTTCTGCCTATAAACATTTAATCCAGGCAGACTTTGAAAAGTTAAAACATGAACTGTTGAAGCTCACTTAATCTTCTTAATTATGGTGGTTTCTCTCAATAAACACTGATAATTCAGCTTAGAAATCATATGAAAACATGCAATGTGCTGAAAACCTATGAAGATGCAGGCCAAAAACCCAAATTGCTAAAATCAGTCACAGAACATGTATGGTTCCTCTGATGGCCTTTCAGGATAACTAAACTTAAAGACATGTAAATATGAGAGGTAAAAAGTTGCTTCAAGAGAGGTTGAAGTTAATATATCTGGACAACCTTATATTGTTTGTGTCTGAAAACTCTGTCTGTCTTACATCATCTGCAAAGTATGATGAAATAACCTTTAACTTGGTAGGCTTGCATACTTAAGGAAGCCCTGAGTGGCAGATGAAAAAAAAAAGTTGTGTTTCTTATTGCAATACTAATTTTAAAATAAAAGTGGGAGTGAAATGCACTCTAAACTCTAAACACACTAAATACATACTGCATTACCAAGTTATGTGTCATTACTGTCATATGGGAGTGTTTCTCCTAACACTGGGCAACAAAAATGTATATTCTAACAATGAAACAACAACTAGCCAGCTCCTTCACTGTATTTTTTATAACAGTGACTTGTCCATATCGAGACTGACTCATTGTGGATGCCCTGATAGCTCACTGGGTGAAGTGTGTACTGTGGGGACTTAAACCTTTTTGTATCAGCTGGAAATTAATTCTAGCCATGAACTTATTCCTTAGTTTCTATCACATCAACTCACCTGCCCAGTCAGAGGGGAGACCTTAATTCATATGTTGTTGTCGTACTGTAGATTTGAAGTTTTGCACAATTGTGTCAATATAGGCTTTTTATTTTCATTTTGCTGTGAGTGTATTTTTGATTGTACATTGTTTTCTTTTGTATGTACCCTACTGTTGGAATTACATTACATGTTTTCAAAGACTTAAATAATTTGGTATTGAAAGTTTATATTACATTTGTGTGGTGGTTTTTATTTATTTGCAAATTAAAATCTTAAACACTGGAATGTAAGAAACTGTAGGAAACTATGATTTTAGTTTTAAAAAAAGATATATATATATATATATATATATATATATATATATATATATATCCTGCCTCTATATTATTATAATTCTCTTTGTCTTTCTGCCCCTGGACAGAGAGAGTAATACTCTTTGCTGTACAGTATATCACCTGATCTTCAGATCTTCTCATCCCTCTCTGTTTGCAGGCCATCAAGGACACTGCCTCAAGGGCCTCATCACCAGAATTAGTGATCCAATCATGACTAAAGTCAGTCCGTACGGTAAGACTTACATCTCTGGTTCGTGGGGCAAACAGGCACAGATGGACAGTGAAGGGCAGAAGAACATGTACTGGGTTCAGCCTCTACTCAACAGCCACATTTGGGGCAACTCCCTGCGTGTGTACCAAACCTATGAAGACTTCATGGCCGCTGCCAACCACAGGGACTTCACTATCGCTCCATCGTACAGTCACACCAACACCATTGAGGGTCCCAGTGCTGTCCTGTATGGTGAAGCACTGTACTACCACTGCTACAAATCTGCAGACATCTGTCGCTACGACCTGAACAGCAACACCGTCAAACGGGTGACACTTCCAGGAAGCGGCGTGGGTTTCAACAACAAGTTCCCGTATTGTTACTACGACTGCCGTGCCAATAGTGATGTGGACCTAGAGGCAGATGAGACGGGACTATGGGCCATCTATGCCACTGTTGGTAACCATGGTAATCTGGTGGTGAGCCGGCTAGCTTGGGACAGCGAGGCTGAGACACTCAATGTCACACAGACGTGGGAGACGAGGCTGTTCAAGAAGGCAGTGAGCAATGCTTTCATGGTGTGCGGTGTGCTGTACGCCACTCGTTATGTAGACGAATACCACGAGGAGGTGTTCTACGCCTTCGACACAGCAACAGGCAAAGAGGACAACTCACTAACACTGCCAATGGAGAAGATATCTAAAGGAGTGGCCAGTCTGAGCTACAACCCCACCAACAAGCAGATCTACATGTACAACGATGGATATCTGCTGGCCTACCAGGCCAACTTCTGATCTCAAGCTCTTGTAATTGGCTGTTATTGAAATTTCCATGTTGATTATGTTTCCTAAACACTTACAACAAGAAATAAACAGAAACAGAGAAGATCAGACTCAAAGACTTGATATCATAGCATGAAATTATATCATAATGATTCATTGTTAGCAGTAAGGTAATCCGTGTTGTTAGGATTTGTAGGCCGTATCACATACTGTATGTTTTAACAAATGCTTGTAATGTAGCAACACTGACTGGAATCATGCTGAAAAATTAATGATAACCAAACAATATAATTACCTGTAATCACTAACTTTAATAGCATCTTTTCCAAAATGTAATTATTGTGTTGTTGATTGTGATGGCAGACTGTGTCAGGTCTTCAGACACATTTTGAGGATGTACTAAGGCAGTGGAGCTTTGAGCTAACTGCTAATGTCCAGATGCTAACAGGGACAGTGACGACGTGAAACATCAGTTTCACATAATGTCACTTGTGAGTTCCCATTGGCTGCTGATCACTTAGGTTTGTAAGCCAAAGGGTCCCTTCTACTACTGCTAAGGATGCTTTTATTTGCTCCTCTTCTTCCTTTTTCATGTAGCCAATGAAATCTAACATTTTTTTAATGCAATATTTGGATTGCAGTTTTATGACTTAAATGATTTCCATCAAAATGCTATTGCCTCCTTTCTCTCCACTACTGCTTTCCTTGGTAAATAAACACTTTAGAGGACATTTGAGCTTTGAGCTTTATGTAAGGATTGGCTCACAGGTTACATTGACTCTGTTCTGATTGGTTGTTTTGATTCAGGTGTGGTAGATTCTTGTCCAATGACCTTAGAGGCAGCAGGTGGAGCTAGAAGAGTCTGATTTTATCTGTCTCATGTTCAACTGCCAAAAATAGTGACAGTTAAGCATATATGTTTGTCATATATGTCATTTTTAGATACATTACCTGATTCTGCCTTAAGGTAACTGTTTGACTGTCTGTGTCAAAGGAAGATCATTTGTAGTTACTCAGAATGGGTCCAACAACACACAAGCAGACGGATAATCAAACATGATTTAAACATTCCCCACATGTTCCTTAAACAAACCTGAACTGCAAAATTACAAGCCAAACCTGTCTCTGGTAAAAATTCACAACAGTTTACAGAACTTGATGTATTTCTGCAGTAATGGATTTATTTGTGCAATGAGGGACCATTAACAACATTCTGGGTGTGCTCACTTTCAGTTTTACCTCCAGATAGTCTGATTGGATGACCAGATGAGCAGTAATTTGGTGAGTACAAGGTTATCATAATGGATAGAACCACAGGACCAAGTTGTGATACAGCGTACGTAGTCTTCCTTTAATGGTGAAAAAAAGGACTCAAAGGACTTAACAGCTGTCTTGTTTATTCAACATACCAAGAGCTAGTTGTAGGGCCAGCTAACTTTGGAGACATGTTATGACCAACAATTACAGTGGATCCAGTAACTACAAGGAAAAGTGTAAATAAGACAGCACTGGTGCTGTTGTAAGTATACTTTCCACTTTTGATTGAGCTTAGCTTATGGTTATCCGCCAAATGTTTTTATAAAACCATATAAATAATCATGTTTATCCTTTTATTGAAGGCAGAGAGAATAGATAATAAATATAATATTATAGAACATGAGTACAAAGGCAAGAAAAACTTGAAACTTGCCTTGTTTGTATGTCTGGTTATTCTTTGTGATATTTCATATTTCTATTTGTACTGGTGTTTTTCTTCTATTCTAACTTGGTATAAAATGAACAGCAAATTGGTTACATTGCTTTTCATGTTTATGATGTAACAGTAACTATATAATATTAAATAAATGTTTAAATTAAAATGACAAAGCTAGAATACCCATAGTGCTGTGCAGCATAATAATTTGGGCTTATTTAACCCTTGTATGGCATTCAGGTCAAATTGACCAGTTTCAAATTTTTACAAGAAAAAAAATGGTAGAATTCTAATTTTTTTCTACCTGAAACTCAATGACCTTAGCTTATTTTCTGTGATAAACAGGGATGGAACAATAATAAGTAGCCAGGGGGACTGTAAGCCAGAGGTCATACTTACCAGAGGTCATACTATGGATACTTCAACACCACCAAAGGAGGGGTAGACAATTTAGACAGGCTGCTGGTCTGCCACAGCTGTCAAAGAACACTACAGTCACCACTCCTGATCTTTTACAACAAGCTGGATGGCTCAGCTTATAATGTATTTATAATCTGGATGGCAATCAACCCAGACTGGAACCAAAGGAAGCTCCAAAGAAGACGACTTTTCTCCTTGAGGAGCTAGGCAAGGCACTAGTGACACTGCACATCTAAAGGAGACAACATGTGCCCAGGACCCCAGCTTCTCTAGCCATCAGTGAGGGAAGACACAAAAACGAGTCACACTTCTATTGTTAATTGTCTTCTAGTAGAGACTGATTTCAATCATTAAATTGATCATTAATTTTATTTCAGAATAGTTCTTATAACCCCAAATGTGCCCTGGGTCAATTTGACCCGAGGGATACCAGAGGGTCCCAAAAGACAAAACAAGGGTTAAGTCATTTACTTTAATTTGAAAGGGAGATATTTAAACTCTTTAGTAAATTCCACACTGAACAACGCTGAACATGTACTACATGTACTATGAACTCCTGAATGATTACTTTGTAGTACTGGCTCTACCAAATAGGGGGCGGTGTGGTCTTACACTAATGTCGGGAGGACAGATGTTTCTGCTGCTTTGGCCTGGTTTCCAGTTTCTGGCTGGCTGCCTCTCAGACACACCCAAAGCCCTGCTCACATAATAACAGACCCGCTACCCTGCAGATTTAAAGAAGCCAAACAGCAGGCGGCTGGCTCAGGACAAAACTTAACGGCATACTCTTTACTATGTATGTGGTCAGGCTGATTTCATGTTTCTGTTCAGGGAAAATAGGCTGGGGAGGATCTACATGTTCTGTAATAATATGCTGGGATGCTGTAACATTTTGGTAACCTTCAGAGTCATAATTTTTAACTTCAAACCTTCTCTTTCATCTTGCTACTCAGTCCCCTTCTGTTATACAGAAACAAGGTTTAAGATAAGTCACAAATATAGGAACAAATGGAGAAATCCAAGGTCTAACAACTGAGCTCATTTAGCAGGTGATTTGTGGCTGATCAGTTCTAGGCCAAATCAATAATCAGAGATGGATCGGTGATTTATTTTTTTCCTGCAGGGCAAAAATCTGATGATAGCCCTCACTGAACCCATGTCCCTCTAGTTCTTTTTTGCCAGTCCCACAATCTATCCAGTATTTTTGCACCATAAAAAATTCCCTCCCCCACAGGGTCCCTGTTAACAGTCAGTTAGTGGTAATTTGATAAAAACTGAAATTTATGTAGATATGCATCATGTTAGCATAATATCAACTAAAATGTTAAATGTTTTAAAATTATATTTTGACCCAGAACTTTTAAAATATCTCAACTAGAGTAGTTGAGATATTAGATTACATTGAAAATTTTCCTTCATGGCCCCAAGAGGATTAATCGTATTTGGTTAGCATTTCTATTTTTGTGTGAAATATCTCATCAACTACTGAATGGATAACTTTAGTGATCATCTTATTTTGTTCCTCTTATAATGATGAACTAATGACATTCCCACTGTAGCTCCAACGGTGCTTTGTGTTTGGATCCATTTAGGAAATCTTTCTCTGTTAAATTTCCTAACTAAGATGTGACCATTGTTAACATTATACCTGCTAATTCCAGCATTTTGGCACTGTCATTATGAGCATGCTAGTATTAGCTCAAAGGGCCTGCATACAGCCTCACAGAGCTGCTGGAGTGGCTGTAGACTCGGCCGGAACGCTGACGTTGCACACAGGAGGCGACAGTTTCCTTGGTAATGAATCAATGAGGCTGGGTTGGTGAACATTAGCTGTGTGCTGTTTACTGACACAGTCTGACTGGACTTTGGGGAACTGAGTTTTGGATAAAGAAAAATCTCACAGGGCTCTCTTCTCATGCATGTTTCACAAGTATCACATTTGCTTAGGTCAATGACGAAAAAAAAATCATCTCATATTACAAATCGCAGATTGCATGATGATGAGATGGGCCCAAAATGTTAATTTAAGAATTAATTAGTTACGTAAATTTCCTTATGATATGCTCATCCATTCAATAGTTATCATTTCAGTAATAATCTAAAATTTCAACCAAGTCTGTAAGGATTCATCCTCTGGGAACCATAAATGTCTGTACAAAATGTAGTGGCAGTAAGTCCAATAGTTCTTGAGATATTTCTGTCTGGGTAAAATGGTGGACTGACCAAGCATATCATACCATATAGCTACTTTGCTAGCATGGGTAATAATCAGTATGTTGTCTGTTGTGCCCAACAATTTCACATTTGTTTAGTGTAATACTTTGAGTTTCAACCTACACAGGTCATTAATGCAGCTTTAAAGCTCTGGTTTTGTTACTCAGTAGCCATTAAGCGAGGTGTTTCACAACCCTACCATGATTGTTCTGTACACATGGGTATCATTTAACATTAATTATAACATTCATCCAATCCAAAGATGTAATACAGACATATACAGATAATTTGTTAGATACTACATTATGTGACTTGCTGTTTATGGATTTTTCCTTATTCTTACCCGAGTCAGTGGGTCAACATGTTGGCTTGTGCATTAAAGTATATATACATATATACACTCTATACATTAATCCCCCACCCTCACCCCAACACCCTTCAGTGTTACTGCAGTGTCTCTGCTTGTATTATGAAATCTTTCCATACTTTCTGCTTTACCTTTCTGCTCTCTGATGATCATAGTTAAGTCCCCTGAGTCATTAGCCAAAGTGCTACAGCTCAAATACTATTGTAATAAGACAGAATGTGAAAAATAACTCAGGAAACTGCTTATTATCATAATGTGATATACAGCCACAAGGTACAGAAAGGCAAGGCTGTGGGGGTTAATACGATTATAGAAAGTAGTGCTACACTGGATTAAAAGGAGTGAATGGAGGGTGCCTTTGTGAGTGTGTGTGTGTGTGTGTGTGTGTGTGTGAGTGTTTGAAGGGGTGGAGGATGTGGGTGTGAAGACCAGTGGAACTTGGCAGATGGTAATATACAGATTGTCTATTCAATCCACTGTTCAAACATCTATTTATTTATCACTTACATGTTTTTTCTGTGTCTATTACTTTTTAGTCCACAGCAGTCATGGACAAATTTTCATACACATGCACTTACATGCAATACGCATGTACTGTGAAGGAGCATTTCTAAGGACACTAAAGTGTGTCCATAGAAATGCTTCATTCATATGAAATGTGTTTTTCAGCATTCGCGAGACAAAGGATCATCGTCAGCAGCTAACTGTGACTCATCTCTCATCGTCGCAAACCTGTGTGACTCAGTGATTTCCCAATAACTATAAAAGAAAACAGTAATTTGACCTCTACTGACCAGATTCAGAAAGAAGGACTGGTGTGTCAGGCATTTCCTGTATGTGTGGCAGGCTGCAGGCTCCGAGTGTACAAATTGCAGAATGTAAGACTTCTGCAAACACTCTCTTCCTGTTGGTATTCACACTGGGCTTTAGTCTACTAGTTTTTAGCTAAAAACAAACTGAGGTCCTTTGGCTCTGTTTTTAATTTAAATTTAATTAACCAATATGATATTTCCACTGCCTCATGAGAGGCTCTGTCTAAAAAAATGAATATTTGCGTATCTAAAATTTGAAGCAGAGAAGAGCAGCACACACTGTACCAAAAGAGGATAATGGAAATGAGTTTCCCCTTCACTGAGTCAACACTGGTGGCCTTCCATTGCCGCTGTGTTGTCCCACTGCTAAAATATTCAGACAGACACATTTAAAAATATCATCTCGTCAAATGTGCCCTCAGGGAACAAACATCATCAAGACCAAATGTTTACTATGCAGCCTGCCTCTTTATGTGCATCTTTATACAGGATCAGCTCGGTTGGAATGGCAATCAGGTCTGAAACTGGAGGAGCTCAGTTAAAGACTGCACTCAAAGCAAAAATTAAACTCCAAAGCAGTCACCAGTAAGAGTAACTGTGGATGTGACAGAATGGAGACGTGGAAATGAGAAATAAAAGGAGCCACTGAGATGTGAGGGGGTGTAAAGAGTATAGAGGATGAGGAATGGGTGGGAGAAACTTTGGGTTTTTTTGCACAAAAAACACAATCACCTCAGGTTAGTACTTTTAAACTGTCTTGTTGTGAGTTCAGTATGTTGGTGGGTGCAGACACCGGCTTGTACTGCTTCCAGCAATTACAAGGCCTATCACTCTGAGTCTGACAAAAGCTTTCTCCTGTGTACTTAGCCATTGTAAATTATCAAGAAAACTACAGGAGACAGATGCATTACAATTTTGAAGCTACACCAGTTGAAATTTTTACACGAACAGTGTAAACAGAGCTTCTCTGGGTTCCTTCCTTCTCTTAGCTTCTCTTCTCTTATCACCTGATTTTGCAATTCCCTTCACTACAAAGCCTTTAATTGTCTTTCAGCCTTTGTTTTGGTTCATCCTCACCATACTCTGCATGGCAAGCAGCTGTTTTCAGGGGAAAAGAGTGGTAGTACACTACATGTCCAGCACTGAACAGAACTAATGTTGGACTTACATTTGCCAGGCAGCCCCTAACATGACTCCAAATGAATGTAATGTTGTTCTGTGTTTGTGGCATGTTTAAATAGACAGCTGTTTGCAACACACCAGACAGAACAACTTAATAAGGTGATAACAAGTCTACTGTGTCTGCAGCTCATCATGTCACTCGGCAGTGGCCAAAAAATGAATACAGATTTAATCAGGGGTACATGGCCTCCTACATGGCCTACTCCTCACTGCTGATATCATTCACTACCTACCTGTAAAATCTGTAAACTGAACTTAATGCCCATGTTAGTGATACTTCCAGCAGTTCTCTCAGTGATTTTTAGCCTATAGATACTCGCCACCTATAGAATTTAGTGATTTTAATTATTATAGTTTGTATGTAAGTTAGACTACTTTTGCTAGTTTCAAATATTATCTTGTAAATTGATTTAATTGATTCTTGAATTAATTTCACATTTCTGCTACTCCTGAGATAAAACATACACAAGTGTGCGTAAAAGGTGCACAATACCCAATACTCAAAAATCTGAAATAGATTCAGAGGTGTGGACTTGGTTTCTAATGAAGCAACATGCAGAAAGCAAGAAAGCAAGAAACAAAGC
This sequence comes from Scortum barcoo, assembly GCA_023238725.1. Classification (NCBI taxonomy): domain Eukaryota; kingdom Metazoa; phylum Chordata; class Actinopteri; order Centrarchiformes; family Terapontidae; genus Scortum; species Scortum barcoo. The sequence goes on along the minus strand of CM041536.1, from coordinate 26,820,854 downwards.
AAGAAACTAAGAAATATATAAATAAATAAGTAATATATAAATAATATATATCAAATATATGCTATGCGCTTAAATACAAAACTGCTGACATGAACAAATAATATCCTATTTTGTTTGCAAATAACGTTTCAGTATATGCACACAAAACATGCGCTCAAACGGTTGTGTGGTCTGTGTGTAGTAGCAGCGGGGCAAAAGCTCTCTGTTCCATTGTCTACAGGAGCACAGGGATTATATTTTGTGAAGGTGAAAAGCTGTTCTGCTCTGCCCTGTGCTCCTTTATATAAAACACTGAGGGTGATCCAGCTGCTCTGTCACACACTGTAACAGCTTAGCTTGAGGTCTAGAAAACACACACACACACACACACACACACACACTGTAGAGCTCAGCATGAGATGAGAGTCATGCAGTGGGACTGGGTCTTTATTGAGCAAAAAGTCCAGTTATCTAGCTATATAGGGAAGTTATTAACACATTATAAGGCTCTGTTTGGCATCAGGCTATATCTACATATACTGTATAAAATGATCAGAATTACCCTAACATTAGACACCTGATTCATAAGTGGCTAAACCTTTTCACTTTAAATCCTCTGTGTTTACTGAATCTTTGGCCACTTACTGGCAGCTGAACAAGATGTAAACACAACACTGACATTTCATCACCTTAAAAAGTTGATATTGCAAGTACAAACGTGCCGATTCACAAATCCAGCAGCTACAGAGGTATATGTATATAAACATATATTTGTCATGTTTTGTGTCTAAATGATGAATGAAAATCTCCACCAGTTCCGGAGGGAAAACAAAAATCCACTCTTAGTTTATTAGTATGTTCCACAAGGTTCATCAGCACATTGCAACCTTTGTCTGTCTATTAGTTGGTGCTGAGCACATGGTGTACAGTGGATTTTTGCCAACGTGCATTTCTACACATCACCAGATGACACAGCTTAATGATCAACAATCAACAGTGAGAGGGCAGATTTTCCTCCCTCGCCTGAGAATGTTAAGAGTGGATTCATTTAATGTGGCATTGCTGCCCTTTACTGCAGAGAAAGGCCATTTTTGTTTGTAGAAATGTCACACCACAGAGTTGCCACCACAGGTGGAAATGTTATTACCAAGGGAGGAGCTGTTCTCCTCACAAGCAGAGACATTCGCACTACAGACAGACACATCGTCAAAGCAGGTAGAAACATCACTGCAACTAGAGGTGTCAACATGGCATCTATAAATGTCATTGCAACAGGCAATCCTTCATCACAGCAGGAAATATAATCTATACAGGAACATCTCAGGAGTGGAACAGACCCTGTAGGAATAATAAAAAACATTGAACAAAAACAATGAAAAAAAATTGAAATCCCATCATCATTGGTACAAACGTCATGTGAAACTTGTATTGGGTAATGCAGTTGTGTGTATCTGGATTTATGATTTCATATTGGAGGTATTTTGTTCTGCTCTTTTAGCTCACTTTTGATCATAATCCTTAAAATCAGCATTTGGGTGGTTGGGTTGAAAAGTAGTTGAAAACAATTTCTGTTCAAATTTCCCCAACTCAGTTTACTGAAGTCATCGCCATGACATTTTATAACATTTCCAGAGGTACTTGTCTCCACTGTAAATGTCAAAATTTTCTTTTAATGAAAAAAGACATGTTTTTTCATCAGCTTAGATTAGCAGATAGCTCTGAATACATAAGCCAGTACAATACATTTTTATAGAGAAGAGCAGAACAATTTTTAAAAGCACTGTTTTTGTAATTAAAAACAAAACATGCCACCACTGTTGCAGTATTCATCCCAGAATTGACTAAATGCAAAAGTGAAACTATATTCAGATTGAATGAAAGCTTCTTCCCACGTTAGCTTGTGTATGTAACAGGTGTTTGAGCTTTGTTATTGAAAAATCTTCGAGACTATATTTTTAAAGCTGCCGATTTTGGGTTAGGGATCTGTAAAAAAATGATTGTGAACAGACAGTTAAGGCATGTGAAACAGCATTGCCTGTCTGTAATATACAGGAAAGCCTCACTTTTTACAGATGGCATATTCAGAATCAGTCCACCAGGACTTAAAGTGGTCAAACAAGTAAAACACACACACACACACACACACACACACACACACACGCTAACAGAGCTGTCCTCACACAGCGAGTGCAGAAATATTTCTGCTCTTCCCTCTAAATCTGAACTGTGGTGTAAACAGGTGAAGGGGGAAGGAATGAGTAAATGGACAGAGTCACTGGAAAAAAATCATGTAAATCTGTGAGTCCGGTAATTAAAAAAACACAAGAAAAAAGTAGCAGACACATAGGAAAACATTTTGTTTGCTGGAGCAGGTTTGGTCATACCAAAAAAGTAAAAAAAAAAATCAAATAGAAGGTTTGTGTCTCACTACAAAGATTCTTCTGTCTAAATGTGTGTTTTGTTATTTTATCCATTTATGGCACAGTCTCTCAAGTCTTATATCAACAGAGGGCAAACATCTGTGTCAGTATTTGGTCATCAGGAACAGGATTTTGAATTACGGGCTAAACTCAAGGTTTTTAAATACAGTAACTCATTAGAGGACATGTAAGGCAACACATTTTGAATGTAAATCCATCACAATTATACACCAGAGGATGGTGCGTGTGTGTTTAATGGGTGTTCAACATGGGAAACATCTGTGGCACAGTAGCACATTGTGGAAGAAAGAACAAGTTAAACAGTAAAACTGTCACACACACACAAACACACACCCCCACCCACGCTCCCTTTCCATCCACCCTGTCATTTTAAGCGGGGATGGTGGACTCTTTCCAGGTTTTGTGTGGAACAGCTCTTTAAAAAGTATTTATATCTTCAAACTCCAAGGCGCCTTGTCATTAGAAGGCCTCATATAGCAACACAGCGGGTTCCACCCATCACATCTCCACTCCCACACCCCTTTCTCTCCACATCTCCCTCTCATTGAGGCCAACACCTTTGTGGTTTTGCCTTAATTGTGCCAGTGCTAAGTCTCATGGCCTTTTTAAGTTATGCCTTTTTTTAAATTCAAAGGTTTTAATGTCTTTGTAAGCACAACGTACGGTAGCTGTGCTGTGCTATCATAAATCTGCACTATCTCAAGGAAGCAGCTACATTGGATTCCCATTAAATAGCTTTAAGGTTGTTAATAATTACAATAAAATAGTCAAATCTAAGATTGAAACCAAATATTATTTTATAGCTGTACCATCTCATTAATTGGCAATTCTGCATGTTTAGGGGCGTTGAAACTTGTTTAGGTATGTAAAAAAAACTGCTAGAACTCCCTCACTTCCATTAGGACACACATCTAAAGGAAAGTCCTAAAGGAATACACATATTTTTGATCAATTTTTTATTTTGTATGTAAAACTAATGTAGGCAGAAAAATAATCTATATTTTTGAAGTTGAGTCCTTACCAAGAAATAGTAGGTAAGGGTCTGGTCACAACAACTCCTGTAAAAACATTAAACTACATAACAAAACTATACTAAAATAATTTCATTTCAATGGAATTGCTCAGATCAGTAGTTGCACAAATGAAGGCAAAGTAAATCTGCTTTAACCTTTCATGCAGGATTCACCCTGTTGCATACAAACTGCCTGGATGGCAGATGGAGAAAGTTATATTGCACCAACAAGTGGAGCACCGTTAAGGTTTTAACAAGACTTTTAATGCAACAGACCCACTCTTCAACTCACCTGTGTGTGAAGCAGCGTTCTGTTTTTTCCCATCTCTGCAGCACGAGTAAACTTTTACTATGGCCAAACAAATTTTAAAAAAAGATCTATGAAAACGCATGATGAAACTTGGAAAGTGAGGTCCCAAACCACACCTGCAATAACCATTAAATAAATCATACTGCAAAAAACAACAAAATGAAAATCTTCAAGAGTATAACTTTAAGTAGGGCTCTTTTCCAAGGCTGGCTTTTTATTTATGGGCATGATTATTTGAGTGAGGTTTTTTAATACTTCTGTAACAGGACCTGTACCTGAGAATGAAGTTCAGTGTGACACTTTCTGGGGTATATTTTATATTTTGTAAATGAAACAGTCAACTTTGCTGTCAGAGTTTACAATTAATTTAGCTGATTTCCAAAATTAAACTGACAAAAGCATTAAAATGACTAAATCATGGATCCACTTATAATTTAGGTGTGTATGTGTAAGGGTGTCTCTCTGCTTGACCTAACCACTGTGAGTGGAAATACTATGCATGGTGAAAGTTAAAAAATATGAAGGAAGGTGCAGTGTGGGTAAGGAGGCAATACGAGGAGGGTTGAGGTGAAGCGGGGCAGTAGGAGGGAGGCTGGGAGGAGTCGCAGTAGTCAAGGGAGGAGGTGGAGGTAAAATTGGTGTGTAATTACTCTCTTACTCTCTTAAATTAGAGGGGAGGACAGTGCTGTCAACCTCCTGCTGGTGCCTGATGTCTGCACCAGCATCTCTCCTCCACTCCTTTCTCTTTTTTTCCTCCACTCCTCTCCCTGGAGTATCACAGAAATTATTTCTATGAGACAACTATAATGCTATGGGAGTTTTGACACTAATTTCCATTTCTAAACTGCTAAAGTAGCTTGCATCTTATACAAGAGTCATGATGCTCAAACTGGGTATGAGCCAAAGAGATGAGAAGATTTGACATCTGCATCTCAAAGAAAACAAGGTCTCTTTATAAACAGGATGAAGGATTAAAGTGGCATTGATTTTGATGTGTTTTATTAACCCATCAATGGGGAGAGTGTTCCTGGTAATGGAACAGCATTAGCAGGACTGACATTTCCCAACAGGTTCAGAGTTTAACAACAAATGATGTTCCTAACAAATGCTTGAGTTGTATCATTAAAATGGTAGGAAATACCTAATCTCCTCACTGGCAGTAGTGCATGGGAGTCTCAAGGAATGACAATCTAAATATTAAACATCAACATCATGTGAGCACCAATCTAAAAAAATATATAAAATTAAAGAAGCTGCTCTCGAGTCTGGTGGTATGGCAGTGGATACTTCTAAGGCACTTGTCCCATGAAAGCTGGTGCAGGCACCTCACCTCACTGATATCACTGATGTTCGGTACATAGATTCCAACAGTGGTCTGGGCAGTTTTAATCAACCTGTAGATGTCTGGATCACTTGCTGCAGAGCCCTCCTGTCCTGGGTCGTGGCCACGCCATCACTTTGTAAAGTGTCCAGTCAGGATGCTTTATATTGCTCCTCTCTAAAAGTTACAAAGAACTTGGCACAGGAATGTTGCCTTTTTTTTTTCTTAAAGTAAGTATCCTTAAAACGGTTTCCAAGCTTTCTTTATCAGGGTGGAGATGGGAGATGACCATGACAGGTTCTCGGTAACTCCAGTTCATGACAGATTTCTCTGCATGCTGGGAACTGCAGTTAAATTTGAGTTTAAATGCTCACAGTTTTTGGTAGATTGTAATTTTTTATACTGTTTTATCTGATGCAGTACAGTGAAAGCCTGTTACCTTGAAGCAAGACTCTATCAGAGGTTTGTAGATTTCTAACAATAATCACAAAATATTGAGAATAATATACTTGTATTTGATATCTGGAATACACAACAGTGAACAAACCAAAGGTTTCTGAAAGACACATTCCCAAGCGATACGAAAACGTATTTGGCAATGCTGAAGCAGAGATTTCAATCGTTTTTTTCAATCTATTCGAGAGACATCATCCAAACCCACTAATGAAAACAGACATTCCTGACTGCAAGTGTATTGTTAACACACTTGGTTAGAGAACCTTGATGAAAATTTTAACTTCAGGCTACATGAGTGAATTCATTTTTAACACCAGGTTGATAGTTTTAATCCAGGATCTACACTACCGTTGCAGTAGCGAGAAAGGTTATAGTGAGAAATTGATAAAGGTACTGTATACTGAAATCTGATGGTACAGCTAAATTCTCATCTTACTCATTTTGTGCAGATGTGGAAGAGTATCCATCGAGTGTGTATTAAGACAAGTGAAAGGAACAGTGTTAGGTCACTTCATATTTAGATGTATAGAGCTCTTACCTTCTATAGCACTTTTTTTTGTGAATTTCCCCGCTGTGGGACTAATAAAGGAAATCTGAATTACTCATTTATAGAAAAAATAGAAACTGACTTTATCTAAGGATCTAAAAGTGCTGTAAAATAGCTGATAAGATATTGTATCATGTGTTGATGTATTTATTATCATTACTAACATTTCGAACATCTGTTCCCACCTGCTTCAAAACAGACACCACTGTTCCAGTACCTAAAACATCTCCAGTGTCTGGTCTAGACTACCACTCGACTCCCCATCCTGATGAAGTGCTTTGAGAAACTGGTTCCTCAGCACACCAGAAACAACATCCTAGTCAGACTGGACCATCACTAGTTTGCATTCAGCAGCAACAAATTCACAGAGCATCTTCACTGCTCTCCAAAAACCAATGAGCTGATTATTGATATTCAAAAAAAGGAGAAGACACACCCATGTCTACAATTGATGGAGCTGAGGTGGAGCAAGTGAAGCGTGTCACAAATAAACATGTCATCATCATCACACATCTACACCACGATGAAGGAAGCTCAGAAATGATTGTTTTTGCAACCATTTCTTTTGGAAACTTGCAAATGTAAATTTCCTTACCAAGGTCTTGTTAACTTTTACAGATGAGCCAGAGAAAACATTCTGTATGAAAACATTACAAATTGTCATGATTTGTGCACGGCCCAGGACAGGAGGGCTCTGCAGCAAGTGATCCAGTAACCATACACACCATGTGTGTATTTACAGTGCAGTCAACAGTGAGGGTCAGTTATGTGATGAGCTGAAGCGGGCAGAGGAGTGAAAGCTCTCGGGGAGTGGATCAGCTCAAAACCTCTTTAATCTCATAATCTTTATAGAGTAGCTCTTGTTAGCTGGTTTTGGTCCTTGAGGCAAACTCCATGTTGCCACTGCTCCTCTGTTATTGCCTATTAGCGTCACATCAACATGTATAGGCGCAGAGTCTATTGACAGCCACACACACACATTTACACTTGACACATACTAATGCTAGAGGCTGATGAAATGAGACAAATACCAACTAATAAACTGCAGTTTCACTCGGTCTGAAATAACAAATGTTTGACCTAACTGAATCATTTAGGCAGCTAACAGAGATAACATGTTTTATCTTGTTTCACTCTTGCCTTATTACTGTTCTTATTACTGTTATCACTGTCTCTGCTTTCTAAAGAAACTAGTTAAACGCACTCCTCTACATCTCTGTCCCTCCATCCTTTCACTGTCCTATCATCCGATCACAGTCATCCTTCAGTTCTGTTTAACGTCTGCAGCTTCCCTTGGGCAAGCATTATATCATTTATCTCTCCGACGAGGCTTCCATCAGCCAGTAGCTGGAGGCACAAACGCATCAGATTCAAAGACTTTCAGTGAGGTCGAGAGCAAAGTGTCCATAAGAGTTCTGTTCGAGAGGGTGATACAAAATCGTATATCTATTGCTGTTGTCTTCATTCTCTTAAGCCGTTATCATTTCTACAGATCTGCATTTCTATATCAGATTCAGGGGAGGAACCACAAGTGAATTAAAAAAAACAGTCCCCAGTCAGAAATGTATTCACTCATCAGTCTACTTTGTAAATCACTCATTCAAATCAGATATGTAAATAAAGTTGACCTGACTTCACTTTGTTAACTCTCCTTGTTATTTCCACCATTCATCACCATGCACCAGAGACTTCCACATTTTGCTGACTAGTACGTGTACGTGTGCGTGTGTGTGTTTGTAGTGGAGGCTGTGTGTAAGAAGATCAGCGGCCCAGTTAAGGAGACCAGCCAGAAGTCGGGCAACAACAGTGGCTTTGTGGACCAAATAAATGCCAGAGAGATAAGAGCATCAGGTAGACAGGCTTCACCGTGACAAACTCCACTGTAACAGCAGCTCAGCACACAAAGGCCTGGAGCTGCTTGATGTTGAAGTGTCAGCCCCTCACTATAACTACACTTCAACATGCAGCACGAGTGGTACATCTCATTTTAAGAGTTTGGAGGGTGATGTACTGTTTTTCTATTACTGCTCCAAAACACTTTCCCCTTCTCTTTCTCTGTCAGTGTGTGTGTGTGTGTTTGTGTGTGTCTGCTTGGGCATGGTGTTTATTGTCCTCTGGCTGCCAATCTACCTGCACACCTGAACACCATCCACCAATCAGGCCTCTGTTCAGTTCACCTCTGCTGTAACACGCTCAGGCCAAACCCTCAGTCTATCACTGGAGCTTTTGTCTTTGTACCTGCCAACTTGTCGCTAACCCTTTTGTTACCTGTGCCTCAGGTTCATTCCCACCTGTGTGTGCTCTCTCTGACTGCTGTCAGTCTGACGCTCTGCCAACCCGACCTGGCAGCCCTGCAAAGCTACACCTCTGCATTATTTCTTCTCCTTGTCAATAAACTTTCATTATACTCTCTCTAGCCCTGTTTGCCCTAAGTACACACTGCTTTTGGGTCCTATTCGTTAGCACACAACACTAGAGACCAACAATGCAGAAACGAGGGATCTCAGAAAGTACAGTACTGATGTTCTTCTCTGTCAGCCTGAGAAAAGGAATAGAAACATTGTAACGAAGTGATATTTCTATAGCAAGGACCAGAGGGAGATATATATGGTTGAAATGAATCCTGCAATTCACTTTTGATAGCAACAGGAGGGATAGCTGCCTTACAGCTGTTAACATCACATACACAGTAGCACTTGATAATGTTAGATTACTTAGATTAGTTATATCTTTATAAATATCTGTAAGATAGCCTGCATGTTTTAATAGTTTGTCTCAGCTGTTTTGGTGCTTGTCTATTTCACAGTGTATCGTAGATTAACTCAATACATCTATAAATCAGTTTCTTCCAAGAACCAGTAATGTAAGTTAACATTACTGACTGAGACAGAAAATTATTAAATACAAAATGCTTCTTATTAAGGGCAGTTCAAGCAGGTCAAGCAGCTACATCAGACTCTGAATAGGAGACATTTTGGTTGGCGGTTGACTAATCAGGGCTACAGTGTGTGTTTCTGTTTTTCTGTCCTTCATATTATGGTTTCTTTTTTTATTCCCTCCTTAAAGAGTTTTCAGTGGTTACTTTTCATTTAGCTTGCTTTCATTGTGCATAATTGTAATAGTTCTCATTGATAACATTACCACTGGCACCTGCCCAGTGACTGCAGATGAAGATGAGCTTTTAGCTAAATCTGGTTCAATAAATGTATCGTTCATTGTCCCATTGAATAAACAGTAAAATCTGATGAAATAAACAGAAACAGGGGGGCTGAGGTTTAAAGAACAGTTAATTGAAACTGCACACCTAGGAATAAAAGTCAGAAGGAAAGAAATAAAAAAGGAAAGAGGGAGTAACAGCGTTAAAGAGAGTAGGGGATGGAGAATGGCAAGATAGAGAATGAAACTAAAGGATGCAGAGGAGTTGGTGTTACCAGCAATGAGAGGTGAAGTTAGATAGACAATACAGAAAGTGTGGCTTCAGGCAGCTCTCTACATCAAACAGGACAATCTAACCCTCAGCTATGGATATCAGATGAGATGAGACAATACGAGAATCTGTGTGTATGCTGTGTGTGTGTGTGTGTGTGTGTGTGTGTGTGTGTGTGTGTGTGATTCATGAGCATGTTTTCATCTCACAGGAATGTCATGGAGATGGAGATGAACACAACACAAAGGCCTAATGAAAATGAGTGTCAGAGCTTATCAGAAAAGGTGTTTATTAAATTGTAATTTGTTATTGGCTGTGAAAGTATGAAGGATATAAGGAAAAGTCCAGATATCTATGTGGGCAATGGTGTCTCACTGTGTAGGTTCTGCATGTGTGTTCAGCCTTCACACTGTATGAGGCTTAATGAACAAGTGGCAGGAAGTCTATTCATGTCCCAAATAGCTGTGAACTTTTTAATTAACTGTCAACTGCCAAATAGTTTTCTTCACTTACTTAGTTGCCTGCTTGCTCCAAGAAGCAGGGTAACTAAGTAAAGCCTGGAACAGCTCTCTTTATATTAGTCAAAGCTGCAGAGGGGGCTCTCAGGTTTTAGGCTTCCACCAGGGTTCTTCTTCCTGCGAACGTCACACGTGCATCCATAAACCTCCACAAATATGAAACTGTGGTTTGACTGTGACATGTGCCTCTTAGAATTTGAAACATTGTGGTCGGCTACACTGATCCTTCTTGATGACTGACTCATTGGCCTGTGGTACCCCAAACCCCTTGCTCTCTGTAATATTTGATCATTATTGTTCAACAGCCTACTGCTACCCACTGCTAACAATATTATCTGTATTCTATTTCATATTATTTATTTAGTTACATATTTTATTTAGTTTTATAATTTATGTTTTAGGTCTCAGTGAGATTTTTTTATTACTTTACTTTTTTTATTTTTATTTTTTTGCTTGTGTGGTTTTCTTTCTGAATATTTTTTAACATTGTTTTAGGGAGAGTGTGACTCAAGAATATAATTGCCAGTGACTATTCCATGTAATAGTTGTGCACATGACCTGAATCTTATGGGAAAAATTGAGAGAGAGCATAACAGTGAGCGGCAGTAAAGAGCAGAACAACACTAACAGCAGTAAGCCTGAATATGGTCAGCTGACCATTTGACCATTCTGTTCCACACTATGTCCAACAGTGACAGAGTATTTTGCATGAAATTCAATGGAGATATTCATGATCCCCAGAGAACGAATGGTAATGTTTTGATGCCCCCTGGACCTTCACTTGAGTGCCACCTTTAGTACCAACATTTCAACTGGACACAGGAAATAAGTGAAGGTAAAGTCTGCAAGAAAGTTCACTCAAATCCCCCAATTCCATCCACAAACACTTGTCACTGTCACTGTTAACATACACCCTTTTCATTATGGATGTACACTTAAGCTGTCAGCTGCCTGCTGCCACGCCTGTCACCTGAAAGCTGTTTCTTGCTGCATTTCAACAGCCCCGCCTCCAACACAGCATCCACCTGTCCGGGCTGCAGGGCTCATGGTTGGGGAGTGAAGTAATAAATGTTTCCAACAGTTTTCTTCAATACTTCTGACATTTAATCATCCCTCTGATTTATAGTGAAGTACCTAATCTCTGCTGCAGCCAGTATTGATTTTATTTCAGCCTCCACAGCACTCAGTTGTAAGTCAAAGAATTTGGGATGAAGGGATTTTTGCTCCTGTCTCTAGGCTGAGGAAAAGCAACACCCCTATGCACATTAAAACACACACACACACACACACACACACACACACACACACACAATGATGTACACTTCCTGGCAACTGAATTTGACTCCCTCATCTTGATTCTGCACTGCACTCCTTCTGATGATCAATCAGAGTGTAACAGGGCTGTATCCTGTGGCTTGAATATGAGCCACTCAGCAAATATGTGCTTGCCAACTTTGCCAGTGTACCTTCTTTCTGTGCTCACACACAAAAACACACACCGTGGTCCATGGTCTTGGCAGGAGCAGGAATAACTGTCATGGTTAATGAGCTCAAAGGACAAGATGCTGCTCATGGACTACTTTGTATAATTCATCTGAATGCCTGTAAGAGGAGTTCATCATCATTCCAGCTTTGTGTGTGTGTGTATGTGTGTGTGTGTCTACACACAGCCTCCTCAAAGGGAGTTTGCACTTGACAAACCATCTAAAAGCACTTCGCAGTGCTTCCTGAGTCAGTACGTCACAATAACAAAGCCACAAAATGCTGTTCTCAGCTCTCTGTCACGCTGGGTGGGAAATTAAAAAATTAACAAGAAGCTTCTGTTTGACTCTCAGCCAGATGGATCCTTTTGATAGTAAAGAGCCTCCTGTTATATAATAACTGCACCTTTACTAGCCAGAGCTGAGCTAGAGTGGCTGATGTTGAACACCCACTACATTAAAGTAGCATTCCCAGTCATCACACTGCAGACAGCCTGACATTTAACAACTCCTTGCCCCCACATATCATGTGGAACCCTCCACCACGTACCAGGTTGGTGCTGAAACACCCAGCACGCAACACTGCTGTACAATTCAGGTGACACTGTGTTTTCCTGAAACAGGTTGCTGGTTGTGTGCGTCTTGTTTTAGCAGGAGCCCGAACCACACAACACAACTTCACGCCATGGCAGCTGCAACTGAACTCACTCAGAAATCCTGTTAGGGGAGATCAATAAAACTGCACACAGCATGCTCATGTTTTATGATAAAGGACACCTACACAAGGGGATAGAGTAAAAAAAGTTTTCCCTGGCACTACATAAAATCCAGTCTACCTGTCACAGCCTGTGGAAACTAATGTAAAATGTCTTTCAAGTCTGACTAAGTAACCCTGATGATGTCATGTTGATGTCATGTTTCACATACGAGATTACAAATTTATAAGCCTGACAAATGATGCCTTGGAGTTTGACAGATATGGGTATTTACCAGGCAGGAAGGATCTAATGGAAAGTTGCTTTCCCATAGCAGAGACTAAAAGGTAGGATATCTCCAGCTCTTACGACCTGCAATACGTAACGTTATTGGCTTCATCTATCTGTTAGAAGATTCTTGTCATTCAGGCAAAGGTCTTCATGTTAATGTTCCTTTCGGCTTCATTCAGACATGAATGTATATTAACAGAAATAGCTGCATGCTTGTGCAATAATTGGCACTATGTATATAATTTAAACATTTTCATATTCATTGAATTATGCTATTATAGAGCTAATTCTACTACCCCTTATTAACAGTGTACCTACTTTAACTTAGAGAACATCAAGTTGCATTTGCTTACACGCAGAAATATATGAATGTACAGTGGGGGAAATAAGTATAGTTTTCCCACTTACAAAGAATGGAGAGGTCTGTAATTTTCATCGTAGGTACACTTCAACTGTGAGAGACAGAATAAAAAAAAAAAAAAAAAAAAAAAAAACAGAAAATCACATTGCATAATTTTTCAATAATTAATTTGTATTTTATTGCATGAAATAAGTATTTGATCACCTACCAACCAGCAAGAATTCTGGCTCTCACAGATCTGTTAGTTCGTCTTTAAGAAGCCCTCCTATCCTGTACTTGTTACCTGTATTAATTGCACCTGTTTGAACTCGTTACCTGTATAAAAGACACTGTATGTAAAATGTTTTGCTGGATATTCATTCATTTATTCATGCAGTCGGCATGAATGAAAGGTGACAAATATAGGGAGAAACTATGTTAGTCAGATTATTACTGTGGTTGTAGGAAGGTCTTATATCCTGTTTCGCTCCATTCATTCTGCTAGGGGAAAATAGTTTTCATACTGATCTGATCTGAGATAAATCTCCTCAAAAACTTAAAATTGGCTCTTTCACACTTTCCTAGCTTATCAAACTTACACTGTGCATAAGAGATAATGACTGTGATAATGAATTAATTGCAGTGATCTAAGGAGATACCCCCTGCTCTCTCTCTGTGCATGTTAATCTGGTGCTGCTGCAGCTATGTTAATCTGACAGCATCAATATGGAAATGCTGTTAGGTTCAACCTCTGATGTAAGAGTGGGTGCTGTTCATATCTGAGACCAACACGTGAAATTGCCATCAGATTCACGTAAAGGTTTCATGTCTGGAGGGGACTTCTGCCTCTGCTGCTTCAATTATGATCATTTTTTAAGTTTCCTTTTTAAAAAAAATAATTGTCAATATTTTCCAAAGAAACAACAATGTGTAAAGTCGCATCAAGTAAAGTCAAATAAAGTACAAATATGTTAAAGGAAAGAAACAAAGATTATGTATGTCAGTTGGTGATTATGTCAGTCGCACCCTCGTAGACACACTCTGACATGTCTCCCAAACACCGGTCAGAGAAAACCAAACAGTAATGCAATGTAAAGAAATCTACCCAGAACACTGGGAAGAAAAAACTAAAAGCCAAAGTAGATCCATATATCATCTGTCTCTAAAAAGAGATTATGAATTGGCAGAATGTCTCTCTGCTGAGATAGAAAGCTGAGACAGATCCTGACCAGGTTCAGACTTAGAGACTGCAAACAGGAAATTGAAAAAGGAAGACACAAAAACAGAATATGTGGACAGTGTCGGGCACGTGAAATGATCCAGTGGAACCTGAGGGACAGTGAATGATCTAAACACACACACACACACAGAATACATAGGCTCTACTGTAATTAATTTATTGTAGGATTATAATTTATCTTGATGCTGTAGCAACATTGTTTTTGAACTTTCACACAATAAAGCCATTTGCATTTAATTTAATTAATGATGAGGGGAGTTGCTGTACATTCATAGCAGAACTAACTTTATTATATGCTTGTGTGTATGCGTGATAATGTGTGTATGTTTGAAATGTGTGCAAGAAAAAGCCTGCTTGTATAAGGTACTGGAACTTAAACAAGCAGCTCTGTGAAGCTGATGTTTAGCAGTTATGATGCCTAATTCACCATCTTGGTTTAGTGTGTTAACTGACATTACCACGAAACTCAAAGACAGCTGGGCCGTGGTCATAAACCAAAGTATTAAGCAAAGTGACAGTTTGATCTGATAATGGCACTAAATGAAAACTTAAAGTACAATTCATCCAGTTTGTCTACAAAATATAATGGCAAAGTATCCAATACTTGTCAAGGCTTCCCTTAAAACCATAAATGTCAGCCTCATGGTGGTGGTGGAGGAAAAGTCAGGGGAACATCAAAGTCAGTAGGATTCATCCTTTGAGGGTCATGAAGGTCAGAACACAATGTCCTGGAAACCCATCCACCAGTAGTCAATATATTTCAGTCCACTATTATTCACTGACTGAATAAAATAACAATAAAATAGTATGATCAAAGAAAAAGGTAAATTGAACAGTATCAGAATAAGAATAATATGCTATAGGATGTGCTGATGACAAGCAATAATGATAACTATTTCTTAAGTAACAATATTTCTTCAATAGACATTTTTTCAATTCAGTAATATCTTTAAAATATTTTAGCACCCTTTTTATTTCCTATATAATAAATGTATTACATTACATTAGATTACAGTTGTATTTATTTTGTATTGGCAGTGAACTCAGTACCATGCTACTACCACTAATTTGAAAAACATTTAGTCCCTATATCCAGCAGTCCACAGACTGCTGTGAGGAGACCATTTTGGTTTCATCATGACATCATGTCATTTCTATTCCAGTCTTCCTCTGAACGGAGCGCTAACCCTGCAACACCACAGAGTTTCATACAATGATTCAAGCAGTCCAGATGGGCCTTAGTTTCACTTTAAGCTGATCAGAAAACTTGGTTCTTCCCTAAGAACTGCTAAGTCCAGCGTTGCAGAGAAACAGTCTGATCTGTAATTTTAATGTAGCTAAATAATGAAAATGGTGCACAGTTGGGTTATTATACACTTCATACATTATGTAATCTTTGAACATTATGTAGTGGTTTTCATAATTCAGATTCAGGATTTTCACTGACAAAGTAGATTGTGATGTGAAGGATTATCCCCTTAGCCATTTACTGAAGCCAGGTGCTGCTCACATACTGCATGGCAAATCACCTTAGACACTATCTGACTCACAGATCACCCAACCACCCTGACGTAAGCCCCCACAATCCCTCATGTCCCAAATTCATTGTTACGGCTCTCTTGCTCTCCCTCTCCACCTTCTCAAATCTCACTGATTTCTGTCTGTAGGGCTGCAAAGGACCCCAGAGGCCACCCTGCAGGCTCGTAGCTCACATAGCAACAAACTCTCAAGGACTCTGTCTTCTCCTCTCCATCTAACCGTAAAATCCTCACTTCATTCAGATGTTGTGCTGCCTGGTCAAACTAATGATGCAAGAACCCTCCAGTGTGAGTTTAGATAATTTAGGTTTGGACGAAGTAGAGTAGAATATGAGGTTTATTGCAGAAGCAGTCATTCAGAACATTTTGATTAATGTTTGCTCATTTCCATAGCCAGTCTGTGGTGAAAGTATTTATGCCACATTCATGTCACATTAGATTTACTGCAAATATGAAACTGGAACAGCAGTTCACATCAACCTGTGAAGGATAATTAAACACACAGGACTACTTGCAAAAGGTGAGATATATCTGCTGTTACATATGTAAGATTTTGAATTGAGTTCAATGAGTTCAAAAACAATTTTTGGGCGTACTGTAGACAGTTAAATATATTTGATTCTTTTCATGATGCAGGAACACAGTGTTGCTTTATTTGACACAATATTAATGCAGCATTCAACGTGTTAATCAACCATGAAAATTAAAACCTGCCTCTTTGACGCCAAGGCTGCTTCTCTGATCAGCCAATTAGCAAATCATCTCTATAAGAAATTATTTATTTCAAATTCATTCCAAAATCTCAGCTATTATGGAGTTCAGTATTATCATAACAGATCATCGAAGGGCCACAAAAACTTAATAGTGAAAAATTGGTTGTTTCCTTTAAAGGGAACCACTACTGCATCTTTCTGTGTGTTTGTGTGTGTTTATGGGTGGATGGGGGGGGTAACAGAAGGTATCTCTGGTTCCTCTGGATCAACTTTAAATTCTCCACTTAATCTTGTCAATCGTGAACATAGACTGTATGTAAAGATGGACGACACATTTCCACTTCCTCCCTCTGTACAAAATTGAGGCCAAAATATGCCGAATATGGGAACTGCCATCTTACACTGATGGTCACTTGGAGTCAGAGCCTGTGCAGCAGTGATCCAGGAAGGGGCAGTGGTATTGAAGTCCCGCCCACCCAACTTGATCGGTTGTCAATAATGAGGGACTGTTAGCTAACGATGACCCACTATAGTTTAAGTCTCATCTCCTCTCAAAATTTCTACTCTACTTACAATTCCTGAAAAGACACCATGACACCACACCCCCTTTTTTGCATCAAATAAACAAACTTGAGAAATATTTATTTGATTTTTTCTGCTAACATGGAGAGGGCGGGGTTATTACCTGTACTGCTGCCAGCCACCAGGGGGCAATCAGGAAGTTTTGGCTTCACTTTTGGAGAGCTGTCATGTCGTCCATCTTTATACACAGTCTCTGGTCATGAGCCAAACAATATTGCAGGAGTGCAGTGTTGGTTGAGCACTCTTTTAGCCCTTTAATGCCAATATTTGATACATTGAGTTTTTGAGACCTCTACATCATCAGTGTATTTTTTCTTTATTTGTCAGATGGTCAATAAACACTCCAGTTTAAGAAAATCCAGGTTGATTCAAATGGTTCAGGCTTTACAGAGTTAAGGTAGTACTTTAATGAAAAAAAAAGTTTCCTACTCTTAATTCTACAGCAGGTCAGTAATGACTGATTCCAAAGTGCATTTTAGGATTTTATCTCACCATAAGCATTTCATTCATTTGTTGCCCCAGAATCCCCAGAATGTGGTCACAAGGTGCACTGAAATGTAGTGAGGGCACCTGCGTGAGCATCAAGTGAAGTCTGATGGGCAGTGAAGTCACTCCAGCTGACACACATTTTGCAATGAAACCTGCGTAGGAGTCTTACATATCCATCCTTACTGAGGCAAACAACACAAAAACACTGCTTCTGGCTGTTTTCTCCCTCTCTCTTATCCTCGTTCACATTCCCCATCTCACAGCTCTTTTCAAAGGTGCTTTGTGGGTATTAAATACCCCATATGTCATCGGCCAAGCAAAACAAGATTCCATTCACAACAATGAATGAAATGAGATGAACAGGATGAAAGAAAAAAAGTATTCTACAGGATAAATAGACACTTCTGAAGATCTTTTCAGTGGTTTTCTGTCTGAACACTCAATACTCATTTAAGTTGTTTTTAGGCTTAACAATACATGTGTCTTTCATTTTACCTTACCCAATCCTATTTTCATGTTTTCTGTAGAAGCCTGTGATTCTATCATAAATCTTATTGTCTTGTCTTATTTCTTTCAGTATAACAACATATTAAATATCCATCCTACAGGCTGTATGCTTGAGATTTATTTGTGGATTTCAGTTCAGATTTAAACTTTATGAAAAACACATCCTGTCAGAGAGCATCACTGACAGCGGGGTTAATGATGACTTCATTCTTTGGATGACAGACTTTCCTTCTAGTCGACCACAGAGAGTGTGTTTTAAAGGAAACAATGTCTGACTTCCCCAACTTCAGTACAATACAGGTACTCCTCAATACTAACACCGAAATACACAGTATGAGAAATTTAAATTTAAGGGGAGGTCTAAAATATCATAAGTCTGGTCTGGACTGTTGAACAAACACAAACCGTTGTGTGTCATCTGAGTGTTGGCATTTTGATTGTTTCCCAGCAGAGAGCGATTAAAAAAGCACTGCAACAGTGAATATGTTTTCAGTTTCTTTGTTGTCTCTGGCAAAATATTCTCTGAATGAGCTGAGATGTACTCCTGTATGATTGCATGTGTTTTTAAATCATAATGATAAACTGCCTGGTAGTTTCTGCTGTTTCGTACCAACTCAACAACTGGAAAAAAGCCTTGTTCAGCTATGCAGACATGTGGTGCGCAACATGTAATTTTACAAGCCTCATTTAATCTGGGCTTTTTTAGGTACGCGTCCTTCTGCACCCCTGATGTCAGTGCCAGAGTTCTCTCTTTGTTACTTTGTTGAGTTGTGTCTTTCGCTGCGACATCATTTTCTGCTGCATCATATTTTTCCTCAGTCTACAGCTGACAAGTCAAGGCTTTGTATTTTATATCTATGAGCAAGTGACAAATATTATACTTACATTCACTATCCGACTGTAGGCTTAATTCACTAAATCCAAACACTCTCTCTCTCTGTATTTAACATCATTTAACAGCAGACCCTCTAAATCTACTTATGTAAATAGATCACGTTTGAGGTGCCAATAGAAGAATCAGCTTATGACTGACAAGATGTTTATCTGTCCCTGACATATGTTAGTTCAAAAACAGCTATCTGGCATACAGAAAATGATATATTTGCTCTCTGAGGATGTGATGCATCTTTGGAAGTGTCTGTCTTAAGATTTAACACACATCACTTAGATGAGTCAACACCACTTTGTAACTGCTGTGGTCTGTGTTGGATTTCATTAAAGCAGTTAAAACCTCACGCGGGAGTGATATTGCTGTAAAACTGAGCTCTGGAAAGTCCCTGCATCCGATATAAGAACTGCTTACTGCTTACTAGAACTCAGCAGAGCTACTTTCTGAACAGTCCTGCTGAAAACCCATCAACAGTGGTCTGTGTGACTTACCCAGACAAAGACAAATAGGGGCACTGTTCAGGGATCTTAGTGAACTGACCCTTTAGGCTTGAACATATTAATTTATTTTTACTGTAATTCTAATAAAACTTTTTTTTTTTGGCATTGGAAATAACACACTGTTGGTTATTGTATGACTCAGTATACAGCAACTCTGGATGTCACCACTTTCTTTTCCTCTCTTACTGTCTGTGGTAGTAGAATCTGATACCTCCTCACGTATTGTGATGCTGGTAGTAGCCTGATGAGAAATGTATTGTTCTTTATACTCTCTCTCTCTCTCTCTCTCTCTCTCTCTCTCTCCGGAGGCGGTCGCTAGGGAGGTGGGGGCGTGGCGTCGTAGCTAGGCAGTGACGTCAGCGGGGAGCTGTTCAAAGTGGCGTGGTGCTGAAGAGACAACTCTCCCCTCCGCTCAGTCACACAGACAGTCGCTCGCTCGGTTGGTCCGCGGCCATCAGCTGGTCCGTGGACGCTGGATTTCACCGCCTCAGATCCGTTCATTAGAGCTCACTGAGGGAGGATACACACACACACACACACACACAAAGAAAAGCCATCAGCAGCCGGAGCCCATGTGGGAGAGATTTCCAACCAGTAAGTCGCCTCTTTTCCGTCTATTTGTCTGTGTGATGTCGGAGAGCAGCAGGATTGGATACTTTACACATTTACTTGGTTAGAAGCGCCACTAAATCATAAATGAGGTCTTCCCAGTGAGATGTCGGTTGTGTAATTGTACAGATATATCCCTGCTGTCTGTAATTATCAGCCCGTGTGTGTCCACTGAGGCAAGTCTTCCAGCCGCGCCTAAATCTTACCCTGTGCCTGCCTGGGGTAAAACATTTGACTCATATTTGCATGATCCAATGGTCAGAGATGCTCTCTCTCTCTCTCTCTCTCTTTCTTACATACACAGGCGCACATATACACACACTCTGTGTTTTTTACTGCATGAATGCCCGAGATTTGAAAATCAACTCAATACAACTGAATAAACAAATATAATTACAAATATAAAGCATATCCATCTCTCTCTTTCTCTCTCTCTGTGTGTGTGTGTGTGTGTGTGTGTGTCAGACACACACTGCTTACACAGGAACACCACTATTCTACACTGTATTGGTAATCTCACCTTAATTGAATTCTCTGCTGCTCGGTCATTCATTGGATTTTATCCCGTTCACTGACCCTCTGCCCACATGGAGTGGCTTTATGGTTTTACTGGTTTATAACAGGAAACATGCTGGTGCTGGCCAGTTAGTGGTCAGGCTGTTTGGTAGCTCAGACAGTATGCGTGCTGGTCAGAGAAAGTAGAGGAGCCGGTGAATCTGTGTTGCTTTTTTGATTCCAGGCTACATTTAGGTGTGGCCCGGCTGGCCTCTCCTTTCCTCTCCTAGCTCTTCTCCTTCTCTCTTTTCTCCTCCCATTTACTCCCTTTTTTCTTTTCCCCATCTTGCTTCCTTCTCTCCTCCCCTCTCATCTCTCTGCTTTGTGTTCCCTCCTCTCCTCTTGTTTCTTGTTTCCACCTCACTTTTCCTTTTATATTTTTCTTTCATTTTCCTCTTGTATCGTTTCTTTGCATTTCTTAGTTCCTCTTCTCTTTCTCCTTCTATTTTTTTTTTATTATGTTAATTTTGTTTACAGCTCTTATCTGTTTCCTCCTTTCCTCTTCTCTCTCCTCTCCTTTCCTTGTTTCAGTTTTATTGCCTTGGCTGATGGAGTAAAAAGGATTCAGGCAGGTGCTGTAAAACTGTCTCTGTCCATCATCACACATATACATCCATTAAAAGGGAAGCGACTGGCAATTGATTGTATTGTATTTTGAATTTTGTAACAGAAACCAAGTAATGTTGCACTAGAATATAGCACAAGTCCATGTTTGAAACCATTTTCTCTTAGTGTAAGTCATATTTTTTAAGAACTTCCTTCAAGCTCATGAAAAATTAGCTATTTTCATACCATACCATGAGTAAATGTGAAAAATGTACAAATGTTTTTATTGTCTTCAGAGATTTCAGTAAAGCTGTATTCCAATAGTTTAGTATTGTAGTACTTTGAGTTTCGGGACTCACAAGAGACAGATTCTGTTTCTTTTCAAACTCCACACCTCCAGTTTAAAAGCTTTCTTTCCAGAAGCTTTTAAAGCTTTTAATTTCATGAACCAAGGTAACCTGGCTTCCTTCAATGCCTCAAAAGACACTAAACACCTATTTCACAGGCTAAGTAATACTCATGCTGCATAAACTGAACCTCGTGTGTCAATGAGGTACACATATTCTTATCTTGTTGTACATTCAAAATTAAAAACACCTTACTTACTCACTTCCTGATATTTGGAAACCTCCACCATCACTCTCATCACCATACAAAGCTTTTAAAATGACAGCATCAGCATCATGCAGCAGTAACAACCCTGTTTCTTGTTCATAAGACATTATGGCTGTGTTCCTGAGGCTGGAGGAATCCAGTGTTTGCGAGGCTCGTCGTTATATATAAAGTCTTTCCATTTGGCTTCTGAAAGATGCACACGGGCCATCTGGGTGCCGACAGGGTGCAGCTCAAGCTCTCTGTACCTCCTGAAGTGTACACATCTTGACATTTTAGCACACAGGCAGATATGTGAAAGGTGACATTGCTGACATCATGACAGGGCTGCAAAATAACTTATATAGATTCAGAGTGTTCACAGAGGATCTAAATATAGTTGGGGGAAGAGCAGTGCCACTCAGTTTTTCCTTTGTATCTATAGTGTGTTTCATTCCTCTCCCTGTGGATCTACATCTTGGCCTGTAGCCCAACTCTTTTCACATTAACCAATTACTAATTATCTCTGTATTAGAGTAATCCCGTGACTTTAGTTAAACACAATGTTTGCCCTTGATTCTGGGAGTTATTTAATATGGTTCTTGGCATTAGACCAGCCTGCCAATGGAACAGAAGGCTTCACAATATGTCCACATCTTTAAAATAATCTTAAGACCTTGTCGGTCTGGCTTGTGTGCTGACTCCTTGTTTGCCAGTTTTGTTTCCTAAATGTAACATGTTAATGATATCAGCTCTGCATGATGGACACTGAGCAGTGATTGATGGGTTGACTGATTTGACCTCAGTTTGTGCTCTGTTTTCAGAATCATATAAGAAAATTGCAGTGCAGTTAAAGTTCGTGTTTTACCAACTGATGGCTCTTTATCCATAGACTTTTCTGTTGATGTGAAAAAAGTCAGTGAGGGGGGGGAAAGGTCATCCCACAGCCCTCCTCTCTATCCACATGCTCCACATGGGCTCTAGGGTGTCCAGCAGACTGGGTTTGTGCTCATGATAGAGCAGGCAG
Organism: Scortum barcoo; assembly: GCA_023238725.1. Taxonomy (NCBI): domain Eukaryota; kingdom Metazoa; phylum Chordata; class Actinopteri; order Centrarchiformes; family Terapontidae; genus Scortum; species Scortum barcoo. The sequence goes on along the minus strand of CM041536.1, from coordinate 26,798,250 downwards.
GTGGTTGAGTGGAGCTGGCAGGTCAACTGGGCAGACAGGTGGGAGGTTGGGTGGGGCTCTCCAACAAGTCCTGGAGTCCAGTGACACCTGATAGTGTAGGATCTAGTTTCTGCACCTCTGTTCAGGTGGAGAGACATCAGTAATACTCGTTAATACTTAACTTTGTACAGTATTGGATAAGATGGAGTAACTGTAGATACTATAACCAATGCTCAATTTGTATACAAGGTTTGTTGATTTATATTAACATTAATTAGCCCAAAGAGTACTGAAAACAATTGTGGTGGGATGAAAATGTAAGTTTTAAATCTGAATCAGAATCAGCTTTATTGGCCAAGGTATGTGTACACATACAAGGAATTTGACTCTCACTCCGGTTTTTACAGTACCCTCTCATACTCTCTTAAAAGAAAAGAAAATATAACAAGAAAATATAACATTAACATAATAACATAACATAACATAACATAACATAACATAACATAACATAACATAACATAACTTAAAGTGTGAACTATGGATCATTGCTCATTAGATCTAAATTCCCTCTCCTTCTTTTCTCTTCTTATCTGACAGATGGCCAACATCAGCACCCCACTGAGTGATAACTCTTAGGAAGCATTTTGGATTCCAAATTTGCTGAACTGACCTACTATATTAAAGTTTCATATAATGGTTTGACATCACAGACCCCCTACGCTGTTGCATTCATTGAAAACACTGTGATAAGTTGAAGACTTGATGCTCCTCCATGGACACACTCTGTGAGGCTGTGCGTAGCTTTGAACTCTGTCCAATCAACAACCTCACAATGGCAGTGCTAACATGCTGATGATTAACAGCTATAATGTTTACCACACTCATAGGAACTGAGATGTGATGTGATTAGTTTTGCAGATATTTCAGTCTGGACCAAAGTGATGTACCGACATACCAACCAACACTGCCATCTAGCATGGCTTTAAAATGCAATTTCACTAACTTCATCCTCTTTATCTCCTGAGGGGGATGTTGATGTTGCTGTTATATAGACGGACCTGATAAAGTAGAAAGTAGAAACCTCCGATTATAGATATTCATTTTTATTTAATATCTAACTGGGTAAAATGAAAACATTTGTCCATTGGCTGGGAGCTCCTCTGAACCTCCTCAAGGACTCCTATAACTACTCTAGGACCCTTTGGTGTCCTTCTACCCCATATTTTCAAGCCTCTGCTCCTCATTAGCAAATAGAATAAGGATGTTAACCGTGTGATGAGGAAACCTCCTACCTCTCCTCTGCTTCTTAATCAAGCTTGTTTTCAACTGTAATACAAAGACAAGATTTTTTATTTGTTCTGAGACTTAACACTCTACTGTGTCTCTATTATTTCCTCCCCCCACCATCACTAGGTGCTCTTATGGATTTGAATAGAGTATGTTGTCACAATCACTGGTAGCATGGGATGCTTAGATCCATGGTACAACCAGAGGCTTGATCTAAGGTGAACACACAAAAGAAATTCAGTTTTTCAAAGCTCATTTTAAAGCTGAACTCTATATGTGCCCACTGTTGTTGCTCTGAGCAGCAGTGAGTGGTGTACAGCAGGGATGAGAGAGTTATGGACAGCTGAGTGGAGGCCTGCTGTCTTTTGAATCAGCGGCTGCAAACCTTGGAGGATGTGTGATACCTGTGGGTTTATGCTGTTCATTTCAAACCGTGAAGATACAATGTGAAATGTGGCTGCCATGTCTGACTCTCTATTAAAACTGACTATTTTACTGTTACACATCACGACACACATTCACATTGTACTGTATAATACTGCCTTAATGATGATGTGATGAAAATGTGCAAAAGTAAAAGCAAAAATCTGAACTTCTTAACACTGGCAGGTTCGCATTAGCCTGTTAATAAGATTTCTCTTTATTCATTCAGCCTCACTGTTAGCAGTTGCTAATGGCAGGTAATGTAACATTTTTTTACACTGATTGAAGAAACACGTCAATCTGAGAGCTGTTATTTCAGTCTTACATCAACCCATACAGCTGCATCACTCTCATCTATGTATTTCTCATCATTAAATTAGCTTGGTAGAAAACGTCCCCATTCTTAATCTACTAAACAAATATCAGCAAACAATCTGACTGTTTGTCTAATCAGAGGAAGGCCGTCACGTCTACCTGAAAGCTACCTGGCTCCATATGGCAGAAACTGACACAAAACGCAAAGCAAATCCATGTTTATTATTATTTTTGTAGTTCATATTCATTGTGATTCACATGGAAACCTCCATAGAGCAGTGTAGCACTCTGTCCATCTAATGTAATTAATTACAGCTGATGCATGTTTAGACATGAGGCCTATGAAAATTGTTGCTGCTAAACATAGAAATAAGAAAACGTCTGACTTAAAAACAAAATCCCAACAGTGAATTATGTGTGCTGTTGAAAAGAAACATTCAGCTTTGCTGTTTCAGTCTCTTTTTCTCCCCTCTGAAGCTAACATCCCATTGGCTGACACTGAGATCACCGTCAGGTTTCAGATGGTTTGGACAGTCCATTCAAGCTTGGCATCCACTGTGACCTCGCCTGTAGAACCAGCACTGGCTTTTTGTTGAACTAAAGCTTTTAGCAGTATGGTTTAACAGTAGGCATGCACACACACACAAAACGCCCAGGAACACATTAAGACACATATTCACATGTGCAAGAAAACTATGAGTGTAACGCCACTGTAGTGTTTGAATGTCCTTTACTGATGCACTTGAAATGTATCAGTTACTAAAGAATAGAATGGAAAGGTTTCTTCTTTTTCCCATAAAGGGTTTTTTGAAGTTTTTCCTGACTCGGTTCGAGGGTCTAAGGACAGAGGGTGTCACAACTGTACAGATTGTAAAGCCCTCCTGAGGCAAACAATGTTTGTGATTTTGGGCTCTAAATAAATAAATTTGATTTTGATTTTTTGAATAGAAAAGAATGGAACACAATAGAATGTGATAGCATGCATATAATAGAACAGAATTCATTTGTAGCCTTAAGTCTAAGAAGAAAATATCATTTCTTCAGTCTCTCATTCTTATTCACACCTGATGACAGAAGTTTGAAGTACATAAGAGTCAGAAAAATGCTTCTCAAGTCATGTGTAACTGTCTCACAGGAGATATCTTATGGTAAGCAAGAAAAAAATCTGCCAAATTTTCAACTTGCAGGCTCTCAGAGGACAATTTTTCACTGCTTGCCAAACATGGCGCACATGGATTGGTAATATGGTGTCTGTCAGCTCCAGCACGGAGCAGATCAGACAGGCAGCCACTCACTGAAAGCCTTTAGGATTAGCTATTTCATAGTCACTGTGATCCTCTGCATTTTGTTAGGACAGCCTACTTAAGACCACATCTGGTCAGCTTGTTGCAGTGTACGCACTGCTTTTATACAAAAGATAACTGTCATTTCTATTTTTAATATTACAGCACCATAAAAGCTGGGTTTTTTTTAAACCAAATCAATATTTGAAAGTCTAAACATGAAGTATTGTCCAGTATTTGTTTTATAACATACAACTGACTTAAAATAGTAGTCAGGTGGCCATATGTACACTGAAAAAGCTTTTACTTGTTGTAATAATTCCTGCTGATCTTACTTGCCATTAATAGACTTGTATTTCAAAGTTTATCTGAAGATAATATCAGGTTACAGCAGCCTAAATTGCTCAAATTAAGTTGGTACTGGTTTTTGTACAATACAGCACATTTTTGCACAGGACAGGGGCTGTGGATTTTGTTTTCAATAAGCTCTTACTCTTGGAGATCAGAGTAGATAAATATGTGTCTAAAAATGTTGAACTCTTTTTAATTCAAGTATCCAGTATGTTTAGCATTTCTGTACTATTTGTATACTAATACCAGTATATGACTACAATTTATGACTTGCTTGAGCATTTTCTTCTGTCAAGTGTAATTTTATCCATCTTTTGTATCACTACATACCTCTTACTGTAATGTCCACTTTGACAGTAGCACAAATTAATCAACTTGCTGGTGGGTCCTTTGGGCAAACCCTCCATTCCTCTCACTGTCAGCTGTATAGTTGATAAATTATGGGGTTGAATACTATCTGATGTACTGTATGATGACAAGATAAAACACATTTCTGAAATATGCATCAAATGAGCAGAGAACTGAACACATTTATCTCAAAAACACATTTATCAGACAGACAGTCTGCTTTGCCCAGTTGATAATCCAACCTTAAAACGATGCAAAAATAACTCCACCCATCACCTAAATGTTTCACTTCTCTCAAAATATCAAAATATCATTCATTTTTAAAGGGTCAGGGAGCTGTACCTCAGGGTCAGGAAGTACATATATATATATATATATATATATATATATATATATATATATATATATATATATATATATATATATATATAGATATATATATATGTACATGGACTATATTATTACAGCATGTCCCTACTTTAGCCCTAATTAGACCCTGTAGAGCTGATTAGAGACCAGACCCTGTATCAACATTCACTAACCAATCTCTCCTCCACCCTTACTCCCCTGCTCTCTTTCATTTCTACTCAGACTATATGGGCTTCATCTTTTCATCCTGCCTTTATGTGGGTGTGTGTCCTTTACATCTCTCATCTCTCATCTCTCTCTCTCTTTCCAATCATTACTCTTGTAAGTCTGCCATCCTCCAATCTTCTCTGTATCCTCCATCTGTCTATCTCATTCCCTGCATCCACCCATTCTGCCATGCTGGCACATGGCCCTGCCAGCATGGCAGCATGGGTGGATGTCTGCTAAACTCTATTGCACTTGGTTGTGCACTGTCCAAAGAAAAGCAATGCTTTATTGCAGAGAGATGGACACAATCTAGAACCCTGTTTTCATGAGATGCTATTTCGCTGTAGTTTATTTAGTTTGGTCAAAACTCTCAAAGAAAATGGACATTTCCTACAAAATTTGAACCTGAACCAGTTCTTTCACGAACGAGAAACAGAGAAGTGCTTGTGAACATTTCTCTCTACCATAGCCTTTTATATTCAGACATGTTTTCTCAACTAAGCTGGTTAACTTTATTTGTGAACAGTCTGCTAATACTCATTGGCTATTATTGTAATGTATCATTATTATATCCATCTGGATGGTAGGTTGTAAAATGGTACACTGACTACGTTTGTAGGTGCTCTGCTATGGAGAAAAGCTAATTGATTTTGTTGGCACCTGTTCAGCTGACAATGCCAATGCTGTCTCACTTCATCACTTCGGTAAATAATATATTCACGTTCATGTTACCTGATCAGCCAATGATTTTAAATGCAGAGCTGCGATAACAAGGAGAGCTACACAAATGCCACATTAGATGCTCTTTTATCTTTGCTGACATCTTTGAACACATGTTGTTGCACAAGTTGCATATTTAAAAATGCAGCTGTATTTCACAAACCATCAAAATGTCTTTCCCTCCAGCTCATACCATGATTATTATCATTATTACCATTATTATTTTCTACTGATTTATCATTTTCTGTGGCTTTATCAGGCCACTGACATCTTTTGCTTTAAACACAATTGTTTGCCTTATTGTTGATATTAATATTGGTAAGTGCTGTTCACAAAAAACATCAGAAATCTCTTTTATTTCTTTAGCCCTAAATCACAAATTTGTCTCAGGGGACTTTGAAAACTCATCTCCAGGTGTTTCACAAATGCACAGCCAAGTCTACTGATTAGTCTCCTTCCTCCTGAGTATTCATTGAAGCCTCTCACAGCCAGTAAAATTTGTCTTTTCACCGACTGAAGGTGCTGGCACAGAATCATATCCCACCTGAACCATGTCTCTTGGGGTTTCACTGGTCTGCAGCTCTTCCTTCCACCTGTTTCAGAAAATAAACATGACAGGGACGGGCGTCAGCAGACGTCCAGCGTGACAGTGGGCCGCTGCCGCAAAAAACAACTCTCAAAATGTAATGATGTGAAAATGACACAGCACAGGATATGTGAAAACTCAAAGCAGCCTGGACAAAAACACTCCCATCCAACTCATACAATAAATAGACGTTTTTTACAGTAACAAGCTCTAAAGAGTGGAAGGCAGACAACCTACCCAAGGTCAACTGTCCGCTGCAGGGAGTATATGACTATGACATACGCAGACACACACACACACACACATTGAGGATACACATTAACCTCACTTGTGCTCTGTGACACATGGAGGGGATTATATAAATCATCTCATGCGTCATACACAGTAGCACACAATTGCGCTCACACACACACACAGTCCTTTTCTCTTCTGCCTGTATTATAAATCGTTCTGTTGTTATAATTTTAAATCCAATTGAGGAGCAGAGTGGAGAGCAGAGGAGGTACCATGACCATTGGTTGAACTGGTGTCCTTCCGATCCTGATCGTGCTCACTATAATGCGAATGTGAATGTGTGTGTGTGTGTGTGTGCGTGCGTGCATGTTTTGTCTGTCTGTCTTTGGGCATGTTACCTTTCAATAACCTGCCTGCAGTTCCTGAACATCGTCAGCATTCCAAAATATTGCAAAGAGTACACTCTGAGATAGTTTTAAACATTCTGGGGATCTTGAGATTGTTCAGTCAGAGGAGTGAAGACAAATGAGTCTTAAATCTCAAAACATGACAGCTTTCATCCCTGATTTATTGCTGAGAGGAGACGGAGCTACTCCACTGCAGCCAACTTTTTGAACATCATCCAAAAAGTTCTGCCACACTCTCACAGAAGAAGCGTGTGTCATAAATCAACAGTGACTAGTTGGCTGCAGATGGAGGATCTCCAAAGTCTACTGGAAAAATCACATATATAACCTTTATTAAAATACAAGACGGATCAATGAGACTGACAGTACAAAAACAGAAACAGCTCTCTTAGCAAAATCTCTTGACATTTTAAAATGTGATATTACTGAGGAGTGCAGATGACAGTTTAGATAATTGATACCATGGCTGTGAAAAGTGTACAGCCGTGTAATAAGCCAAATCTGTATTGATAGTCTCACTGTTTTGTAAGGTGACACCCACATATATGTCTTTGTATCATTAGCTAGTTTGATGATCAGACAATCAAACAAGTAGCTACATGTAATAGGATCAATTACTGTGAATTTTCTCCAGGCCAGGTGCTAATTGCACCACTGATATGTATGTCAGTGGTTCAGTTCATATTTAATTAATGTTTGGTTAGTTTTTAAGATATCAAGTGTTGAAATTGTAAAACATTATCTTAATTTGTATCCTTTTTTTAGTTTTAGTTATTTGGTTGAAGAAGTTATATCAGTTTAATATAGCTATATTATTTTTAGATGTAATGGAAAAGGATGTTCAAAGAAAATATCAGTAATGCAGGGAGTGTCTCAGGGTAACATAAGATTCAGCCCATCTGCCCACATTAACTATGCTTCCAAAATAAGAAACGCAAATGTTGAAATAAGGTCTTTACGCAATTTACCATGTATAAGTTCCAAACTGAACTGACTTAGACAGATACTGATCTTTAACCGCTGACTTTGCTAAGTGACTACTTTACGTTTGCTAATGTAAACTGAATGGCCCTAGGTTATAGCATCAACATGTTCAAATTGGATTTTTTGCAGGAGGATTTGGAAAGGGAACGATTCCTCTTTGTAATCCATCTGAATGAGATTTGCTGAATGATATTTACTCTGGATTGTTCTCATTTGGTCGAAATATGTGCATCTCACTAAAGCTACATTTAGCGTGGACAGCTGTGCAGTGGATAGTAATTGTGTGTGTGTGTTTGGGGTTGAAAGGGGGTTGCCTGCCTGCTGCTGTTGGCAGGTCAGTGTGAGTCGACTGTGTGAACATGGGGAGATTATGTTTTCACCGCTGGTCCTGTCTTTACCTCTGCTGAGAGGATGCAGTGAGGAGGATTTGGGTCTGGTTGAGTTAATCTTCCAGTCAGAGGTTTATATTTGGAAACTGTGTGTGTGTGTGTGTACTGTCAGTCATCTACCCCGTTAACTGATTAAATCACAGACACCCACATTGTTCTGACTATGGTGACTGATATTTGGCTCTTTTCTTTTGCAGTTCTCGTGTATTCTGCGACTAAAACACGTCTCTTTCTTTGGCAGACACATGTTAGCTGCAGCTCTTGTGTTGCCGCTCTGTCTGTCCTGGAGGTGCCCTCCTGTTTTGTCTCCCAAAGGCCCTAATCTACTTCTTGTCTGAGGTCAGAAAGAGGTGCTTAGGGTGGAGTCGCGTGTGTGTCAGATGCGGTCGATGTAATTGAACAGTATGGCTTTAGAAATTCATGGAAAACTGGCCACACACTGATAACGGAGATGAAACTCAAACAAACGAGTGCATGTGGGGACCGTCTGGAGCTACACACACGGTCTCTCATTACCTGCATGGACTACAAGCCATGTTCTGACCTCTCTGTGTGTGTGCGTGTGTGGGTGTGTGTTTGTGTGTGTGTGTGGTGTGTGTGTGAGGTTGGGAGAGGAGGGGTGGGGAGACAGAATGAGAGGCAGCCCTGTACAGTAATTAGTGAGGTGCTGAGGTTAAAGATGACATGGAGGCGGGGTGGGCTGCAGCTCTGTGATGCGTGTTAACCTGATTTTAGACTTCCTCCTCATTCTCCTTCTATTCTCAGCCTCCCATGTGGTGCATTCAAAGTGTTTGTACGGCTGAAGAGACTCAAAATGCAGAGCTACAGATTCCACAGAATACCACAGCTGGCAGCATTGATTAGGTTGGGTACGCGCAGATTCTGTTGCAACCAGCGGAAGGAGCAGAGACGGTTTGGAACAGGACCTGGTGTTGTGTGGCCACAGCCTGCCTGTCTCTCAGTCTGTCAGTCTGCAGATTCTGCTTTGTGTGGGCTCCCCTGATACACCCTGTGAATACAACTTACAGACAAAACAGTGCAGGTGGCAAACTGCTGAAACACTGACACACTTTTTAAAGCTGTGCTAATCAATATTTCTGTACGGAGAATGGATCAAATGTCATTTGAAAGTTGCTTCTTGTCACGACGAACCCACAAAGCATCACCTCCCAGCTCTGCTGTTCCCCTCAGCTTTATGTTTTAGCCCCTCTTATTGCTTTGATCTTGTGGCCCATATTTTTCCTGTTTTGATTCCGTCTCAACAGTCTTATCAGCATTGTTTCCAGAAGAAGACATCCTGTTCACAAATAAGTTCCAATAAACCCACTGTACTCTACTAGTAGTTTAAAAATACAGCTTAAAGACAGTTGGTGGAGATGAAAACAGAGCTAAAAGCAGGGTGAATATAGGATTTACAGTAAAGTAACTCCAAATAAAGGCTAAGAGTACTGACATTTGTCCATTTGCAGTGCGTTGAGATCTCATTTTGGTTACAAAAGCTGCACACAGTAGTCAGCTGCTGTACAGTAGTTTTCTAATGCTAAGTGATTACACATGTGAGCAGCACCAGCTCCCTGCCTCGCTCTCTGTCAGCTGAAACAAGCACCTAATATTACACATATGTAAACAATCATGTGGGAACGAGATAAATACAGGGCACCTTACAGTAGATGACAGGCAGACCCAACAGGATTATATGTTGCATAAACTCTGACAATCTCAGCTTTCATCCAAACCATTGAACTCAAGTCAGCAAAACCAAAAACACATTTCAAGCCACATTAACACATTCATCTTCTCTAAAGCACAAAAATAAACATTTGTAGTATTTTGCCTGCTGGATTATTAGAAATCTGGCATATCAAAGGTTTAATTTCCTACCTTTGCCTTCACTATAAAAATGTCACAAACTGCTGAGCCTCCAGTCATTGATAATGAGAGCTGCATTTTGACTTTAAACCGTGTGGTAGTCTGTCAGTCGAGTCTAATCAAGCTGCCAGCAGCTTAACAAAGATCCCGGCAAAGCACAAAATAGTGCTAAATGTACTTCAGAAATCAGCATCACTGTTTGTTCATGTTTTTTTTCATTGATAAATTAGGGAATCATAGCTCCCGTAGATCCTCTCAAAGGATTCAGCTCTTTCACTGAGGATGCTGACATAAACAAATCAACGAGATAACTAAAAGGCTACACTACCCATGATGCATTGTTCTCAAAGCTGCACATTTTCACATGCAAACATAGCCTAATTGCAATAGCACTATAACAAAGTGTTAGCTTACCTGTTCAGAGTTAAGTTGGTGGTTTTATCGCTTCTTTTGAATGCTCATTAATTATTAATTGTATATACTTATGAATATTTTACATCATAGGTATTATTGATATAATTTATAATAACAAGTTAGAGTACCTATTCAGCCCTTTGTAAAAGCAAAGAAATCTGTCACACAGACATCTAACATCAGCAACCATAGCTTGAGATTTCCTAGCCAGTTCGTTCATCTTCATTCTTAAGCAATTACATGTATGATTAACAAGCACTGATTCCAATTTTTTTAAAGAAATACAGTAGCATGAATGACTTTGGAAAACTGACTTTCTTGAAAATAAGTCATCAGCCGAAAAGAAATCAATTTTGACATGCCAACAATACTTACACCAATTTGCATAATACTTCTATTTATTGGGTTACTGATTATAGTATGCCGCATTAAGAAAGTCTGCTTTGCAAATATTATGAATGGAGAATGAGCTAAATGCTCTCAGTGCATTGACCATTTTCCAGACTTATGACTGATTTCTAAAGGAGTGATGAGTGAGCAGCAGCAGTGAGTTTTAAGTATTGCTGATAATAAAACATGATTAAGTTTGTCTGAATAAAGCCATTTCTTTCTTGATATTATATGTGTCTGGCTATCTGTTGGTTATTTTAGGGCAATTGCTTTTTCCCTGCCACATCGTTTGCTCTCAACATCTCAGTAATTTAGGATGAAAGCAGGGATTACAGAGCATCCCAAGATTCATAATTCAAGATGACTTTATTGGTCCCACAGGGAAATCTGTATTGGACATAAAGCAAGCACATAAAAATAAAACAGCTTTAGTGCTTTAACAGTCTCAGTGCAGTAGAGAATCTAACATGCAACACAAAATACAGATACGCTTTAAATTTAAACTGTATGTCTCTACTGTGCGTTTTATGGGGGTGATTTAGTTTAACATTTCTAAAAGGAACATGTTGTCTGTCTCTGCAGGCAGTCATACCAGATTAAGATCAGAGCGTCTCTTCCTGTATTAGATAATATTCATGAAAAAAACTGCATACTGCTATAAAAATCCAAGAGCCCGTCATCACTCTGGGCAGTGTGAACTGAAGAATTATATGAACCTGCTCAAGAAATAATACCAACCATTAATCTGCAGCTCAGCCAGCCACAAATGTGTAATATTCAATACAGGCTTGTTACCTCAGCGATGGCACCAGTCTGAATTTAAGACAAGGCTTGAATCTGAAAAGGTCTGGTGAGTTATAGCCTTTATGTTATTTGAAATAGAGGAGATATTAAAATATTCGCTACAGTGGCTAGAGAGCTTTTAAATCTCCACTGGTTCGTGTTCACTTCAATGCCACATTTCAGGCACTTACATTAGCCTTGGCAAACTGTCTTGTAAGATTTTCAAAAATGCTGTAACTCTCAAGTACTTTGTGTTTAATGCACTTATTTGCTTTCTTGCTGAGAGTCATCTGCAATGTCCAGGTCTGTGGACCTGTGAGTATGAAGCAGGAGCCAGGAGGCAGTTAGTTTAGCTTAGCATAAAGACTGGAAGTGGGTAAAATGGCCAGATTGGTTCTTAGAGATTGCATAATCTGATCAGATATCTACACAGGAATATTTTGTAAGTTTAGACAGAGTCAGGCCGCATCTATGACATGAGTTAGCAGGTTACAAAAACTGTCAAACTATTCTTTTCATTTGATTTAAAAGAGCATAACTTGCAGTCAGCAAAAATACAACAAAGGAATTTCATCAACAATGTTTTAACTTTTGGTCCTGAAAATGCAATATGCATTGCAAATGCTAAGATGTGTTCACTGTGTGGTATTTTGTCTTCATATTGTCAAATTCTTTTCAGTCCCCATATTTTCACATATTCTACATATCTCTGGTTCTGTTCTACCTTTAATCTAGACCTTATTTACATTTCCATTCATCATTCACACAAGCAATATTGTAGTTTAATCTTGTCTTAAACCAAAAACAACAGCAACAGTGATCATTTCCAAATGACTGGTACTGTATTAAGAAGTAAAAGGACACCTTTCTCTCTCTCGGTCTCCCTCTCTCACCCAACACTTACCTGTGTTTGCCATTGCCTGAACTTTGGGCCGTTTCCATAGCAACATTCACCACACAGGTGACAGCGACAGCCAGTGAGCAGCCTTTTGCTCCTGTCTCCCCTCTAACATTACTGGTTATATCCACATCCCCTTTCCTCTTTTTTATTTTTTTCTTCCCATCACCTCTCCTCTGAGCATCTCTGAAGTTTGGCAAGGTGAGGTCTCCATCTCTAAGCTTAAATTACTCCATATTTATTTGGGTTGGGGTTTTTCATGATGAGGAGAAGAACTCAAGAAGATTTTGTAGTCCTAAAATTCCTAAACACACTGGGTAATACTGAGGAACAAGAGTTCCCTTTGAGCTGTTCAGGAGGATTCACACTGTGCTAAAGGTTCAGTGAGGACCTAAATCCTCTCTACTAGTAACAGAACAGAGGGGTGCAGTATGACTGAGGTCTAAAGCATACATTATGCACAAGGCAGGAAGTGCTGTCACAAGTATGATACCTAATAACTACAACAGGAAGAGGCTTAGGTCGTCAAGGGAGATCAACACTTGCAGTAACAGCAGCATGTAGGGAGGAAGAAGGAGCATCATGGTGCTTGTTTCAGGGCAATGACAGGGATTTCCTTAAAACACAACATGCATGTATCTTTTGGGGTAAGAGGAAACCAATATGAGCATGCAGAGAACTCACTAACTCCCCAGAATAAGGCGCCATGCACGATGAGTGAGGTCAAACCCTGGACCTTCTTGTGAGGCGACAGCGCTAACCACAGAGTCACTGTGATCAAAGCCCTCATCCAACTGCACTTTTTCTGTGACTCACCAGATTACACTGTCTGGGCTTGCAGTCTGTCTTTTTAAAGTGCTGCTTTCAATGTATGATTCTGGGTTTTTAGAGAAGAAAATAACCATGGTTTGGGTTTAGTTGTTTAATTAGAAATATCTTTCTAAAACTGTAAACAGCAGAATAAATGCACATTTACACTTGCATTAAAACACTCGTTGGTCACTTGAGGACAATAAGCTGTGAATACAATGTTCATTTATCATCACCACATAGATTTCCACATCCCGCAGACATGGAACAACATTAACATTAATGTGAAGTTGTGTTTCTGGTGACTGTAAGAGCCTCAGTCACTGAATTCTCCATTATGTTCACCAGCAAGTCGTTAACTTGGCTGTTTGGTTTTTGGGGTTGCTCATTTACAGTACTGCAGTTTTATCAGAGCTTTCTTTTCAACAGATTTTTAGTTGTTTTGTTTTTCTCTATATGTTTGAATTTAAGAGGAATTATGGAATGATTTTTTCAATGTAGTTCAGTAGTTAGTTGAACAATAAATTCTTAAGATGTTCAATTGCTTTTGGAGTGTGTTTTAGAAAATAACCAGGGACTGTAGTGCACTAATAGGCTTAATTTTTAATAATTCTATTAATTCTATTTTTTGAAAATTCTCATTTATATCACATATAATATCAAAATATCATTTACAGACACACCTGGCAGGCAAATGTCTTCACCTGGCTATAATCACTGCTGCCATGATCACTGGATCACTGGGCTTGACACCATTTATAAATGCACTTCAGTTACCACCAACTCTATAACTGCAGTGCTGCTGGTGTTTGTAAATTTGTCTCTTTTTGCAATGAGGCTCATTTGCATTGAAAGTTGCCGATTTCATGTCAAATGTATTCATATTGCCTCACTTAAATATGTGCAGATACCTCTGGAGCACCAAGACACTATTTGCAGTGCAGTTAGGGGTGCATTTCACCCTTTGGAAATGCTTTGAGAGTTTCTTTTTGTCTTATTTATAAGGTTGGTCACAAAAGCTGCTAATCCTGTTATGAATTTGCCCCATAGTCATTTGACCAATTTTTTTTTATGAAAGTAAATTTGCTTATATAATAATATTATTCAGGTTTATTGAACCCCTGTAACTGTGACTGTAAACTGTAAACTGTAAAACAGGTCTATTATTTCTTTGGCTTTTGTGTTACTCTGTATTTCCTGCGTAGATTCTTACAGTTACAGATATCTTTGCCTTTAATGGTTTCAAACATATTATCCCCTTTATATAGCCCCAGTGTGACATGTTGTGGGCTCACAGTTTTCTTCGGGAGTTCAAAGTAGTGAGGCTAACCCTTCTTTTGCTTCTGCTTTTAAAAATAGAATTTGTAGAATCTCTATTCCTGTATGTATGTCTTTCCTGTGTGTGCATATGTGTGTAGGATGTTGTGATATGTTTAGAAAAAGCACTCCCACATAATGACCCATGCGCTAGTTTAAGAAGCTTTGGGAACAGAAATATTGAACTTTTGATTAAGTTCCCCACTTCCATGTTAGATGAAAGTCAGCAGGTCTGTTTTAACCCTCTAGTGTCAAAAAGACACTGAACTTTACTGTTCAATGACTCACATTTTTTGTGAGAAGAAAATTCAGCAAAAAGAGGCAGTGTTCAGTCACTGTAGATCTGGACTTTAAACATGAGAAAATAAAATTTAGTTACCAGTGGGTTAGGGTTAGGGTTACCACATACCAGTACTTTACAACCCTGGTCTTATTCACATGATTGTTGGCATACCTATTATGCTGACTTTGCACTTGCCACATAAAAAATTGATAACAACAGCTAATCACAGGGTGCTGTCTATGTCACATATTTTGGGTGTTTTAAAATGATTAATGTAAAATTGAAGTTTATATGGAGGGCTTTAGGAAGCTCACACTGTTTGCTCATATACATTGGTTTAGGGTGGTTAGTGCAAATTATCATGACCCATGATTGTGAGAATAGGATAAAAAAACATTGTTTTCTTTTAAAATACAGACAGGTCTACAAAACTGGTCACAAATTACTTTCCAAGTAATGTCAAAAGGCACATGTGCTCTAGCCTCCAGATCTCAGTTAATACAGATCTTTACCGTTTGTACTTTCTCTTCTTGTTCTCTTTCAGTCTGACCGCCTTTCTAACTTGCATTTAAAAACAACCACTTTTCTTGATGGTTTGGCTTTTCCCCATTTCCCCTACATGTCAATGGGAACCCCTTTTCAACTTTTTATGTGTTTTCTTTTGAAAAGTTCAGTATTCACAAGCTGTTTTAAAAAGCACCTGGTTGTCAGTGTAAATTTCCCATGGTGTTTTCTAACTGTGGCAAGGCTGATGCACAGCGTTTTCATCTGACATAAGTAGAAAATCACCTTGCAACTGGAAGCATGTTGGGAAATGACCACAGGCAGTATGTTTTCTAATTTTGGCCACATGATGGTAGGATTTGTTGTTTTGTGGCTCTTTGGGCAGGAAGCCAAACATAAATGTATGGCCATCAGAAGCATCAGGCCTTTTTGGATAAATAGTGAAGGTGGCTTATGAGTATTAGCATGCAACAGTCCATATGGCAAGTGAATGTAAAATACATTTCCACAATGTGATTGGGAGGGAATGCAGCTGTAAGCTATAACAAATGTAGAGCAAATCAATGCTGAACAATCTATACTGCTCTGTCTGCAGCCAGGCCAGAGAGCAGAAAACAGTGGGCTGGTATGGTGTGTGTTTCTGTTTGTACTTGTGCGCATAGATAAAGTGCATTTTAATGCCCTGGTCAAGTATTAATGACTTTATGTACAGAGAGTAAAAATTCATGTCTGTCTGCCTTCATGTCTCCATGGGGGGAGGGGACAAAGGTCAGAGTTCAGTAGGACAGAGAAGCATGAGATTGAATTTGGAAGGACAAAAAGACCAGAGAGAAAGGATGGAGAGGGCAGACGGTTAAGAGATAAAAGGGAAAAAACAAGAGAACGTTTATAATATGTGTAGAGACTCATGTTTGTGGTTGTTTCACCTCATATTAGTCTCTCTGATGTTCCCCTAGCAGTAATGTTTACTTGACTACTTGGTTCTTGTCTATATGTTTTATTCCTCGCAGTCCTCGCCATTTGCTTGTGCAAACATCTCGTACAGAGGATTTGCACTTGTGATACAAATCTCTGGAACATCTGACGGAGAATCTATAAATACCATATATATGTAACAACTACACCACTCAGATAAAGCAGAAATGTAGCTAGCCAATCCCAGGTGCAGTAAAGTCTGTTACTTATAGGTCATCTCAACCTCTTAAAAATGGTTCATTGAAGATTGAATGCTTGCAAACTCACT
Organism: Scortum barcoo; assembly: GCA_023238725.1. Taxonomy (NCBI): domain Eukaryota; kingdom Metazoa; phylum Chordata; class Actinopteri; order Centrarchiformes; family Terapontidae; genus Scortum; species Scortum barcoo. The sequence continues at coordinate 26,781,857 of CM041536.1, read as the reverse complement.
GTGCATTCCAGCTACAAATATCTGCAAGTGCTAAAGACGAGATGTTTCAAGTTGTTGAAGCTGTGGTTTAATGCTGGAGCTGATGTGGACTCACTGGGATATGAGTGACCAGGACTCAAATTTAGAAAGTTTGGAGTTTTGTTTTTGCTGTTTTGGTCATTGCTGCTACAGCTACCACAAGCAAATGCATGATGTATTTCACTACATACATTAGACAAGAAGCCAGAAAACTACCTGGTGTCCTGTCATGTAATATTAAGCAGACTGGTGCAACACTGACATCCATCACTCTGAGGTATTGATTCACTACAAACTGGCTTCTCTAGGGTGCACAGAAAAAACACAGCAGCAGCTCTGCTCACATTGACACATTCATGCAAAAGCACGAGCAGGCAGAGGGCAGGCAAACACAGGCACTGTTCATCTGAGCTCTCCTGCTGCCTGCTTTGAGCCCATATGCATGGCTGCCCAAAGGGCTCTTGGGTAATTGTTAGTCATAATTATAATCCGATAGATGTGAATGTAGCAAGTAAGCCTCTAAGGTCTAAATGGACTGTCTTATAGTGGCTGTCAAGTGGTCACAGCAGCAGTTATGATGAGCGAAATAATGATCTGTAGAACACAACAAAGGAAGACATTAGCAACTGTTGTTAGTGCAATTGACTGGCTTTGTTGTATACTTTACTTTACTTTGAGGGTTCCTTTTTAAAACACTTTTCTGTTCAACTGTGACACCAATTAGCGGTAAACAGTTGGTACGTAGAGAATAGGAGCAAGGCACAAAGAAAGCGAGATAGTTATTGGTTTGATTTCTCTGTTCTCCCTGTCCTCACAAGATACTGTCTTTGTAAAAAAAAAAAAAAAAAAAAAAAAAAAAAAAAAAAAAAAACACACCACTTGCGATTTTTTTTGTGTCCATTTTCATTAAAATTGCAAGAAAAAAGAAACAAAGGCAATTGAGAGTGGAGGATCAGGGCATCTTCAGGCTCTGGGATTTCTGAGACTAATAGAAGAAGAAAAAAGGGTAATAGAGGTTCAAATGAAACACTGAATCTGTGAGTGGTGATCTTTGTTCTTTTGTAGTAGTACTTGATGATATGTGAATACACACTGCTTTTGCAGTACTAAAACTAGATTACAGGTAGTCTGGTGCCTGGTCAAGCTATAACTCTAAAGTCACAAAACCACTTTTAAGAGGTTGAGATGACCTCTAAGTCACAGACTTTACTGCATAAACTAAAGGCAGTCTATTGCAAGTCGTAGTGGCAGTCATACGCAGCTAATGACACAGCAGGCCGTAAATCAAAAGCAGGTTAATGGTAGAAAAGCTCTAACGGCAGCCTTTGTGTTATGTAAAAGAGCAGAGGTTATGCTCTGCTGTTCTGTAGAACAATTTATTAGATCATGTACAGGAAAAGAGAGACGGTAAATGTAGGAGAGAGAGACAGAGAGCCAGACTGAGACATGAAGGAGAGGACAACATGAAACAAAAGGTCACAGGTTAGAATCAAAGCTATAATGTCTCTCAGTAAAAGGACCACTGTGGTGGTGTTCTAACCCATTTACTCCAAATTATTGGACTGCTGTTACTGCTGACTCTTACCAAAACCACAGTTCAAACTTTTAAATGTGTTTTTCCTACCACCAAGGTGGGTATTGGTTTACATTCATTTCCATATGATGAGAAGATGTTTGAGAAAGATCACAGTTAGCATCGTGATGTCTTTTTTGTTTTTATCAAGCTAATTGTAATTTAAGGCCCCTCCTTGAACCATCACCTTACCATGGTGGAGGGGTTTGTGTGCCCGAATGATCCTAGGAGCTATGTTGTCAGGGGCATTACGCCCCTGGTAGGGTCTCCCATGGCAAACAGGTCCATAGGTGACAGGCCAGACTAAGAGCGGTTCACAAGCTCATCATGGATTCCACAACATCAAGGACCATTATAGGTCGCCCATCGCCCGGATTGGGGTTACAGGGGCCCCACCCTGGAGCCAGGCCTGGTGTTGGGACTCGCATAAGCACCTGGTGGCAGGTCTTTGCCCACGGGACCCGGCCGGGCTCAGCCAGCCCGAAATGGCGACGTGGGCCCACTTTCCAGTAGGCAGGAAGGTCCATGAGGGGCCAGTGCAATGTGGTTTGGGTAGCAGTCTTGGCAGGGGGCCTTAACAACCCAATTAATTCTTGGACCAAAACTCTGGCCATAGGGACATGGAATGTCACCCCGCTGGTGGGGAAGGAGCCTGAGATTGTGAGGGAGGTTGAGAGGTACCGGCTAGAGATAGTCGGGCTCACCTCCAAGCACAGCTTGAAGGCTCTGGAGCCCAGCTCTTTGAGAGGCGCTGGACCCTCCACTACTCTGGAGTTGCCCTTGAGGGTGAGCGGCGGCTGGTGAGCTGGTGTGGGCTTGCTTATAGCTCCCCAGCTCAGCCGCCATTCGGGTGTTGGAGTTCACCCCGTGTGAATGAGAGGGTCACATCCCCTGCGCCTTCGGGTCAGGGATAGGTCTCTTGCTGTTGTTTGTGTCTACGGGCCGAACAGCAGTATAGAGTACCCGGCCTTCTTGGAGTCCCTGGGAGGGGTACTTGACAGTGCTCCGACTGGGGACTCCATTGTTCTACTGGGGGACTTCAACGCTCACGTGGGCAATGACAGTGATAACCTGGAGGGGCGTGATTGGGAGGAACAGCCTCCCCAGAGTCTGAACCCGAGTGGTGTTCTGTTGTTGGACTTCTTGTGCTAGTCACAGTTTGTACATAACGAACACCATGTTTGAGCATAAGGATGTCCATCAGTGCATGTGGCACCAGGACACCCCGAGGCCTGAGATTGAGGATCGATGTTGTTGTTGTCATTTCATCATGATCTCCGGCCTGTATGTCTTGGACACTCGGGTAAAGAGAGGGGCTGAGCTGTCAACTGATCACCACCTGGTGGTGAGTTGGATCCACTGGCGGAGGAGGAAGTTGGATAGACCTGGCAGACCCAAACATATTGTGAGGGTCTGTTGGGAACGTCTGGCCGAGCCCTCTGTCAGGGAGGTCTTCAACTCCCACCTCCAGGAGAACTTCTCTCACAGATTCCGAGGGAGGCTGGGGACATTGAGTCCGAGTGTGCCTCCATTGCCTCCATTGCCACTGCCTCCATTGTTGACGCAGCTGTTCGAAGCTGTGGACACAAGGTCCAGGGCTCTTTGCTAAGGGCTGTTCGGTCTCTGTACGACCGGAGCAGGAGCTTGGTTCGCATTGCCGGCAGTAAGTCAGACCTGTTCCCAGTGCATGTTGGACTCCGGCAGGGCTGCCCTTTGTCACCGGTTCTGTTCATAATCTTTATGGACAGGATTTCTAGGCATAGCCAGGGGCCAGAGGGAGTCCAGTTTGGGAGGACCACAGGATTTCATCTCTGCTTTTTGCAGATGATATTGTCCCTGTTGGCTTCATCAGGCCAGCACATTTCAGCATGTACTGGGGCATTTTGCAGCCAAGTGTAAAGTGGCTGGGATGAGAATCAGCACCTCCAAATCCGAGGCCATGGTTCTCGACCGGAAAAGGGTGGTGTGCCCTCTCCGGGTGGGATGGAGAGGTCCTGCCTCAAGTGGAGGAGTTCAAGTATCTCTGGGTCTTGTTCACGAGTGAGAATTGACAGGCGGAGTGAGCGGAATGCGGTCGGTGTACCGGACTGTCGTGGTGAGAGGAGCTGAAGTCGAAGGAGCTGTCAAAAGGCGAAGGTCTCGATTTACCGGTCAGTCTACGCTTACTCCCACTCTCACCTATGGTCATGAACTTTGGGTAATGACCAAAAGGACAAGAGCGAAATGGCCGAAATGAGTTTCCTCCACAGGGTGGCTGGGCGCTCCCTTAGAGATAGGGTGAGAAGCTCAGTCACTCAGGAGGAGCTCGGAGTAGAGCCGCTGCTCCTTCACATCAAGAGGAGTCAGCTGAGGTGGCTTGGGCATCTGTTTCGGATGCCCCCTGGATCGCCTCCCTTGGGAGGTGTTCCAGGCATGTCCCACCAGGAGGAGACCCTGGGGCAGACCCAGGACACGCTGGAGAGACTATGTCTCTCGGCTGGCCTGGGAACACCTCAGGGAAGTCCCCCCGGAAGAGCTGGAGGAAGTGTCTGGGGTGATGGGAAGTCTGGGCATCTCTGCTCAGACTGCTGCCTCCAGCGATCCGGTCCCGGATAAGCAGAAGATGGATGGATGGATGGATGGATGGATGGATGGATGGATGGATGGATGTAATTTAAGGCAAACTGCTGAGTTGACAGGGAGGACTGGTGCTTTCATGTGCTTTTGTACCAATCAGTAAAGTAATTTTTCTCCTCATATCTAATTTTTTATAGAATTTCAATGCAAGAATGCACTCTTGCACACACACTTTCATTCTATTCTCTTATAACTTGAAAGACAAAAAAAGAAGACAAAAGAAAAAAAGAAAAGAAGACAAAAGACATACCCACAGTACAGGTATACCAAAACTTCTGTTTCTCCCTCCTGCTGACTCATCCAGTTCATTTGTTTTCATGAGAGCAGCAATGTTGGCCAAGAGCAGGTGGCAGCAGGTCCTGATCAGATTACCCCACTGATTACATTGTGTCTAATAGTGATGGTATTATATGCATCCACTAACCATGTTATACACCCAGCGTTACACTGACAAAGGAGACAGCAAGGCGGAGACAGAAGAGGAGGGTGTGATCTCTTCATAGGTCAAGATACTCACAGATATTTAAAGTGCGGAAGATGCTGTAAATTAATTTGATAACAACACAGAGAGAGTGAGAATATTAAATCTTTAACTTTTACCCATTCAGACATCTGTCTCTCATCTCCTGAAAATGGGCGCAAATAGAATTATAAGCACAAACTTGTGTCAAAGTGGTGAAGTGTGTGACAGAGTCACTTTTCCATTACTGTACGTAATGCTGACTCAGCACAGGGCAAACTAGAGAACATGTATTATTAATGGTATGAAAACAGTATCAGCAGGTGGAAGTGTCCTATCACAGGAGCTATTCTACAATGAGAGTCCTGGTGAGAAAAGCTTTCTTCTCTGAGACAATGCAAGAACAACTCCCCAGATATTAATATGCTGCACCCAGTGTTTCCAGGAGCAGCTGATGCCCCAATTTTAAATAAGCATTAGCACTAAAGTTCCTGACTGTGGTGCAGATATATAAATGCGCACCAAGTTATTTTAAATGTCCCTTTGGAATATTTTAACCATGTTAGGGGCTCTAGTGATGGCAATGTTGGTGGTCAGTTATGATCAATCAGTTATGGTCTGTCTGTTGGTCCACCACTTTGGATGAGACTGAATGATCTAAAAAACTATTGGATGGATTGCTATGAAAGTTTATCCATTCAAGCTCCGCAGAGGATGATTCCTGATGAGTTTGGTAATCCCTGCCTTTATCTCTCAGGTTGACATTAGTGGTTTAGAGTAAATGTGTACTACTAGATGAATTACCATGAAATTTTCAGCTTCGAGTCTTTTTTGCAGTTCTTTGTGGGTGTACCTTATCTATCAAAAGACATGGAAAAACACATGGACAACTTTGTGGCAAAACAAGTACCAGAAGGTTTTCTCTCGCACAGCCTGATCTGCATAAAACAATCTTAGCTGTGCAAACAGGTTCCTTTAGAGCCAGGGAATATTAGAAGGTAGAATTACTTTATTAATCTTTAATCTTCCCTTGCGGAAAATTACATTTTTTCACTCCATTGTTGTTTTTTTACACACATACATACACTGAAACACAATTAAAATACATGCATACACACAGGAGCCAAAACATGTATCTGTTGTAGAGAGACACCAGCTACATAGTCAGGCTCACTGAGCAGATAGGGCCTTGTACAAGGCCACCTTGGCAGTCCATGCTGGACCTGAGTCAGCCTAAAAAGGGTCACCAGTGCAATTGTCTTGAGCAAAAAATGACATTGAGTTAAAAATTACATTTTACCTGCATTTTTGCACAAACGTACTGGCTATGGAGTCTTGTATATGTTTTACTATACGCAAGAAAAGAAATGGACACAACCAGAAATCACACACTGAATGCACAGCAAAATGAACAGCAACATGTACACACACACACACACACACACACACACACACACTTTTTTTTTTTTTTTTTTTCACCAGTAACATATTGTTATTGCTGGTGGTCTATAGTCTTACACACCACACACAAACACATACTGTATAAGCATACTGTATATGTGTAGCACATGATCACACACATACATACAACCTCCTGAGATGAGCTTTAATACGGCTGTGAGATATTGAGGGTAATTAGCTGCAGGCTCTCCTCTGGTTGATGATAAATAATTTGACAGTTTATCCAGTCCAGTTGAGAAGCCAAAGGGCTCATGGGAGTTGTTGTTCCCGCCCTGATGTTCCCACAGGCCTGATCACAGTCTAGATTGCTTTGTTGTTGATGGAAATGTGTAGTCATTGAAAGAGCCACAATTATTAATTGATTGGAAAATAACCATCCTGGGGAAAACATGTGACACGGGTATCACTTGTTTCAAGTATTGCCCTCGTTGAAGTGTAAAACATTAACTTAACACCTGCTTGTGTGTCTCACCACATTATACAGATACCCTGCAAACACTTCAGCATGTATATGAGAGCTGAAGCGGTGTCCTGACTGTGCCTGTGTGTGTGTGTTTCTGTACAGGCAGCCACACTGGTATAGTTACTAAGTGCATGTGACTAGGTCACCATGACAACAGAACTCCCTGGAGCATGCTGAGAGCAGAGAGACGTCACTGGCCTTTGCATGTGTGTGTGTGTGTGTGTGTGTTCATGTGTGTACAGTACATGGCACTAGCTGAATTAACTGCTGGTCCTGCAGAAGCTGCTGGAGTATGCTGTATGTGAAACACAGACACAGGAAATGAAAGGAGAAGAAAAAAAAGGGGGGGGAGATAACTAGACGCAGAAACAAAGACGAAAGGAGACAAAAGACTGACAGTGAGGAAAATTAAAAGATGCATTAGATGCAGAGAGGGCGTAATTACACTGATGTGCACTCCAGCACTATTTTAGTTCCTGTCAGATGGTCTTATTTTTCTTATCATTATACTCATAGTTTTCTGAGCTCTGTGTGTGAGTGAGTGAGTGTGTGTGTTTGTGTGTGTTTCACTCAGTGCTCTGATGTTGCTTCTACATAACAAAAGGAGGGCATTGATCACTTTTCTACTCCATTCAGCCGCTGCAGTACAGTACACTGACAAACACATTCACGTCCAGTGTATGCCCACAAACACACAAAGAATGGTTTTGCCTCACACAGCATACTTGTTCACCCAAACGCGCTTGCAGAGTAAACATGCTATTGATGCACTCCTCATACAAGCAAGTGAATACAACCCTTTTGACTCTCCATACTCACATGCATACACGTACACACTGGAGCAAGCACTCACACACAGTTTTTCTCCTGTTTAGGCAAACAGGCAGTATTGATTGGGGCTGAGCGGGAAATTCATTGCAGGAGAACTTTAACAAACTGCAGCTCCCAAGCTGCCACAATCATTCATCACTCACTTCCTTGTTGTCAATGTGTGTGTCCTAATGAGCTTCCCTGTACACTGAGGTGCATCCTATTAGGCAATGTGCTTGGGTGTGTGATTGGAGATGTGACAGTGTCATTGTTAGTCCGTGCTGGACTACAGGGCTATGTTGCTATATAGGTTGCCTCCCAATAGACTTCTACTGTATAGTTTCTCCATTATAAATAAGAAATAGGAAATATGTTTAATGTTTTTTCTTTCTTTTCTTTAATGTTACCAGCAGCTTGAATGCCCCATAAGTCATACTTCATATTTTGTTTCATTCTATTCATATTGTTCATTATGTATGCAAATGAGGGAAAGGTAATTTTGAGGTGTCATTGTTTTTGTCTAATTAAGAGCCAAACTCCCACACTGCTCTTTGATTAAAGCACCACTCATTATATTGCATTCATATTGGACACTAGCTGTGAGTTTTCATCTCTCTGTAATGTAAACCAGGGCACTCTCTCGGGATTCATTAATAGCAGGAGGCACATAGTTAACAAAACATTAACTATTTTAAAAAGCCACTTCAGACAAAGTATTGAGATTGACTTAGTTTGTCCTTTGGCATCTGTTTGTCCTTTGGCATCTCTGACATTTTGGCTCAGTCTATTAAATGTGTGATTGTACAAATAAGGTGCACATGAACACTGCTGATAGTTTACCAGATTTTGATATAATTTTGATTTAAGTGTAATTTGTTAGCCACACAGATGAAATTTTACCTCTTCCTCCGAAGGTTGAGCTAATAAATATTTTCATATAAACAACGGATTAAAAATCTGTAACATGAAAGGGATTTCTCACAATATCGATACAGAAAACCTAACCATCCTGATGAAGTGTTTTGAAAAACTGCTTCTCCAGCACATCAAAGATAACACCCCAACCAGCCTGCACCCTCACAAGAGTCATTCAGAATCAACAAATCCACAGAGGATGATATCTCCACTCAGTCTTCACACACCTTGTAAGCATCTCCTCCAGAATGCTGTCACACTTCCTCCACTCCACTGTTCAAAACTAGCGTAAAACACTGACACAGGGCTGTGCGCTCAGCCCCGTCCTGTTCACACTGTAAACCCATGGCTGCGATCCCCGGCATGAACAGAACTCTGTTGGAATTTCAAACAATAAAGAGACTTCATTTCAGGATGAAAATCAACAATCTTACAGAGTGGGGCAGAAAGAACAACCCACTGGTCAAAGTCAGCATACTGAGGAGCTGATCATTGATTTTAGAAAAGACTAGGTGAAGACACACCCTGGTCCTGTTTTTTCTGGTTGGTGGAGGCCCACACAGAACTTAATTTGACACGGTGACATGACTCAAATAAATGTCGCTGTAGCTTTTTATCTGCTGGACGTGGAAATAGGTAACAAATGTGCCAACATTTTAACTTTTACAAGTTCATAACATGTTAATATGCCAATTATGCTGCTCCAGCATGTTCTGCTTCTACTCAAGTGACAAAAAAATCTTATAATGCCTTTCTAAACTACGCTTACAATCATCATCGTCATTAAGCCTAATAAACTGAAACTGATCTGATATGGTTGAAAAAGATGTTGATAATATTCACATAACAAATAACCTCAATCGCTTCAAGCCTAGAGAAAAAAGAAACTTATATGAAATCACACACATGGACAAATGTTTCTTTATTCATTCCAGTGTCATTATCATTTTCATATTTAAAGTAAAGTAGTGATTTAGTAGTAGTGAGTAAATGTTTTACTCTAATATTGATATTTTAAAGCTGAACACAGAAAATGCACACAAAATCATCCAGAATCTGGCCTGATCACCATCAACACCCTCATCACACCCCAACCAAGCTGCAGACCTGAAAAGTCCAATCAGTAGGTTCACTTGGTCCAGGAAGAAAAAACTGTCTGGTAGAGTTCAGCTCCCTCTACATTAAGGCTTTGGTGACCTATGTGAAGGTATAATTTATATCTTTAGCCCACGGCACAAAACAGCCTCACAATTCCTGTGGATGCTGAATAAAAGAAAAATGACTCAACACAAAGTTGGGTCTCAAGATATTTTTTAAGTTAAAGTAGAGCACTGTCAGTAAACTCAGGGGAGACAGATTAAATTCTAACCTTCCTAAACAGGAGATAGAAATGCATACACGGTGTTTGACTCCATTATTCAACATTGTTCCTCTTGTGAAACCTCAGTGGCAGCAGGATTTCAATAACAGTGGCTATAATTCGCAGACTTCCTCAGTAAAATGCAGCACAACAATGGAGTTCACTGTAGCACAGAACTGACCCACTGTCAACATGCGTATGTCTAATGCACATATATGTCTTTGGACTGTTATTTGTGTGTCTGCGTTTTTGCCACTAAAATGTCAGCTGACATTCTCTTGGATCGTTTGCTGTCGCTGTGCGTTTCAGTCTCTTCTCATAAGCCTGTGTGTTTGGGTATGGATAATGTACTGCTGCATTTCCCCTGATACGGCTACGTGTGACAGTTTGTGCTCGCTTATAAATCAGCCGTGATTGATGGGTGTTTTTCTTGGTTTGGTTGGTGGTGGTGTCTGCAGTTTCAAATGTAAAAAAAGAAAAGGAAAAGAGTCTTGTTGAAAAGTGAAAGCTTTTAAATGTTGTGGGATTTATTGGATTGAACACCGCACAATAAAAGAGGCATCAAATGAACAATGCCTGTGCTGCAACTAAAGGTTCTCTTCCCTCTCAGTTGGCCAGCTTCACCCTCTACCACTTGTCAATCATCTTAGTGAGCTGTCTGCCTTGAAATGATGTCCAGGGAAGATGGGGAATACAGCCAGGCTGCAATAATGAAGCAGTGCTGATAGATTAAGTCAACGAAACTTTTTTTTTTTCTCTTGCCTCTCTTTGTAAAAGCTTAAAACTGCCCAAAGGAAACAAAATCTACCTATCTGTGCAAAAATTGGAAGTAATACTGAGCAAACAGACATGAGAGTGGTGTCAATCATCTTATCCAATCCAGCTGAAGAAAGCAAATGAGTTTCTATGTATGTATGAACTATTCCTTAACTTAAGGTACACCTTCAAACTTTTTCTGGGTCTTTATACCAAACACTGCAGAGTCACCATCACCACCATTTACCAGCTTAACCACAGGTCCTAAACTCAGAAGTACAATGTCATAGACTGCGAAGAGGCTGAATATACAGTGTCAAAATCTGTCCAGTTGATAATCTGCCAGACAATCACACAGCCGTTTCGACAGTGAAGCAGTCTGTCAGTCAGTCAGCTGGACACACAGCCACCAGTCAGGCCTTACTGGTGAGTCAGCAGGTCATCTCTTCACCTCTCACCCAGTCGACCAGTCAGTCAGCAGCAGGCGGCAAGTCAGTCATCTTACTAAACAAGCAGCTGTTCTGTCATAACATGAATCATTACTGTACACAAAGGTTTTGACTGTGCTGAAGAAGATTACTAGGATGGAGGCGACAGTGATGAGTGTTATTCTGATATAGATGTGCTATTCAGAGGACGAGCCTGTCCAACAAAAGAGTTTTGGGAAAAAAATGCAGTTAAAACAAATGGCTCACACAGTGCTGTTTTGTTGAGAAGCGTTGAAAAAGAACAGACCCAGGATGCAAAATTAATGTATGACAGATTGTGTATTGTCCTTTTTTTTAATTGGGACAATGAGTATGTGTCGTTACACAATCGAAATTGAGGGAGAAAGAATAGATGGTCAGCTAAATATTGAAAATAAAGTGCAAAAGAATTATCTTGCTCTTTTGATTTTACAGGTTTTACTACATTTCTAAGTCAGCTGGATGGAAACTATATTACAGGATGTAATATCATTTAAAAGTTATTACATTAGTACAGTTGCTTAACATTGTGACTGGAGTTTTGTTTTAATATGGTATGTCAGCATTTAATGATGTGTGTTCAACATATGGTGAGTTTAAGCTGTGCAGTTTGATGGATTATTGATTAGTCATTTTGTCGCTGTAGATGTGACACAGTGTGTCAACCTCTAAGATGGACGTTGTCGCACTGGTGCTCTGGTGGTCCCTGTGGGGTTTATGAGGTTACGCTGAGGTCAAAGCTCTCCTCATGTCTTCCTAAACCCCTGGCTGTTGACACAAGTGAATTAATCTATTCATTATTTATTCATGCTCCTGGAATTGATTCTCTCGCCACTCTGGCCTGTGTTGGTATCGTAGTTGGTTGAAAAGCAGTGAGCGATTGTAATTTCCAGTTAAGTCATCTGTAGTGGCGGTTAGTCTCATATTGATTGTCATCCTTTTTGTGACCATTTATCACCTGCACATCGAGGAATTATATCCACAGCCAACAGGGCTTAAAAAGGGACCTTAATTATTAAAATGTGGTGGGAGTGTAATTTAAGTTGTTACTGTAGTGAAGCATCTTACAGATTATTACTTGCGCTTCACAAGTCAGCAGAACCTCATTATTAACGTTAGAGCTTACAACACAACATTTATCTACTAGCTATTTATTCACATTTATTTTTTAACTACCCTCATTATAGTACAAAATCTGATATTGAATTAACTTTTAACATTTGGAAATTTACAAGTTTCCTTTTGCTTCACTTGTCACTGATTTCCTGCCTCTATTTTCTCCCCTCTCTCCCCCTTCTTCCCATTTCCTTCCTCTATTCTTCTATTGATCCCCTCACTTTCTCCAGGCCCTGAGGAGACGGTGATGTTTAATGGCTGCCCCCTCCTGAGGTCATTTGAGTCCTCGCAATCATAGATCCCTCGTCAACGGAAAAGCTCTCATCATGGAAACCCCCTACCTCCAGATAGCACTGCATGACCCCTCCTGTAGAGGGTGGGATTGCTGAGGGAGGGGTAGTGAAACTGAGATAAGCTTGCCTCCGAAGATAAGAATCACCAAACCATGTAGTGTTCCTCTCTCCAAGGAGGGGGGAGGGTCTACATTCCAGTCTAATTTGTTTTCTTTGTTTTTTTTCATTTATTTCTGTTTATGTAATCTGTGGAGCAGATTTGTGTTTGCTTGTTTAAAGAGTGTATGTGGGTGTGGACTGGGCATACAAGGTGACGAGAAAGCAACAGAGAGGAAGAAAGAGAGAGAAAGAAGGAAAGAGATGGTCCTCCACACCACCCCTTACTCCAGTGCCTGTCTGCACTTCCTGGATGGCCTGTCGTGGAGCCTTGTGTTCCCCTGCTACTGGCTCCTGGACCGGCTGCTGGCCTCCTGCGTGGCCACCTCCCTGGAGAAGCGCCAGCGCTCCCAGGACCCCTGCTCCTTCCTCACTCTGTGTGTCCTGATCGCCGCTCCCCTTTACCTGCTCCTCCTCCTCGCCTCCCTGCCCTTCGCCCTGCTGGGCTTCATCATCTGGGCTCCCCTGCAGGCCATCCGCCAGCCGTACCTGTACACCTACCGCAGGTTAGTGTGGACCATGATGAAGTGGCAAAGGCTTTTTTCACTATTACTCCTGTGGTGTTGCTAGTGCTAATTTTCTTAAAATGTAGACCGCCTTAATTATTCTGCTACCTTCTCATTCGCCATGGTGTCTTTTTCCTGAGTGAAAAATTAGTAACACAAACAAACAAACAAAAAAGTTTTTTTATTGACTTTTTGCTCCTTTCATCATCTAATCCCTCTCAAATACACACATTTTGCTTTGCTCATTGTGTTGCAAGGCCCCCTGATGTCTGTCTCGTAAAAATGTTGTTGTAGTTTCTGTACCACTAGTTTTGTTGCTTTTGCATATTAGCAGAATGTAAACATAAATTCTTCAAGAGGCTGACATAGACAATGTTAGGTGTCTTTGCATTATCAGTAAAAACGATGACCAGCTGTATTATAAGATATTTAGTTCTTTGATAAAAAATATGTCATATCCACATGTCAAGTCAAACCTTAAGGAGAGACATCAGCGATGACTCCCAACTATACTTTTCTGCACAAAACATCCAATCACAGGCTTAAAATTATGTTGTGCAACACTGACACCAAGATGAAGATAAAGTTTTTTCTTTCTACATACCCTGTTACACATTGAGCAGTTTATACTTAATCATTTTCAGATTGTGGGTCAATTCTGGATTATATACCAAGCAAGCCACAGGATTTTTTTTCAGCATTTAGAGTTTTCTATGGCCATACCAAACTGGTGGAAAAACATGATTTCATGATTACATAACATATGCCTGCTTAAATTAACCAGGTGAACCCTGTGCTTATGTATGTATGTTGTATTTAGAATAGTAGTTCAAGTTAACTTTCAAAGAGGACTCAATAGCAAGTAAATATTCATTTTATTTGGTTTAGAACAGGCATCATTTTAACTATACTGTCAGTCATCAGTATTAACTCGTCTTTTATCTGATTCAGTGAACACATCACTCACTTGGTCATCCCTTTTAACCTGTTTTATTGTCAGTTCTCCTACATTTTGCATCAAATGGGTTTCTGAAACATTTTGAGGTACAAATTGCCATGCAATTGCAGAGCCATGCTTCATTTTATATCTTCAGTGCCAGTTGCTCAAAAGGTTGGGAGATCTCAAGAGGCAGAAAATGGAGTCATTATCCACTGTAAATAGTTTGCTCATTGGTCTGGCTTCTAGCTGCTAGTCTCAGTCATTTCTCAGTGGGTGTTTGGTTATCTAAACAGCCACCCAAGTGGCTACTCACCACAACCACAAACTCTAAATACTGGATACTGAATACTGCCTCTGTCTGCTGTGTAAGAGCAGCACTCTCTTCCAGTAACTCAGAGGATTTCCCAGTGAACACAACATAAAATGTGATAGAAGTTTGCTTTGTTTGAGTTTTTGTTTCCAGGAATTATACTGCTGACCCTACAGAATGTTAATGTGATGATGGATTATTAAATTTCATGGGTACCACCTTTCTTCATAATATAAGATCAAAGCAGTTATTGTTACAGAGAGTCAGTAGAGTATGGGAGCAGAAAGGAGAGCAGAGCAGAGTCAGATTTGGGTAAAAAATAATGAAACAAATAATAAATATGGTGACATGGACAACATAAAGGATATGAAATTAGTAAAATGATATAGTATGTGGGGGATCTATGGGGCTGCAGATCAGAGGGATGGGATGACAGAGGTTGCTTATGTAGACCTGTATGGACAGAGAAAAGTTTCTTTGTTGCCACTGAACTGTTTTCCATAAACTGCTTGTTTGTTGCATTTGAAATTAAAACACAGTGTTAATTTCCTGACCAGTGTAAATGTGTATATCCCTTAAAGGCAAAACCTCAAGGCGACATCAACTTTTTTAAACTGATTATATACACCACAGCTTTTCCCAACAGAGCTGCTGATCTGATGAGACTGCAGAGCACCTTGCTGTGTAAAATGTATAATGATGAGGTGACACCTTGAAACTACTTTATCACTATAATTATAATAACTTTGAGAGAGTAGCTTATACAGTATTGAGTATGACTCCAGACAGATGACATAGTTTGAAATTTTGGAGACAGAAGATATGAAGCTATGCAGCTTAGGTAGCTTATTTTAATGTAAAAGGGGAGATAGTACACCTGGCTCTGGAATTATTTCTTTAGAAACTATTTTCTGAGGATGCCAGGCAACTAGCCAGGAAGTCCATGGCCTGGCCAAGAGATAGTTGCAGTATGTAACCACCTGTAAAACCACAAATTGTTGTCTTAACACTGTAATTGATGTGACATGTTAATTAGTAAACCTTAAATGCAGATTGCTGCACATTTCTTTATCTTTATACAGAGCCAGACTAGCTGTTTCTCCTTGCTTTCAGTCATCATACTAAGCTAATCTAATCACCTTTCCCTCCATCTTTAGCATACAGACAGGAGAGTGGGGTCGAGCTCGTCACCTAACCCTCAAGAGACTAATCACATTTCCCAAATGTCAGACAGTTCTTTTAATACATTATGGAGGTGTATTTGATTGCTCTGGAGCTTTGTTTGATGTTACATAGTACTTTATTGCTTAACTTGTACAGAGCAGACAAAAACCAGGCCGAGCAGGGCCAGGCTGGACCAGGGGGAGTTGGGACTGGTGAATGGAGGCCACAGGGCAGAAGCTTCTGTTTCTGCAGTGCCAATGTATGCCTGCTGCCCGACTCCCTGGCCAGGTTCAACAACCTGTCAGACACCCACAGAAGAGCCCGTGAGCTGGGGAAGAGGATCCGCAACGGTGCTAGTCGACCCCAGATTAAAATCTACATCGACTCACCTACCAACACCTCCATCAGGTGAGAAGAGCTTATTCCTTCTCCTCATGTCTATCAATAGAACAAGCAGTTATTCTTGCCATAAGTATCAGTATTTGTTTAGTATCAAACAAATACATTTAGAATATTTCTATCTATATTTCTTTCTTTCTTTTTGTTCCATTCATCAGCGCGGCATCCTTCAGCAGCCTTGCCACAGGTTTCCGCCGAACCTCCTCTCTGGACCAGCGTCCAGACCACATACACACCACCAATGGTCCAGCTGAAACTGAAACCGAAGCCCACACAGAGTGCCCAATTCATCCCTCAGGTGCCACCGACTGCCCCGTTCATCCTTCTGCAGGAGACCAGGGCTCCTCTGAGTGTCCCCTTCACCCAGATGGAGTAGACACGGCAGCAGACTGTCCCCTCCACCATGCAGGGACTAACAGCAGCTCAGACTGTCCCGTTCACACCTCAGGGGGTGCTCCGGACTGCCCCATGCATTCCACAGGGGCTCACAGTGGCCAAGGACATCATGACTGCCCCATGCATGGGGATGGGACCCAGCCAAAACCATCCCCAGACTGCCCACTTCACACCTCAGGGGTTCAAATCAGCATCAGTGCCCCAGAGCCAGACCCCCAAGAAGAGGAGGCCGAAACAGGGAACCATCGGCCAGGGGAACAGGCAGGGGGAGACTCAGGCAGCATGACTGCCTCCAGGGAATCCCTCGCCCGTTACCACGGAAGTGACGGTGGCGTAGGGATATCTTCTAACAATACTCTCTCTCATGTACCTCGCACGTCAGTCTTTAAGCGACCTGGACGAAAACGTCGCCAAGGAGATGAGACGTTCGACCATGAGATCTCTGCCTTTTTCCCCGCCAATCTGGATTTCCTGGCTCTACAGGAAGTGTTTGACCACGGAGCCACGACTAGACTGCGGCGGCAGTTGCATCGCTACTTCCCCTATGTGCTAAGTGATGTTGGGCGGTATGGCTGGAAAGGCTGTTGCTCAAGGTTCAAATTCCTAAACAGTGGGCTGATGCTGGCCAGCCGTTACCCAATACTGGATGCACGGTACGAGTGCTACCCCAACGGGAGAGGAGAGGATGCACTGGCAGCTAAGGGGGCGCTGTTTGCCAAGGTGAGAAATTTACTTTACACCTTCCACTGACTCTGTTTCTTGTTTTCACTGTACTGGTGCACAACGCAAATTGTATTTCTATTAAAAGGAATAGTTTAACATTTTAGGAAATTGCTTCTTTGGTGTCTTGCCAGAAATGAGATGAAAAGATATCATGTTTTTTTTTCATGTTTGTTCATTCAATATCCTTGCTATGAACCGTAAAAACTGTTGATGAAACCTTACAGTGACAAAACTCAATGAAGAAATAGTGCAGCAACCCAGCTCAACGCATGCACCACCAAATAAATCAGATATAGAGTGTTTAGTGACCATAAGAGGTCCCAGATTTGTTTATGTTTGGAAAGAGAGGCTAGCTCTTTCTGCCAGCTTCCAGTTTTAGGTTAAGCCGAACTGAGCTAACCATCTCTTTGATCCCCTCTCATTTTGAACAGACAGAGATGAAATGGTATTGATCTTCTCACCACGCTGGTACTATTTCCAAAATGTCACATTATTCCTTTAAAGAATGACCACCCCACAATCAGGAAAGCATATGATTTTTTTCTGCAATGACCACACAGGTCATTTTAGTCTAATTATACCTATATGAAAAAAAACATGATCACTGCTCCAGCAACTCCATTATAAAGTTTTAAGACAGGCAGTCAGTGTGCCATGGTTTCACAAATTTATTTCAGAGTCGCTCTTGCTGAAAGGTCATTGTAGAGACCAGTTAAAGAAATGTCATAGCTGAATCTACATTTAGACAGTGTTATATTTTGGAGGTTCAGGGTGTAAGACTGCAGGACAGTGATGTTTAGTTCAAAGAATTAACTTTCACTTTCTTGTTTTCCTCATTTTTGTATTCAGAAAGTCTGTCTCTCTCTACTCATATTGTGGATGTAATGGAGAAAAGATCATTTTTTTCCTTATCTCATTTCATTTCAGACTGAGCCGAATTAGAACTAAATGTCACTTGGTGCCGTTTCAGCTGAAGGCTAATCTTGTCATCTCTGAAGTCGCTATGTGTAACTTTGGCATGGCCGTAATTGAATCAGCCCATTAAGGTTTTTTATACTAAATTAACTTGTTATACATTTGTAAAAGAGATTGTGAGTGTGAAAGGGAGTGTGAAAGAGGGATGTAGAGTTAGGATGACCTCACAGCTGTCTGTATTCGTTACCATAGTATGGCAAAGGCATCATATTGCAAAACACTTTCTTCCTCCAGTGAAAACTCTGATACATCAGTCTCTGTCTGCTCTATTTCAAAACCCATCTGATGGCCTCATGTAAATAACATCACTCAGTACATGACTGCCACAATATTGCAGTGATGGAGAATCCACAGATTGCAGAGTTGTTGGTAAATACACTTACACCCACATACATTTACACATTACGCATCATTGTGGTGAGTGCATGCACCACAGTAATTACAGAACACTCACAAACTCTCCACATCTTAGAAAAAGCAAAGAAATATATTTTGTCACAGGCTGTCAAGGAAGAAATTACACACATATATGTTTACATGTGTTTTTTGAAAACGCACTGATGGTAAACTCAATGACCTGGCTCATATGATAATTTAAAAACTTCTCTGTACTCTTTTATTCCACACACTGTCCCTTCCAAGATTCTCTACTCTCTTACGTATTTTCAGCATTGATCAACTGGTCAGAAAATGGCAAATTATGTGTTAGTAAGTATATTGTGATTTTGCTTAGAGCTGCAAGTAATGATGACTTTCACTTGCCTGAATCATTACTGATTAATCACCAAGTTATTATTTGATTATAATTCACTGATTATAATCAGTGACAGTGAAACATGTGATTTACAGTTTAGAAGCAGCAAAATGTTATATTTAAGAATATGGAAACAGCAACCGTTTGATGTTTTTGCTTTATACATTACCTAAAAGATTCATTTACAAATGCATCTAAATACATCTCCACAATTATTGCTCGATGGCAGCAGGAATATTTGACTGCTCTGCGCTATCTGCTAATGTCAGCATGGCAATATATTCATAATTATAATACCACCAAATTCATAAAGAGCTCAGAAATAGTCCAATAGTTTTGTGACTACCAGACATAATTTTTTAACATTTTTAGCTGATGATGGCACTAGATGAAAAGTCAGGGGATCAACGAAGCCAGTCAGATTCATATTTTGGGAAACACTGAATGGCAACATTCATCTAGTAGTTGTTGCGATATCAGTCTGGACCAAAGTGGTGGACCACCATCGCCATCATCCTTAGCGCCTAACATTTTAGCGTGGCTAAAACATAGTGGGAAACAAACACATTTCTTAAGAAACATGATGTTGAAGACCTTGAAAACATTGTCCAATTTAAGAACTCATGTAACTCATGTATATTCTCTTAAAGATAATCTGATATAATTTTACATTGTAAAATAAATTAATTTTCTTGGTTTTCTTAGTTTATTTACAGTAATTTTGAATTATAGTTATTTATTGATTTGCTCAGCTGTATGCCTGACACTGAAAAATCTTTCACACAGATTTATTATTTATGGAGACTTATGAGTTGTTCCAGTTTCTCCACCTCCCAGCAGTAACTGAGAGACATTCTGTCATGTTTCTCATTGCAGTCAGAAATGATGCAAGAGGGTCCTCTGAAGTTAGGGAGTCCATTAGACAGCAGGAAGACACATTCCATGTAGATAGGACAAGACATGCAGTCTAAATGCACAGTGGAGGTCCTCTTACTCTGCTTATTGTGCACAAGCCTAGAAGCGAGATGGGTTTATGACATGGCTGCGAGTGATCTAATGTGGGCTACATGCAGAGTGATGGGATGTTTACAGTGGGTACTGCTGTACTTTTTCCTGTTTGAATTGATCCATGCTTCTTTTGAACTGCAGTTCCTTTTATTGTGTATAATGAGAAAACACACAGAGATCTCCTTGGAGAGAAAAACAGTAGTGCAAAATGCGAAGACAACGTGCAATGAATCAGTGATGAAGCGAGCAGCAGTTGTGTGCGTACCTCCCATTGTTTGTGCATGCGTGTACCTGCATGTGTGTGTGCCCCTGTAATGAGCGTTGACAATCTGTGAGTTCATTAATCAGTGACGTACTGTGACCGACAGGATGTGAGTGTGGATGTGATCCAGTTCCTGCTGGGACAGATCCTATTTATGTGACCTGATGCTGATGATGAGTACCTGTTTGTGTGTGTGGGCATGTATGTGTTTGTGTCTATATATGCTCTTACATAAAGCAGATCTAATAAAGACACACTCCATTACAGCTTGCATGCTGACAGTCTCGTCCTGTTAGCCCTGCTGCCTGCTGACTGTCACTGCAGCTTACAAGCTGGCCTCACATCCCTGTTTCGCTGCCTTATTGTATATGAGGTCACTCCAGGTCCCCCTCACAAGCTGGCTGTCAGCCAGCTGGCAGGTAGATTTCTTAATGCATGCTGTTTATGCTCCCCCAACTGACAGAGAAGGAAACTAAACCATATTAAACAAAATCATTCTCCTTACTGCCAGGAAATGGTTGTTTAGACCGCGAACAGACCCACGTGTATTAGCTTCCTGCATGATTGACATGTCTGCAGTGTTAGAATATAAATAAGTACATTTACTGTGTAGGTATTGCTACTAGCTGGTATTCATACTAACGCGGCTTTTCTAGATTGTTTTTTGTAGCTTCTTGGTGTTTTTTTTTATTCCAAGTGAACTGCAACAAAATGATGCATCACTGAGAAGCAGTTTGGTGCTTCATTAGCCACTGAAGAAATGTTTGCTTGTTTGGGTTGTAGGAGCAGCACCCTGCAGACTTTTTTTAATGACTTTCTTTAATGACCTTTAAAACCTCAAAGATCTCTCAAGCTCTAAGAATGGCATCTTAGAGCTTGAGAGACCACTGACACTTGGTTTTGCTCTGTTGTTCACAGACCACTGATGTTGTCATCCCCAGTGTTCATTTAGTCTCTTGTTCGGTCTCCTTGCTGACAGACATAGTGTTTCACAAATCTGTTGCTTGTGTGTGTTGTATATAAAGATGGACGACACACCTCCACTGATTAAAAGTGAAGCCAGAATATCCCAGATAAGGGTGCCGACATTTTGTGCTGGTGACCTCATTTGGAGCCAGAGTCTGTGATTGAAGAGCTGCTGTAATGAGGTCTCGCCCACGTGCCCAACTGACTTGATCGGTAATCAATAGAGACTGTTAGCTAATGATTACCTGCTAAAGTTAAAGTTACATTTCCTCTTGATGTTCCTACTCTACATTCAATTACGAAAAAGACGTCTTGGTGACTGCTTAATTTTACCCCAAATAACTAATCAAACTTATCAGAAAAACAAACACCTGAACAAACATTATTGTGATAATAACTATGTAAAATCACAGAAACCATTTTTGGCAAAAATTTATACATATGACTTTTTTTATTGTCCTATGTCTGATCGGCTAACATGGAGGGGGCGGGACTTATGACCTTGGACAGCAGCCAGCCACCAAGGGGGGCAATCAAGATGTTTCGGCTTCACTTTTGGGGAGCTGTCATGTTTTCCATCTTTAAACAGAGTCCATGCTTGCAATAAATGTGGCGTACATGTTGTACATAAAAAATGTCTGTAATGCTTATTGAATGTCACTAATACACAACCAGTGTGCTGTTTAGTTACAATGGGTTCCTCTTCCTTTTCTATGTGATGCTGCATTCACCAAGCAAATTTAACCTGACATTTCCAAAGTTTGAAAAATCATAATAAACTGTCACATTAGTCTTGATAATGATGTCATATGACAAGTTAAAGATCCTCAAGTTCTACATTTGAATGTGGGATAACTGGAAGGTTGAAATTCTGCTTAGATGCCATATGTTGTTGGAGATTTTGTAACAGTAACCTAATGTTGATAAGAAATTCATAATAATCCATAAATTCAGTTTACCGTCCAGCCCTGATACCACTACACGCTGACACAAATTAGAATATCTTTTTATGGTTCAGTGTTTTCTAAGTTTGAATAGCATCACTATCAAATTTCCAAACAAGTTAATCAAACGTGCCAGAGTGCCTGTTAAGAGCCATTTTGTGTGCCATGCTCGCAGTCTTTAATATCGACCGGCCTTTTAGAGCCACATTGTTTATTTCTTAGTACTGTATTCTCTGTTTCAACCGTGTGTTGTTCTCATCAGTGGAACAGCGTTCAGCATTGTTTTTTTTTTTCCAGCCTTTTCCTTTGCCCAGCTACAGACTTTGATGTGCCTGCTGTTCATTCTTTGCCCCTCTCCATCCTCCAGACATCTTGGCAGCCTTCCAAGGCAGCATCTTGTCGTGAACCTCCGCTTCCTCGCCATGATCCTTTGGTCATTCTCACCCATTACTACTCGGCACTCCGCTTCGCCACCAGCTGGGATGCATCTCATTATATGCAGTTCATTTGATGTACCTGATGTTCACACTGCGTTAGACTTCACAGCCACCAGAAACTGTGTTTGTACTTTAATATCAAACACAAAAACAAGGATGCTCAGTCAGAGGTCACTGTTAAAGTGATGATCCTTAAAATCCTTTCTTTTTCAATTTTTTGTTGCTTTATACTAAACTGTGGGTTACTGAGATGCTGTTCTGAGTTTTCCATAAGTGACAGTATTTTCTTTGTCTGTCCAACCATTATAGTGATCAAAGGAACTAAAAAATGTAAAAATTTGTCAAGGTGTTATAAAATGTCACTTGAAAGTTTGTGATTCAATATAGATTGTCTTCTGGTACTGTCACAGATTTTGTGTGTTGACCCAAAGCATCAAACATTAGCCAATAAAGTTACAGTGTCTCTGTACAGTTTCAAATTGACAGGATTTTTGATGAATTTCATGGTTAAGGTCACTTTATTCATTTTATACTTTATTTCAGGTCAGGTTACTTTGGATTAAAGTGTCTACCACATGATTTATCTTTATTAATACAATGAAAGAGTGAATGAGTTTTGCACCAAATAAGCCCATGATGATGTGAAACCTTCCTCCAGCCATCCTTTGCTATTGTCCCCAGATTGGTTTAAATCTTGTTCATCTTCTTTGAATTCAGTCTCTAGTAAATCTAACTTAGGTCACATACACATTCTCATAATTTCCCCATGGATGTATTTACCTGGAGAGCAGCAGCAGGTCGGCAGCATAAATCTGAATTGTCTCTTGTGGAAAAATGACGCACTGGAGAGAGAGGGAGAGAGAATATTAATTAAAAAATGTTTCCCTAAAGAGAGAGCCAGCACTGGCTGCGTAATTAAAGCTTTTCAGTCTCAACATTTATCCGCTCTTATAATTATTTAAAACTACTAAGTGCATGGTTGAAGAGTCGTGTGTCTGTGTGTTTTTGTGAGTGTAAATACACAGTTTAGCAGCATACCACGGATTAGGCTTCAAAACAGGGACACACTCAAATCTAGATTGGGCAGAGGAGAAATCGGTGGAGGTGGCTCGGTGGTGTCGTGGTCAGCACTGTCACCTCTGGGCCCGAACACAGGCTGGCCAGCTGGTTTGGGCCTTTATGTGGAGTTTGCATGTTTTCCCTGTGCCCTGTGTTAATATGAGTGTGAATGGTAATCTGTCTCTATGTGTCAGCCCCATGATTGAATCGCGACCTGTCCAGGGTGGACTCCTACCCAAAGCCATTCGTCTCTGCTGTCTCATCTTGTGTCTCCTGTCTTGACTTGAGACAGGACTTAAAGTGACCCAGACTTAAAAATACCTTAAGACTTAAAAGACTTAAAAACTTATAAACACCTTAATAATATACAGTATGTGAAACTGATGTGATTTTGACATTCAAGATATTTTTATCGGACTTAAACACTATTCTGTCCAAACACCAGTAAATCTTTAGCACAGAACAGAATTTATAACAGAAAAACATCTTTTGGCTGCACTGCTTCCTCTAAAACACTTCTGCTGGGCTTACATTGGAAAGGCTGAAATATAAGAGAGGTTTTGTTTAAAACTCAACTGTCATCCTGCTGCTTTCTGTTTGTCTGTCATCGTGACAATTTGACTTAGTTTGCAAGTTAAGTGATCAAACTCATGTGAGTAATGTGAGGTGAAATCACAGCCCGGTCCTTGTCTGATGGTAAAGTTAAGGTAATTAGTTACAGCAGCCTTGGAGCCTTTAATTACTTTTGTAACTCGGAAATCGCCTCTCATGGCTCACATAAGTTCTGCTTAATTCTGTGTGAGTGGCCTGTAATGAGAGACTTAGGAAGTTTTAGTGTCTCATATCCTGCAATCTGACTCATTCAATGTTTTATTATTAAGGCGTGCAGTAAATTTAATTTCATATTATATTTACACTGAATTCATTTCAGCATAAACGAGTCATACTTTCCGTCATCACGAAGCAGGACTCCAATTAGTGTTGGCACCATCTGAACAGACCACAGACAATATAAACACATTGAAAGTCCACTCTTTCCTGTATGCATGAGTGTGTAGATACACAGACACACACACACACACAATCCCCTCAGGCCTTTTGTCAGTTTCAGGGTACACACACACCTATTGAAGCATAGATAAGCCCCTGAAATATTAATACAGGGCACAGTATGCAGATAGAGAGAAGAGCAAAGGGGAAGGAAGAAGGAGAGAAGGAGCGACAGAAAGAGAAAGAATGAGGACAGAGTCGGAGTGATGGGGAAAAAAAAGGAAAGACGAGCTGATTCTATAAAACTTTAATGATCCCTGTGGTGGGATTTACTCAGCGTTGGAAATAAAAAGCAATCAAGGAATGAAAGTCATGTAATGGAAACAAACATAAGCTTTATACAGTTTTAGTAGTTACACAGTAGTTAAGGCAGACGTAGTGGGAAGACTTTTACCACCACTCTTATTTCTGTACACTAAGCTACATCTCTCAGCTAGTTAGCTTAGGTTAGTATAACAGATAGCCAGTATAACTAATTAACACATTATATCTCCTTTGCTAAATCCGTACAGAACACAAAGTGTAAAAATGACCAAGAAAGCAGTAAGTGTGTCCCTAAAATACCCAAATTTAATCTAAATATGGATTACACAGTACAGGTTTCTATTGTCTGCCTGGGTCAGCTGTTAGCAGCAAATCAACACAATCTCAAATTTCCATTGACTCACATCTTATGCAACATTATTAGAAAACTTAATGTACCATGTGATAGTGCCTTTAACGAAATTGGACAAGATTTTCTGCTCCTCTAACCCACCCACTCTCACAAAACAGTCATTCCATTAAGAGTAATTGAATTAATGCCTCAAATCTTCAGAGGGAAATGTATGGCCTTTGCTGTAAGGTGTATTTACTGTACTTTAGTTTAGTTTGTGAGCTTGGGTTTGGTATTAAAGTCAAGCTAATTAAACTAATGCTTTATTGTGGCTTTTAGGATTTTTCATTATGAGCTCCACACAGATACCAAGCCAAAACAGCCATCCCATTATTGGCAATCAGTTTCCATTTGTCTAAATGAAAGTCCTCACCTCACTGGGGTGCTTTAATACCAAGGCTAATTCACCCGCGAGATAAATGCTGAGCTCTTTCTTCCTCATCATAGACATGAATTGATCTTAAATTATGCACATTAATTTGACTTAATAGGAGCATCACACAACAGGCATGTTTTTAAGTCACTGCAGAGGAAGTCACTGACCTCCAGTGACTTCTTTCAAAGAGGAAATTAAAGACAAGTAAATAGCCGAAATTCTACTCTACCTTCAGCAACGTCATCATTTAAGTTCTGTTGTTGTTTTTTAAACAGTCCTGCTCTTATTATTATATTTTTTAGTTTTAACATTGTCTACCATGTCATCAGTTTAATGTGGGCATGCTGTGTCCGTATGAAAACACAGATTTACCAAAGTGTTCAGACTGGGCCATCTATAGTCCACACCTGAAAGTTGCTCTAATTTTAATTTTATATCAACAATTGATCAAATCACTGTGTGTCATGTCAAACATGGCACTTTTCATGAAAACACTTTTTATTGTTTTTATGCACCACAACTTTACTGTTTGGGTCAACCAAACAGGAGCGACAATGCAGGCGGGAACATGCAATCTCCACACAAAAAGGCCAGCTGTTCTTCTGTTAAATACAAAAATGACATAAATAGATAAAACAACAGAGAGGTGAAAGTCCTACTTTCCTGTTTGTCAAGGGATTATTTCAGGCAAAAACCTCGCCAGACTGCAGGCTTTTAGAAGAGCTAACCTAAAAGCTTTCATTAACTGGATAAACACCATGTTAAAATACTATTCTTTGCAACTGTCTGGTCTTTTTTTATATATAAAACCTATGTAAAATGTTCCAGTGCAAATCGTTACTTAGGCTAAGATGTACTAAAATCCCTCCTTGATCATGAGGAGCAGGTTACCTCGTGCGATACTTCTGTCCAGAGCTGTCTCTAAGATGGCCTCTAACAGGATGTATTCTGTCATGTTGTAGATCTACTCCACCCCTACGCCGCCCTGCTTCATACTATAACCACCCCACAATCACCATCTCCATTTCTTTGCAACCCTTTATTCCCTCTCCTCCTCATCAGTCTGCATCCACCCACCAGCACTCCACAGCTCCCGGCCTCAGCCTCGCTCCATGTCTTATTTCTGTGTCGCTGAAGCACTTCTCAACACTGATGATAAAAGTGGCTGATTAAATCTTGAGTGATGTTCAATTTATCGTGGCTTTGCTCACACGCTGCTGCTGAAAAGGAGAATTGAGAAATTCATGTTGGAAGAAGTAGTGAAAAATGTATAAAGTGTTTGAGGACAAGAAATATTGTTTCATCTACTCTCTTTACACGTGAAAACTCACTCCAATACAAATACATCATCTTTAAGTTTTTCAGTGGAGTGTAATTCAGAGAGTTGTACCTCCATTTTGCCTTTTGTTTGCAATGATCAATAGCTGACATTTTTTTCAGCTGATAAAAAATGTTCCAGCGCCTGGGAACCTCGCAGACCATTCATAATGTAGCGTAAAATGTCAAGACTGCAAATGTCAGAAAGAAAAATCCAACATGTTTTCATCTTTTGAACAATAATTAGCACCATGTAATCAAAATGTATTTCTTTTTTTCTTTTTTTTTTCATTGCTACTTGTTATTTCCAAATGGTACAAGAATATATAGCAGCAACTCAGAATATGTCATTCTGACAAGTTTTTAAATCTTTGTGTTACAATCACACAGTCTGCCAGCTTTTGCAGTCTAGCATCCTGTGTTGTACACTCAGAGAAGAGGCAGTGTTCTTTAAGCTACATGTTCACAGTGACAACGCTAATATACTGACGCTAACCAGATGTAATCTTTACTATGCTAACGTTTACTAATTAGCACTAATTATAAATATTCCAGTTCATCTTGAGGGGAACTTGACTTTCTGTACCAAATTACATAATAATCCATCTAATCTCAAAACCATAAATGCAAACCTCATGGTGGCGCTAGAGGAAAAACCAGGGCATCACTAAAGCCAATAGGCCCCATTCTCTGGGAACTATGTAAAAACATTTTAAATGACCTATCCATTCATAGTTGGACCAAAGTGGACAGGCCGACTGACTGACACTGTCATCCCCCTAAGTGACGTGTTTAATATAAATATATATTATAATATATATTTAATATAAAACAAAAAGCTATTTAGCAATACCAGTGATAGACAGTATGGCATGAGAAAAAACTCTTAAACCTAAATAAACTCAAATGAAGTGAAGAGGAAAAAAAACTCTCCATAAAGTAGAAAAAAACACAGCAATGAACACTAAACTCTAAAATGGAGACATAATTATAAAGCAACAAATAGCATTTTAAGTTAGATCAGATATTTTTGTAGCCCTTCTGAGAAGTGTTTCATAATAGATGTTTAGAATTTATACCACCAATGTTTGCTCTAAGTGCTACTGTACCGTATGTCTCAAACTGAACACAAGAGGCAAACAGTGTATCTGGATGTTGGCTGATCAGTAGAGACAACAGGGCTCACATTAGGCAGCAGGTTTCCAGCGATGCTCGCTGCATCTTGCCTTTTTTTAGCAACATCAGTCAACTGCAGCAACGTACATGCTAATGTTCCAGCTGCAGCAGCCTGCAATCAGCTATCAGAGCACAATCAGTGTAGAGGAGGAGGAGTGCATACAAATGGTTATTTTATATTTCATTCATCTTCTAAATATGTACCACATGAGTCCATGAGTGCCACATGAACATTGTATCCACTATAAGAGACCTGATTTGGACTTTTTTTTCACAGTCTACATTCTAAAATTTGCCATCCATTTTATGTTTTTAATCATATATAGATCTGTTATTCAAAAATACTTTTTTCCAGTAATGTCTGAATTATGAAAAATTATATCATAATTATAAGATCTTTATGTTGTAATTTGAAAAAGATTTCATATTCATGAGATACAGATCTGGTAATTAAAAGAAAAGGGTCTGATAAATATGAGATAATCTATGTGATAATTTGCTCATACTAAGCAAAAACACTATTTCATAATTATAAGATATGGATCTTTTCAATTTCGAGAATCTCAAGACATCTTATGTCATCATTTCATTACATAAACATTTTAATTTAAAATTATTTCAATCTAGCTATGGATCACATAATTATTCGATATGGACTGATAACTCCAAAATTCTTACTGTATCTCATAATTCTGACATAATGTAATTATTGCTTCATTTTGATGAGAAATTAATTTAATAATTACAAAGTCTAGGATATGGTTATTGTGAGATGTTATACAAAACTTGATATATAATCCTTATCTTAAATATCGTAAATATGAGGTAAGGTAATGTTACATAATTACAATATAGGGATATCAAGTCATAATTGACATTGCAATTATGAGATATAGATCTACTAATTATAGGATAGGATAGGATACAAAAGTCTTAATTGCATTAATTTCCTCTCACTTTTCTTCTTTGGTGAATGAAATTTGCCTCTGCATATTGGTGCATATTTGTGATTTATCTTCTTTCTCCCAGCATGCCCCACTGCTGTCAGGTAGCACACCCTGACTGTTGTGATGAAATTAGTGCTGTAATGACTTGGTTCCCCCACAGGGATCAGTAAAGTTTTAACCTTGTGTTGTATGATCTAATTGGCAGAGTTGTTACCTTGTACGCTCCTGTTAAGTTGGCCTTAACGTTGCTTGTTTGAACACTGTGGAGTGACATGTCGCGTTTGTCTCTGGTCCCCTGCAGGTTCACGTGGGCACCTCCCATCAGGAGCAAAGGGTTGTGGGGTACCTCACGTGTACGCACCTCCACGCCATTGAAGGTACAGTTCCATGTTCTGCAGCTGTCCAAACTCTCTCTCTCTCTCTCTCTATGTGTGTGCATGTTATGGCAGGTATAGACACACACACACACACACAAGAGTAAATGCACATGCACACATAAATGTATTCATATGATTTCCATGACATTGCTTTCCACTTTCCAAGGCTGTTTTCTACGGAGAGTGGAGAACATCTTAGCTCTATCTGTGTGAGTCTTTGTGATTGTCTCTCTCTCAGCCCAGCAGATAGCTACAACCATCCAGCCTTGCATACAGCCCTGCGTGTGTGTGCGTGTGTTTGTATGTCCAGATAGCTAGATAAATGGCCGCATCAAAACCCCTGTGTGCCTCCTCCTGCTGTTCCCATGGAGACTGGCTCAAGCTGTTTATGGCGTCACTGTCCTATTTAAAGCCTCGGTCGATGCCTTCCTCATTTTTTACCAAAGACACATCTCCCCTCGCCTGCTATTCTGGGCGCCTCCTACGCTTCTCACAGGCCTAAATATAGCAGTGCCAGAGCTGTTTCTAAACTTACATCAAACATAAAGCCTTAGGGGGGAGGGGAGGGGGGGGGGGGGAGGGGGGGAGGAAAAAAGGGGAAGGAGCACAGAGACCTGATTCTTTTCGTTGTATGATCCTTCCTGCTTGAATGATGCAGTGTGATTTGATCACATATACAGAACATACAGTGAACTTAATACTACACTAACTGTCAATGATAACCATGAATCTGACATCACTCTTATTTGTCTCTTGTAGCAGTTTAAACTAGTTTAGTATAGAGTAGTTTGTGTATCAGCTGCTTCTATATTTCTGTGCGCTGTTCTTCTCGCCTGTCATGACAGCGTCTCAGGTGTGTGAAAGCTCTCTTTACTGAGTGTGCTGGTAGTAGCGTCTACAGTAATTGCAGGAGTAGTAAGGACTTTGTCAATGTGCATTTCACTGATTCAGTTTTTACAGTTTTTGAATTGGATTTTTTTTCTAGAAATGATTTTTAACATATCCTCATACTCACAGTGTAATTAACACATTTCCAGGCTCTTACTTCAAATGTTCAAGTTATCTGGTGTTTTAGCAGTTTGTTTTTACACACACATCATCTGTATTGTTTTAAAATCTAACCGTTATAGCCGTTATATTGAATTTAACTGGGTTGTAGATTATGAAGAACTTCTGTTTACAACTCTCTTTTGAGGCATTTGTTTAAAATGTATTTCACCATACTTTCACAAAGTAAATAATGAATGGAAATATAAGTGAACAACAGAAAGTGTATAATTATACTATAATCAAGAAAATCTGATTTGAGGAGTTTAAGTGTTTCATTTATGATGTCTTGGTTGTGTTTTGATGCTTTTCAATCTTTGAAAGTACATTTTGATAGAAATACTAGCTTTGTCCACTTTTAGGAAGGAGCTGCCTGCAGCCCATGAAGTTTCGCTGAAGCTGAGGCCTGATAATCAGGCTGCTTTGCCATTTCATTTCACTTCATTTTTCAGCCTGATATCTAATCATGTTAGTCCATTTCTCCTTGGGCTGGAAAATTAATTTGTTTTGTTTGGCCCTGACCAATCCGTAGAGATTGACTTATCTGTTGCACTCGCACGATATCCAATTGTCACTGAATCTGTATTAGTGGTTGCTAGGAGCAGTTACCTAAACATTTGGCATGTCAGTCTAAAATATGGATATTTGAGAGCTGTTACTACTGTAATTTCACTGGTAGCTTTGCTGTTCTCATTAGCACCTGTCCATATTTGTGGCAGATTTTTGTGACTGTCCCCTGCACAGTAAGAAGACGTACCCACTCTTGGTCCTTGTTTTCTACACTTAGAAAACAGTCATAAGTGAGTACATTAACATATCTTTGAATTGCTGAATAATAATAAAAAGATGTAAGCAGCAATTCAGAGGTGAGACAGAGCATTAAACACAGTGTTGTTGCAAGTTCTTGCCCTTTACCTTGACTGACCAAAACTAATGCAAATGCAAATAGTATTCAACAACTTCAAAGTCATACAAAGTCATGAAACAGTGAATATTACTAAATCACATTATGTTGGACAATATTACCACTAACTTTAAAACACAGTTTTGTCAAGGTGTTCCTTATTTGATGAAGTAAAACATCACAATTTGTGGGAATTTGGCCAAATTCCCCACTGGTATTTACCACTGTCAAGGATGACTTCCTGATCGTAAAGTTGGAAACTCCCAAATGTATGAACTCACTGCCTTCAAGTGAAATTCAATATGTTAACAAGAAGATAAGGTAAAAATAGAGATAAGAAAGCAGTATCACTCATCTGCATGTAAAAGAACCTGTTGAAGAAGACTGTTGTACCACATGTCATCTGAAATCTGAATTTCTCATCATACTTTGTATTTTGCCACTGTGCTAAAATGAAATTTCTGTCGAGTTAGAAATATATAAATCATGCTAATATTTAGTTCTAAATAGTTTTCACACACAGTCTTCACACATAGAAAGCCAAACGTTTGTACGTTTGTACACACACACACACACACACACACATACACAGGCAAGGTACAGCAAACACTTGCGCCCACACAGCCTCCAGCTTCATTTCTCTCTAAGTGATCCAGACACACAAAAAAACATTACATTTCACATGTACTTGAGCTGGAGCTGAGAGTAATCAAAGCCAAAGCCACCTACTCACCCACCAATATCTTGACACCTCTTTGTTTCTCACACTCTCCACTATTCAGCTGTTATTTCTCTCTCACACGCTCTCACCTACCGCCTCCCTCTATTCACCTCCTCCCTTCTCTCTCCAGCTCCAATTTATCAGATATACTGGCAGAGGATGACAAAAGAAAACACTGCCAAAACAAAACTGTACCAAAATGTCACCAATATTAGTAACATAACAAACTAACATTAATAACTTCTTTAATAAATGTCATTAACTAAGGAAAGAAATTAAATCTGTTGCCTTTTACACATGTAAGCAACCCTTCATTTTATCATCATTTATTATTTTGAGCTGTATTTGTGGAAACCTGGCAAATGTAAGTTCAATGATTTCTCTCATTTTTGGTCTCCACCAACTTCTGGTGGAACTCACCGGCTGGATGCTAACTTTGTCTGTTTTTTGATGCTAAGCATTTAGTGTATGGTGAGCTTATCTGAACTTTTTCACCAGAAAGAAGATTGATGAGAGGAGTGATAAGGCCTGAAAACAGTAAAGTAGCAGGGACATGAAATCAAAGCAAAGAGCCTAAAGATGCTAAAACACACTAGATTTAGGAGGATCTGCAGAGTTTGGTGGTACTTCACTGTGGCTTTGTTACTACAAGTGATGCATCTGAAATTACACATCATGATTTTTTATAAAAGTATTGAGGAGGGAAGTTTTACACATCAGTAATGTGTATTAAGTGAGCAACACAAAAGCAACGAAGCTTATTATATGTTTGCATGGCAATGACAATGAAAATGAATGAATTATGTGAATTATATGTATGAAAATGTTGAATTATTGTATTCATCATCTCCGTGCTGTTTTGTAGAGTTTTGCCCGGTCCAAATCAGGGGACTAAGGATAAAGGCTGATGTTTTATAAATTATAAAGCTCTCAGAGACAAAGGTCTGATTTTGGGGCTGTAGAAATAAAAACAATTTATCAAGACTCACATTTAATGAGATCGTAAACTGTTTCCAGATCAGTGCAGATTGGACTGTGTCATTTTGCTGGATTGTTGTGCTCTCTTGTTGTGTATGTTACTCTATATTGTATCACACCACACTGTATCACCTGAGGTGTTACATTGTATCATAATATATGTATGTATGCTAATCACAATTTCTCACTCCTAGTACTGATACTGAAACATGCTGTGAGGCTGTGTGTGCTCCTTTGTAGATCAGTTCAGGTCCACTTTTATTCAGACATGGCTGAGTGACATTATGGCAAATATTTTGTATTCATTCACTCTCTCTCTCTTCACTTTTCCTCCTTTCCCCCTCTCTTTACAACACACACACACACTCACTGCATTGTCTTCCAGGTGATGCCTCTGTGCGTTGTGAGCAGCTGGACCTGTTGCTCCAGTGGGGGGCTGAGTTTCGTCAGTCCTCATCCCAACAGCCTGCAGGAGAGAAGGTGCTGGAAGACCTGGTGGCCTTTGATGTCATCCTGGGAGACCTCAACTTTGATAACTGCTCTTCAGGTATGCAGTTGCTAGGGCTAAATGAATATATTTTGAACTAAGGATTTAATGTTATGCCAATCATTTCACCCTCCAGCAAGATGGAGGGCTCACCTCTGAATATCTCCTCCACCCTGATAATGTACAGGGCATCATTCGTTTTCTTTGGACCATCCAGAGTTATTTCACAGTGCCGCTGCTCACTGTTACATCAAGACAAAGAGGACAAAGTCTGTTATGTGACTGGCTGTTTGCTCATTCAGACCAAAGTCACAGCCAGCCACATACAATCCCGCTTGGGTTTCCGTGCATAAAGGATAAGGAGGCAGCGATCTTTCATCCTTTTCATTGGTGGTGGAATCAAATAACAAGCTGAAGCTCAACGTGGCTGCCCTTATCTACAGTTTAATACTGGTGTATTTACATGCATCAAGCTGTCAGGATTTACTCTCCAGATACGAAAAGTTAATCCTCACCTTCCAGTCAATGAGAATCTGCAAATTTCAGTGGCCTTACAACATGGCCACATTACTTGCATCATGCAGAAAAGTGTTTAAATGTGTCTAACAAATTAAGAGAATAATGATTTTAAAAAAAAAGAAAGAAACTAATGAATACAGTAAGCAATGAATACAGTAAGCAATGAAACTTGAAAGCCAGAGGTTTATAGTGTGCTTCTGATACAATGTTTACTACTACATGGGCTTGTATAATTAATTCATATAAATCGTCATAATTACATTGGATTTTTTTCCCTATTTAACCCCTAACAATAACTGCTAACAGAGGTTAAATAGGCATCTACATCAAAAAGAAAAAAATTCTGTTGAGGCAAGTATATATCATTTTTATTCAGATAAGAATGATCCACATTATTTGGCTGCCTGATCATCTAGGTTTATTTAGTGGTAGTTAATGAAAAAAGCATGAAACAGTCTAAAAAAAGAATCAGATGTGTTACTCTTTTGTAAATGTTGAAACTGAAACTGTGACTGTGTGTGTAAACCTGTACTTTATGCATGCTCTTGGGTTTTTCCAGAGGACAAGCTGGAGCAGCAGCATGCACTTTTTACCCAATACAAGGACCCATGTCGCCTGGGGCCAGGGGAGGACAAACCATGGGCTCTCGGTAATAACACAACCACAAATCCGCACAAGCAGTCCCATGTTCCCCTGGGAATGCAGTCAAACATCACATATTCTGCAGCTCTTTATGCACATAAACATCATCATCATATATGCAGGCATTCACAGATCAAAACTCAGTGAAAATATACATCAGTGGCACAAACTAATCCTTAAATGTGATGTTACATTACATTATGAAATGAAGGGATTACTGTATACTCGTAACCTCATTGACGAGAAAGGTGGTGATCCATACAGCGCATGCAGAGCTGCCTCTAATCTGCCTCTGTCTGGCTAAATCAGGATGCGCCTACTGTGTGAATTAAAATACACCCAGTACAGCGTGCTGATACATGGGCATTAGTGACGTAAAGACTGGAGGGTTTTGGTCTGGATGTGAAGTGTTATTTAGGCCAGTGGTATTTCGGGGACAGTGTGGGCAGGACAGAGTGAAAGGGCTCGTTTAGAGAAGGGCTTATTTATTTGGAGAGGAATATTTTGCGCGGTGAGCCATAGGAACAGATCTGCGCCTCCCTGTTGGTCGCTATTAGATAGGAGGGGAAGATGGAATCAAAAACAGAGGACTGGATCAATGAATCAATGAATGAAAGGAAAGAAAGATTCCCATTTCATCCCATCCCATCCCATTTCATAAAGCTTATCCAAGAAGATTAGACCTAAATGGATACAATAGCAAGCCAAAAAAGGCAGGCAGAGAGCCAGGCTGCCAGCTATTGTCAGATGTTTCACTGACCCACCATGTGTTGATAGATTTCATCAAATGTGCCAAACTCTGAGAGCGAGGGGAGTCTTGCCAACCACCCTTGCTGACCACCCAAATGCACAGACAACTTGCTAGTCTTGTGCCGCATTCAAGTCACGTGGGAATTACAGCTTGTCTGGGATCACTTGATAGTTAAAAAGCAGCGACATGAAAGTAAAATCTTATGATTGAAGCTGCGAGAATTAAAGGTTTCAGTAAAGATCTCGTGCCGTTGATCATCTTGTACACTCATAAGTGACATGGCCCCTTTGATGAGTTCGTGTTTGAAGGCAGATTAAACATGTCAGCCACAAACCAAAAACCCAACAAGTGTAGCAACTGTATACTTCCCATGTATTTTAGGCCTTGTGGTCAGAATTGGTGCGAAAGAACATTTATTTTCTTCCCCACACGTATGCTACAGCTTGTTGGTGATGCCAAAATTTATGAGGAGAGAGAAACTGAGGCTGTGTTAACCAACTGAAAGAGGGACTCTCATGTGTATCTCCACTTTCCCAAACGAGCTGAAAGTAGCACAGAAGATAGGCAGCAGCCAATCTGTGTAGCTGAGCGTGGCTGCCTAACACCTCACCATCTTTGTTTCAGTGATCTAAAACCTTCTCTTAGACTTGTGAAAAGTGCCGGCTGTGCATCAGACGCCTGGCTTTCATAAGAGCTTGTCAATTGACTGGAGTAACTTCTGAGTGCTGCTCTCTTCATGTGGCGTATTTTAAACGCATTATCCACCCTGCATCCTCACATCCTTATTGTCAGTAGGATCTCTATATGCCCATCTCTCTCGGGCTGTTACATTTCACTGGTTGATGACAGTGGATTGTGGTCTGAGGACCATAAAGGTGGAGATATACGCTCCCAGAACAGTATCTGCTGACGCCCACTTTGCCACACTGAAAGAAGCCAAGCTGTACTTTTAGAACAGCTATACTCTAAGGGAGAAGCTGGTCGTCATAGTGATGGGAAGGATTATAAAGCATACAAACGCACAAAAGATAGTGGTGACCATACTTGTATGTATGTTGCTGCAAATGAAAAACATGGAGTGAAGCTGAAAGGTCAGTTCATCTGTCTGAGTATTTGTCCCAACAATTGCACAAAACGTGACCCAGATTTCCATTCCACTCCTCCTGTCTCACCTCAGAGGTTTCGTGTTGTGCAGTACTGAGAGCAGGCAGTTGGTAAAGTCAGAATGTGAGGAATGTGAGGGAAAGAAATTGCGCATCTTTTGAAGCTTGGATCATCACTTTCAGAAGGTTCCACTTTCTCGCTGTCAAAGCAGCGCTTTTACTGTACCTTTGTCAGCCTTTCACTGGACTGACAAAAGTTCTCACCAGGCACTAGTGGGATACAACTGGTAGTTCATCCACAAAGTATAAGCAGAATGAGAGAAAGCGTAAAAAGTGGCTCTTCCTTTACCTCCTTCACATGGTTACTTTCCATATTGATGGAGAAACAAGGACGAGAGTGGACTTGCCAGTTAAAATGATTTAAAATGTGTGAGTGTGTCTGTGCCATGATGTGTGTAAATGTGTCATTCAACAGGTACTTTACTGGACCCCAGTGGCCTTTATGACGACGAGGTCAGTTCACCTGAAAGTTTACAGAAGTAAGTCTCACACACACATACATAAAAATTGACTCACACAGTCATTCCCAGGAGACGTACAAGATCATTTCCCACACCATGGACATGAAGATCAACCTTTATCTTAATCAAAAGTCTTAAGCCCAAGACTTTTGAGGTTCAGAGGTTTACTTTTTGCCTCGTCACTACTGTGGGTCTACATACACACATGCACACATATTTGTCCCACTATACTTGTAAGCTCTTGGTTCACTAATCACATCTTGACATAAACACCACTTAAATCCTTACAGAAAAAACAGGAGAACACTGTTATTATCTTTTAACTCCTAGTCAGAAGTTGACCTCCTCTTTTATCACTTTCTGTGACCTGTGTTTGGACTTCGGAGCTGCGTCCATTGTCCTCTTGTGTGTCCGTCTCTCCATCTAAACTTCAGCATACTGATCTTTTCCCGTCACTGTGTGCCTCTTTCAGAGTGATGGAGAACGAGGAGGGCAGGAAGGAATACCTAGTGTTCCCTCCCAGTAAGAGCCAGTGTCCCGCTAGCAGTCAGAAAGGGAGGAAGATCCCACTGAAAGGCAACGGACGCCGAATTGACTACATCCTCTACAGCGATGAGGGCCTGCAGCAGGACTGGAAGCTGGTATGGTTTAATAGAGGATTACACAAAAATGACATAAAATCATTGTCTCATCCCAAATTGTCTCAAATTAAAACCAGAAATGTAAATCCATGAACCCCGTGACATCCAGTTTTCTCATTTTCTTTCTTTAAGTAGCTTAACAGAATACTTTGGGGAAATACTATGGGTAAATTAGCTTATTCTCTTATTTGCTGAGAGTTTGATGAGGAGAAGTTAGGTCAAACTTTAGACAAACGACATGAGTTTGTAATAACTGCCTTTTATGTAGCTTTAAAATGTTTAGTTTTTAATTATTTACATTTGATGGCATTAGTTGATCCACAAGTGTAAAGTCAGACATAAAAATGTAATGTGAAATATCTTTAAATCCAACAGTTGATAGTATTGTGGTAATTGACGTATTCTTAACCAATGGTTCTCCAGCTTTTTGGCTTGTGGCCCCTGTTGTCACGGATTGCAAATGTCTACTGGTTCAAGTGAGCAATTTACCTTTATCTAGTTAATAAATTAACAAAAAAAAAAGATTTTAGGAAAAAAGAAAACATAAGCATATTATAGTGAAATCACTGAGTTTCCATTCACAGAAGCTTAGTGCAAGAACTGTGCCATTGTGTGCCATTTTCACTCGAGCAGGGTAGAGATCTGCCTTATTCTGCCCTGATTCATTTCCTAGCAAAACTTTGTTCCCTGAGCCATGTAAAACATAACTGGGTGCCAGTGAAATGATCTCATGCCACAGGAGATTGTTTGACTTGTTAAACAGATAAAAGACATAACAGAGAGAGAGAGAGGAGAACAATGAAACACAACAACACAAACTGAGGAGGAGAGGAATGAGGATAATGCTGTCATGGCTGTCTGTCTGTGCGAGGGATTGGAGAGGATTGGAAAACCAAATGACTTCATTTACATAGAACATCTTTCACCTTCCCTCTCCCCGTCTGATGCCGCTTCCTCTCTCAAACCACAGCCACCTGATGCCACCTTGTGCCAGAAAGTAGTTACTGTAATAGTAGTTAATGTCATTTCACCTGACACTGAGTGAAACTGAAACTGATCAAATATACTGTTCTTTTGTTCCTCTTATACAGCTGTCACATTTCTTTAGATATCAAAACTCATTAAAATAAACACGTGTCTATTCTGCTGCCGTATATTTAATTTTGGAGGACACGTGAGAGCACTGAGCAAATAGCAAATCTGGTTTTGTCACTTGAGTAAACTGGTACCACCAGTGGCTTTATGCAATATTTATTATCAAGTAGTAGTAAGTAGTGTTGATAGTAGTAGTATATGTACTTTAATTGTGGGGCCAACTAGTAGTAAAAGTAATGTTATTTTTGGAGGGAACACTAATAGCAGTAGCAGCAGAGGTAAAGTTTCATCTGCAGCAAAAAGTATGTAGATAGTCCACATGCCTTTTGGTCTAGTTTTTTTCTCATGGTTTGGACAAGTCCCTTTATTTTATTACTTTTGGGCATGTAGCAGTTGGAATAGCAAAGGGATGGTGATGTTTTACTTCATCCTGCCTTTATTTAAGCACTTAAGACCAGTCAATTAAGTTTTAATAAATGGGGTATAAACACTATAATGTAATTAAATTAGAAACAGTCATATGGACATTTTTGCTAATGTATAGTGTGTGTCAGCAATTTGAATTTGTCCTATGAAGACACATTTTATATTATTACAGCTGTTTTTGCTTTCTTTTTTTTGTATTAATGTTAATGTTGTTTTGTGATCTAAGGGATCTGTAACAATTGTTTTTGGTCATGTGAGTTGTTTTCAGCTTGTCAAATCAGTTAATGCATGTGCATGTCAAAGTGCTGCAGAATAACAGGAAGCTTGTGATGATTTAATGACAGCCCGCTTCTCGTCCTCCTGCAGGAAATCGAGGAGTTCAGCTTTGTCACCCAGCTGGCTGGCCTCACTGACCACCTGTCTGTGGCCATGCGATTGGCTGTTTCCACCGGGGAAGAAGAGCCTTAGATTGGCCACCTGAGCTTTTTTAAAATACTGCCATGGAGGAAATGCAGACGACCAGGAAGAAAGGAAGAGATGAAGAGTTTACAGATATGGAGCTGCTTGAGAGAGACAAAATGCTGTTCTACAAGAGGATTGAAGGGAAAGCAAAATGGACGGATGAATCCCTGGAGAGCTCAGTGGATGAATGGATATAAAGAAGGTAGATGAGAGCAGCAGCAGAGGAGTCATGTGAAAGAGAAAGAACCTGGAGGGGAGAGATAAGCAGAGAAATACAGTTTAGAAAGCCAGAAAGATACTCATCTTTCTGGGTAAACCACCCACACATACACACACACACACACACACACACACATATACACACAACTGACGGACGTTTTGACAGTTGAATATCGCCAGGCCTCTCCACTCTTCTCCTCCGGTTGAGCTGAATTCAGAGGGTTTTATTTACAGTGAATTGTTTCATGTAGCCAATTTACACACACTCCTTTTATTGGATCTGTTTTAGCTGTAGTGTAAGTATGATTTTTTATGATTCTACCTTCAGGGACAGTTGGATCCTCATTCTTTAGTGACCGTGTATACAAGGAAAACACATGATTTAAGAGATGAGAGTGAAGCGTACAGATACTGACTGGCCTTTACGCTGACCGTCTGTGTCCTTGTGTTGTGCTCCTTCCTGAAAGGCTATTGGTCAGTTCCGCTGTCAGTCATTCACCTTACTACTCCCACGTCAGTCCCAGGAACCTCAACAAGTGTCTTTTTTTTCTAAAAAACAAACAAACAAAAAAAAACAAACAAAAACTAGTCTTTCTAAAAGGATTAAAATAATATGATAAGATTTCTATTGCCGCCACACCACTTTTTATAGGGAGATGAAATGCCTGTTTATTACTATATGGTATGTTTCTAAAAAGAGATATTGTATAAAGGGATATGACAATGGAGAGAAAAAAAAGATGTTTGTTTGATGCAATGCAATGCTTTTAGCATGTTTTTCAGCCATGACTGGAAATGTGGAAATGTAATAGTGGAAACTGAGGCTTTGCTGATGCATGATGGGAAACGGTGTCAGTTTACAACATTAATATAGCGGCTTGATACACTTGCTTGCTTGAGTCTGGCTGCTTGACGAGTCGAGAAGCATTTTGTCCCGAACACACTTACTGTATGCCGGTGTGACATCTGTGCATGTGAGACTCCACCATGCTGATGACATTTAACACATATGGAGGAATGCACAAAAACACACTGAGGACTTATATAAAGCAGGCACACAACTATACACATCCTGTTCAGAGGGCATTCAGGTAACATACCCTCTGGTGGCCATATTGGAAGTCTTCATGTGACTTGGCTGTCTTTGAGAGAGCAGATATTGTGAGCTTGTTGGCTAATAAACCTCTTTAGCTATCTGGTTAGTGAGCCATCACTGTCTTGTAAGCACATCTAGTTTGTGCACTAGTTAACTTCCAGTACACAGCCTGGTGTTTGGTTTGAGCGCAGTCAGTTGTCCAATAGATCACCATGATGACAGCCATATTGTGACACAACTGCAAAACCTCATAACACAGAAACGTTTTATAGACCTACAAGCCGCACACACACACCCTGTTCAATATGCCAAGTATACCTAAAGACATTTTATAAAGCTCTAAACAAGCCTGAGACAGCCCACCCACAAACATACAGAATTCAAATAGTGCAAAGGCTAACGAATACAGACACACAGCATACCAAGTACACAAATACATAAAGTAATGTAATACTTAACAGCAAAACAACTTTAGGGGTTTTCAGACTGAAAGCAAAACAAATATAAAGTCATCCACCCAAGTAATAAATGTTAAAACTTAGGTGAAAACTTTGCATTCATCCCAACACTCCAGTTCATGAACAAACAGAGGTGAGAAGAAAAGGAGAAGGATCTGTTTGAAAGTAACAGAAAAATCATATCTTACCAACAGCTAACATCAGTACAGTCTGTGTGTGGCTGTTCAAGGCAAATTGAGACAAACAGCAATCACATTCGTACAAACAGCACAGGGCAAAAATTTGCTTTGCATTCAGTCTGAACACACCTCTGTCTGCATATTACACTCTACTGCTGGTGGACAATATACTGAGGCACGCCATTGCAGAGAGGACAACCTTTGGAATCATAATAATGCTATTATAGCACATTAGCATTAAACTCTCCGTCTATCACAGACCCACATGGACCATGCTGTCAAACAGGAACTAAAACTTTGTGAAGAGCAGTCAGTGTAAGTGTTAACAGACCCGTGCACCCCCTGTAGACGTAGACCTGCTGGCCATGGTCCTCTCTGTGAGCACATGCTATGTTGAGTGATAGATCAGTACCATATGAGATGAGCTGATCTCTATGGCCTCCCAATCACTCAACAGCATGTACGAGTTAGCAGGAAACTCCAGATCAGCGATTTAGCATCATGGGAACACATGGATCACACCGGTGTCCATGTTGGCATCAGTTTACATGGGTCTACTACCAAAATCATGCTGTATATTACTTTCAGAGATGTGTGTGGACCTCACTAACATAGAAGCATGTTTCTCTGAATAAAACATGCATTACAGTAACAGTTTAGGTTTTCAGATACTGTTTGATTTCCACGGTCTGCACAGTGAGCGATGTTTACAGTTTTTTGACTTGCCGGCATGTTTCTTGGCACTAGAGAGGAGCTTTTAAAGTATCAGTTTCCACACAGATGAGTGTGTGTGTGTGTTTGTGTCTGGGCAGCTCGTTGTGTTCCTTTTTATAAATACAAATGTGCAAATTGGGTTTCGCTGAACACACTGTGATGAAAGGGAACACGGGACAGACAGTACAGTGTGAGTTTACAGATGTGGTTCCAGGAGTATACATCCTACTGCTGTGAGTGTGCGACTGTGCGACTGTGTGCAAGAGAGAGAGAGTGTGTGTGTGTGTGTGTGTGTGTGTGTGTGTGTGGTAAGTCTGAGTGAATGCAGGAAACACAAATTGGTTGTTCTGTTATGTTTGTTCAACTGTCATTTTTGGTTACAGTATGAGTCCACAGGTCACCTGGCTGATCCGATTCTGACTCACATTATTAGGATTATTATGACTAGTATATTACTAAAGTTTGTATCTGTGCTTTTTTCAGTTCAAGATTTACCATGTTTTTTTTCTTAGGTTGACTCTGTGTCAGGCTCTTTTACAGATCACCAGTCAGTCAGTGAGATCAAATGCTAGAATATGTTATTTACTTGGTAAATTGTCATGTAAATACACTCTAGATCTATAGTGAGTAGTGAGTGAAAGGTGCCACAGTTTCCCGAAGAGTCTTTCTCTTTGCGTAATAAGTTATGGTATGGGTGGAGGACAGAGGTAGCCGTGATAAAGATGAATTTAATTACCTTTACATTTCAACTGTCCTATTACACAACACCTGAATACTGCAGAGTAATTTGTGGAGAGTAACAGACTGTGTTGATTTTAAAGGTTGGAATATGGAGGTTATTAATTTTATCATGTGGAGTCTGTTTTGTTTGGCTGATTTTTCTGTGTTTGTATTTTTGTATATTTTTAATAACAGTATGAAGAAAGTGGCACAGAAGCTGGTTGATTAACGGTGAAGGTGTAAAGTGTTGGCTTGTGTTGTTGTATGTCCGTGGTGAGCCTCACCCCTCATACAGGAGGGCTATGTGGTGTGACCCTGACATTTCAGCCACTTAGGCGCTCATCAAATTAAAAATGGGAGGAAATGGGAGCTCATCAGATGGTATACAATTTTCTTAACTATTTCATTTCTATCATGGAAGGAAAGATATTCCTCATTGCCAAAGTAAATCATGGTATTTTCTACTTTACACTGGCTTAACGTCACTATTTTTCGGCCATAGCAGTTGCTGAAAGGATCAGTTACCACACTAACAAATGTTATAAGTGACTGAAATGTCTGGGTCCTATCACGTAGGCATCTAGGACCATGATCCATGGTACGACGGCTCTGGGTGAGGACTAGGTGCTGTCAGTATCTCCACAGAGAGTGACAGTGTTTCATGGTAAATGGGAAGCACCACAGTGTTTGCAGAACTCTCATCTGCCTCGTGATATTTTTGCTGATGCCAATCAAGCAACCAGAATTAACATGTCAGAGCCTCTGAATTATTTCTAAGTATTCAGTGGCCCTGTGTGGAGCTACACTCTGGCCACTCGGACCCCCTGCAGTCTCAGTAGCGTGACCAAACACAGCACAGGCTGACCTGAAGGAGAGAAGCAGGAGAGAACTGCTGTGGAGTAGATATCACACCCCAACGTGGGTTCTTTTTCTCACCTGAGCCTTTTCTCAAATCATTATCTGAACAGTGTCATTGATGGAATTCAACAAGGAAATGAGATTTTCCTGATGGTCACCTAACTTCTTATGAGATGAGAATGTAGATACCAAAATAATCCATGTATCCCCAGTGCTGAATGCAAACACAGATATGACGATGATGAAGATGATGATAAAAAATAAGGATTCTAAAGACTAAAACAGAGCAGAAAACGTCCATCAAACATGTGCGCACATACATATTTACACTAACAGGTCACTTTGTCTTCTCTGCCTAATTAACAATGCATTCTAACTAATAATCAGCAGGAATCCTGCATTATTTTGGTGTCTATAATCTGAAGTAAGCCAACCAGTGGGTGAATTGTCAAATCTCTGTTATTTTGTAATATTTCTGATCACCTATCACTGCCCCCCTTGTGTCCACATCAGGTTCAGGACAGAATAATTCTGCAGTAGGCCGGGGAACCAAAGGTCCGAATTGAGCTCTAAGCTTTTGTAGCTGCTGTATGTACTGTAATAATGCTTCAGGCTTGTAGTTTCAGTAGAAGTGATGCCTCACTATCCTTTTCTGGTTTGATTTTCTATAATTTGTCTCTGTTCATGTTTTTCTAATTGATTTTTGTCTTTGAATGGGGGGTGTTTTTCGATTGGGTCATCTAGCTTGATCTCTGTAGTGTGGCTGGGGGATCAATAGCTTTTCTCTTTCTAAGCTTCTTCAACAAACTGCTTATTTTCTTCTGCTTTTTTAAAAAACAAAGGAGTTTTCCCTCTTCATCTGTGTCTTTGGGTCTTTATTTGAGCTCTCGGCATTCAGAGTCACTCACTGGGCTGCAGTCAAATAACAAGCTAATATAACCACCAACTGTGACGTGAAAAGTAGTTCTGCTGACTGAGTTAGTGGTTAGTGGGAGCACTGGTTGACCCCACGTTTCAAGTGAAAGGGCACCATAGACCTTTTTTGGTATTTGAATACAACATAGAACACAGACCAGAAATAAACTTCAGTCAGTCTCTCTTAAAGAGCAAAGCATGAGGAAGTGAAAGAAGCATGTAAGGAGTGCTTCTGCTTTGGATGAACAGGGGGAGAAATCTTGCATTCAAATTTACATACGGTGCTCTGCCAAGTGAGAAAAACTCCCCT
Source organism: Scortum barcoo (assembly GCA_023238725.1). Lineage (NCBI taxonomy): Eukaryota > Metazoa > Chordata > Actinopteri > Centrarchiformes > Terapontidae > Scortum > Scortum barcoo. Next base: position 26,736,886 of record CM041536.1, on the reverse strand, counting down.
CACACTGAAACTAAAGACAGATTAGCCTTTATGATGCAACAACACAAAAATACACACAAACAAAATGTCCCAGGGCTTCATTTATTTTCCAAATGATTCCCAGTACAAGTGAAGTACATATTAACAGCTGTGAGTTGAGTCTATAATGCAAGTGTGTTAAGACCAAAAGCAACACTGCTAGTTTTTAAAGCTGGACTAGCCTGTAGTATTACATGAACAATAACTGTGTATAATGTCAATTTATTGTGTCACTGCTATTGTGTCAAAGCTCACTGCTTTGGTTCTGCTTTCACAAACCTTGTTTTCATCTTAAGACAGTTATTGTTAGCAGTAAAGAAGGTCTTAAAACACACTGACCTCTACCTACCAGCACCAGACTGTAGACAGATAAAGTTAAAGAGTGGCTGGTGAGCATTTTGTAGCATTTAGCAGCCGATGAGCTGACCAGAAACACAACCTCAAATAAATGCTTATGACATAAAGGATTGTGTCTGCTGGATGATAAAATAAATAAAATAAAGGACCCATCCAGCTCGTCAGGCTGCTGCAAGGTGTGTTCACATATGACTTGTTACTCTTCTGGAGCATATAATTTATACAGCTCTTCCCATCTACTTTAAAAAAGATATTTCAGTGTACATATCAACAGATTTAGTTGTTCCACATTTTTGGGATTGTAATCCCTTCAAATGAGATAATGTCTATTTATGAACGCACTTCACAGGTTATTGTCTTAGTGTTGATATTGGTTACAAGCAGTTAAACCCAAAAATCATTTTTACACATAATATTATTTAATTTTAAGGTTTTCACTGGCCTGAGGAAGTGAACATGTATTTTACAAGAAAAAAAAACACATAAGAGATGACATAAAGGTTGCATCTGTGACTTAGTTGAGTTGGAAAATATATCCATTTAATGTAGGCTATCATGACACACAGCTGGGGATCCCAAAAGACCAAAAGTCCATAGTCCAGAAGACTATGAAAAAGAAATTTCTATCCACGTGTTAGTAATATAATTGTTACTGTTATGCAGTAGACCTGGTGAAAACCCTCAAGAATCCCCAGACTGGTTTTCCTGCTGTGCAGATCGGCCTCCATTGGAATGGCTGTTATGTTGAATGCCAGTCAAACAAGTTATTCAACCATTGCTGCCATGACACACACAATTGAATCTTTGGAAATCTCAGATAAAATTTTTAGTATTAGAGATATATTTCCACATATGAAGTTTAACATTTTGATAAAAAAAAACTTTGTCTTTTTAAATGAATTAGATTGAATTGCTCTATCTGCTATCAAATATCTATTTAAGCCTAGTATATTCTAACCCATCTGAACACACACATTGTATACTATCACTGGATTTCCTGACTTCTTTTTTACCATTCAGTGGATTTGTTCATGTAGGTAATAACAGATTTTTAAGGTCAGTCACACTTTAGCCTCACACATATGTGAGCTACTGCAGCACACACAGTAAAAGGTCAGTAAAATAGAAAGGAAAGTACTGATGAGTCACTCTCACATTCACGGGGAAACTACGTTTGAAAAGACACTGAAGGGACCATCAGTCATAGGGTTCATCATTAATCACTTGTTTAGGGAAGTAGAAAGAGGACACACATGAAACTGCTTACACCCACGGCAAACACCTAGAACCACATAAAGGCTACTGATTCGAACACGTCATGTGAAATCCCAAGGGTCTTCCCCATGCACTTCTGGACTGTATAAACGTGACAGCAGATGGACACACAGGTTCACACAGCAGTGAGAACAGGTTGATACGGCTCAACTGAGACTTTGACCGAACTGTTATACTCCCACCAATCAGGATGGCTGCTCCTCGTCTCGCTCTCTCTGTGTTCGTGCTGCTGCTGGCTGTCATCACTCTGAGTGAAGGTAAGGAGGCATTCAATCAGTGTGTGAGAGAGGGGAAGATGTAGTGGATTTGAGTCAGCCCAATCTATAGTCTGTAGAATTTATCAAAGTCCACAGTACAGAATTTAGCTGCTGTAGTAAACTGTAAATACATAATGTGAGCTCCATATAATAAAAGTATTATTCAGTATTTGTTTTGAACAATGGCTCAAATGACCATGTGTAGTATGACAGAGGTCACTCAAACCCAGAGAGACCCATCACCAACTCTGCAGTTCCTGTCAGCTCTACAGAGCTTTTTTTAGCCTCTTTAGGCTCACTGAATTGGTTTCACAGGCTGCTACTGTACTGTTTTTAATTTTCAGCAACAGCAAGCAGCTCTGATGAACTACGGCACACTACTTGCCCAGCACCAAACAGCAGACAGACAACAGTTACGAGCTGTTACTAACATAACAGAGCTGAAACAAGTGTGACTTCCAGACTGAAAAAAAACTACGAATGCAGGGCTAATGGTTGATTTGATGGATCCAGCACTATGTACGCTACTCATCTGAGACGCCAATCTTATTTTTAAAGAGAAAAGCGGCCATAGAATATAAGAAAATATTAAAGTGTTAACTTGTATAGACTGAACAGCTTACTTTCTTCAGTTGAATCTGTCCTGATTGAATTCAAACAGCACTAATCAATAGTGTTTCCATGTAACAATGGAACATCTGAGCAATGGCACAATCTCTCCAGCTAAAAAAAAACAACAGCATCAGATTTTCGCCTCATGCCGGCCCACAGGAAATTAAAAAAGGGAACAAAAATCAATCAAAACAATTGGATGACGTCTATGAGTCTGTGTGTTTGTTGTTAAGTTCTTCATTTCTTTGTGTGTGTGTTGGTAGGTCTGCGGGGTCCTGGACCAAAGAAATGCTGTTTCCGCTTCCATGAGAAGCAGGTGCCTAACGACAGAGTGGTCGGCTATGTGAAGACCAGCCAGCGGTGCTCCAACACCGCCGTGTTGTAAGTACTCGGTCCCAGAGGAATACATCACCAGCATCACTGTATCTACTCATGAATGCGCTGACTGTCCTCTATGTGTGCTCTCAGGCTGGAGACAGTGGCCGGCCGTTACCTGTGTGTGAGACCTTCAGTCGACTGGGTGAAGGACCTGATGAGCTACCTCGACACCAAGTCTGTCCCAGGAAAGACGTCCAACGTGTAACCATGGCGACACCATATCTGCTATCAGAGCCTCCAGAGAACAAAATCAAGCCAGTTAACGTGCCTTGATGCTGCAACCATTGCAATTCTTTTCATATTGACATTTACACCATTACACCTTTATATATTTTATATTGCTAATAATGTTCAATTTTAGTGTATTGGACAAGAGGAATATTTTTGCTTAAAATAACACTCAAATTCCAGCCGTTAACACTGTGAGCTATTGTTTTATTGTGATTTGAATTGACTTACAGAAAAGACATTCACTGTAAAAGAGCAATGCCTCCCAACTCCACTTGTTCAGTAGAGTATAAGCTATGGGTTACCCCACTCTTTCTACAACAACCCACTGTGGGTTACATAAACTAAAGTGACGATGGTTTTTTGCTATTTAGTGTTTTGAACTGAGTTATTCGTGCAGATGAGTGATACAATTTGATAAATGAAATATTTAATTCTTTATGCTTATGCTACTAATTTGATTAACTTGAATAAAGCAAGTCAATATGTCAGTCTTTGGCCCTGTGGTTCTCTCTGTTCTACATATTCTGGTGATTGTTTAAAACTTACCATCTGTTTTCCCCTTTTTCATATTTCATAAATGTGTGTGTGGAACTATAAATGCTGAAGAGGAGACACAAAAAGAAGTTGAAACATGTTCTTCATGTTATTCACCTCACACTGTACTGAATATAATTTAGTGTTTTAAATCCACATTGACAAACATACACATTGTATATAGATTTATCAATTATTACATATGTTTTATATTTTAAAAACATGCTGCTCACATGTAAATATTCAATGTGTTACATTTTTGCAACGTCACCTACAATTACATTTGGACTACAGCGCAGGAGTTACACAGATGCAGATGACAGTTGTTTTCTTTGCCACCAGAGTGCGCTAATGGACCATATAGTGTCATATCTAAGCAACTGCAGAGAGCTGATCACAAGTACATGTAAACATGGGGACTGTTCACCTCAGAGTGGGCTGAGCAATGAAAGAAGTTCTCATCAGGAGCTTTGCCTTTAATGTCCCTTCCAGTGATGACTTGATGATATGAAAGATACACAAAAGAGATGGAAGGAAAATAACTGACAGAGATATTTCAAGAGCTACCAAAGAATTTCTGGCCTCCTTTGGTTGATGGGCATGGTGTCTTACCGCTCGTCTCACAGACACACTTCTCATAACTCAACTTTTCACTCTGGAACTCTTATCACATTGATTTAGATATTAGCAGAAACACTTGAACAATGAGATAAGAACGAGGACCGCAAAAAAAAAAAACCTGTATCTTATGACATTCAGCACTAAACCACCAGTACAGCCTACACAAATCATGGGTTATACGGGGGAATACTATTACACTGCTAAAGTATGTCATGAAAAAAAGACTCTCAAAGCTTTGTCCTAAGTGTTCCCTTATTATATTTCTGGTAAGCCTACATTTCAAAGAGGACGCACAGTTCATTTCCTTTATTCAGTGACCGGTGTTGGTCATTGTTTAGTTGCACTATTCACAGCAGTCTTTGAAGGCAGCACATTTTTGCATGCAGCACTTGAAGGCCTCACACTTGCGTTCAGAGACGGTCACGTTTGTGTTTGACCAATGAGGAGGTGGAGCCCAGGCTCACACGGGTGCGTCAAGTTCGCCGGACACACCCCGCAACAGACCGGAAAATAAGATGACTATGAAAATAAGAGTCATAACAGTACAGCACTTCTTTAATTGTTCTCTGAAAAGCTGAAATACGGTAGTTGAGTTTTTTGTTATTTTGGCCTTGAAAATCAAACAGTTTTAATGTCCTTAACATAAATCAAGCACAGCTGTTCTGTGTATTTTCTCCCCCTGTGTTATTGTTGTCAGACGTTTGACGATACAAAAGATACCGGTGTCGTAATGCATTTCGTCTTATTCTGAAATTGCAAACCGGATGTTGACTGTTTAAATCCCGCGTCTTTACCTCATCAGTAAAAAACGGTCGTCGGAGCATTTTTCTTCACTGAGCTGCATCAGTTCGTAGTAACCATCAGCGGCCATATGTAATTTAACCTCATTCATTCATTTCCAGGCGCACTTTGACTCTTTTTGTTTCCACCAAACGGAGGTTTTTTTATGGTGGAGAGCTGCGTGTGTTAGTCTGGGCTCCGTCTTTCCACCGGTTGTTGTCGGTGTGTGTGTCGGTGTCTGTCTGCAGGCTGGTGGTGACCTAACGATGATCGAGCGACCAGACACTGCGGTCCCCAGCATCGCTGTAAGTCACTTTGTCTTCCTAATACACCAATATGCAAGAGCTGATAACACTGTTTTTTCAGCGGGATAATGAGTGGAAAGCTGTTCAGTTTATCCACCCTAACCGTTTCATTTTGCTGACTTTACAGATGTGGTTAAACCGCACACCAAACTCCGTCATCAGTCTTCCTTATTAAGCATATTTTGCATGCCTACAAGAACATATCGTTGACTAAAACATCACGCACACTTTCTGACAAAGCAATGTAGTCCACTGATAACTTCGGCATTGATCAAACAACATGTATTTTAGTAAATGCCATCTTTAAAAACGAATCACGCCTCCCACCCACCTCGGTGTAGCTTTACCATGTCATGTACGTTTATTGCAATAGATTGTGTGTAGTGGATAATACGTTTGCTTAACTTACCTCTTGGACCCCATTAACAAAGAGATTAGCCTATAATGTTGTGTTTTCATCGTGGGTCATCTGAATGGAGGCTGGTGTGATTAGTGACCATCCTGGATCAGGAGGACGTGGTCTGGACTGGATTAGAGCTCGCTGCAGTCCAGACAGAGATGTGCGACAGTAAAATCTGGTTGAGACGTGTTTTCAGTGTCACTAGTACTAATATGTAATTGATTAAAATCTCGATAATAATCAGCCAGCGAGCAAGCTACGATGGCCTGATTTTATGCTTTGAGTATCACAGCCTACATGAGATTAGCTCTCCCATTCCAAACTCCCTTAAGAAATCCCACAGTTAAGACCTCGAGCATTATAAAACAAAAACAAAAAACAATTTCATGAAGTAAAACATTGGTTTGTAGACTATATATATATTTGACAGTAGTGCCTGAATCATTTACAACGACAGACATTAAACCCTGTTCCCCAAATTACACATACCTTACCAGGCAGGATGGATCCTGTTGGTTGACCACATCTGGCTTGCTTTTTTTTTAAGGCTTTTTACACTGACACTTACATTTACCCCTGAGTGATTACTCCTCACACAACACAACACCCACATTGTGTTTGTGCTGTATCTGTTTGTGTCACAGTCTGAGGTGACTGGCAGTGACTTTCTTTGACATAACACCAAGTGGGTGGGCATACACAGTGTGCATCAGGAGAGATGGAGAGATAGAATCAAGGAGCAGTGAGCACAATGTCCTTACTGCCAAAAATAACATCAGACAGAAATAACTGCGCCACTGTTTTCCAATGGTTTCAGCCCTCCATCTGCAGTGTTCAGGGATGCAGTATTTATTCCATAATTAATATTTCATATGTAAATTAAATTAAAGTTTAAAGCAGCTGATGTAGCAGTGAGTGGGCCTCAGCATCAGCTGCTGAATGCATGAGGGTGGTGGACTTGGCAATACAGATGATCTCAGTGAACCAGGCAGCTACTATCACCACTGGGTGGACTGGGGGAGGGGTTACTATCATCAGCACAGGCTGACTAGCCTTCCTCTCTCTCATCCCCCATTACTTCCCTCTTTTAGTCCCGTGTCCGTTTTTTCTCTGTTAGTCACTTTCTTATTAAAAAGAACCATATTAATCATCATATGTTAATGCACAAAGGTCAACTTCTATGATGGCAGAATTACTGTTAAGATGTGAAGCAGTGTTTCTTGTATACAAACCCGATTGTGTGTTCCAGATACAAGGTCCCTTTAAATGAAAGCGTCTTTCATTCATACTCACATGAACATGCGTATTGTATGTTGATGCATTCACACCAATTCACTCATCCATGCACAGTACACACACACACACACACACACACACACACACAGACAGCCTGACAGCCTGCACTAATAATCTCTTCCCAATAGCTAAATGGTCAAACCAGTGTGTTACATTATCGGTTACCCACCATGCTGCCACAGGGAACGGGACGGACCATCGTAGGTGCCACCTTATGTAACACTTACTAACTGCGTACTCACATACACACACACACACACAGAACTTGAGTGTGGGTGGCTCAAACATGGAAATGGTGGAAAGTGCTTCAGGCTTGTTCAGAGTAGTGAGGCTTGCTGTCGAGCTGCATACATCACAGAGTATTGACGAGGCAAATAGATTGTTTCCTTTTCTTTTCCCACATTCTGCTTGTGTGTGTAACATTCACTGGCAATGTGGATGTGTAACCTACAGTTCACTCGGTATAAGGTAGGGGTAGGATAGAAATGGACATTTACTAAATACTAATTAGTTAGTTTCTATCTAGAATTTCCTCATTGAACACAGTGCTGACATGACTGGTTATTGTTTTTCAACAGTTTTATCTCATTGTTCACTCGTCAGAATGTGTAACATGTGTAACATAAAAAGTCCTTCTACCACTACATGGATGTGGTGATCAACCTGGATTACGTGGAATACCCCAAACTTCTCTCCCTCCAAATAGTCCGACATTGCAAAGGCCCAGTGTTAAGCCTTCAGAGATCCAATAGACCATTTTATTTTTGTGTTGCTATGAGACGGTTTCCAGCCTGTTTTGTGTTTGTAGCTGTGAAAGACATTAAGCAAACCCTTGTTATGAATGATGAGTCAACAGTGATACACAGACTTGCAAAAGAAGTACAGTATGACCAAAAGTATGCAGACACCTAAACATTACAGCCCAGCCACGTGTGAGTGTGGAACATCTCCCACCCCTCTGTTTTCAGGCTTTCCACCTGATTTCTCAATCTGCCTGCAGAGATCAGCTCACATTAGTGAGGTCCAACATGGATGTTGGGAGATAATGTCTGGCTCACAGTCGGAGCTCCGGTTCATCCTTAAATAGTTGGATGGGGCCAAGGTCAGGCCAGATTAGATCTTCCACAGAAAACTGGGGATAGCTCTTCTTCACAGACCTGGCTTTGTGCACAAGAGGACTGTCACGTTGAAACAGGAAAAGGACCAAATTGTTGACAGAAACCTGGAAGAAAACCTTTCTCAGATGTTATTTTACTCTGAAGGATTAAGATATTTTTTATTGGAACCAAGGGACTCAAACCATTAAAATCAGCCATAGACCAAAAGCTCACAGAAGTATGTAAACATGGGTGTCCACCAACCTTTGTGTGCTGTCTTCTGTCATCTGTGGGTGCCTGGCCGTAGTGAGCCAATGAAAAACGGGAGGATAAGACAAATTGCTTCATTAATATCAAAAACAGAAGTGTTCTCTAATGAGAGTCTTTCATTGGAGTCCATTTCAATTTGAAATGTGAAGTTGTCATGTCATTGAAAGTTTTTACTGAGTGATGTGAAATCAGTCAGATGTTTTCCTCAAGTATGGGTCAACAGCATGTTTCTGCTGATAAAGTATGTTTATATGAGTCTGGTCTCCTTGGGTGAGACTGGTTTGGGGGGTGGGTCCTTGTCTGGAAACATTCAAGACTCCCACCGTTGAAGCTGTTTTAAAGCCCTTCTGTTGTAATGCTTCACAATTAGCCTGCAGAATATAACTACCTCTTATTCTAATGACTTCACATTCTTTTCCATACGAGGCCACGAGGCTGTTATTGTCAGCAGCTACATTAAGTATACATTAGGGATGTCCCAGTGAAGTCTTTTTGGCCCTGATCCCTATCTGACTTCTTTAGTACTGATTATGTGCTGATACAGCGTCTGATCCAGTGCTTACATTTGCTCAAATTTTGTTGAAGTATATATCTGCCATATTAGAATAAAAGCTGTAAACTACAAAACAAATTTGTGCATCTTATTCCTCACAGGCTGCTTGATTCAAGTGGTCCTGGTTTAAAACTATGAAGATGATTGAATGATTGATTATTATAATATTATTGAGAGTTTTAATTCTCCCTAAAGTCAGCTGCAGGTGCTTGTAAAGCCCCTCTTTCAGCGGACCTATCAGTGCAGAGCTGCAGCTTTCCTTTGGCACCATGCCTGACAGAGCCTGAGGGGCCACTCACAGGCAGGCCAGCAATCAATTGTGTTTGCCTCACGTAGCGTGCAGGACAGTGCACAGTGATTTGGGGGGGTGTTATCTGAAAGCAGGCTGGGAGAGAGAGACAGAGGGAGATGGGGAAGGGAGAGAGGGATGAAGAGATCTCTCAGTGATTAAGAGGGAGAGCAGCTGAAGAGCCTGGCCCCACAGAGATCTGGTCTGAGATCCACTGCCTTTACCACGACCTGTCCTACTGTACATGAGGGACAGGATGGACATGATCCAACACGTAGGGAGATTGCATTTGTTTGTTTGTTTGTGCTGCCTTGTTTCTATGCTCTTTGTCCGCTTCACGTGTCTGCTGTGAGGAGCTGATCTGCGTCATTTATTGTCTCATTTTACTTCTCTGTTTTAGTTTGCTTATTTGATGGACATTGGCAGGGCTAACTCCGCTTCCTCTTTCCATCCTCCTCGGGGAAAGCCTGTTATTCCTCTCCGTGAGCCTGACTCCCCTCACCTCTCCTCCTCTTAAAGCAGCCTTTTTCCCCTCTTGTATTTATCCCAGCTGCACCTCACTTCAAAGGCGCTCTGTTGCTGCAGGACACAGAAATACCAACTGCAGCAGTTTGTGCACTCATTATGACTGTGTTTGTCTCTTACCATAACATAATATCAGAGTTTGTGTGCACTGATGAGAGCTCATCTTTTGCCAAATGGCCATTCATGCTGTTACGGACCTGTATTCAGTGTTTGAGAGTGTGTGATTGTTTTTTTTTTAGTATTATTCATTTATGCTATGTGTCTGTGTGTTTTCTTTCAGCAGCGGAACCTGGAGGGCTATGTGGGCTTCGCTAATCTCCCCAACCAGGTGTACCGGAAATCGGTCAAGAGAGGGTTTGAGTTTACGTTAATGGTTGTTGGTAAGTCGGAAACATCTACACCTGAGGTGTGAGCGAGGAGGTGAATGTGTGTATTTGTTTCTGTTAATGAGCTTGTGTGTGTGTGTGTGTGAACAAGCCAAACCCATGTATGAACACCTGCCCATCTATCTGCGTCTGCTTGTGTGTGTGTGTTTTCCTTTTTGTGTGAATGTGGGTCATCAGCGCAGGTTGAAAGCAGGTAAAGCATGTGTGGCATCCGGCACACTCAGCTGCTCAAGATGACAAGTTGACAATTTAAAGAGCGGCGGTGTCCTGTATGGTTTGGCGTTTACAACATCTACAGTTTTGTTCGGTGAATGTGTGCATGTGAAAATATTTCTTGGGAAAGCTGGATTCCCACAGTTTCCCAGGGGAGTGTTCTCGGTAGCCCCAGGAAGCACAATGACACATCTGTGTGTTTTGGATGATTTGATTTGGAAAGTGAGCTGCAGGATGTCGGTTCAAGTATGAATGCACTTGGTTGCAAAATGTGGCTAACAACATTACAAAGGGAGTGGACAGAGGAGTGCAGGAGCCCTGGGTTTGGCTGTCTATATGGACACACACATATAAGTGGTGTTTTACACGGAGCTGAAGTCATGACGTCACGTCTTGGCTAACCTCTGTTCCACTGGCTTCTGCAGCACAATGCAATCTCTCATTTAGCATTTCTTTCATTGGGATTTCTGAAAAAAATAGGCCTTTTCTTGGGATTTTACAAAGTCAAATTAGCATCCACTGCAGCACTTGCTATAAAAAACTGAACCCAGTGTGGTTTCAACAAAGTTAAACATCAATCACTTTATGAGCACAGAAAAAAACAGTATGGCAGTGTGGTTACTTTCGTCATCATAACTTTGTTCCGTCCATATCCACAAAACTCATCAACGCTCTCTTTGAATGCGATTTCAAAGTTTAGTTGTAATCTGTCTAAAAAGATCTACAATGTTTGGTCCTCTCTGTCCTGCTGTCATCAAGCCTGTGAAGGTTGAGGGCTTATGGTAAATAGTTAAAAGGCAATAAAAAACGTAAATATTGAAATATCAATTATATTACATTATTTTTCATTTCATCATCATTTTTTTTACAGAATGCCAAAGCTGTGGTTCTTCTTCTGCTCTGCTCTGCTTCTGCTCTCTATCGACATATTGAACCGTGCTCTGTGTGAATGGGGCCTGTAATGGAGTAATCAACAGTTATGGATTGTACTGTGGAAGTCCTGCAGACCTATTCAGCTGTCCAACGTATTTCTAAATTGATCTTGTGTAAGGCAAAGTTCAACATTTTGGGTTATACATTTGTTTGCTTTTTTTCAAGAGTGATGTGAAGATCTATACTAATCTCATGTTAAGTGTACATGTTTTGGATGGTACTGGAAATGACGCCCGATTACTGTATCTTAGCATAATAAGTAGTTGGAGACAGCTGCCTTGGCTTGGTCCAAAGTTAAAAGATACACCTACCAACATCTCAAAGGTTAGCTGATTGACATTTTGTGCAGATCTTTGTTTCATAGGTACAAAAACTCAAAAGGGAAAATGACAATCTGCGATTTTCAGGAGGATTCGCTTATTGTCACTGTTTCTTGAACAATGGTTTATCCATCAGTCCAGTACCTCTGTGCAGTGTCTCTGGTTTAAATGCAGACTGTCAGATCCAGTTGGCGAGTATAGGGCTTGTTTTATATATCTGTAGAGGCTCAACCTTGCAACCTCAGTGAGACAACAAGGGAGTTCACCAGACTATAGTTCCAGCACATAACTCCTGCGAAAACCATAAACCCTTGTTTTACTCTTCTGTCTAGAGATATAATGTTTTAATTAGTGAGCTGCAGAGGCACTGCGAGGTGTATTTTTGAACTAGACTAGCACTATCCTGACTCCAACTCTGTACTGTGAGCACAGACATAAGATATATAGATCTTCTCATCTTATTTCTGTAAAGACAAATAAGCATATTTCCCAGAATGTTTTTAAGTATTCCTTTAAAACCAAAACTGAACTGAAAGTACTTGAAAAGTCACATCCTGTCTGTGTTTCATAGTTAAACAATTATAATATTGTTTCCTACTGTGCTCTGTGCTTCTTTCATCATTTCTCTTTGTTCAGAAATATTCTGGATTGAACTATTTTTAGGTTTTTACATTGATCTTAAACTCAAGCTACCATTAAAATGTCATAAATCCAACTCGATGTATCTCGTGGTAACCACCAGTTCAGTGAAAGGAGAAAGATATGAGGCATATATGACATATGTATTATGCCAGCCTGGGGTTATAGCTTCCTGTTTAGTAAACAGCCACTGTGGATGAGTAGCAGGAGGGACACAAAGGCAGCAGAGTGACAGCTTGGGAGAGAATCAGAGAGATCCACAACCAACTAGATCCTGTTTCAGGCCCTCTCACATATGGGCCCCTCTGACTGTCTTCCCAGTGTCCTTGGCTCCAAGCCCTACATACCCCAGTTGATCCAAATTTCACACATAACAAATGTGAAGATCATGGCAGTGTGTTCACCACTTGACACAGCAGACGTTTAAAGACAAGGATCAGAGGGAGGGTTCTCAGCCATGCTCGTTTTCTCCATGAATGCTTCCTGAAAGCTACAGACAACATCAAACTAAATCTATGTGTTGAATTAATCACCATATAGTCCATCAATGAAATCAAAGTTTAACGAATTGTTCCATGTACTATTTTTGGTTTAGACAAAACAAAGTAACACGGTTTTCTTTAGTTAATTTGTTGATGACTTCACACAAGTCTAGAACATTTGGGTTTTTTTTTTTTTTCAACTAAAACAAGACCAAAATGGTCATGTTTTTCTTGGATCATAGTTGTAGCCTAAAAATAAAGTAAAACAAGAGGGATCAAGTTGAATAACTGTTACTAAAAACGGACACACGTGAACTTTTTATTCTCAGGACAGCCTGGTCACACCTTGACGCGAGGATCCACAGGGACTTGCACAGTTTATTCAAAAGATGTTTTTGTGAATTTGACTCCTGTCTCAGAACTATCTGCAAACCATTCCTCTTTTCATGGTGCAGCTTATAATCCAAAAGGCGAAGGCTTGCATAGGATAGGATAGTGCAACACAGCTAACAATTTTGCATTCTCCGGCTCTCCTTTCCATCCAGACGACTTGTTGTTGGTCAAAGTTAAAAGTCATGCAGATCTACTCTGCCCCTGAATCTAAAGATAGCTGAATATACAAACACTTGGTAAAACCTGTGAGTGTGAATGATGAGTTAGCTATTTTCAGAAAGATTATGAAGAAGAGAAGGCTGTTAAAATGCAGAAATGAAGTGTTGGTGTCTGTATGCACAGACAGGAAGTGAACTGACATGGTCCGCACTGTCTCTGAAGCAGCAGTAAGACTGTGTCCGGCCAGAGGAGGAGGTTAAAATGTTAATATCTAGTAAAATTTGGAGAGGCATGTGCAGTGGGCTTGCACAGCCTTAGCGATATATGCAGCATCCTGTCTAATGCATCTTGTATGGTCAACTGTCATGTTAGGCATTTACCCCTCATAAATACCATATCCTGTTTAACTGGAAACGGTAGAATAAACTCCTTGCATCATAGAACGTGAAAGAGACGAGAAAAAGAGGAAATGCCAGTGTTCTAATACCGGAGAGACAGAGGAGCTGATTCTCTTTATTATTTGAGTGACAGTCACCTGGACCTCCAGCATAAGGCAGGCTGTGAAAGTGAAGACTGACAGCTGGCCTCTGCACTGCTGTACTTGGCGCTGTGGTGAAGAGTGAAAGCTCGGCTCGACTCAGAGGCCCGGTATTGTTCCACTGTAGTTTTGGAACAGACAGATGGTATGAGATCAGTATGAGATGACTGGGCAGACGCCTGCAGGTAACGCGTTTCAGTTCCATCCGTGCACGCAGCAAGTAGCAGTCATCTCTGTGGTCAGTGCTTTAAAATGTAAAGGTAACAGTAAGGTTGCAAATATTTCCACAGGCTGTCTCTCAGCTACCACCTTTCATTGTCATTCTCTCCCTCTTTTCACTTTGGCTGATTGACATTATTGAACATGTGTTGCTATCTTGTCCTGTATCGAGCCTTGAGGAGCACCCCTGTCCTAAGCAGAGAGACAGAGACAGAGAGAGAGAGACAGAGAACAAAGGTCAGACAGGCTGAAATATGAGCTCTAATATGTCTCATGGCGAGACGTTTTAGATTAACAGATTGTAATGGCATCCAGCTGCACTCGTTGCACTCTGTGCACTGTTTTTGACTAAAGCAGGCTGTATGTGGGTGTCTGTGTTTAGATACTGTCACAAAAGACCAAACTTGATATTTCCTTTATAATTCAATCCTATGTGTGCCCTGCAAGCTAAAAATATGGGCAGTTATGTGGATTGGATTAATCAAAAGAAGAAGTCAGCTTTTTTTAATATAAGCAACACTAACATTTTGGGTCATAATGCTGCCACCCCACCCAGTGTCAAAAGGGAAACTGTTTAAAAAAATTCCAGTATTTTTTAGCCTAATTATTATTGGAGCCATTCTAGATTATGGGACGGTCACACTGACTTCTAAATCTCAGAGTGTGACCAAAAGTTAACACAGACATGCCCCTGGGTTAGCTATAGTAGCCAAATGCATAGCATCTGGCTAACCAAACTGACTAACTATTCATCTACAATATAGGTTCACACATTTAAATCAGCAGCAATATGCATTTTCATGTATTTGGTTGACCAATGCATGGACCAGTGTGGTTTTATATATTAAACCTAATACTGGCAGGGAAGTTAGAATGGTGGTATTTTGACCACACTGTGTGTATTACGGGTATAACTGTACATGTTTTTGGTATGACTTTTGACCCAAGCAGTTTGATTGCACCTCCCACACACACAGTAAAACTATGTGCAGACATTGTTGAGCTGAAGTCAGGTCTGTCTGTGGAAACACTTCAAACATGTCAAACGTGTCATTTACAACAGCGTCACCTGAAACAAGATGAAACCAGACTGGAAGGTGAGACGTTCTCCCCACAGAGCTCAGTCCACATCATAATCCTACAGAGTGTTTATCACTGCAGATATGTGATCATACTGTTGTAGATAATGCAGGATTAAAACACATGATCAAAGTGCTGGAGCCCTGCTACAACGTGCCTTCACATGCACATATGACAGAAATGTTGTTTTCTACATTTGTTTTCTTTTCCAAATCTCTACCAAAAATGTACAGAACGGTGACCCCAAAACTGAGGTACATACCAAACCCATGAATTCTGTGCTTTGTTACATTCCCTAGTGATTGTGTGTGTGTGTCTGTGTCTGTGCTTTCCATGCCCATATGGAGCTCTGGGCTCACCAGGAAACAGCTCTAGTTGTTCTCCCTCTGGTCAGTCACTCCCTGAGAAGGAACGCCACCATAGACTGCTCTTCTTTAGCCTCTTTTCTTCCTCCCTTCTGTCCAACTTTGTCTCTCAATCTTTCTCTCTCTGAGGGGGAAAAAGCTGCTTCCTGCCTCATTGTCCAGCTGGCAGATTGAATAGAAACCCTTGGAAAGATTAGCAAGATCCAGCGCCAGTGCAGAGAGCCGAACAGAGCTGAGAGTCAGATGAGAACTGAAGGGAGCTGGGAGAAGAGGGGAAGCGATGCCTGCTTCATGCTGCTTCTGATGTGTAACAAGGCCGGTACTTAACAGCCCCGCTGCCTCAGCGTTCCTAAAGCAACTCAGGAGGAGAGCACGTTGGGAGCTCTTTATGAGTCCGACCCCGCAGGCAGAGCTGTGAGTTGCATTGTGGGACATTGCATTAGAATTGGACTGATACAAGTTTGTTTAAAGTTTCACCAGATTTAAAAAACTGCACATTCAGTCAGCATTCAGAGTTATCAGGGTGGTTTATCCTCTGACACAACGTTTCGATCAAAGTGAGACCACAGCTAAGTGCAAACATCAGTCCTCCTTTGGTACCCATCAAAGTGCATCCATAATACTCTACCAAGTACCAACGCCTGGCATTGGTCTGACCCATAATCTTGTTTGCTTAATTTTTTCCAAGTTTAGACTTCATGTTTAGCAAAGTTTAGCAAAGGTCATGTACAGTTGTGTGAAATTGAAGTTGTTTTGGAGAATATCACATTTCTAAATATTTCTTAGTGTAAGTGCCAACCATGTAAACACTTGAGTACGTAGGTACAGCGTGACTGCTAGCATCAAACTATAGAGAGCAGTGTGGGAATGATTTCAAGCGAACATGTATCAATTAAATCTGTGGTCTAGTGTGTGTTTAAGGGGCCTTCAGTCCCTCATCAAGGCCTGTGAATGAAGCCTCTGGTGAAGAGCTGGATGAGCTTCTCTTTTACAGTCCAGTAGTAGTCTGCCCACTAAGTCACTTTCTGTTTACCTGCCTCACTGATCTGTGTGCAGTTGTAAGACTGCTTGCCCGTCTGTCCTGCTGCCTATCCTGTTGTCGTTGTTGCTATATGTCTCTATGTCTGTGCATGTGTGTGTGTGTGAGTGTGTGATCACGTGTGTGTGTGTGTGTGTGTGTGTGTGTGTGTGTCCAGATAAGACAGTCTGACAGGCTTAGGATTGACCGCCTTGCCTACTGACCTTGCAGAATGGAGTGAGTGAAGGAAGGCTTTGGTCTAGTTAATCTGCCGGTTTAACCAGATGCGTGGATACACACCAAACACACACACACAAACACACTCCTGCTCACACTCACCCAGCTGTTGTCACTGCTTTACCACTCAGAGCGATCCATACCAAAAAAAAAAGAACAAACTGTGGATGTTAACGTGACAAAGAAGCTGCTGAAGTTCTCAGACGCAGCAGCCACAGTAGCAGAGTTTACAGGCATGTGGTAATTGGTGGCTAACTATTATTCCTCATTTAGAATTTCAGTTCTCTCACACCACACACACAAATTACTGCCTCTCCTTGTGTTGCTGAGTGCCCCACTCGATGGTTAAAGTTTAAAGACTGTCGTTTGCAAGTACCTGCAGCATTATGTATATCTGATCTGATATATATTCTTAATACGCCCTGTTCCATGAAAGGATTTCGAGCCCTGCTCATAGAACAGGAGTACAGTCTTTAAAATGATACAGCACAGTATGTAAATCATCCTGAGGGTCATCATCTTGAAACAGTTCAAGGTTCAAGGTATTATGGTAAAACATGTTTAGAGTAATTAAAAGGTTACTTTGTCCACGAATCATCACACCGCACCCACTGACCTCTTCCTCTGTTGGATGCGTTTGTGTGCGACAGCAGTCAGCTGATGCAGGTCAAATGATGCAGCCATTGTATGTTTTACCATACCACTACCATTTGATTTACATTTCAACCCCCGGTTGGGCAGGATGAAGACGTTTGACCTCCAGAATATATATAATATATAATAGGAAATGTATTTCCTTGGGGCAGCTGAAGGAAGGCTGAGCTATTTTGCTTAGCCAACGGGACTTGGACCCAGATAAGCAGCAGAGAATGAGTGGATGGATGAATGGGCTGCTGTACTGTGTTACATTGTACAGGTGTTGCTGTTATTGAGTCCACATCCTGTGTAATGCATTATGGGCTACATGCAGCTGTGCTTCATGGCCATAAAAACATCATTGGCTGGTTGTTCTTGCAGGCTGTGCAGCTGCCATATTTTCATATTTTAGGAGTGTCAATTCGAAGAATGACAAGTTGGTGCCTGTGTCCTTTTGCAGAAAGATGTTCCCATGTCACTGTTATCATAATTCCCTAAGTTGAACAAGGCTTTATGTCGTCATTTCACTCTCACAGCTGCTCAATTCCCCACTGCTGTCATGTTGCATCATGTCTAAGTAGACATGATGCAACATTCATGATTTTTATTTTGGGCACTTTCTATCATTTCCACCATTGGATACATCCTGGATTAGCTGTATTGTATTGTATTCAAAAAATCTCCCGACATGCTCTCCTCCTGAGTCGCTTGGCTATTATCAGTTATTCAACCTTGAAGACACTGAAACATGTACTGAGAAATGTCTCAGGTCTCCAAAAATACCTTATGCCACCCAGAAATCCCAGTTTTTGGTCTCCAAACAGGCCTGCTGAAAGTCACAGAATGATGTCAAAGTCTTTAGTTCAGTATTTCCTAGTCTGATCTCAGCTCTACATCTGTGGTCAGTTTAGTATGGATGAAGGCGTCCACGTTAAAGCAGGACAGGCCTCGTCATTCCTGCAGGACAGCAGCCTGTTTACAAACCAGCTTCACAAAGACTCCTCATTGCCTCTGGGCTCAACACTCAGCACAGACTACTCTGTCAGTGTGTGTCTGTGTGTGGATGGGGTTGCGCACATGTGCATGTTCATGCATGCTCAGTCAACCCACTGCAGGCGAGTCTCTTGCTCTCCTTTCCCAGTCTTTTCTCTGCACTGCTCCGGTTATCTCTGTCTCTATTTTGAGACCCACATGTCTTCTTTGACCCAGCACGTGCTGATTCTGTCAGATTTAGGCTCAGGCTCTGTGGATTGCAGCGGAACACTAATTATAAAAAAGTGAGGAAAGTGGGTTGTGTCTGTACCGGGCTCCTGTAGCCAGCCCATCTGGACCAGTGCCGTCGGACAGAGTGCTGACACCACCAAGGTTGGATTCTGCCTCTTCCATAGACTGTGCTGGACTTGCAGATCCTTATCTTTGCCAAAACACTGACCTTTGGCCCCTGTTTCAGCCAGCTCCATTTAGTCTCAACAATGGAGAATTATCTTTTCCAAAAGTCTGGTGTTCAGCAAACACAACTTCTCTCACATCCACCGTCTGTGACTCTGCTGTTCACTCCTTTATGCCTGTATGTTCCCCAGATGTCTCATTTCACACTTTCACACATGCCTGTTAGGTGTGTGTGTGTGTGTGTTTTGGGTGCTAGTTAGTAGGCCTGTCAGGATGTGAGGGGGCCAGCTGCTGCCTCGGGGCTAAGAGATAGAGGGAGAGACAGAATGAGAAAAAAGGGGAGGAATGTAAGGAATCCCATGGGAAACCCACTGTGACCATTTGTATGTTTGTTTTTCTGTCACTCACAGTCCAGCTTGCTATAGTTCTCTCAACATGTTCATATTTAATATGCAAGGTTTTCAGTCTGTACATTAGTCCTGCAGTGTGCTACTGTACAACAGTGAGTAAGCATCATTAAAGCAGTCAAATCGCTGGTGCACCAGTTGTACTGTCCATTAAGTTCATTTCTGCTTATCTAGGTAGCAGAACTTGATCTCAATGAGAATTGATCCAATGACAACTATTATTAGCAGTCCTGTGTGGCACAGACTTTTTAAATAGTTTATATTTTGCTGAATGGATTTTGCTATATTAACAAATAAAAAAATACGAGGAAAAGGGTGTAGTTCTTATATGTTGAAACAGTTTTTCAGTCTTACAGTAGGGCTGTTAAACAGCTGATAATGTGGTTTTATGAGTGGAATGTGAAGGCCCCATTTACATGTATTAACGTGTGATCAGTATCTGAGGACGTTATCTGGATAATAACATCCTACCCATGGCTCTGCCACTGGTAATAAAATGCCTTCTTGTTAACTTGATTGTGCACATTGTGATCAGATCTCAGAATGTGAATTAGTTAGGCAGAGCTGTCCGAGTTGTTCATAGACACAGTGCGTCCAACGTCAAGGGAAGTCATTTATATGTAAATCACTTTTGCTAACTGCTGCTACTACATGTAGCTTTAACCAGCAGAATGTTGTCATGCGTTTTCTGTGATCCAGATTGCAGATTGCATGTTAATGCCAGGTGCACATAACAGACATTATTGATCTGGAAAATATTACTTGGAGAAATCCAGTAGGTGTAGCCATTTTTGTCAAAGTGATTATTACGTTGGTGGCAGAGTCAAAAAGTTTAAGTTGAGAGTTGCATCAGATATATAGGTTGTACCTTTTGTAAAGGTGTCTTTATATATGAAAGTGTGAACAGTGGAAGGAACAAGAAAATCATTGGATAGAGTGAATGAATGGTGACCAGATGGAGTCAGATTTCTGGGTTGGTTTTAAATATTGAAGGAGGTTTTCTCTTCATATGTGTGTAACATGTGGAGTCTCTTACTTGAAGGAAAATGCTAATCTGATGAGGTAAAAAGTTGTTAATGAGAACACAAATGTTAATGTGTGTTCAGTAGTTTATAAAGCAGGCTTCAGGCTGGGTCAATGACTGAATCTTTGGTACAAAATTATTATTTGCTTAAATTAGATGGAAGAGGAGATTGTGTATGTACCCTTTTCTTAATGACAGACAGAAATTATAAGTTGACCTTAAAGATTAAATATGCAATGGATCTATTAGCTAATACGTGCTCTCAAAGGTTCTCTGTTTTTTTTGAGGGAGCATCATCATTTAATTTTAGTGGAATGGCAAAAATGAGCAACAGGAATAAACTAATCTCCCAATTATTCAATCTCCAACTGAGCCAGTCAATAACAACTTAGTTTGATCTGCCTGTATATGTTGTAATATACAATGAAATGTCTATCATATATATTTGAATGAACAAAAAATAAAGTGTGTGAAGAAACATACACAGTCACCGTGGGTGATGATAATCACCAAACTGGCTGGAAAAGGGCCCAAAAGCAGGGACAAAGCAGCTGAGACTAATGTAAAGTGGTTGGAGGCTGAGTGACACAGAGACAGTGGAGAGATGGAGTGATGGCTCACTGAGAGACAGGAAGAGGAAGAGAAACAGCGGGGACGTGCTGGGAGGGTCAACCATTCATCACTGATGTTCAGGTCATTAGTCTATTTACAAAGAGCTGGCACTGCGCTTCCACTCGTCATGTGGAACCAATATTTAATTAAAGCTGAACTAGGGAGGCTAATTGGGACAGACCTGCCCTCAGGTGGTTAGATGACTGCAGTGACTGAGTGAAGCATCCATCACGCTGTGGCTCTCAGTCAGCTAACATTCTTCACTACAAACCCCCAGCTTCAGATGTACGATGACATAGTTTTACAGCATTTGATTTGATAAAATATTAACATTGGTTTACTTGTTATTCCCATGGAGATCAAAAGGCTGCTTAGTGTCCTAGTGCCCTGTTGAAGAATAACCATATGTCCATTCATAATTTGAGTAAAGTCATTTTCTACCAGGGATAGACGTTAGTTAGCAAATAAACAATGAATGCTTATTCTGATTTGATGCAACAGTTCCTCCATACAGTTGCAATTGACCAAGTGCCTTTGAGCTGCAGCCCCAAATGTCAGCTATCGACGGCTTGAAGTTTCTTTGTCACACATAATCATCAGAATATAATCACTCTGTCACCTGTGCAGCCAAAATTAGTGTAAATTACAATGGGAACAAATTAAATTAAAAAGTTCTTAGTAAGCGTCCTCATGCGTCCTAATGGTCTGAGGGTAGAAGCTCTTGTTGAGCTTCTCAGTGCTGGTCTGGTGTATTCGGTACCTTCCTCTCAACCACACCAGGTATTTGCTTTTCATGATGTCCGTGGCGATGCCCTCGTGGATGGAGTACGTCAATCTGAACATATTGCCTCTGGCTTTTAAAAACCATTACCAATAGAGCCCTGGATATGTCACATGTGGGTAGGAGGAGATACAGGGACTGGCTAACAACTCCTCACTCCTGTGTTTGTGCCAAAGATTACAGTGTTTGTGAAGCCAGTTTAGTTTAGTTAGACAGCCAGCGTGATGTTTGCGGAGGATCCACTAAGATGTTTGGTGAGCTCTGTCCTCTGTGTTTGATCAGGACCCGTGGCTGAGGGTGTGTAAGGTTGTTTTAGCCCTCTGTCCAGACCTTTAGGAGAACAGACCACAGTATCACATCTGTTCCACAGACAAGACTAGGCAAGCCTGGTTCAGTCGGGAACAGAAACTGAAACCTTTGACCCACGACTTTCTGTCCTAAAATGGCATATAGGTGAAGTTATTTGCACAGAAGATACTTTAAAATGTCAAGATGATGTAGGGCAACACTGTCAGGATAAATACAGGTGGTGTGACATGAAATAGGAAGAAGTATATGTCCTACAAATGTTTGTGAAAATGCATCAGATGGTTGTAAACATGTCAGTCACTATCCTGAGGCAAGGCAGAATAATATGTTTATTAAATCAGTTTTACTTCATTTTGTATCGGACAGTATGACACAAGGTGAATGTTTTTCAAACAGGAGTTACAATTCATTTGGTGTGTTTTAAATGTCTGTACTGTTACTCTAAAGTAAAATAGCTGGTGATGCATCTGTGGCCCATCTGTGACTCCTGGCAGCCATGACTCGTGCTGTCATGGAGGTCTGTTCTGGCTAGGCACAAGTAGAAAATAATATCATCTGACAAAGACAAATGCCTCAAAAAGTCATACTGTGGGTGTTTGTGAGCAACACCTCTCACATTGGACAGAGAATTATCACCTGACTCTGCAGTGCACCTCTGCTCTACAGAGCATTTTAGCAACTTTCAGCCTATTGTTATTTTGGTCTTACGGCCCCCTTAACTCAGCTGCTTTGGTTCCCTTGAACCTTATTTCCAGCACCAGACAGGTGTTTTCATTTAAAAAATTTCTGATTAAAATTGAACTGTTGCTGTAATAACCAGACCCCTACCAGAATAACCAGAATTCTCCAGACCTTGTATCTTTAACAATTATATTGTTGTGCAAGATCTTAAGGCCCTTCAACATGAGGTTTTAGTCACTGAAGCTGCCAATAGGACTCACTTACCCTTAGCACAGTGAAACGTCCTTTATCCATGACAGCAGATATTTCAACAGGCCGCAGCTGAAATGTGCAGTGGGTTTCCAGTTGTTCCGCTTAATACATCACAGTGTTTTGATTAGCTAAGATGGATGACCCAGCTGCAGCCTCCGTGTGAGCGTGGCCAGCGTCAGACTTTCCTGCTGTTTGTTTTGTTGAGTTTGCATAAGTAGTGACACTAACCTACCAAAAGAGCAAAGCAAACAGGAGAAGCATACATAGTTCTGTATTGAAGGACGCACACGTCCAAACACTCACCTCCCTCCACATTTAGATAACCTTCTCTCCTTTGCTGGGCTGGGAGCAATTTACCCAGCACTGAGGTGGGGGCGGGGGGGTCTCACACAACTGTTCTATCTCGTCATGAAATGGCCTTTTGTGTATACGTTGCGTTTGTGTGTGTGTGTGTGTGTGTGCTTGCGTGTGAGTTGGCCGTCGTCTGGCTGTAGAGGCCGAGACAGAGTGTGTCCATAACTGACAGCGGCACTGAATGTAACTGAGCGAACACACACAGGGGGCAGAGCGAGGGGTTTAGAAGGGGTAAAGACTGGAATTCACCAGGGCTTCACACCAGGTCAGCGTGGGCCGAAGAACACACATGTCCTGTGGAAACTGAAGCTGCTCTCCCTGCAGATGTTCACCTCCTGCAGGTGGCTGATTGAACAGGATAAAAACAGTGTTATTTGTATCCACAGAGTGAATATAACTGTAATAGTGCTTAAAGTATAAAGCTGAATTCAAGTCGATCACATTTATTTGGTTGCTCAGACGATAGTGAATCTGTTTCCTCTCTCTCGTTATCGAAGATCATCGTACAGAACGTTCAGGAAGGAGCTTCTCACTTTTAGCAGGTGATCACCGGCCACAGGTCTTATCAACTGTGCTGTGTTACCTCTGTGAGTAAGTTGATGACAGGCGCTGACTAAATTGAACTTGGATGTTGTTCACTTGTGTGCAGGCCAGAGTGCGTGGTATAAAGATGGTTTATGAGAAGCAAAAAGAAGCAGCACACTGTAACACTACTGAACAGTTGAGTGTTTTGTAGTCCTAACAATGACAAGTCTCTGTAGCGGATCACTTCACTTCATTTTCAGGAATCTCTTGCAGGTTGCACTTATCTATAGTGTTGTAACACTTTTTTCTGCTCCTGACATCTGGTAAATATTTGTGTAGCCTTCCAAAGCCTTGCAGCAATTGTGTTTCTTTGAACTGATATTTTACCTCCTGTCAGCCTCACAGTAAAACAAGTCAACCTGGAGCACCTTAAGACCCTTATGAAGCCCCACGTAGAGCATGCCAGACTCTTTCAGCTGTCAGGTCGTTGGAAGACTGCTCATCTATCTAGAGTTACTAAAGCAACATCTGATCGACATTTTAAAATGGAAAACCTCCAGCTCTCTGCTTTCAGGCTGCACACAGATGCTGTATGGTAAGAGCAATACAGCTTGGCAACACTATACACATTTTTCTTAGCTGTCAAGAGCAGCTTCATTTCTGTGACTGAATGCAGTCAATGTTCCTGTCTGTTTCAACATAGATATTTAAAGTTAAAAGACATATTTTACTTTAGTATAGTTACTGTCACTTCACTCTTAATGTTGTAATGATTTTTTTCCTCTTTTAAAAGGAAGGAAATTGCTGCATAAAAGACAGACATATCACAGCCTTCTTTGTTCAGCTTGTTTTCATTAAATGATGAAGACAGTTTTGGTTATGGGAACTTTTAATTGCTGTTTTCCTGCTTTTGTTTTTCAGACAAAACAATAATTTGAGTAAGAGTAACAATAAAAAGTCCAAAAGCATTAGGTAAGGGTGTAATGGTTCACAAAATCCACAGATTGGTACCTATTCTGAATATAAGAACATTGGCCATAGTTCTTACTGTTTAAGCCACTGAAACATTGGTATGGTCATTCAACAGTTTTTGATAAATATTTTTGATAGTCAGCAAGTTTGGGTGATACCATTGTGTTTCGAGAGGCCTGACATCAGTTGAATCATGTACATTTTTCCCAAGACCCCAAACATATTCCACATGTTTGGGACTTCATGAAATACACTCTAACTGCCCAGAAGCTAACGTGTACCCACCCTGGGTTTGTATTTGGTCACAGATTGTTGGCTTAATGGCGGCCTCAGATTTTCAAAGGCTGAGAGGCAGTGTGATGTTGTAGTGGGAGTCAGTCAGAGGTCCTGCTAGGACAAGCAAGGCCTCCTTCCCTCCAACCAAACACTTCTCCAGTGCCTTTTCATGGGACACGAGCCAGATGCTCGGCCATTAATCACAGCATTGTGTGTGTGAGCTTGTGGTGTGTATACGTTTGGGATGGCTGTGCTCTTTGTCGAGAAAATGTTAACTGTGTGTTTGTGTGACCACTGCCCCCAACAGCAGTACGGGAGCAGAGAATGGAAAGTTGGCACAGCACGGAGAGAAATAGAAAGATTTATATGTAAGGGAAGCATTCGGTGAAAGGGATGGAGGAAGAGTGGACAAATGGGGACAGAGAGGGAGAGAGTGAGCAGGAGGTGGAGAGGAAATGTTTTATTCCCCCTATATGAAAGCTTTTCTTGCTGGCAGACGAGCTCCTGACCTTTTCCCTCAGAGACAATGAATCTACTTTATTTTTTTCAGCTCCAGGCTGTGTGTGTGTGTGTTTGTTCGATGCATGCACACATGCTTTTGTGTGACTGATTTTTACTGCATGTGCATGTGCTTGTGTTTGAGTATGTGCATGCATGCACATAATATGTGGTCAGCGGCCTGTCTCTCCATGTGCTGTAAAGATGTCTGATAAAATGTGAAATGCTTTGCCACAAAATGGAAACAGCAGTAAATTCATAATCTTATCCATTGATATACGTAACTTAAACTGTTGTGTGTGTCCTCAGGTGAATCTGGTCTCGGCAAATCGACACTCATCAACTCTCTCTTCCTGACTGACCTGTACTCCAAGGATTACCCCGGGCCCTCCCTGCGCATCAAGAAGACTGTGCAGGTGGGGTTATTCAACTTCAAGGCCAATCTGGCATCATCTGGCATCATGCCTGGTTTTATAGGTTTCATTTATGTATCATAATTAAGGTTCAAGCGCACTCAAACAATGGCTGAGACTGATGACCTTGCAGCAGTTCAAACAGGTCTGGTGTTGTGCTTATTTACAGTTGTTTCTCCTGGTTGGAAAACAACTGAGCCAATTGGTTTTGTAGGCAGGACTGAGAATGGGAACAGCATCTGTCTGTGACAGGAAAATAGCTGCATCCATAACAAAGGGCCACAAAAATGGCTTTTTGATAAGACACAAATGTACAAGTTGTGGACAGAGAAAGTGAAATAGCATCTCAGAAATCACCATATTTCTTTGGTTGTTGTGGAAAACCGTGAACTGCTACTGCTGCTTGTGTGTCAACTGAAAATAATGTTGGCAGGATGGATACTTACGACCAACTGCTGTGGAAAAACAGGAGTGCTCCTCAACTTTTCATATCAAGACTGAGAACTAAGACTCTAAGTTTATAACCACATCATAACTTTAATGATGCTAGTAGCCCTCTACTCCTAAGCTGTGTATGGTGTAGCATGTTCATTTTTACTTTAGTATTCATGAGAACTCTTGGACACATGTAATTTCAGAAGAAAATAAAACTTCTTACATCTGATAAAAAATATCATCAGCCTTCAAAGCCACATAGGTTGAACCGGTCCTATTTGTTATGTTGCTACTAAGAAGAGAGGAGAGAGGAAGCAAGATAGTATTCTGGGAGTATTCTGTAGAGCGGGAGGATAAAAATGATGTATCGTGGAAAAGGAGAGCGAGAAAGAAGGATGGTGGAACTAAGAGGGAAACTACAAGGCCACAGGGCCTGCGTTTGTCCTTTTATGGTCATGACAAACTGAGGAGGAGGAGAAAGGCTGCATCTGGAGCAGCAGTGGGGAGCAGAGGACAGAGAGAGGGAGGAGAGGCAGTTTGGGAAAAGGGAGGAGGGTTGTGAAGGAGGAGGGAAAAGAAGATGGTGAGCTCAGCTCCTATAAGGTGAAACAGAAGAGCTGTGGGCAGGATCGGTGTAGGAAACAAGAGGGATGTGAGTAGTCGGAAAAGACGGACAGAGAAGCAGTGTGAGTAGGGAGTGAGAAAGACAAAGCTTCAGAGTATCTGAGGACTGAGGCAGTGATTGGTGAGTAAGAGGTGACAGGAGAGACAAAGAAAAACAAGGAATTGGGTGAGAGTCCTTGTATTTCCCCTGGGGCCTGATGGGGTCAGTGGTAGGGCAAGAATGTTCCCATGAAATGTAACACTCACCCCCCCACACACGCACATACCCACTGACACACACATAGCTAAAAACCTGATGTTTAGTCTCGTCTTTACTCGATTTCATTAATTGTTTGCCGGCACTGCTCCCACAAACACACTGAAAATACACTTGTCAAATCACTTCACACAATCACCACCATGCATGAGCATTTGGCTCCCACTTACACTGTACACCGTTATCTTTGCACATTAACGCAAAAAAGCATCTCTCACACATCCTCAGCACACACAGCTGCCTTTTCTGAGATGCCAGCTATTTAATTAGCCTCTCAGCTAACTGAAGGTTCCTCTGTGTAGGTAGGAGAGTGAGAAAATGTAACTGATAATTCATAGTGGCATTGTGAAATTCATACAAATGAATGGATTCATGAAGTTTAAATGCTTATATGATCCACATTATTGACCCTCCTTAACTTTTGGTTTGATTTTACCCGTTTTTTAAAATGCTCCACTTTGAGGCTTCTGTCTCTGCTCCGACAAGATGGAAGTGAACAGCATTGCAGAAAGACACATTGCATTAAAGAAACTGTGTTTGTATTTCTGTTAACAGTCTTCACTGGAACTACTTTCTTCTGAAAAAATCTCAATTAAAAAGTCTATAGACATGTAGAGTAACCAGGTCACTGTTTTGATTACCGCTGAATTCTTTTAATTTAATTTTTCATTTCAGTGAGCAAATTCCATTGACCTCCAGCATATTAAAATGAAGGCAGAAACACCAGTACTAAATGGCAAAATTTAGCAGAGAAAACCGCTCAGTGAAGATTTTCAGTACAGTTTTTTACAATAATGTAGATTAAACCCAATGTGTCGCCATCCACTTAATTTAAGGAGTGGTTTGCAGAAAGCTGGTTAGAAATGTGTCGACTTTCAATTCAGCTTTTTTCCCACTGGACTGATTCATAAATGTTCATTTTGTGCCGTGTTCTGTTTTTCCGCCTTCAGTTTGCAATTTTAGATACTGGATCCTTGCCCTCATGCAGCCTGTCCTAACTGTGGATTGTAGAAGCACATCAGGTGATGTCTCTGTATCTTTTGCATCTCCACGTGACAGCAGCCCTGTTATGTTCCAGTCTCTGCAACCAGTGTAGAGCTAAATTTACTCTGTTTTGGCGAGACTGAAAACATTAAGAACCTTTTGCTTCCAGTTCCCTTTC
Source organism: Scortum barcoo (assembly GCA_023238725.1). NCBI lineage: Eukaryota > Metazoa > Chordata > Actinopteri > Centrarchiformes > Terapontidae > Scortum > Scortum barcoo. Next base: position 26,708,500 of record CM041536.1, on the reverse strand, counting down.
GGTCCGTTGCTCACATCGAACCTCATGTGAACCCAATGAGCGCAACATGGGCATACATGCTCTCCTGCAAGTAGCAGTTAGTGTGTAAGTGTGTTTGCTGTGGGTGCTGTGGTCTGAGGCTGAGGGGGAGAGACGGGGTCAGTGTATTTATATTCCAGAACAATCTCTCATGCTTTGTTGCTCACTTGCATTCCCCCAGATCAGATTTCTCTTAAATGATGGTGTTGAGACTGACGGCATTTTTGAGGTTTTCTCCCAATCTGTTTTTCTTTGCAGAAAAGGGTGGAAATAGCAGATTTGGTTTTGAGATGGCTGACATGTCACACACAAACACCTACAGTACAAACACACACTTGAACACACACGCTGGGTCCGCAATTAAGCTCAGATATGTCAAATGAGTGTGGTACGTGATATATATTCTCAGCTGTAAAGTCAGACAGATTATCTGAAGGTTTGTGGAAGCTCAAGAATGTTTGTGTTAGAGCAAGAGGGCTGTAGTTTGAGTTAAAGGGGTGATCCTAAAATAACTAGATGGCCTTGTGAAAGTATGTGGCGAAGCGAGGGAACAGCAGGCGGGCTGCAGGAAATTATGGATCTGTGGGACTGAATGTGAATATAAATGACTGAGGAGTGAGACGAAATGGTTTTGTTTGTCCGCTTTTTCTCTTTCAAACCAAATGCAGAAAGCAATTATTATTATATTTTAACAATAATAGGTTAATCTTGAATTACTTCAGCATGATGCACTGCAGACAGAGAGTAGGCAGCAGGATCAGGTTTACCTTTTTTATATCATGTCAAATACACACTATAGTTTCACTTTAACACTTGCCTTTTGCATTTGTCATAGTTTCCCATCACTAACCTGGATGGATGCACATTTTAGGGCATTTGTTGCACCAAATGTTTAAAAAAATGAATGCAGCAGAAGCAGAGATATCTTCTTTTTTTTTTTAATTTTGTGCATTCTTCTCCTTTGATTCTCCTCATGAGACTCTTAACCTCACCATCATTATCATAATTTTAAATCCCCCGCACTCACTTGTGTTGATTTGACACATAATGTAAACTCAATACTTAGTCAGTGGTAACTGCGTGTGCTATTCGTATAACTTAGCATTCACCTCTGCAGTGCTACAGATGACTAACACAAAACTCCAGTGTTACTGATGTTCTTCACATTCTCCAACAAAAGACATTAATGCTACACTCTAATTTTGCAATATTTCTGCCTCAGTTACATAATTTTAACTGCAATTATTCTCAAGCATAAGTCATAATCCAGGTTTTACCATTACGTACACCCCACCTATTCTAGTATTCTCAGTGCACTATGTACAACACTGCATCACAGCTGGGTGTGGTCAGATTTTTAAGCTTTCAACCCGTACAGGTCAAGGCAGCTTTTCCTCCATAGAAGACTTAGTGTGCAGCTCTTCTTTAAGAGGTTCAATCTGGCTCGATGTCAGTTCCAGGATTAGTTTCATTTAGGAGTTAAAGTTTAGTTGGAGTCAGAACGCTGTGTAGTGAGGAAGTGCTTGTCATCAATCCCTTACCTACATACAAATATTTTCTGCTTAGAGGAAGGAAAAAGTTTAACATTCCTTCATTCCTATCTGTGAATCTCTCAGCAGGCTGTGTGGGTGACTTACAGTGCGATTATGTATCATCAGTGCCCTGAGTGGGAGGGGATAGTGTCACATAATTAAACATGTAGGCCAGTGTGCATGTGGGCACGTTCCTTTTTACGAAATTATATTCTGAATTAGATAAAAATGCAGGAAGATTATCTGAACACTGCAACAACTAGGATTAGGCATAGCTTTTCATCAGATGTGTACTAAAGAGTGTAAATGTTGGTGTGTTTCAGGTGGAGCAGTCCAAAGTGCTGATTAAGGAAGGAGGGGTCCAGCTGACACTCACCATCGTCGATACACCAGGGTTTGGAGATGCAGTGGACAATAGCAACTGGTGAGGAGTGGTGGCATAATCAGGGTCTTTCCCAGATAAACATTTACACAGTTAAATGTTCCCAAATTATCATATGTTCTTTATTATCTAACTTCTTCCTCTTTTCTCCATCGGATGTCTTATTTTTTTCCATCTTCCTAGTTGGCAGCCAGTCATAAACTACATTGACAGTAAGTGCGAGGACTTCCTGAATGCAGAGTCGAGGGTGAACCGCAGGTCCATGCCAGACAACAGAGTCCACTGCTGCCTATATTTCATTGCGCCCTCTGGACACGGGTAGGTCTGCAAGAGATGGAGGTGTAATAGGATCAGGTAGATGGTGTCAGTAATGCTGTCAGTGCTCTTACGTTGCATTCCCCTTTATGTCAAATGGAAACAAAATTGCAGAAGGAATAGAGTGACAAAAACCCAATTGCATCAAACATTTTATCATAAATGGAGGTGTTTTCACTTAGGACGGCTCCATCAGATGGATGTATGATGGAGTATCATCTGTGATTCTTTTTAATGAACATGTTGCATTTAGACATGCTAACACCAAATCAATCAATACCTCATTAAGTTGAATCATGTGGGGAGGAACCTGTACCTGGAATTTCATGGCTACCTGGAGACAAAAAATATTGCTGTTAAAAGCTGATGAATTGTATCGGTGTCAGTCTCCTTGATGTGATGTATTTAATGTTGAAGCATGACAGTGGGAGATCGACCTCTCAAAGGAATTTTTTGATTCAATGGGAAAATGTTCGGTAATGTTTCTGGTTGAATTTTTTTGTTACACTCACTTTTGCAACATGACGTTACAGCTGAAGATGCTCAGTTTTCTTGGAAGTTCATGTGTCCATGTAACGCCTCATCTTCATCTTCATCTCCACCAACTCCTCAGAAAAATATCTGATTCTGTAAGCTGCTCAATGCTTCACTATATTCCTCAGCTAATTGCTCATTTTTGCTGCTAGGCAGATAGTCGGTTTGTAAGCTTATTTGTTGCTGCCTACTGCTGCTGGAAGCTATACTGAAACAGAACTGTCCTGAAACAGTATATTTATGGGCAGTAAAAATCTTAAACAGTCCACTGAAAGACCCCAAAATACTGAGGTTAACTGCAGAGTCGGGTGGTAATTCTCTATGGGTCAGTCGGGGCAAGCAGCCCATTTCACATTAAAAACAGTCATTTGATCCATTGTTAAAACAAAGTTTTGCCCATGCAAGTTTTAAGCTATCATTTCATACAGTATCATATTTCCAGCCAGGTGTAGGCAAATATTCTGAAGCCAGCCTTTTAGCAGCAGTTGATAAGTGAGAGGATGGTTTTGTTCTGGTCAAGATGCTCCCTTTGCAAGTCTATTTGTATTCATGGGTGTTATTAACCAGCAGTAACCAACACATTCCTGTGCTGGTCCAAGTGACAGTGCCAGCTAAATCAATTGATGCTTTGTTAAAGTGAGATGAAACCCGCAGACACTATGACCTGTCTTTTGCATTGAGGCTTTCATGCACAGTCTACCTTTCCATCCAACTTCCTGTCCTCCGCCAGCTATACAAGCTGGAGAGGAAGCAAAAGGGTGTATGTATATGTATGTGTGTGCATGTGTGCCAGCCAGTGTTTGTGAGCCACAAAGGTTATATAACCCAGTTCTGCTCATGCTCAGTAGAGGTCTGCTCTCCATCACTGAATCACCCAATCAGAGTGGAGGCTCGCAGCAGCTCACAGAGGCAGGCCTCTCATCTCAGACAAACACACTCTGTCTTCTCTCATCTTTCTTGCAGTGTCTCAGATGGTGTGTGTGTATGTGTGTGTGCATGTTCACTTGGCATCGCTGAAACATTCCCTGTTTCTCAATATAGCTGCAGCACCACCCTGGTTTTAAAACGTCGAGCTCTGTTTCCGCATAACCCGAAATCCACCCGGGCCCAGTGTTGGCTACATTTGAGCTACACAGATATAAGGCATCCCTGAATAAGATGCATATAATGTCTTTAAAATGACATCAATGTGCAAATCTTTTAATAGAACCAAGCATGTTCACTGTTCAATACATTTCCCCCTATTGAGAACTTGAGCCATGCACTGACTACACTTAAACAACTGACCCACTCCCTACTGTGCATTGCTGCTACAACTCTAAATCTTTAGATATTTATGACTTTTTATTTTATTTATGACTATGTACATACTACATATATTCAGTATACTTAGGTTTACAGCTGGGAGTCACCTATCTTAATTTCATTATGCCAAAACATATTGACATATAAAGATTCTTGATTCTTGAACATGCATTTCTGTTGATGAGGCACTTGGCCTCTGTTTACACCTGCTATACTGCTGTTTGATTCACTGTCACGTTTTTCAGGGATGAGAATAGAAACAATACATGAAACATAGAACATGTGTCTGTAAATTGAAAGCGTATTAACTGTAAATGCTTGAGGCAGCTTGTTTCATGGGATGGTAATGCTGGTCAGTTGGTCTGTTCATCACTTTGGTCCAAACTGAAATATCTCAACAACTCTTGGATGGATTGATTTGACATTACATCCAGGTAGTCACACCACTGTCAGGATGAACTGTAATAACTTGATGTTGCTCAATATTTTCTTCTAGTACTGTTGTCAGTTTAACATTTTAAAATCTTTACCAATGATCTTCATCCACAGCTTTACCTTGTATTCAGTGCTGATTAGCAAACATTAAAATGCTAAGCATTGACATGTTGGCATTGTCGTTATGAACATGCTGATGTTAAGCATTTAGCTCAAAGCACTGCTGTGCAGCAACAACATTACTGTAAATATAGACATGTCTTTAATTTCTCTTTAAACCTGCCGTTTTTGCGTTTATTTGACAGCACTCAGTTCAGACTTGTACAATGTCTGAAGTGTTATAGAAATATTAGTAGGCCCACCAGGTCACATAAAATTGACTTCAGACATGAGACCAACATAAAAAAAAATGCCATCACATTTACATACGGAGATGCATGTCTTAAAGGGACACTTCTCTGTATTTCAAAGCTCTTTGTGAATGTCACTAAATATCTGTTGCATGTCCCACTCATGTGCTCCAGGATTATAATTTAATATAAAGTCAAGCTAAATATAAAGGCACTGATAAGTCACTAAATTTGTTCTTGTACTTCTTGTCACTCTATAGGAATTTTCCAGAATATAGTTTCTAAGCATTTTGTTTACACCTTCAGATCTTGTGCAACAGCTGCAGAACTGCAGTTTACATGTTGCTGCTTCCAAATGTCGCAGATGTGGCAGTAAAATTTCAAATCCTATAAATCCTGCGTTAGAAGTAAACTGCATGCTTAGCCTGTCTGTGATGGTTTATACCCCAAGATACCAAAGGGAGAAGAAAGGAAAAGTTCCCACAACCAGCAGTGGGTGACACTAGCTTGATAAATCATTGTCAGAGTGTAGAGACTAGTCATGATTCACTGTAACACTTAAAGGAATAACATTTTGAGGCCGCAGAAATGCCTTGACAGCCAGTATCTCTTGCAGTCCTCAAGTCCCCCCCTTGCTTAGTCCAGACACTCTGTCTCCTGTTTTATCTGGAACCACATTTACTTCAGGCCTGCTCGGATTCTGCCTGACCCCGTTCTTACTAAGTTCATACACACTCGCTCTATGAACTAGTGAACCACTCAACAGCTGTTTTGTGGCCCTCATTGTATTTCTACATTCCTGGGATGAGTACCTCAACATCCCCTTTACTCACACTTGTTACACACAGACACACACACACAAACAGACATTTACAGAACCATGTCCGTACGTACCATGCATCATTTGAATCTACATAAACAGAAATAACTGCCTTCATATGGGCACTGCTGGATACAAGTAAACAAGCATGTACAGTTATATTTTTACATAATTTTCTACAATTATGCAGCACATGCTCACTTCCCACTCACACTGCCCACACTCGTAGACGGCCTACCAAGCTCATGCCGGCCCAGAGCTCCGTTTCTGACCACACAACTGTCTCACTTGTCATTCAGACAGAGACGGAGAGCCTCTGGGAGTATTACAAAGACAATCCCTCATCAGCCCAGCATGACAAAACCATCAGTTGTCACCACAGAGGGACTCTTAAGACAAAGTCAGTCACACTCAGCTGGCTTCTTTGTGTCTTTGTGGGCCACATGTAAAGAACGATTTTGGTTGCCCCCTGCTGGTGTTCCTCTGAACTGCATTTACTTTGAAAAGCCATGTACAGAGGAAGCCCTCTGTCGCATTTTCCTTAGATTCATTCATGTAAATAAATTCTTCATTCACTGGATCAAATTTAGCTGTGTGTTTTTCTGTGATGATAAAGCTATCAAGTATACCACGCTGGTCAGGTGCTGCTCAGTTCGATAGAAAATTAAGACTTCTATTGACAAGTTTGTCAGATTTTTAACATGCACTCACTTGTAGTTCTTGGTTTTCTTTCTGTCCTTTAGTTTGAAGCCGCTGGACATCGAGTTCATGAAGAGGCTCCATGACAAAGTCAACGTCATCCCTCTCATTGCAAAAGCTGACACTCTGACCCCAGAGGAGTGCCAGCTTTTTAAAAAACAGGTATTTGTGTGTCTGTGTCTCGTCTGTAGGATAGGCTGTGCTGCTGTTACATTCCAATTAAGATGGCCAGATAAAACTTGTTATCTTGTTCTCTACAAGTAGAACATATATAAAGAAACTTATAGTGGATATTAGGATCAAAAGCTCTTTCAACTACATTTGTATGCAGGCCTAAAGTATTTTCTTATTGCCTTTTATTCTGCTTACTGTCCCCCCTTGTCAGATAATGAAAGAGATACAGGAGCATAAAATAAAAATTTATGAATTCCCAGACACGGAGGACGACGAGGACAACAAGCTCATCCGAAAGATCAAGGTAATGGTACACAGTCTCATTAGTAATTTAAAGTGTGATTTAGGACTTCTGATTTATCTCAGCAGGAAGACAGATAAATAGAGAATCACAGACAGCCAAAGGTCAGTCTGTCCTTTGGTCAGTATCCAAACCCTGCAGCTGTTTTTATCTCAATCCCCCACACCTAGCATCAAAATGGCATAACTGATCACAACTTTTATAGGAAGTGACCAATCTAACTTCAAAGAGCAGTCTTTATAATAACAGTAAGCGGTGGTCTGTCCATAAACAACTGGATGCTGCACTTTGATTGCAGTGAAAGAAACTTTGTCGTCTTACCATTCCAGGAGAAGATGCCACTGGCAGTGGTCGGCAGCAACGTGGTAATCGAGGTGAACGGCAAGAAGGTCAGAGGTCGCCAGTACCCATGGGGCGTAGCAGAAGGTAGGTTCACTTTGGTCCGCTGCCAGAAAGGAACGACACGGCTTTCATTTTGTGGCTGAACTGCGAGGGTCTGTAAAATTAACTGGAGGTGTCCAAACTTCATAAGTTCATGAGGGCAGCGATGAAGCATTTTGTCTGTTTGTTTGTTTGTTTTTTTTGTCCATTTTCAAGAGAGACATTTGACAGTATGTCATTTACCTTGGTTGGACAGTGACAGGTGTGAGCGAGAGGCATGTTCGTGTTTGAGAATGTGCAGCAGTCACAGTCTTATCTCTATCGTGATGAATGAGGCATGATCTTCCTGAGAGTGTGGGACATCAACAGTGCATGTTTTCCACAGTGACCCCCTGTATCCACTGAATGTATTAACATCCAGATAATATAATGACTTGTCAAAATGTATTCTCAACTGGAAATGAGTTGATAAACAAATGCAACCTAAAAGTGAACCATCGTAATAAGGTAATGCTAAGCCAACTTGCGACATAAGTCTCAATGGGGCTCTCAGTGTTTCCATAAAAATTCCGACAATAGTTGAGTTGTGCCATTTTTTACATTTTAACAAATGGTTAGCTTTACACTCCCTTGTCTGAAGAACTGGTAACCTATGTCCAAGAAATATTCAGTCGTGGTACTTCTGCATTTCCTTTCTTTTGCTTGGCTGGTACAAAGATCTTGATTTATGTGGGACAATGAATTTAGTTCCATCTGATCAAACAGAGCATCATCCTTGGTCATCAAGTGGAGCCCCAGATCACAAACCCCTCACCCAGCACAGGAGCATTGTTTAAAACTCCACACGGTGCCCCGCTCAGCCCCATGAAACAACAATAACTGGCAGTGAAGCCAGTGACTTATCATCTTGTTATTACAATACAAACGTCCTAGTGGTCAGTCAGGCTGCCGTCTTTCTTTTTTCTTTGTTTTTCTTGAAGTCCAGGTAGTGTGTTAGAGCTTCATTCAATACAATTTAGAAGCTGTTTACCACATTTATGAGCCTATTTTAAAGTTACCCCTGCTGTATACTTCTGCTTCCAGAGGGACTCAAAATGAGCCCAGTTGTTTTTTGCCCCCACCTGCCAGTGGACGCTCAGTAAACGGCACCAGAACGGTTTTCAAGGATCAGTTCACAACAGGCAGCTTGTCACCTTGTGTGTATGCATGAGTGTTGTGTTGAAGAGGACTGTTGAACAACTGGCTTTTTTTTTTTTTTTTTACAAATTTCATATTATTACATTTTGACAAGTACAAAGTTATCTGGCAGTTATTACATTATTACTCTATGCACCCACCTGTCTTTCCCTCAACGCAGACAAACTCACATGCACACACTCCTTTTGGTAGTGTTGGTTTTGACCCTGATAGGGATTCTGGAAAAGGAGGATAGACAGAGAGCATTATGGGATATGTTGTTTCAGTGTGGCAGCAAGCACTGACTGACTCACCCAACATCAGAGACCACCACGATGAACTGTTGTTGCTCTTACTGGTGTGTTAGTTTTCCACTAAGTTTTCATTTGTTTTAAAGTCCTCTGAAAGATGATGTACTGTATATATAAAGTATATATATATATATATATATATATATATATATATATATATATATATATATATATATATATATATATATATATATATATATATATATATGTATATATGTATATGTAGTCATATACCTTTGTTGCTCTGTGGTTGACCGTTTATCAGTCTTTCACTTTTTCATTCTTTCTTTTCTCTCCTTTTTTCTTTTTTCTTTGTCTATTCTTTTCCATGACTGACAGAGGGCATTTTTGGTAAACAAAACCATCTTTCACCTTATTTCAGTCTCATTTTCTCCCCTACTCCTCCTCCCTCAGAGTGTGCCCCAAACTCTCCATCCCTCCTCTCCCTCCACTTTTCTGTTGCTGTGCTGTCTCATCATTAGGCTGATGGTCAAACCAATGCTCTAATCAGACTTGGGCTAAATACTTATTAAAACCTTTCTATTCACTGAAATACACCATATTTTGGAAACATTTGAAAACAATGAAGAACATATTATGTTAGCATATAATACTGAAGGCCATAGACACTCCAATCATTCATGTGTTCTCAGCAGATTGTTGGCCCCACGCTCTTTGCCAGCACTTATCATGCACCATGCTCAGTGAGCCTCTACAGCGAGCATTATCCAAAGAAGGAAGGCTTCACCTAAGTAATAAGAAACTGTGGCAGAGAAGTCCTTGATGTATTGTATGTTGGGTTGGTATTGAAACAGTGTTGTCGTTATGTAGTTCATCAAGCAGAGAGTACAGACAAGTTATTTTAAACTCTCAGAATGGTAAAATGGCTCAGTACACATCTTGATCACAGTCACAAATGTGAGTGATTTCTTATTTAAATGTTGTGTGTTAATAGCAAAAAGTAAAATATCAGTGATTTTTGTCAAATATCTGTATCATCCTCAAAAATCCATTACATGTTGCGCTTTAATGTAAATCTCACCAATCTGCAGAACAGAGCTGTCAAATTTTACTGTTATCCCTTTAAACTACTACCCTGATCTTCAGAGCTGCAGAAAGGGGTTTTTATATACTTTTTAGATATTGCTAGTGAGCAGGGAAAACGTACCATGCTACATCAGAGGAAAACAAACTACATAAACCAATTTACCCCATCGTCTCACTTCACGAGTCATTTTTTAGATATGCCTCATGCCTCAGGAGTATTTAAATTGTCTCTGTTCTCCTTCAGTCAGTCATCATGGTGTATGTTAGGTGTTGTGGCAAAGGGGCCAGTGATCTGCAGGGGTGACACATGAATGATTATTTTGTTATTTTCAATTTTTCAAGACGTCCCTCTAGGTTTTGAAAGGTTGTTTCAGTTTATTACTATTTTGGTCTTATTTTGATAGATTTAACTGTCATTTACATCACAGTAATAATTGACATCTTGAAATACAGTGACAGCACTACAATGAAGTCTGATGGAACAAGAAACAGGAGCAGTCAGACAGATTGTAAATAAGTCAGCAAAGTATCCAGATTAGCCTACAGCCTGTACGACTGTCTGACCTCTTATATTTCTTGCTCCATAAAGCTTCTTTTTAGTGACGTCACTGCAATTGCCGATTGTAATCTTACCATTACTGATAAAAATGATGGCAAAAATCACAAAAATACACAAAAATAGGACCAAGGCTGTTCAGCAGGCTCAAACCTTTCACATACACACTGGTTTTGTCCCAGGTCTGATGCTGTGAATAGTCATGGAGAAAACTAGAGGGTGTTTGGTGCTGAAGCTACAGCTGCAATAGAAACATCACTTTTAACGCTATGGTTCCCTTCTTTGCTCCTATGGTATCCCACACTGTTGTACCGTTTCATTTCAGCCCTGCTTCACCACGTGATTCAACTCACTGTGTTACACTTGAGTTGAATTGGTTGTGAGAGGGTGAGAACGGTGTACAGGCCTCGTTGTATCACTGGACCAAGGACTGGGATCCTCCATCCTAACGCATCGCTTATAGGTTCATTATAGGTTCATGAGCAGTTAATGGTGAATTAGAGTTTTCCAAAAGGGCATGTAGCAGTTCATGTAAGTCATCAAGGTAACATGTGGCTTGGTATCATGACTTCTCACTCATTTGCATAATAGGAATTTTAGTGTAAGACAATGTCAAAACACTTTCAAAAAAGTTTTCAAAAAAAGCCTGCTTTCACACTCTCTCACACACACACACACACACACACACACACACTTATGCATGTTTCAGATAAACAGTTGTGTGCTCTTGATTCATTAAACCAATGCAGTTCACCATCATGGCCTAAATACACACTGCTAATCAATAAGGCACTCCGGCTCAAAACACCTGATGAACAGAGATATTTTCACATTAAAGTCCACGATTGATGATTAAAAACTGAAATGACTGGGATTAAAGAAATTGGAATATACATCAGGTATTTTTTGCCATTCACCAACAAATAAGATTTGTATACTGTTAATTACAACCTTTTTTTTTTTTTTCCGATGACCCTTGACCCTTACTTAGCTCCTCCACTTATTCCCTCATTGAGACACGCACCCCCAGCTGGTCATGCATAGATCCCCATATAACCCCCCTCCAACCACCACACTCCCTCCTACAAGCCCTGCACTCTTTTAGCCAGTCAGCTTGGACACATGCAGGTTATGGTGTTGATTCGGGCCAAATCTGGGCTGAATCTGGGTCAAACATAGGCCGATTCTGGGCTCCAACCGGGCCGAGTCTGAGCCATAATAAACCCAGCTGCTCCAGACCCAGATTTAGCCCCTGCTGGGCGCAGACAGTAACTGAAAAAACGTACCCCTCCCCTCCGTCAGAGCTCCCTCCTCTAGAAGAGACAGGAGGTCAATGGCTGGCTTTGGAGGCCAAGGGGCAGGACTGCTTAAGTTTCATCAATGGTAAGGTGTCCTTATTCACTCCCCTGATGATGATTGACTGCCAGTGGGGTGGAGGCTAACCAATAAGGAGCAGCGTATTTGATGAAGAGGAGGCAGGAGATCCACCACGTACATCGTCAGCGGCAGTTTATCTGCAGTCCTTTTCCAGAATCCCGTCTGACCGTGTAACCATGTCTTTGTTGTTAGGATGAAAACTCACAATCATCTAACTGTACCATTTTTAAAGGAGACCACTTCTGTTTACTGTTGTCTGACCAGGAACTCTTGTTCGTTCTAACTGTGTGGCGTCTGTGGGGTCCAACAGTGAGAGGCTGTGATCAGATAGGAGGCTTTTATTTCTTGTGCTGTAATACAAAATGTAGCTCCGAACATCCCTATGAAAACAGAGCAGGAGGTCAAATCTCACACTGAACATCATTCTCTTTGCTGTGTAGTTAGGTGGCAACGTTAAATATTGTAGCTTGTGCAAAAGTGCTCTGAGATGCAGGTCCACAACCAAGACCAAAACAAACAAGACCAAAACAGAGCAAAAGGAGAGTGAATATTCAACTTATGGACATTAACAAAAGTCCAAATGAATGCTGATGTTGCTCTGCGTCTGCTTCTACCAACACATTTCTCACAGCAGTTTTACAACTGATCATTTTGTTACTCCAAAGGGCCAAACATTTTTTAATGCTGCTTTGTGGTTTACGTGTGCTAGTGCACTTCTGACTGACAGGTGGCTCAGCCATCCGCATGGAACGCCCAACATACAACATGTCGTAGAGCACATGCCCTCTCCTCTGCATATCCATACATGTCATCTGCCACCAGTATAGACTACTTCCCCAGTGGACCTTAAAACCTTGTGCTCAGCATTTTGATTCGGGCCATCATACAAAAATAAAGTTGGTGAAAACAAAAAATATGAGTCAAGTCAGTCAGTCCTGAACAGTCCTGTGTTTCTTTATTTAGCCTTACAGGTAAAAACACAACATATAATTGTAATTACTCACAGTGGACCTGGATTAAACATATATCAAGAATGACGACTGACAGCCGCATGCTCATGTTAAAACCGTCCTATGTGATCATGGCCTGATGTCCCTCTGCCCTTTGTTTTCTGCTCATGTGCTACTACAACTGATATCAGTTCAGTACAGTTCTTCCTTTCACTTTAAACAGACTACACCTGAAATACCTTTCTCTCAGTGTACCCCTCCCTTTACACCTGAAGGATGAATGACCTTTACATACTGTGTGATATGTATGTGTTTGTAACATGTGGTCTCGATAAAGATTAATAACATTCATTTGAACTCGCTGTTGTTTTGCATTTTTCTAATTTTTTTTTCTGTATTACCACTACACTGTATGTGCTTATTATGATGTAAATAACACACACTCTAAAAGCTCAATAATAAGTGTGTTGCTGTCTGGACTGCCTCTCACTGTGAACACATAGCCAGAGATAGACCTCAGTAGTTGACAGTTAAATACCCAGAGTTCATTGCAGTTATTTACAGCCTGTAAGACAGTGATACTCTATGTGCAGATATCTGCAGATGCTCAGACATTCATGCTCGCAGTGTGTTTCTAGCTCAATTCCCCAATAGTGATTATTGTGATTATGAGGGTTGTTCATGTATAGTAATTTTGTGTGTGTCTCTCCCTCTCTGTTGTCCTCTCTCTTCCCTGTGTGTTTCAGTGGAGAACGGGGAACACTGTGATTTCACTGTGCTGCGCAACATGTTAATCAGGTGAGAGTTATATTTAGATTTTTTTATTTTTAGATTTTAGATATCCTATTTTATTCCTATTATTATCCTATTTAATCTTTTGAATGAAACTGTGTTCGAAATCGTTGTCAAATCAAACCCAGAGAGCCCAGTAGAGCCGGCATATCTCTTCTAATGACCACATTAGTTTACAGTACATGCATTATATTTTCTCAGACGTTAATGTAGTAAAGTCAGTCAAAATTTAATATAGGTAAAATTTTTATTCATATTCCATTCCTCTTCTTTAGTCCCTGTCTTCCTAGTGGCTTACCATACCCGATTTGTTTTTTCTTTTTGTTCCCCTTCCATAGGACCCATATGCAAGATCTAAAAGACGTCACCAACAACGTCCACTATGAGAATTACCGCAGTAAGAAACTTGCTGCCGTCACCTGTAATGGAGTGGACACTTCCAAGACCAAGGGACAGCTAACAAAGTACACCTCTGATACTTCTTTAATTTTAATGAAAGAGTACAGTACAGTATTTTAGATTTGGAAAAACTACAAAACAACGTGTCACAGTCTCCCTTTTTTTTTTTTTTGTCAGCCTTAAGCAAGTTCACAAGAAAATTAAGGTCTTCCATTTAGCATCTGTCTTCTTTAAAAGGCTTTTGTATGAAATATTAAAGGTGAACACTAACCTCTGGTGGTCAACAGGAGCCCCCTGGCACAGATGGAGGAGGAGCGCAGGGAGCATGTTATGAAAATGAAGAAAATGGAGGCAGAAATGGAACAGGTCTTCGAAATGAAGGTTAAGGAGAAAAAGCAGAAACTGAAGGACTCAGAGGCTGAGGTCAGTCACAATTCAAGGCGTCAAACATTATGCAATTAGTCAACCTCATTTAAACAGTCACACAGCTCACCTGCAACTCTACATTCAAGAGAATTCACTTTGGTATATGTTGTGATTTAAGGCGTTATTATCCAGCAGCAAATACCTCACATACCCCAATACCAATATCCAGTGCCTCTCATGTTGATGAACTGCATTTGTCAGAACTATTCGGTGTTGAATGTTAACAGTCTTAATTATGTCAAAAGTAAATTTAAATCTCAAACACTATTTCAAAACAATTAATGGTAGAATTTTTCAAATGAGCTTTTGTGAAGTGTAATGAAGCTGTGAAGCCTACAGATCTGATGAGCAGTTGCAGGGAAGGGAGAGGTAATGTGATCAAGACTGCACAGAAAATGAAGAGATGTGGCAGAGACCCATGTAACAATGTGAAAATGAGAGAGAGACACTTATTAAGAACCTCCAAGCTGAGCCTTGTGAAATGGCACAAGAAGAATATTTCAGAATAAGAGAAAACCAAGATCAGGAGTTAGTCACATAAATAAATTAAACACTGATGGAGATTACATGTGCTGTTGAAGGGAACACACAGCTCCAGCTCGCTGACTCACTTCAAACATTTACAGTTGGTATATATCTGAGTTTCCCGTCTTTGTATTTGAGAACCTAATGTTTCAACCCTCAGCTGGAGCGACGCCACGAACAGATGAAAAGGAACTTGGAGGCGCAGTACAAAGAGCTGGAGGAGAAGAGACGAGTGTTCGAGGATGAGAAGGCCAACTGGGAGGCTCAGCAGAGAATCCTTGAGCAACAGAAACTGGACGCCTCCAAGTCAGTAACACTTTCAATCATGTGACTCTGGCAGCACACATATACTGGAGTTCATGGCTGTCACAGTTAACATATCCAACACACAGCATGAATGGATGAAACAATATAAAGCAGTACTTTAATCATTTACATATCAGTTACATGTCAAGTATTTGGGTTTATTCATGTAATCAATACATATTTCTTTTTTTTGTTGTTTTAAGGCATTAACTGAATAAACTATTGAAGGTATCATCTGTGGCTACAAGTTATACCTGGACTATAATGGTAAATATTAAAACGTAGCCTAACAACAGCACTCCCTTTTCTTGTTTCTCACACAGGACGATGGAAAAAAACAAGAAGAAAGGAAAAATCTTTTGAAGAGAGACCCGACCTGTTCCTTCAGTTCTACACAAACTGATCTTTTCTTCATCCCATCAAGTTCACATCTACTGTGGCCCTCAGAACACACACACACACACACGACACTCCAAATTCCATACTTTTCATTCCACAACATTCCCCATTGAACATGCACCTCATGTAACACCATTTACACACACACAAATGCCCACAACAGCCCACATGCTCGTCTCTCTGCAGGGTTTCACCGCATCTGTTGAAACCTTTTCTTTTCATGGGGAATGCATGTTTTTGTGAAATTCTATTTTCCTATATTTCCCGACAAAGAGGAGAAGCCCGAGTTCCTCTGAGCTACAGTATGGAGTTAACACATGGCAGGGACCATGCATAGCCATTTGTACACATGTAGTAGTTATGTGTTCTCTAGATTTTCCGTAGATCTGCAGATAGACATACTATCCCTCTCCTCAACGCTCTTTCGTTTATTGTTCTCAAAACTTTAACACAAGTGTACACGCATTACAACACACAGTCATGAAGACCTCATTGAGAGTGTGTTAGGTGAAGGGAGATTGTATGTGAGTGAAGGGAGCTGAATTAGGTGGCAGCTGAGGAGGAATGAAGGCCCAGTCGCACTGGGGAGTGGCACAGAGAAATCAATCATTTGAGTCTTGTGTTGACAAACCAAACTGTTAACAAACCATTCCTCTTTTGTTGAACAGTTTATACTCAGACAGAGGAGAATAGACAAGAGCGGATGGTGCAACATAGCAAATAAGATACGATAGCTTCCTTTTATTTTTGGACTGTGCTCCCTCAAAGATCAGCACTGATAAGGATAGTTTGCCAACAGGTCACAGTGCAAATTCAGCCTTTAAAGTTAATCAAACTCCATGTGAAAAATATGTTCTCACAACCCAGTACACTGATTTCAATTTTGCCACTTAAATGCTGGTGTGATTTGACCTTGAACAGGGTTTACAGTGCAGTGGCAGGTGTGGTGTGTGCATGAGCCGGTGTGTTTTATTAAATGCTGTGTTTGAGGTCACAGATGCTGTCTCATCTGAACCAGGCAGACAGAGGACGGGAGATAAGACTCGTGTGTGTAACAGCAGCCAGAATATCGTCATTGCAGTGTGTGTTTCCTATTTATATAGAAGACATTATGCAAAAGCCTCATTGGTGTCTACAACTTTACAGGTTACAGTGATTACAAAGATGTTTTATATTGTGATGTAAGTGATGGATATTGTCATAGATCTGAACCCTGATGTCCAGCTTTTCTAATGTTTTCCCTTTGTGAAAGCCCACCAAAGGGACAGTTCATCTAAAAGCTGAAATATTCCTTTAACCTTCCTTTCTACCTGGGCTTCCCACACTGACATCTGTTTGGAGGCGTTTTGGCTTTGGCTCTGACCTCACTTCCATATATTTGCTTCCACACTCAACAAAACACCCCTCTCTTCTGTTCTCTCCAGCAGAATATGTAAAGTCCAGACAGAAAGCAGTAAGCAACGTCACATTCACACCTTTAATATACCTTTCCAAGAGATGTCATGTTTTATTTTCATATGATGATGATGATGATATTACTAATGCTTTATGTGCGGTTGAAGAATGACTCCTTAAATCCCTTGTAGTTTTCTCAAATGACTCCTAGATTAATCTGTTATTTTAGTATAGTTTTTCAGACTGCCTGCAGTCTTTATGATGCATTTAAAAAGCGAAATGCTAAAGGGACAAACCTTACACCTTCAACACATAAAATATTACCTGTATGGATTTGTTCATAGTGGAAATGCATTTTTGTGTACATACTGAGGGCTGCTCAGTGGCCTTTTTTTTTCTTGAGTATTTTTCTTTTTGTTTTTTCAGAATATTATATGCCAGGAATAACAACAGGACATGTACTCAGAACAGAACCTGTTACATAAGACTTGTCTTAAGAATACATTAAAACCTTTCCATACATTTATACACACACGTATACTGTACACATCTATGCCAATGAGTACACTTTCTCAGGACTGCTCTGATGTGCGATACTTTCTCTTTAAGTCCAGAGAAAAGCAGTTCTGTGGTCCTACAAGTTAAGAGGAGTGACTGAAGTTTTCTTTGAAATGCTTGTGAACCACTCACCCTTCCAGTAACACCAAGTTAAAATAGACATAGGCTTAGGTGGATTTTTTGTAATATTTTCTTTTTTTATATATGTACACTGTTTTCTGCTTCTCTTCTTTGATTTATTATGTGTTCTGTCTCTAACTGTACATGGTTAATATTAAAGTTGACAAGGTTATGCTTTAACTTCCAATGTGTGCAGGTATTATTTCTTTACACTCATGAAGTGAATAATCCTTTATCATGGGGTTAAACATTTCTGGATGGTGATTAATCTTAAGAATTTATTTATTGAAGATAGGAAGGTATTTAATTCTTAATGCTGTCTTCACTGTAGAGCTGATTATCTTCCTTCTTGGCTGCCTGAAGTGATCTGTTCTCACACTGATTGTCTTCTAGCTGCTTCTGTAGTCTCATCTGCATATTCATAGCAGTTCTAAGAAAAGTACCAATATAATGAACAATTCTCTGCCTTTTCATATCACAGGCACCCAGTTAACAGGGTGGAAGTTGTTGCCAGTTTAGGTGTCTCTCATTCCACAGTATAACATCTATGTATTATTATGAATAAAAGATACTTTGATAACTTTGAAGCCACAAATGCTGAGGTTGCTTTGGCATGTCATTTTATAGAAAATTTGATTAAAAACAGGAGGAACAGTTACAAGGATATGACTTCAATGTTCTTTGTCCCGAATTTATACCACATACTACTAACCTTTTTTATACTAACACAAAATGACAATGGATGTAATGTCAGACATCCATCTAACTGCAGCCTTGTAAAGTCACTGCAAGTTAAATGTTTCACTGCCATCCACAACTTTGTTTTTTAGCTGTGAACATTGCATTGTGGAAGCACACTCAATAATATACTGTATGCCTATTGTCTGATTTCAGGATTCCTAATTTAGTTATTTTCCAGTGTGATAACCAGCCAGTGTTAATATTAGAAGATTATTATGTGAAAATTTGAGAGCTTGTCAAAGTTTCTTCAGCCTGTTGGTGTATATGAAGAGCTATGGAACATGTGATTTCCTGTGGTCACAGGGGATCAAGGGCACTAACATAACATTAGCTGTGAACAGTTGTTTCTCTTTCTCTGTATGAGACTATCACAAGACACAAAGCAGCATGGGTCGTTTGTTCAGATTTCTAAAGGGTTTACATTTTCCTGACAAGCAACTACTTGTGGCAGTGTGCAAATTATTGTTTATTGGAGAAGTAGTGTGATCCCGATAAACAGAAATGTATCACCCAAAAAGTCTGTGTCTATTTCCTCCAACCATAAAAACTGTTTTTTTCTTAACATGAATGTTTAGTTACCCAGCTAAACCACACCTTAACCATAGACTGTGCATATTTTATACATAAATGAGTTGCATACTCATTTGGGTGAAATTAATTCCCACATTTATCCAGACTGTGCAGTGGTTGAAGTCAGCTACTATCCAGTCACTGATATTCATGATCTAACCCCAGTCATTCTCTACTTTACTCAGAAAACACTCATAGCCATAAAGTCCATGACAACAATAAATGTTTTAATAAATACTTTTGCCTGCAAAAGGCCTTTATTTAATAAAGTATTTTACAATATTACTTTGTGCCGCTGACTGTTCCTATTGTGGAGCTGTTTGTAGACATGCAGAGCCCATTTGAAGGTTTGTCTGTAGCAGATCTTTCTTCCTTTTTCAGTCTGAACTCTGCAAAATGCACAGGAGAGAAAATTCAGGTAATCCATGTTTTATA
Source organism: Scortum barcoo (assembly GCA_023238725.1). NCBI lineage: Eukaryota > Metazoa > Chordata > Actinopteri > Centrarchiformes > Terapontidae > Scortum > Scortum barcoo. The sequence goes on along the minus strand of CM041536.1, from coordinate 26,689,171 downwards.
GGAAGTATAAAGAATTCATATTAGTATATAGGCCTAAAGATTATGCCTGTCTGGAGTTCATAGGCCCTCCATCTTTCTGTTCACTATTTCATCACTGGTTACGAGACAAAAAGTAAAAGAATGAAGCACAAACTTACATGAATGCCTGCTGTTGACAGGAGCTGTGGGTCTTGGTTATGCTGGTTACAAACTTAAGTGGAATCATGCCTTGGTAAAGCCTGCCGCAGCAGTTTCCAGATGCATTGCTGACCTGCACAGCTATAGCTGAGGAAGGTAAGTGGATAGAGTCACTATAAAGGTGTCAGTGAGAAGTCTTGAGGCAAACACGATGAGGCACAACAGTGATCACTCACGCATGGTGTTACAGCAGCAGGCGGTGAGCAGCAGCAGTCCCAGAGTGAAGCAGAGAGTCTTCATGATGCAATCGGCAAAATGATGATGTTCTTCTCGCTTTGCTTCCATCAGTGCTCAGCACTTTGCCTAATATAGACCCTGAATGAGGAAGTGAGGAAGAGTGTGTGATCTCAGTCATTCTTTTAATTGGAGAACAGAGCAGAACTCCCCAATAACTCAGCTTTCTGAATAACTATTTCTGCCTGCTGTATGGCTCAGAGAGGGAAGTTTGTAAAGGGACACTGCACAGATTTTGTAAAGATTAAAATCACCTTTCTAAAACAGAAAACAGAAGTGTGTTCAGTAGTTAGCAGGTCAGCTGATTATTTATGTTCCATTATGCACTTAAAAACACTCACATACTCAAATTATACTCAAGTTTAAGGGTCATGTTGTTGTTAGCTCTCTCATGAAATTAAATTTTAATATTTCACCTTTTACATTTCCAGAGGCAGATGGAAGGCTTCAAACCAACAAAATGTTGGTAAAATTTGTAACTTTGTGTGTTTCATCATCCTTGATGCAACTACACATCAAAGCAAAGATGTTTTATATTGTAAAATTGTATATTCAACCCAAATCTGCTTTAACCGAGAGAGGCAAGAGGCACCTGTGTCAAATTCAGGTTTATCACCTTTTCTGAGTTTTGTGCTTATATGTATGTATGTTGCAGACTCACAAATTAAAATAGCATTTAATCAAACTAAAACAGAAAAATCAGGGGGTCAGGTTTCTATGAAACAGAGTATAGAAATACAGCTCAATTGCACAGAGAGTGGGAGAAATAAGGCGTAAATAGTGACTAAACATCGTATTTTTGCCTTAGTTGCCCAAAGTGGTTTAATCCAGTCGTGATTCCAACAACTCAAGAAAAGGGGATCACAGAAAGTAAACAGTCAAAGTCAATTTAGTGCTTAGTGGTTTTTCGACCTATCATTGGTGGTGTTGGTGCCCAGGTTGTGAGAAATGGGCCTCTGGTGTTTGCCATAGAGAAAAGCACTGATAATTTACATAAGAAAGAAATCAACATCAAAACATCTCAGTCAACATGTCAGGGCCACGTTACACTGAATTATTTCTCACTGGAATTACTTCCTACCTAAATTTAAAAAGCTGATTTCTCAGAGCATGGCCAGTTTTAAACTGTGTCCTTGTATCTGTAATTTGTTTTAAAATGTTAAATATTCATTAGAGAAACATGTGTTGCAGTGAAACCACTGATCAGCCAGAATATATTAAAACAGAAATTAAACTAGACTTCAGCAGTATATCAAGGAAATGTCTGGTTTCACAATGAAAATATAAATGCAGAGCTACATCACTGTTTGATCAAAAATGATTTCCTGTTTCTATTGCTATCTAATGGCTGGAGATTTCAGAGGACAGAGTACTAGATTAAAGAGTTTTCAGTTGTCAGATAGAAAAGGTGGCACTACAAGATCAGCGGTCTCTGTTGAATACAGATGGTATTATCTTCAAGCTGTTGGAAAAGGGAGTTTTGTACACTCCACCTGTTACTACTGTGACCCAAATTGGACAGTGGATGACTGAATAGAAATGACATTTCAGACACCACACACACCAGGGCGCAGGCCAGTCTTTGTACACTTTGTGTGTAGAGAAATGTTACAGCAGTAGGCCATACCACAGTCTGGCTCATTCTCACAGTCCATCAGCCTATTCCCTGTTTCTGATCTATGCCTTTGGCACAGAACAAAATAGTATAATAAACACACCATTCATCTATTAAACCGACTTTATTCAGCGTATAACACCTTATCATTAGGTATGACCCATGTTAAAGCTTCTAAATACACACTGGTAGTTTATCTGGGTCAAAGCTCTGTAACAGTGTGTTGATGTGGAGGAATCTTGATTTGCGTGTTTACCCGGTGTCATACGGTAACACCGCCTGAGCTGATACTGACGTGGGATCAGATTACAGACTTCAGCAGCGTGCACGTGAAAACGGGCCTCTGTGTTTAAACCGATCCCAGATCAGCGCCTCCACCGTATCCAGGGGCGCGGCCCGTGACGTCAGAAGACCCGCTGAAATTCAAAGTTGGAGGAGGAGATAGAAAGTGCGAAACAACAAGAAGGTTGTTTCTTGTTTTCTGTCAGTTAGCGCTGCCCTGTCTCACTCAGACTGCACCTTCAGACACACGCATATATTCAGGTAAGACGACAAAGCACTCGCTCAACACACACGTCGCTCTGCTCTCACGGTAACGAGTCAGCTTGTTCCTGCTGAAGCTGAGCTGCGCCGGTTCAGGTGAGTCGACGGGAGTTAGCCGGAGATGCTAACATTAGCAAGCTAACGTAGCTCCTTTAGCTGTCAAGCTACAGGAGTTCAGTGCTCTGAGAGAGAAAAGTACTTCAGTTTAACACTGGTTATTGCCGTGTTGGCGGTGTTAACGGGATAACGCAACTTAGATGACCTGACAGCACAACTTGGTATGGACGGTCACTGAAAAAATGTCACATTTCATTTCAGTCGAGATAATACTGGGGCGTTTTTATCCACTATCTCCTTTTCTGTATTAAAACGTCTGAAAGCTCACAGTAGCCCGATTGAAACTGTAGTTATCCGTGATCATTATGTACACGACCTTAATCCTTTTCATTTGGTTTGTAAGTCTCACGGGGAGATTTAGGTAACATCGGTGGTAACAGGTGTTTAAAGAAATTAGTAGCTGCTCTACAAACTAGCATGGCTGGACTGTGTTTGTTTGTACTGATGCTGTTGTGCTTAAAGGTTTCACTTCAGTAACACCTGACATATTAAAAAAGTACATCCCCAGTCTGTAACCTCACTGTGTCTGCTGCTCAGTATGGAGGCCAGTGAGGAAAACAACGGGAACATCAGCCTGAAAAGACAGAGAGCGCCTCTGTCAGATTCTGAAGACAATGTCCTCTCAGGTATGTTTGTACCTGTATTAACAACAGTGTGACTGCTCATATCTTAATACAACATGTCTTCATCTTCACAGTGGTCTTGTGTGTGACTTTGTCCTTTCTATGTGATTTCTCAGAGTTGAATGATGGCCAGAAGCGGCGGCGTCTGGGAGCAACTGGTCAGGAGAACCGTAGTCCTAAACCATCCTCGTCTGGACGCCCAGCTGAGCAAGAGACAAAGCCAGACACACCGATTGTTCCCTCCGTCCTGTCCCGAGTCCAACAATTCACCCAGAGACGAGAGGGTAATCCTACTTTTACTGTTGTGGAAGCAGCCATGCTAATTTTTTGTCCTGCCAAATTTACTAACGTTCTGTTCAGCCTCAGAAATGAGTTTTTAAAACAGCACCAACACCTCCCTAAAAGAGACTCAACACAAACCTTGGAGAAGGATTTACTGCAGGGAATGTTGTAGTACACTGCAGTAATTTTAACTTACTTAATAAACCGGCCACCAAGTAAATATATGTGAACATACAGTGTACTTTGGCAAGAATTATGATACTGTTTAAGATGGTGACGTGTCAGGACAGCAAAGTTCAACAGCCAAACTGGAATATCTGCATTCAACATAAGAACTATTGTCAAGGTTGAGCCATTGCTACAGTGCATGCGTTAGGTAAATGCTGTAGTTTTTAAGAGGAAGTGTTTTTTTGTTTTAGGAGGAGCCCCCTTGGCTCAGCGATGCTTGTCGGATCCTGGGGCTCACAGCCCATCAGTCATCATCCACGGAAAGTTTTCTGGAGAGCATCTACTTGGTGAGGGCGCATATGAACATCAGACTTGCTGTATTGCACAGTAAAGAGTTACTTTTTATTTCTCTCCAAATAGACATGGGAACTATAATAAATGAAAGCCAATACAATAAACTATCAAAGGCACCGACTTAAATGGTCTTTGGTCTTGAGACCTGACAGTGGCCAGAGGGCCATGGAAAGGGTGTGAGATTGGACTCCAGGTCATAATCAGTGAAAAGGGATGTAGTTATTACAGTGTGACCTCCCCCCACCTTTTTGTCTGATAACTGTGTGTATTTCTAGGAAGATATCCCTCTTTCCATTTTGCAGATATTTTGTTTATGTGATGTCCCCAGGATAGTTGCTGTCCCCCAGATGTTTAGCATCACTCTATAGAGGCCCCCTTGTTTGCGAGATATAATTGATTCTTCCTGTTCAGAATGTAGCTTGAGCCAAAAATAATACATTTAGCCTTGGATATATTTATAACTTAATAGTTTTTGACTTTCTAGTTTAAAATGTAATGAATTCTTTAGTGTATTATTTAAATAATAATATACACACAGCAGTATTATCATAGTTAAATAGGCTTTATTTACAAGTTCTAAAGTAACTAGTACAAAAAGGCTAAAATACGACTAACAGTTCAGTTATATCAGCACCACTTAGCAAGGTATTAAGACTCCGTTAGAAAATATGCAGTTGTGTTAGAAAGAAGTGTGAAAGAGACAGATTCTTGGTGTGTTTTAACACATAATTTGTAACATGTAAATCAATAAACAAATCTGAAAATATATATTCTGTTGACAGATGTGACTTTTATTCTCCACAAGATCCAAATATGCTTAATTGGCTACAGTGCTACAAAAAGAAAGGAAATCGTTTTTGGCATCTTACCAAATTAAAACTACAGTGAGGCCATTAATTAATTTATAGAAAATCACTAACACTGGATGAGACTGTTTAGAGGGTGTCATATTTGGTTACTCCGAACAGTGAGTGGCAGGTATGCCTTCATGCATTGTTCTTTTTATAAGATCCTCCATCAAAGTGTTGTCATGTGTAGATTATTCTGTGGATGGTTAAGGCTAGTCTTAGAGCCATACTTGTGGCTGGATCTTCCAAATCTCCATATCATACGTCTGTATTATGTATAATATTATTATAAGAGGAATATTGGCAAATACACAGTATTAGATTTTTAAATACAGATGTTGCAACCTCATCAGTATATTGAGTTAAATTTGTTTTATAGCTGAAAGTTAATCCATATATATGGTTTCCCTTCAGGTGAGGGAGAATTTAATCAGCGTCTGGAGCGTTTCAAAGTGCCAGTCTTCCAGGCCAGCCCCAGCCCTACCCCCACACCAAGCCCTGGCAACCCCTGCCCTCGGACCCGCTCCAACTTTGTATCTGGCATTCAGCGGAAACTAAATGGCACTACAACACCCAGTTCCAAACAGGCTTCTCGCATGCGCCAGGTTGTTTCTGGGGCTTTTATTACAGAAATGATTTAGTAGTAACTAAATTACTTCACCACCATTTAAGCCCTCAAGTTCTTGAACCTAAATGGGCAAAGTATGCCAAAAACCTGTGCAATATAAATCATGCACACACATAAAATATTTGTAATATATTAATTTTCCTCAAGATTTAAACTTTTTTTTTTTTTTTGGTTAAAACTTTCCATACTAAAGCTCCTAGTGGCTGCAGTACCCTTAATTATATGAACTTATATGAATTGATTTACTGCTGTAATTTGTGCTGTTTGTACAAGTTGTACAATGTCTGACATCTGACATGGTTTCTCTCATCAGGAGCGTGAGCAGGAGTTGAGCCAGTTGCATTTCCAACCAATCAGTGAGAATGCCTGGCTGAAAAGGAGCAGCTCCGATCCCTCTCTAACTCAGGTGGGTTTGTGAACGTAACAATTTGCCTTATAAACATTCAAGGAAGTTTTATGTACAGCTGTCAGTAATGACTTCATTTACCGTGGAAGTATTTTTTTCTGTTTATGAATGTATATTGAGCAATTTCTTCAGTTTGAGGTTTTTTTTACACACCAGCATATGTAAACATTAGCAGGGAAGGACCCCTCCTGGCCCCTCATCCCCCTCCTCCTGGGTTCCTAGATCTAAAAGGAGAGTTCATTGGCCTCCTGTACAGCCTTGGGATGTGAGTCTGTGACCAAATAACTCCACTGTATGGGCCACTTAATGCTGTGACACAAAGGCAATACTTTTAACCAACAGAATGGGCAGTGATAAGAATTGAAAGTGAACACAGACAATATCAGCATATAAGTATACTTCTTTTTTTTTCTGAATCACCCATTACATGACCCAATTTTTTTGTCATTTGGAGGAAGGAAGTTCTCTCCTTAAATAGTACACTTACTTTAGTCTGGTGTGGTTTTGGGGAAACTTCGAGCTGTTTTCACAAGAATCTTTTCACTTTGCATGTCATGAACAGTAACTGCCTCATCTGAGATAATGGTTTCTTGGTAAAGTAACAGGCTGCTTGTGTGCTATTCTTTTCCTATTGCATTCCTAGCACTCTCTCTGGTTGTTGGGAATGTATCCTAAATTATATCAAGAAATATAGTATCATCTTTTATTTTACTTATTATATTTACTTGCATTTATAGACATCAAATAAAGCTTTGCGCTGCATTACAACTTCTTATTTCTTATTCTTATTTGGTGCTGATGTCATTTCCAGGAGGCAGATGGTGATGCTGAAATTAAAGATGGCAGCTTCACTGAAATTCTTATATCAAGTACAGAGAAACAGTCTTCAGATAGGGCAGGTAAGGCATTTGACATCAAACTGACTTTTGCCCCATACCACACTCATTAATGAAATAAACAATTTTTCCTCATTAGTTTAGAGTTAGTTGAAGCCACACTCATCTGCAAGGCCAGTATTGTGTCCCCATCAATATTTCCCAGTCCTGTACAAGTCAAATAATCATCCCAATCAGGTCCACAGTGATGTATACAGGCTTTCATTTAAAAACAACAGAGAGCACTGGTATCAGATAAATAGTCATAACAGATATGTTTATGTCACATTGTGTTATGTTTCTTCCAAACACAATTAATGGTTTTTGGCACATTTTTATATAAATGAATGACTGCTCAGAATTTGCTCTAAAATATATGTATGAAGATTAGGTAGCCTATTGTTAAGATATGAGACTTTCTCAACAGGTGACTCTAAAAATGCTTCAGCATCTGAAGTGCCTGACTTTAATGAAGGGCAGCTGCAAATAGAATGGAGGAAGCAGAATACTCATCAGGGTGAAGAAAGCAGGGAGGAGAACGAGCACAAGGATCCAGCTGGAAATAAAATGCAGCTAGTGTACCAACAACCAGAGAGCCAGACTGTGCTGAAGTTGTCTTTTAGTGATGATCAGAGTGTCTCCCGAGCAACTTTTAGTATGAACCTTAATGTGTCAGAGTTGCCTGATGAGCAGAGTTTGTTCAGATCAGTTAACCCAGATGAGTCAAACATGAAGGAAATGAGTGAGTTTTCCAAAGTAACTGAGCAGAGCAGGTCTGAGGTGTTCTCTTTTGAAGAAGCTGAAGAAATTGATGGTTCTTCATACAGTGAGGAAATGATTGAGCCTTCAACAGATGAGGAGTTAAGATTGTGGCGATATCCTCAAGACAAGGTGCACAAGGAGAAAGAGTCTGTCATAGCTGAAGAACAGGAGGAAGATATGTGTGTCAAAGAGGAGGAGGGAGAGTTGGAATCATCCAGAGTGGAAAAAGAGAATGGAGGCAGTGTTGCACATCACCGTGAAAGCTTTGACACTCAGGGTGGTGAATGTTATTTGGGTGATGTCTCTGCTGAGATTGCTGACTCCACTGAAATGCAGGAAGATGAGAAACCTGAGGAGGATGGTTTAGAGTCAAACAGCTGCTTAGATGACCAGTCCACTTTGAACACAGATAAAAGGAACTTGGAATCCTGTGTAGGAGAAGATACAGATATTGATACTTTTACAATAAAACAAGAGGCGAAAGACACAGAAGGATGCACACATAAGGATGATGAATGTCGACCGTCAAAGGACATCCAGACAGTCAATATAAAAGAAGAAAAAGACATAGATCTAGAGTCAGACAGAAGAGTGAAACTATCAGAGGTGTCTCCTTCTGCTGTTGTAGTTCAGGCTTTCAAAGAAACACAGACTGGGTATACAGAGCTTGGAGCAAAACCTAAGGTAAAGACTCCGGCTAAACCATCAGAGATTGACAGAAGTGATGCAGTTCCATGTTGGACAGAGGTCCAGCCGTCAAATCACCCTTTGACAGAGGAAATGGAGCAAGATGCGATAGGTGAGGGGCAGGGTGTGTATAGGCTGACAGGAGAAATTCATAACACAGAGGGAGGAGAAAGTACAAAGAAAGTAACTTTTATTCTGGAGCCTGAGTTTATAAGTGACTCGACCCTGTCTGAGACCGATACCTCCACGGCGTCTAGGGCAGAGACAAGTCTGTCAGGTGAGAACAGTGAGATTTAGGTGTGAGCACCTGGGATGCATGGACACCTCAGAAGAAATGGAGCACATGGGTGAAGTAATTTGTTTGTGAAACAGAAAGCACTGACAAACTGGCATGAACTAGATTTAGATTAAAAGCAGCATGTTTTCTGAGTCATGTGGTGACCAATGCACACAAGCAAACATAACAGATGTTTGGATACATTTGTATGGCTGTTTGTCTTGACTTGGAAGTAAACAGAAAAGATCAACTGTATCCTAGAACTATATAATCTTTCAGCAAAATACGTTGGGAAATGTCACTTGACAACATAAGTAGAGACCAATAAGCACAGAGTCGGTGTTACACAGGTGCACTTGGGGGAATAAATGTGACTGTGCTTAAACATGAAACAAGATGGATGCTGCCCATTTGATGTGGATTTTCTTTAACTGACATTTTTATCTTGTGACCTCACCAACTTTCTACCAGTTTTTGAAATGAAAGTGATTTGCTCCATATGTGGATGTTTCTATCCAAAGATGCTGACTTGAGTTCTCATGATGAGACCAACACTGCTGAAATAATTGACCAGATGTTTGAGGAGGTGCTGGAATATGCTGGAAGGATAGAGGAAGAGAGGGTGGATGATGAAGACATTGAGGACCATGACAGTGGCATTTGTGCTTGTTCTGGAGACAAAGACAAGATGGATACAGAGTCAGAGAAAGAGAAAAGTGAAGAGGAGGGGGAAGCCAAAGGAGGAGAGTGTGATGAGAGCAAGAAGCTTGAAAGCAATGGAGACGAGCTGCTGACGTTTCCTCCCAGTGGCATCCTCTCTCCTCTCAGCAAGTCTGTAGAGGCTGTCGTCACCCCCTTGGTAAGATTGATTCATAACTTTGAGCAGTCAGTACATAAGTTCCATCAGGGCAGCCTTCTGCATTAATAACTTAAGAATAATGACAATATATCAAGTTCTTCTGTGTTAATGTTTCATATTACCCCAACAGCGACTGGCAGTGAGTCAAGAGTCCAATCCTTCCATCTCTGCTCCTGTCTCCAGAGGAGACCTCCACCCCTCCTACTGAATCTGCTCCTCTCTACAGGTATTAACAGTAGCAACACAGCAATTTGTACAAGTTTAGAGGAAACTTTGATCGAATTCTCAGTCTTGACTCATCAGTGTGGTCTATCAGGTACATAAAGACACATCTAAGAAATTACAGACCCAATATTAAATGTTTTTTTTGTGATTGAAATGTTCACACTGATGACTTAGACTTGCAAGCACAATAACAGCAAAAGTAATGCTAAAGGATTAAAGTAAAAATTACAATCACAGTCACTCATAAATGTATTATGTATAACTTTGAGATGCTTTGAAAGATGCAAATCAAATGTTACACCAGCCAGGCCTAACTAAAGATATTTTACATCATTTTATAGGTTTAGATAGGATAACTTGGATTTTGGTCTATGTAATGTCTAAATGTTTTTCTCTTAGTTAAATGCTGCATCGTATCTCAATCATGCAGTTCTATGGACGTGTTATTGTATTGTCATTATCTTCATATCAGTAATTACAGTCTTTTAAGCTTTACTTTGAAATATAGGAGCTACAGAGTCAGTAACAATAATCTATTTGTTTAGTTGATCAGTACTCTCACGTCTCTTATTTGATGTGGGCGTGTCCTGTGATTGACAGTATTGATGCCTACCGCACACAAAGACAAAGTAAGCTGCCCACCATTCAAAGTGTCACTCCTGGGGTTCAGAGACGAGCTCCAGAAAAGTCCCAACCTCAACCCTCTGTCAACACCAAGGAGAAAATCACGGTGTGTAACATCACAACATTATGTAACAATAGCAGGCTAATTCATCAACTGTTGTTGTACTTATTAACCAAGAAATTTCACTGACAGTCGGTCAGTGTTCTGAATGAGATCTGTGTAGTCACCACTACAATGTCTTCTGGTACTTGTCATATTTTTATTAAAAACCGGCTGCACAAATGCTGAAACTGACCCCTTTTTGAATGAGTTAAATCCTCTACAGGTGTTGAGTAAATTACAGGTTTACATATTGTCGTGTCTGTCCAGGCACTTAATGAAGAAGCAGCAAAGCTGCAGACTGTGATCAACCAGACTCTGCAGGCTCTGAGCTGCTGTACTGATGAGGAGCACGGACGGGGCTCACTGGAGGAGGCTGAAGCTGAGAAACTACTGCTGGTCTCCTGTATGTATCTTCTATGTCTTTGTGTACCATTGATAGGAAGCTATGTTCACACTATTCTGATTTTACAATGTGTTGTCTCAACACTACAGTGTTTTAATATTTTTAACACACAGTCGATAAAATAATATAAACAGAATAACACAAGTATTAATAACAAAAGGATCAAACAAATGTATCTATTTATTAGCATTGATTAAATTTACACCTATTGTTCAAAGCCTCAATAATTCTATTCAGAGCAATAATTAGTAGTTTTCTTTGTTGCTCACTATACTTTTGACTTCCATGTTTCAGGTGAGAAACGCTCTGCCCTGCTGGCAGAGGTGGCCAGACTGAGGAAAGAGAGAAACTCAGAGTCAGGAGAGGCAGCAGGGGAGGACAGGGAATTTGTTTCCCAGCAGCCCTGCAGAGGGACTGTAGGCATCACCAACATCCAGCTGCCACTCAAGGTTGAATTTGTCTGTTCGTCACACAACCGCACAGGTAGCACAACAAGAAAACATTTCTACAATTTTTTTATTAAGTTTAATTTTTCATGACCTCATACTGAATATTGTGCACGCGCGTCTGTTTCAAAATGCACGACTTAATAAATACAGATCTATTGGTTTACATCCACTTTACAACTGTTGATTTGTTTATGTGCTGCTTTAGGTCGGCCAAGTCACTACTTCTTCGTCCTTATCCGCTACGGGCCCTGCAACATCGTCGCCACGCCGCTGGCCACGGCTGCAGATGCCCAGAATGGAGACACCATCTCCTTCCCCACTTCTGTCACTCTGTAAGCTGCAGTTCATCAGCTGGTTTGTGGTTACCTCAGTTGACAAGTCTCATGCACTGCTTCCAGCACTAATTTGCTGTATTTATATCTTTTTTCTGAATTGACCGCATGTGTGTTCTCAAACACTTCTATTTTTCTATTTTCTATTTCTATTTTTTTTCAGCTGTACAAATATGTTGGGTTTCTTGATTCACATTTATAATTTGCTAACAAATGATCAATGAATGCTCGCATCCAGACAACATTGGGACACTCTTTTATGCTCTGGAATAATTTTGTTTCATGTTGCGGTTCTAAAATATGATTTTTCTCTCCTACCAATGGAATTTGAAGAGACTTGTGACTGTGACAATATGATCCTTATAGTGGGAATTTATAGATTAATTCACTGCTTTGTGTCCTTGATATGTCAGGAAGGATATTCGCTCATCCTTTGAGATTGATGTGGAAGTCTACAGCCTGGTGAGAGAAAACATTTGACTTTTTTTTTTTGCAGTCGTTCTTTGTTGTGTATCAACTGAGATAAAAAATAATAGAACAGTAAAGTGATTGGAGATTGCATTTTCTAGAAATATTTCTTCTAATTATAAATTCATATTTAAAAGTTTGCTTTTTTAACTGGTATTCTTAATGTTCCTCACACACACACACACACACACACACACACACACACAGTATTTTATACGATTTATTAAGTCTTCATATAATGGTCATGAATTATAAATATTTCAGCTCTCTGTAAATTCCTATTTATCCTGGCTGTAACTGGTGATGTTACAGACTGGTGTATGGTGTGTTGCTTGCTAGGATGAGTTAAATGAAGGGGACTGGTTTGCTTGTTAGTGATGCCAGCAGTCGTGCTAAATAATTGTGTTGACTAATGGTGTATGGCTGATGAATGCATTATTGATCGCTATGATGAGGTAGCTGATAATGATGAAGTTGTTGCAGTCTGCTCCTGATGACAGCAACATGCTCGTTAGCCTGATATGTTGTTAGCTGGTAGTTACAGGCCAGGTTATTACCTTTGGTTGGCAGCTGATGATATGGTTGATAAAAGTGGATATGACATGTTTTGGAGGGCTGTATTGAGCGTGAGAGCAGGAGACTTGAGGGTGCCCACATGATGACCAGGTAGACTTGCCTATACTCACACACGACATATTGAAACCTTTTTTTTTTTTTCTCTATTAGTAAGACAGGTCAAGGGACATTATTCAGTAAAAGTTACTCATATTAGATGGGTTAATAAGTCTCATGGACTTAGTCATACAGTGTTGGTTGGACAACAACAGCTGAAGTTGCCTATCGAGCCGTTTGTAGCAGCCACTGTACTGTAGCCTAAGGAGATACAAGCGCTGCCCTTTGGTGTGGATCAGATTCATGGAGCTCTTAAATGTGCATTTGGTCAGAGAATGGTGTAAAAAAAGTTTGTTGATATAAGCAGCAATTATTTGTAAGACTAGTAGGGCTAGATAAGTGGGAATGATGGCTGAACAGTGGAGCAGGCCCTGACATTCAAATGAAACAGGCCAGTCAAATGAACGGGTAGCCAGGCCAGTGGGGCCAGTGGGGCCAGCTAATACTGATAGCCTAGCCCTGTACTATAGCCCATATATATATATATATATATATATATATATGTGTGTGTGTGTGTGTATATATGTATGTGTGTGTATATATATATATATATATATATATATATATATATATATATATATATATATATATATATATATATATATATATATGTGTGTGTGTGTGTGTATATATATATATATATATATATATGTCTGTGTGTGTGTATATATGTATATGTCTGTGTGTGTGTGTATATATGTATATATGTGTATGTCTGTGTGTGTGTATGTGTGTGTGTGTGTATATATATATATATATATATATATATATATATATATATATGTCTGTGTGTGTGTATGTGTATATATATATATATATATATATATATATATGTCTGTATGTGTGTGTATGTGTATATATATGTATATATATGTATATGTATATAAATGGACAGGTTTTCAGTAGTAGAAAGTTGACCTGGATTTTTCATGCACCTGTTTTGTGCCTTCTAGTCCCACACCTCAGGAAGCAACTGTAGCATGGATCGGACCAACACCAAGTCACGGGTAAGTGTGTGAGTCAGATAATGACAAAGGTAGGTAATAAGTCATTGACAGTCCAGTTCATTTATGGTGTCTTTACATATTCAGGTCACGCCAAGAAAGCTCTTGAATACCTTCACAGTGAGTATACAGTTCTTATTTTATGACCAACCATTATAGTTTGTTTTTTTCACCTCTCATGAAAGCATTACCTAAACCTTCTTTTGTTTTTTTTGTTTTTTCAACAGAGATCCAGTAACAGTCTGACATGTGAGTTGAATTTTGTTATAGTACAAGGAGGCTTCACCCCCCCCCCCCACATGTTTGATTCAACAATGACTTTAGAAAAACGTGAATTTGATGTGGGGGTAACGTTTTTCTACCGAATCAACTACTTTTACCAAATAAACTATTACCTGTCATAACGGTCAAGTATTGCTAACTCATCATGTAATGAGATTTCATTCTGCTCGTCTTGGTCCTTCAGCAGCTGCTCCTCCTGCTCTCAACACTCGTCGCTCCAGTAACTTTTGTCTGGTGGGCTCCCATAAGATCACCTTGGCCTCACTGGGACACAGCAAGTTCCCTCTGGATAAGGTAATCATCTGTCATGATACTGTTGAAGTGCTGCTCACACTGTTTTTGGCATCTTCAGGAATAAAAGATTAATGATGGCTCTCTTACTCCAGGCCAGAAATATGTGTCTACAGTTGAAATGTGTTATGACGGTGTTGGTGATAGTAGGGTTGTTGGTCAATTGAGTAATGTTGAAGGTTCAAGGTTCAACTAAAACAATAGGACCTGCAGGGAGCTCAAGATTTCCAGTGATATAAAATAAGCCTAAGCCACATCAACTTAGATATTTTTATTTTACACATAAAAAAGTCATATTTCATAAATGCAGTTTGATGGGTACGGACATGTAAATAGTTTTTGTGGTAATCATTACTGAATGATAACATTCACAAGGGAAAACATGGCCAAAGTAACACACTGACTGTCCCCAGTGTTTGCACCTCTGTGCAGTTCACGTTTTACCTCCAGCACTGACTGACCACAGAAGAAGCACAGTGACTCCACTATATGTCCCTTTGGTCTTTTTATTATTATGTTAAAAGTTTCTACACATGGGTGGGCTCACTGGTGATGTAACATGTCTGCCCCTCCCTGTCTGCCTCCCTCCCCTCTCTCTGTCTTGCTTCTTCACTCAGATGAAACTTGAAGGAAAAATCAGGAGGCTGCTGGGAGATGAATTTCAGGAAAAGGTTTCACTCTTTTCACAACACTGTTAGCCTTTTACCTCCCTAAGTTTCTCTCTGTTCTTTTGCCAAAACGAACCTAACATCTTCTCCAAATTAACCCCCGCCTCAGTGTCGATAGTATTGTAGTTGTTTCCAGTGAACAAATTTTCTTTTATTAGTTAAAGCCCTTTCCTGTCTGGTTTGAAAAATCAAAGGCAATGTCCATTATGTTAGTGCAATGACACAGTGCTTGAGGCCAACATAATAAATATAAAGAGATTTACTTGCTGGAAAACATGTCTTAGCTGTGTATTATGTTTTTACATTTATCTGCTACATTCTTGAATTTTTTAATTCTGAGTTGCATGCTATTTGGGAGGACAGTTGCATAAAAACTACACTTAAGTCACTGTGTCATTTCACCTGTCCCCTTTGTTTGTTTGTTTGTTCATCTAAATATTCCTGTCTTCCACATCATACCAGTTTAACAGTGTGTCCCCTCCCTCTTTCTCCCCGGATCATAGGTACCTTTTCTCTCTCCTCTAGAGGGCAACATCTACCTGCGACTGGACAGTGAAAGTCACTCAAATGTGCAGCACCAAGGCTTCCTGGTCAGTAACGTGATATTGCTGAGCTTCTATCTCTGGATACAATATGGATGTCTTTGCATGTTAACAAGCAATTAAATGTCATAAGGGTTTTTTTAATCCTCATATTCACAAATTGGCCAAGAGAATTCAGTTTTGTCATTTTTGTTGTAGAAAAAATGTGTTGTTGTCTTAAAACAGTTAAACAAAAAACTCTGGGGTGAATTTAACTCATGTCTTTGCTAAACTCTGCATATAACTATTTTACACTCATGAAAACCAACATTTGAGTCTCTTTCTGTGGTTCTGTCCCCAGACGATGTTTGAGTTGATCAGTGGATATGGGGTTTGGCATCGCCGGTATTTTGTTCTGGAGGGATTCAACATGTATTACTGGAACCACCCCAATGACAAAGAAACTAAGGTATGGATAGACCAACAGACAGATTTGAAAACTCACTCACCAAGTTGCTTTTGATAGATTTCATTCTGTTTTCTGATTTAACATCCAAGGAAGCAGAGGGCAGCATTTCTCTGACCAGCTCTTCCAGTCAGTGTGTCAGGCCTGTCAAGAGAGACTCGTGTGCTCGTCCTTTCACCTTTGAGCTGGTGAGCAACATCCTGCAGCAGGAGCATGATGACAGCCAGGACGCCTTGGCCAAGTAGGTCTGAATATAAGAACTCAAACACTGTGGGAAGAAAATGAGATCTTTGAGAGTTAGTTACGTGTAAATACTGTCTTTGAGTTATAATTGTGGGCTTCAAAACAGATGCCAGAATTGTCAGGGGTTTTTTATGAGCTGTACATGGATTGTAATCAACATACTGTTGATTGTTTTACCTGGATTGATCATCTCAGAAGTTGCACATTTTGGCCAGTATAGAATTAAGCTCTTAAGTATAACACTGTTGTTTACAGTAGGCATGAAGCATGTTGCTGTTATGGCTGCAGCCAATTGTTGATGTCACAGAGGGTGTTTTACTTTGACAGTTGATGGGAAACACCTTCTGTGACATCAGTGATTGGGCTCAGCCTAGAAATGTATTTTGAACCACTATAATTACTGTAAACACTTAAAAGACGTACAAGTTCAAATCTTGGTTGAAAAACCAGTAGTTGACTTATAAGATTTAACAAAGTTTAACAAAGTGCAACAATTCCTTGTTTGTAAATGTGGTCAACATTTCAAAAGGCTCAATATCCTCCACAGCAGTCATGTCTGCCTGAAACAAGCTGTAATTCTCTAACACAAACTGATGGATGCTGTTCTTGTTCAGGTGTTGGTTTTCAGCCGACACCAAACAGGAGAGACTGGACTGGATGGAGAAGCTCAACCAAGCTCTCCTGGACTTTCACACATGGAACCGAACATCAGCAACCCAAACAGAAAGTCAGCAGTCCAACACATCCAGCAGCGGGAACTTGAGGGAGAGCATACTCTAACTGTAACTACATGAGTAATCCAACATACCTGTAACACCCTGTAAGCAGCGTTTCTGTGGCAGACGACAGAGTTTAGATTCTTAATCTGGAAGCTTCAGGAGCTTCTTTCTGTTTCACTGTAGAAATGACAAACATGCAGTACGGCAAAGGCGAAACCTTTTGGATCTCATGTTGGTTTATCTTTGGGAGATATTTGATTTTCATACTGTTTATTTCTTTTAATCTCAATCCAATCATTACTGTTGGTTTACACTTTTTATTTTTGCTAAGTCACAGTTGGCATTTAAGTAGTTTTAGTTTCTCTTTTTCATGATTTTGTGGAAATGAAGTTTTATTTTGACTTGTTTTTCTGTGGCAATCAGCTGCTTAAGCCTTTATTGGCAATATTATTTGGTCACTTTCTGTAGCTAAGGTGAAATGTATCTTGTAGCTCATATTTTTGAAATAATTTACAAATTTAGATTCATATTGTATTTTTTTTATCATTTAAACTGGAAGGATAAATGAATTTCTATAGATACACTAATAAATATTGAAGGAGAAGGAAATCTTGAACTCTACTAAACTAATCTAGGGTGAGAATGTATTTGGCTGGGAACACCACAAATGATTAAAATATAGAAGGAATGCTAGCTAGTGTTGGAATGGGAGCTTTTCATACTTGGACACTGTATCTGCTTCGGTTATTAAAATAAGTATTTGATGTGGCCAGTCGATACAGTCTTGGTGGAAGTTGGTGCAAGTTATATTCCGCTGAACCAACAGATATTTAGTTATTTCTCTCAAATGTGACGGAATACATGGTGCCTTTTTTTTGTTTTGTTTTACTGAAGAAAGAACCAGCTACATGCTCCATCTCTCCCTCTTGTAAATGTCACTGGAGTCTTCCTTCTCAATCACCTGAAGTGTTTACTCATATTGCTAAGTAAGTGATTTTTGTTACTGCGCATAACTAAACCCACATATTTACATATCTCAACCCATATTATATGTGTAATACAGTGGATGAGAGCTCTGATGAGTTAAAAGAGGGGACTGTAGTGATGCTGCTACAATGAATGTACTCTGTTGTGTCTGATGTCCTGTTCTTTTCCATGTACTGCCACCTATCAGTCTGTCACTTTGTTATGAATGTTATTCATGTGAACTCTCATTCTATGCACATAACTGAAGCTACCAATAAAATTAAATTGAAATTGCTACAAAAACAGTTTAAATTGATGGACTTGACCAGTACTGAAACATTATGTAATAGGGTAATCACTGTGATATTTCCATTTCCAATAGAAAATATGTTATAAGTCAGTCTTCTCTCTAACAGTTGTCCAAGACAAATAGACTTAATGGTTTAAATACTTCCCATCCCTTTATTTCTTACCACGCTCTTCTCTGTGTGTGTGTATGTGTATGTATATATATATATATATATATATATATATATACATACACACACATATATACACATATATATTTACATTCACTGGTTGAACCATAGATCTGCTATACATATGGAGCCTGACAGAGTCTGACAGGAAGCCAGCTCAGGTCAGGAATGTCATACAGGAAGTGGTCTAGAATTAGACTTCCTGTTCGTCCCATAGCTCCTATGGGTGGAGGCGCTGCTGGGTGTTATGGAACTTAAGGTGATGACAACAACAAGGGGAGGGGAGCATTTGATTCTGCTTTTAGGACACATACAGCTGTGCTGAACCGGCAACACTGGCTGTTTCAGCGTTCTTACACTCTGGGTGCTGGACGGTGGTCACATTAAATTGCTATGGGTCTGTTACCTTTCACAGATTTGACAGATTAATAAACCGTAATAAGCCATTTGAGTTCGGTTTGTAAGGTTAATGCAAATGGAACATACAGGCAGGTGTCCGATTAAAGGAAAAACTTACCTGTGTCTTAGTAAGGTATCGGACCACTGCATGCCTCCAGAACAACTTCAGTGCTCCTTGTCATTTATTCTCAAAGTGTGTGAACTCTCCTAGAGGGATGGACACCATTCTTCTAAAGATATTCTCTCATTTGGTGTTTTGATGATGGTGGTGGAGAGCTCTGTGTAACACTTCACTGTCTAAAATGTCCCATAGCTGTTCAGCTGTGGTGACTGTGAAGGTCATAGCATATGATTCACATCATTTTCATCCTCATCAAACCATTCAGTGAGCCCTCCTGCTCTGTGGATGGGGACACTGTCAGCGCCTTCCTGGAAGAGAACCCCTCCCATCAGGATAGAAATGTTTCATCACAGGATAAAGGTGATCACTCAGAACAACTTTGGATTGATCTGCAGTGACTCTTCACTCTGAGGGGACAAGTGGACTTTCACCCTCACTTCTTCAGATTTTTCTTTTAATCTGTCACCCATCATTATATTCCCCAAACTGACATATAGATCTGTCCATTTAAACTCATAAAAATGTGAACATTTAAAAAAATCTGACCAGTGATTAGATTTGGTCCTATGGTGGGCCTAGAGGAAAGGTTAGCAGGGCATCCTGTCTGGGGAGATCCACAATAAATTTCACATCAGTGTGACGTTAAATGGGCTGAATGGCCAATGGACAGTCAGTCTGAAGGTATAAAAAGTTACAATATTAGTGTCATTAGACTGGACATTAAGTTCCATTGTTAAGTCTGATTTCATCCCTCAGGGACGTCTGAGAAGGTCGATCAGACTGTCAGCTCTACAGCAGAGGGAGTGACTGAGCAGGCAGAAACGCAGACGGGAAGAAACCCGGCTGCAGCGAGCCTCGCTGTCAGTGTGACGAGACTAAAGAACAGCAGGTCAGCGGCCTTGTTGTCCTTCGCGATGTGGTCCCACCCTGACAGGAATACATTCTGCACAACATCCTGGTGTGTCAACCCCTGCTCTGTTCCTTACATGGCTCTGAAGAAAGCAGTTAGTGTGTCAAAAAAATGTAAAAGAGATGATACCGACTGATCTGATTCCACACCACTCTCTTTGAATTTTTTTCATCCTGTGGTCTGATGCTCCGACACAATGAACAGAAGAAGGGAAACAATATTGTTACTTTTCTCTTTT
Source organism: Scortum barcoo (assembly GCA_023238725.1). Lineage (NCBI taxonomy): Eukaryota > Metazoa > Chordata > Actinopteri > Centrarchiformes > Terapontidae > Scortum > Scortum barcoo. Next base: position 26,669,133 of record CM041536.1, on the reverse strand, counting down.
GTTAAAAAGCATTTCTAAAGACTGCAGAGGAGGGCCTTTATTGATTTATCTGTTTTATCATGTTAGAGCTATCTAATCTTAGATTTCTGAGCCAAGTTCCTGTAGACTGAGCAACTGCTGCCTAATGTATATAGGTACTGTATATCTAATATATATGAGATGTATTATACAAAGCTACTGTTTCTTTTCTTTTTCTTTTCTTTTTTTTTTTTGCAGCCATGATCAATATTTCAATAACATTAGGTAGAATGAGTGTTTAGTGTGAAATGTGTTGCTCGTAGTAATAAACTCACAGAGAAACATCACCCAGCTCTGCAGCTCCCCTCAGCTCTGTGGAGTGTTTCAGTCTCTTTTAGCTGTTTTGGTTGCAGGACAATTTGTTTAATTCAGTCTTTCCGCTCTCAAGATTTTGTCTCCAGCAGCAGGTGACGCTTTTAAGTAGAAAAGCTTGAAATACGTTAAGCTATGTATCCAGCACCAAACAGCAGACAATATTTAGCTGCTAAAGATTCTTCTGTTTTTCCTCAGGAGGTGATGGAGACCAAAACAGATGAAGGTAAGAGTGTGAGTTTTGTACTTACACTCAACAGGACTACAGATAAATCCTAATGTTGCTCCGTATCTGCTGGATGTGCATGTTAAACAAGTTGGCCTCACCACCTCCTCAGGTGATAAAATATCAGTGTTGTGTTCACAACTAACCTTCCACTGACTCCAAGTGGCTGAGAAATCTGTTGCATTGCATGTTTAAATCAGTGTAGGACCACATCATCTTTAATTCTTTATGATATTGGGAGTAAGTCAATGGGCAGTTCCAAAGAAGATATTAAAAAAAAAAAAAAAGTGGGACAATCTTGCTTTTTGTCAAAGTGAAACAGAAGGTTCCCTCCCCACCAAAATAATTTCTGTACAGTCCCTAACATTCGACAACCCGTATGAGTCACTTCATACACAAACTTTCTCAGTTAGTTCTTTCACAACTTTGTCCTTTGTTCAGATTGAATTTTTTATTCAAAAATATCTCACAGAGCACCCACACACACTTCTTAAAATTGCATGAGGAAATCTGACGTGCAGCACTGAAAGATGACGGTCCCATGTTCCCCTCTGATGGCGTGTTTGTGCTGGCTCCAGCCACCGGGCCGCTTGGCACGCTCCTTGCTGTGTTTTGGAGAGGTCCGGGAAGCTTGGAGGCGTAAACAGGGCGGCGGGGTCAGGGGACTTGACTGGTCTGCAAATAAACATCTTCCCTCAGTGGTAGTAGCTGGCGCTGGTCAAACAGCTGCAGAGGATCAGAGAGGGTCAATGACACAGTGTTTTTGCTACAGTGGAAAAATTCAACACATTTTGTTCAGCATCAGCAACATAGCCACAAAGTTTACCTGCCTGGTGCTGAATTAAGCTCGAGCTCAGATCATACTGACACCTGTAAAGAGCCCTCCAGTGAAAGAATTATAGTCATGGCCTCCATTAGATCTTGGCTCCTGTGTGTTCCCTTCTTTTACAGTTGGCTGTAGGGTAATGGCTTATGCATTATACATTGTTTCTTCCTGTAACTGTGTCTTTAATTGGTTTCCCTTTATGGGCCAAGGAAACTCTCAGACTCCCAGGAGGTTTGGTGGAACACCAAGTCCACTTACCCCCACCCCACTCAGCTCTTGTGCCACCATCTGGATTGTTTTCCTGGTCCCCTCCTGTCTCCATCTCTCTCTGCTGATGTTATTACCCTTTGACAGAGACTGGGTAGTTGGTTTCCTTTGTTTTCATATTTTGTGCTAAACTCAGCTGACTACCTGCTGGCAGTAATCTCATATTTGATGTACAGACATGAGAGTAGTATCTGTCATATAAAAGTATTGTCCAAAATGTCACACTGCTCCTTTAAAATTGAAAAAGTTCTTTCTGTCTTGCAAATAATCATTTGACAGAACAGTCCCAACTCACAGTCCTCTTGTCTGGACGTTTCCAGAGCTTTCAAACACACCTCATGGTCTTCATGACTGGGTGGAGTTTTGTCAGTTGTCATGGAGATGGATCTGTTGACAGCCCGGTCGTTCATCCATCACATGTTTCTATCACCTGATGTGAATCAGAGAGCTGTGATAAATATTACTCTCTAATAGTATTTACCATGTTCTCAGCAGGCCCCTGAATGCAGCATATCTCCCTATACCCTCCCTCTCCCTGCCCCTTTCTCCCCCTCACCCTCCCCCCTCTCCACCCTAAAGCATTATTCTCTTCCCCCCTCCTCCCCCCCTGCTCCCTCCCTTTCCTGCCGGCCTCTCAACAGAGGATGTGTCTGGGAGAGAGAGTGTGTGTGAGGGAAAAGAGGAAAGCCGTCAGTAGAATGGATATGTGCCCTCTCTCCTCCACCTTCTCCTCTCCTTCTTCTCCTCCTCTGTCTTCTCTCTGTCTTTCCTCACCTCCCTCTGCCAGCGTTGCACCCTCAGTGCCGGCACCCGGGGAAAAGGAGACTCGTCGGGTGGACGGGCTGCTGAAAACTGAACTTCAATGTCAGCAGGGGATCAGGGGAGTGGTGGTGACAAACCAGAAGGTAATGGGACACACACACTAAACACACATGCACAGACGCACAGTGACAATAGTGCTGAAAAGCCCGCACTCACTTCTTCTGAAGTCTCTCAAGAGACCAAACAAAGCTTTGCATGGGTACAGTGTTGCTTCTCTGTGAGACAAATGAATGAACCCCTCAGAATGAATCAGTCAAGCGTTACCTTTAGAGACGTGTTTTTATCTTTGATTACATATTGATCATCTTCCAGTCAATGTCGACCACCCTCAGTGTGATGACGGTTCCTCCCTGATGACAGTAGCTGTGATCAGACTGTGATCTGCAGTGTTTTGTGAAAGAAATAAGGTAAAGTTTGCCTTTAAGAGCTACTAATACTACAGGTTTCTCAGTCTATTTGAATAGTGTATAAAGTTTAGTGCTCCCTGATGATCCAAGTGCAATTTCAGATTTTAAGGCCCCGGAGCAGCTACTAAGTGAGCTCTGTGGTGAGTCGTATTACATGATCTTCTTCAGCAGTTGTGTAGCAGATTTCCATTTTTACGTACACTTTGTGGACCTGCTGCTTAATATGGTTTGAACATCTACAGTTCCATGACAACTCTCTCTGCCGATGGAGTTTGAAGATCACATATGATCAAAAGCTTCATAAACAAAAGCTGCTAAATAAACATTGTAGTTTTCTTCTTTCTTGTATTTTCTCAATTGGTGGTTTTGAAGGTCAAGAATGAATTTGTGAGTTGTTTCAAACTGATAAGGAAAGCTGTGAGTATGTGTTGGTTTATTTATCTATTTTGGGATGAAAATAATCTCGTTTGAAGGCACGTTCATAAAGGTGGGGCATTTTGGAGAAACAGATTAACAAAACAGTGATCATAACTGGCACAGAAGAGGCTGAGATATCCACACCTTGTGTCTGTAGTATGTGTCAAACTCCAAAAAACATGGAGCCTACAACTCTATAGCATATCTTATGTTCCCAGTGACTATTAGATTGACATTGAAATCAGTTCAGTCTCACTGAATATCTGCTCAGGAGTAGCTGATTTGTTGTGTTGCCATCAGGCTGAGTGTAATTCTCCACCATGTGCCATCATGACCGCGGAGTCTGCTAGTTTCCATACTAACTTGCCAGTAAAGCAGAATTATAGTGCAGCAGTCAGTAACTGCTGTATTGTCCTCTGGGTATCTACGTTTTTGGCTGTGCTGTTGCCGCAGCAGCTTACATGACACTCATCACTTTCCTAAATGTGAGCTCTAATGGTTTATTGTTTTGCAGAGTTGCTGATGATGACGTTTCAGCACTCAGATTCAGTCTTGGTAGGAGATAGCAGAGTGTCCCATGACCTCCTCTGAGACAGAGACAGCCCTGTTTGTGTAACTGAGACGTCCAAACATCTACACACACACACACACACAGAGTTGTGAAAGACTATACTTCCCAGGGCCTCTCACTGACAAAGCCTAACTTTCAGTCTTACATACCTAATCTTTGACTGTTAGGATATCATTATTTTAACACAGTCAACTGAGCTTTCAACCCTAAAGTCACAGACAGACTGCTCAGTGCTGGTGACCAAGCACAGCACATCACTTTCTGCTGAGTCACCAACCAGCGCATTATTCGGTTAAGTCCAATTAAGACGTGTAATTTAAATGGGAGCACTGTCATGTGACCCTGATGGCTGCCTGTCTCGCTGACTAACGGATGTTTTCTTTCTGCCTGTGTGAGCTGCTGCAACAGCATACATAATTTCCTGTATAGGATCATCATTAAAGTATTCTATCTATCTATCTATCTATCTATCTATCTATCTATCTATCTATCTATCTATCTATCTATCTATCTATCTATCTATCTATCTATCTATCTATCTATTCTATCTATCTATCTATCTATCTATTCTATTCTATCTATTCTATCTATCTATCTGTCATCTGTCTGTCTGTCTGTCTGTCTGTCTGTCTGTCTGTCTGTCTATCTATGAATCTATCTATCTATGAGAAATAATGTGCTACTCAACCGACTTTGTCGACTGATAACAGAGGCTCACTTCTATCAGCTATAAAAAGATTCTCTCCATTAGGGTGCAGAGAAATGTTTGACTCAGGCTGTGGAGCGTATCGCATTCCCTAAACATCAATACTGCTGCTGCTTAGCGTGCTCCAAATTGCCTCTTTTTTACGGGTGATGAGGGTGGTAGCTCAACAGTGAACAGTTCAAGTGTGGAAGAGCTGGAGGACATGTGGGGACAATTTTGGGAGCTATTACAAAGTCAGGGTGTACTTTTCTCTCGAGCTGGTGGGAAGCATATTAAAAAAAACATTAGATAATGCAATATATAAAGGCTGTTGACTGATAGCTTCCCAGCTGGGAACAAACCTTATCACAGCACACTGACTTTATTTCTCCAAACGTTTCTTGGAGGCAGAGCTGCTGTGGAGACAGAGATAATAACCCTGGCAAGTGAGTTAAACCTCATTTAGCAGATAATTGGGCCAAATTCAGTTTTTCTGTCACAGGGAAGGATGTGCCCCAGTTGCAAAAGTTGATTTTCTCTCTCTCTGGTTAAGTTGTTTAGCCGAGGTGTTAAGTCACCCAGATCCACAGGTATCTTATCTAATGATCCATTTAGTTAATAGATGATGCCCTGACCTCTAGTTTCATTAGCACTGTGAAATATCCCCTCTGCTCTTTTCCACTGACAGTGCATATTTTATATAATAATAGTTGAAGCATTATTTATTACATTAGGTGGGCTTTGTTTCAGGTTGTGTTCTATAAAGTACTACAGGTAGCCAAGAGTGGCTTGTAAATCATAGTGTGAAGGGAACCCTCAATACCCACTGAGAACAATGTTCCATATGTTTTGTGTATATGTTTGCTGTGCTATGTGTGAGCAGGCTGTTCAATTTAACACTGCTGATGTATCACATTCTGTGCAGCTCCCCCTGCAGCCACAACAGGTTTTCTACAGTTTTTTTCACTTCTGCCCAACCCTGAACAGACTTGAAATAGTAACACTGCTGTTCTCTCCCCTTTAACTCAACAAATTTCAATTTTGTTATCAGAGGACCTCTGTCACTTAGTGGTTTAAACATAGTGCTTCTTATCATTTTGTATTATCGCTAGACAAAATATCTGCAGTGTCTGTAACGTCATCATCAACGTTTGAGAAGCCCTGTGGGGAGCAATTACATATATTTTCTAGCAGTTGAGTTCTCTTTTTATAAGAAATTACCCCTCTAGATTGCTTCAAAACTTTATTCCTCCCTTGTGTTCTGTCTGTTTTGGGTCAGACACGGTGCGAGTGACCGAGGTATGGCCAGAGGTGGAGAGGGCTGAATGTTTGGCCCGTGGTGCTGCCCTGAAGTGGGCGTCAGGTGTTTTCTGTCGACCAGAGCATCTGGAGCGCCTGAGCCAGTACAGGAAGAGAGAGAGTCAGAGGACGGCCTCCATACACACCAGGCTCAAGGTGACATCACATTACTACATTACTACATCATAATATGCCCTGAAGTGTATGAACAATATGATCCATTATGACCTCAGTTCATCAGGTCTTGTTGTTATTTGTCTGATGGAAATCAAACAGTAACATTGTGCTGCTGCATGTTCCTGCTTTCCTTCAAGTCCATGGTCCAGTCGTACCTGGAGGGGGTCGGCTGGGGTCTGGAGCAGCTCCGGGAGGCCAGGGCCGAGCTGAAAGAGGTGTCACATGCTTTGAAGAAGACAGGATTGGAGTCCAATCGAAACACAGAGGGGGTGAAGTCTCTGGAGAGGCTTAGAGAAGTGTCAGTCAACCATTATCAGCTCCTTGCTGCCGTCAGCAACCTGCCGCGCCTTTACTCTGGTGAGATGCTTTGTGGACACACGGACATGACATCATTCATGAACAGAAACTCTCAATCCTTTTGAGAAATATAATAAATTTTTCCTTGTAGTGTAGATAACGTCCTGTCATGATCAGGAGCTAAACAGTGTAATTCATTTTCTATTTTAACATATATGCATTTTCTTTAATCCTTCATACTTTGCATGAGGTAGATAAAATATAAGGTATACTGGCTATTATAATGTTACATATTTGTAAGTAGGTTGTAGTTTGTGAACTGCCAAATGTTCCCATTTAGACTATTACAGGGATTCCCATCTAATCTGCTACTTGCTCTGCTTGCAAAACCTCCACAGCTACTCTGTGTTACAATGTGGAACTTTTTGCTGGAAAATATGCAATTTCAGTATTTGTGGCAGTAAGAGGTTATTGCATAAATTGTTGACAGTTGACAGAGGAATTCATGTTCTCCCTTCCTCTTCCCCTTCCTTGCCCTTTGCAGTGCGTAGCATGGTTTTGGAGACTGAGCGTCTGGTGGAGTCCCGGCGGCTCCTGGAGGCCCACGCCCGGCTGATGGATCTGGAGCGCTGGCAGGACGACATCCTCTGGCAGCTTCATGGGGTGGCAGGAAGTACACTCAGCACAGAAGACCAGGAGCTGGTGGCCAAATATTTCTCTGGTGTCGGGCAGCTGGTGGATGCCCTAGGTAAGGAAATCTTATAGACATAGGGGTTAACAGCTTGCATTAACAGAACTTCTTAGGACTACGGTACAGTGCACTACTGCAGTAAATACTTACTTTGCCAGTCTGCTGATTGTTTCTAGTGCAGTTTATCAGAACGTTTTGCTACGTCCTTGGTAGCTGCAGCCAGCAGCAGGTTGGTGGCAGGAAAACCAAAGCAAAAAGAGGCAAAAAAAAGGCTGCCAAGTTGAGGAGATCTGCACATTTGGGTGATAATTCTCTGTAGGTTTGTAACTATGATGACATTATCACAGTATACATAATTATTTGATCCTTGGTTTATATGAAAAATATTGACTTGTGCAGCTTTATCAGTGTCATGGTGGAATGTGGAAAACAGAATGCTGTGTAATTAAGATCAGTCAATGTACTGTTTATATCAGTGCTTGTCTAATGAAAACTTTTGCTTTAACAAACACTTAAGGACAAAAAAACATTAGAGCACTTGTGATGTAGGATAGAAGGAGCATTAACATAAATAATCAGTGTCAGGCTGCAGTGGTTCTGATGAAAGTGGACCTAATATCTCCATTCACCCTCACCCTGTCACTGCAGGTAAGGAGCTGTGGGCGGTGGTGAGCAGTGCTCTGGCTCTGGCCCGACAAAACCCCACACCATTTGTATCAGCAGTGAGGATAGTGGAGCGGGAGGAGGCCCTGGACCGAGCTTTACTGGAGGAGAGAGGAGGGACCAGAGGCAACGCCAGGCCACTGCCCCCAGGACGACCTCGCTGCTGGAGAGCGTGCTTCTTCCAGGTCAGCACCAGCTGATGCAAACATCACACCTAAAGTGTATGATTGTATGTGACAGTCTGTCTTCTCTGGTCCTTTCTCTCAGGTACTAGAGGAGGCGGTTTCTGCACGGTTCCGCAGTGTTTCATACCTTCACACGCGTGGGCCGGGTCTGGCAGGCCACCTCTCTGCTCTCCAGCACGGTATCATGGCTGACCTGGCCACCGTACGCCACCTGTTGGAGCATTGCGTCCCGCCACACTATCAACTAACAAGAGCTTATCTGAGGGCCAGCCACCAATGTTTACATGCTCACCTGGCACAGGTCAGTGATGTGAGCGAAATGAACTGCTGCTGCAGCATGTTGTCTCCTCACCATGTAGACAACAAGCATCTGTAAACAATTGTTAATTATATTTTGAACTAGCTGTTTTCTCTGTAGTAATCACCAACTGGAGTTTGTAGATTCATCTTAATTTTAATCAAGTATTTTCTAACTGGTGACGACCTCACTATGCACATGTAAGTGATTTTTGTGGCCTAGGTTAGCAGCTGGGACCTGGAGAGTGGAGAAATCTTTGCTGTGCTCAACTGGGTGCTACACATTTACAACAGGTGAGGTCCAGCACAGATTCTGTATGTTATCTGTTGCTCTGCATGTGTGTGTCTCTCTGTGTGTGTGTGTGTGTGTGTGTGTATCTAGCAAAATTTACATAAAAGATCATGTAAGTTTTGATCTGAGGTGGCTTGAGAGATGGAGGTCATAGAACACATCTAAGCAAATTAACAACAGGCATTCTTTTATGGAGAAGTGATCTCCACTTGATCCAGTAAGAAGTATAAAATGCTGAAAAAGCAACATTCAGATTATGTAATCTATCACAGCTGCCATCTCTTGTGAAATTGTTTTCTAAAGTTTCCAGCACTAAAGAACAGTTATATCCAGTCATTATTAGTCTAAAGCAGTGTTTTCCAACCAAGAAGACAGGATAGGAAGATAGGAAGGAAGAAGATAAATGACTTCTGTAGCACAAATTTGATTATTTTTTACTTTTCCAAACTCTTTATTTTGTTTGCAATGCTAAACATTTTTACTTCTTCAGGCCTTAAAATAAAGTGATCAGTGAAGGGAAAAACCTTCGATTGAGCTGTTCATCAGTCAAACACACTGTGACCTGTGACAAAGTGGAACAAGAACTCATTGTTTGGCTGTAAAGAGTAATCACAATTCCAGTCACAACCTAAAAAAAGCCAAAATGAAAAAATGCCCCAAGTCTGACAGTCTTGATTTGGCAGCCCAGACATGATGGGTCATCCAGAGGTAGTGACTGAGACGAAGAAAGAAGAATTAGGACCTCTCATCTCCACCGAGGGACTGGAGCAGCTGCAGAACAAATATGTGCAAAGTGTTAGGGTGAGCTGACCACAAAACATGCTTTTTATTTCAAGATATAGAAACAGTAAAATAGTGACATTGAAACTCTATAAGAACCATTTAAAGAGTTCTGTGACATACAGAGGAACAGCATGTTGTTGTACTGAGTACATTCAAGGTGTGTGTCCATGTTGCTGCTGTTACAGAAGAGTGTGTCAGAGTGGATGCACAAAGCTCTGCAGGTGGAGCTGCAAGACTGGCAGAGAGACCAGGAGCCAGATACAGATCACGAAGGTTTCTACCAAACCAGCCTGCCCACTATCATCACACAGGTAAACGTGCCAAAACATCCCATACAAATGCACAAAAACTACAACCACACACATACACAAAGAGGGAATCTACAAGCATAACATACATTTTAAGTCTTTCAAAGTGCCTTCAATAAATATCTGAACTTCATGAACCTCTTGACAGCCAGTAGGAACATCAAAGACACAGTATCTCCTCCTTTTTCTACTCCAGTTTGGTGATGTTTTGTGATATCTCTGCTGTTTGCCGATGATGTTGTACTTTTGGCTATATCAGAATATCACCTCAAGATGTCTCCATTATTTGCTGATTGCTCCTTTAAATGGAATTAGCATAAGACAGTCTCTCTTCTTCTCCTTTAAACTTACTTAAACTTAAATCACCTTCCACCATTATTGATACTGTCAGTAGTGGCGTGTCATATTATACTGTGGATTTTGTGTGGATATGTTTGTTTGTGGGACTGTGGTAGATGCTGGAGGAGAATGCCCGGGTGGCTCTGATGATCGGAGAATCCCTACGAGATCAGACTATACAGATGGGACTGTATGAGATGGAGAACCTCCTGAACAGGTGTGAGCTCAAGCAAGCTGCATTTTTTTTTGCAATTTTATTTTCAGCACATCAAGCAGTTTTTTCATTCGCCTCCATTCCTTCACATCGCAGGTTTCGAGAAGCTCTGGTGGAATTTGGGAAGGAGCATCGCAGGGATCCCAGCAACAACAAAAACAAGTTCTACCTCCACTATCTGCTGGCCTCCATCAGCAACTGCATCATCCTCAAGTAAGATCATGCAAGAATAGTGGTGAAAAGTTTGGACTTGTTTTGGACACTGTGGGGACTCAGAATGGGTTTATATTATGTTAGCAAGCACTGTAGTGTTCACTACTTCATACAGTAAAAAATGGGGAATTATTAAAAGAGAGTAACAGTTCCTTGCCTGGTATATTTTTACATTGCCACTTTCACTTAAGTAAAAAATCAGAGCACGTCTTCCATCATTGATTATAGGTTAGTAAATATGACAGTTAAAACACAATTTGATACTAAAGCAATGTATAAAACAGCACTGGATTGCAGCATGAGAGCCAGGGAGACATAACCATGTGTACCCATGAGTTTACCATCTAATCAGTTTGTTCCCTGCATATACATTACTGTAAAATAAAAACAAAATACAAACCTAAATAAAATCCACTGTGTCCACTTGTGTTTGCTGCAGAAAGTCCACAGAGACCCTGCAGCAGCAGCAGTCTTCCCGGTCGGCGGGGCAGTTCTCTCGGACTCCCCCCAACCCTCTGGCAGCTCTGGACCGAGCAGTGAGACGGGCGTGTCGACTGGTGATGGATCAGCTCCTACTGGACCTTCAGCCTTTACTTCCAGGCCTGCTCACTCGATCCTGGCTGGTCCACGGAGACCCCACCCCAAAACTCTGCCAGGTCCTGGAGCGTCACCTGGAGCTGTACGGCCGGGTTCGACCACCCTGCAGACAGGTCACAGCTCTGTTTCTGACTCCACTGTGAAGATGGCAGTTTAGTTACACAGACAGAGCTGAGGCTGCTGTGGAGAATTAGATGGTTGATAAACCTTTTTTTGTCAGTTAAAAAGACATGAAACAGAGGCCACTGCAGCCATATGAGTAATTGTATTTGCTTGTATCTGCCCAGAAGGTGTGGGATGTAGACATCTAAATCATATTGAGTGATTATTTCTTATGGGGCACTTCAAAGAAAAAAATATGTCTGATTCAATCCAGCATCACACCAGGAATTTCTCTGAAGATTCTAGTAAATCAATAACTCTATGCCAACTGAAATCCTTTTGGAAGGTGAACCAATAACATTTAAATTTTCAGCAGTAATCAGTATGTAAGTGTATCTCTACATTTGACTGTTTTAATTGCTTTAAAAGAATTATGCGGTGTTTTTTTTTTGCTCAGAAAGCCTTCAGAGTAAAGGATTACACATTTCTGTCTGATAGTAATAAAATATAAATTTTTCTATTGAATCAAAATTTTCTATGTGTCTGAGTATAGGTCAAAGTTAAAGAAAATAATTAATTTCAAAGGGAAATGACATGAATCATTGTTAAATTCATTTTTTAATTATATGTTGAATTGCATTGTTAATTTAATTTTCTCACTTTCATCAATCCTTTATGTAAGTTATTTTTAAGTTGTACATTGTATATTATTATTATGTTATAACTGTGGGAATTCTGGTTCACTGGACAGAGGGACTAAAAATGATCATGAAGACTCTCATCACCTCTCGTCAATCTAGAACTTACACCAATAAAACCTTATTGCTTTATCAATTGCCTCACTCAGTCTTCAACTGCTCGTTCAAATAAGACCACTAAACGCACTGAACATACAGCTGCGTCCTGAGTCTCATCTCTCCAAACCAGTTTGTGCAGCATAACGTTCGTGTCCTTTCATTGCTCTGAACTTTGTATGTGTGGTCCACGCACTTGCTGAACCTCCCTGTTGTGTCTACAGCGTCTGCAGGAGGAGGCCCAGTGGCTGATGGTGGTGGAGTACGTCCGGGCTCTGGTGCAGAAGAGGCTGGTGTGTCGCAGCAGTGAGGAGAGGAGGCAGCTCGCCCAGCAGATTGTCCTGGACGACCAGCAGTTTAAAGAGATCTTCCATGGCCTGGTGAGGAGGAGCTGGTTTCATGATTCACTTTGCAGTATCGTGGTGTTTTGTGGAAGTAATCTATACTCAGGGGTATTCTGTGAGAGGCCCTGAACCTCTCACAGAATACAAAATTATGACTAAATTATTTATTATTATACACAAATATTTTTATGCTACTGTGTCAGTAGTCATAGTAGTAGTAGGAGTACTAGCATCCAGTTTGAAGCTGTATAAATGGCTTTTCTGTGACTATAATACCGGGTTGAATACTCTACTTTAAAACATTTCCACTTGATATTTGCCAGCTTCAGTCAAAAGCACTGATACCTGTATCTGCATTCAAAGTCCCATATGAGTCAAACTGTGTGCAACTGTCTGCAGGAGGGTGAAGGGTCTCTACCTGAAGTGAATCCTTTGGCCTTACTACCTGTCCTGGCTGACTTCATCCGATTAAAAGACCCCAGCATGCTCATTCTGGAAGTTTCTGGACTCGCAGCCAAATACCCCGACATCAGGTAAAGTGACTTCCTGTGCTTTTTAGTCCTCCCAAGTTTTAAATTACCATACAGTATACATTAATATTAAGTTAATTATTATTATAAATGATTGAACAGACAAATGTTATTTTGGAGCATTTCCATGCCAACATTCGAAATCTTCCATTTAAAAACATTAGTATTTGGTTTTCATGACCAGGCCAGGTGATTGTACCTACATGTTTTTCTGTTCCCTCAGTGAAGAGCATGTGTCTGTACTGCTGGACGTCCGTGGTGATGTCTCCAGGGACATCAGAGGGGCTGTACTTGACTTGTTGGAGCAGAGCGCTCCCCCTCTGCCTGCAGGATACCGGCCCATCTTTACTGACATCCTGGTGCCTCCCTCCACCATGGCCTTCTGTCTGCCCACTGCCAAGTGTGCGTGACAGGGGCTGAAAGTGCAGCCTCAACTTGGTCTTTACGCTAAAGTCAGGGTGGATCTGATTCTCAGAAAGTTGGAGCCATGGTTAGAGTTAAGCGTAACTGTAGGACAAGGGGAGAGTTTCACATTTTCATTTCCTTCTAACAGCAGGGATTTGAGCTGGTGACTTGCTGGTCCAGGTCTGACTTATGTTGATACTCATTTGTTAGTTAAATGTCTAAATCTAAATTGGTTACAAAAGCTGCTTAAATACCTTAAAATATTCACTATAAAATAATATTTTCTACTCTGTCACAACCTGTCTCACTTATCATTCAGAAATCTTGTAACATGATGTCAGCAAACTGCACACAGAGCTCTCCATGTGTACCAACGCAGCCCCTGCATGATTCTATCAAACTGGTGAAGTGGCTTTAAAGGGTCAGTTGGTTGTTCACAGATTTCACTGGAAATATTTATAGCACTCTACTGAACAAATGCTTTGAACACCATCAGCAAAATTCCTTTCCTTGTGTTTGGGTGGCAAAATATATTTTAGAATCAGATCAAAACTGTAGCACACAAATTCAAAACTGTTCACATGGCTACATATTACTACTGCAAAGTTTTGTGTTTTTGTGATGTGGGTGAAGTGACATTCATTACATAACACAATATCACCTCTTGGAGAGAATCAATAAGGACCTTTTTCTGAATCTTGACCAATAATTGAGAAACACTACCAGATAGCCGTAACACAGCCATATATTATATTTCTGAATGTACTCAGTGTATTCAAATCCTTATAGTTTCTGTTGAAGAAACACACTACTGGATCTTAAATTGGCAAATTTTGCAATTTGTGTATATGCATAGGGGTCAGTGCTTTTAAAAACAATATAAATAAAACCTCATTTCTGGCATATTCCATGGTAAGTCAAACAACGGTCACAACATGAATGCATGAATGAAGTTTGTTTTGCAGCATGTGACAGATGAAAGGAGACGCATCAGTTACAACATAGAGCATATCACTTAATTTAAAGAGTTTTAAAAAGCATCATCACGTTACAGTCTGGACTTAAAACTAAACATATTTTCTCAGTGAGGGCTCCTGGACTGTGAAGTATCCTATCTGAGGAACTTAGGCTGCTAATTCCTATAAATCAACTTTAAAATGAACATGTCTTCATGTAGTTTCTCTGTCCGATTTGATCTTGTGTTGCTGTTGATGTTGGGTGTTTTTAATCTGTTTTTTTTTTATGTATTTATTGTATTTATGTTGTTTTCCCTGCTATTTCCTTTTGAATGATGTTTCCTGCTGTTACTTCAAATGACAATTACCTTGCTCTGGTTCAATGGCAACCTTTAAAAACACATTGTAAACTCACTTAAATGTTTAAATAAATGCGTTATGAAGTAAACATCCGTCTCATTCTTCTTCTTCTTCTTATTGTTGTTGTTGTAGTTATTATTATTATTATTATTATTATTATTATTATATTCTAAACGGTGATAAAGTATTGTGTATTTCTCACATTTTTAGATTAACAGAAAGCCAAAAAGTATATTACATTTTATACTTTTACACTGTTACAAATATAAAAAGGAGGAGACAGTTTAGAAATATTCATTATTTCACTTTAATAAAGCTGAATGCTAGTCACGTGACCTTAATAGTTTGTGACGTCACTGACAAAGATGGCCGCCTCCGTCGGGGCAACGCTGCTTCTGTGATCCAATTTTCTTTCAGACTTGAGCAGAAACTTCTGGTGAAAACATTTTTTTATTCGCCCGTAACATTTGAGCGGAGTGTTGTGGCTCTCGTTGCGGAGATGAAGACCTTCTGTGGAAGAGCCAACCCGACCACAGGAGCTCTGGACTGGGTGGAGGAGAGTGAGGAGTACGACTACCACCAGGAGATAGCCAGGTAGCTCCCAGCTGAGCCTCACACACTGTCATGATGGGCTGATGGAGCTCTACATGTGCGATACATACAACAGTGAATCTCATCGTGAGCCCTCTGGAAACAAATTTATCTGAGTTTAATGCTTTCTGCTGTTCTGTCGTGTGCTGGAGGGAAAAGTTGAGCTTATTAATCCTAAAAACAATGAATGCCAAGGAATTGATTTTATACTGAGTGTGTACGTTTGACAAGAAGGCAGCAACTTTATTTTGAGCTTTTTAATATGGAGTGTGCCCCAACAATATCATTCAGCTTCTCACAAGTTGAATGTTTGTGTAGTATTTCTGTTTGTTTCATGTGTGATTGGGTTCATATGTGCACTACAGCAGGACTTTTGAGTGTAAAATAACATTGATATTAATCCATAGTCATTTTTCCATTTAACTGTGGTTTTAGAAAATTAGTGACTAAAATACAAACTGTCATAGTAACTGAATGGGACTTTTTAATGGAAAAGCAAACTTCCCAGTGCTCTTTGCTGGACAGACTATTCAATGGTGACACTGTTTCTCAATTATACAAACATAAATAGGGCACTTCTGACACTGACCACTGACATTTCTTCTTACCAACATATAAACTGATAGTGATCTATGTGGAACAAGCTAATCTCAGTCAGTACATCAGCCTGGTCAATTTATCAAACGGACCTGTGGATGATCTAAATCAATACTTGTCAGGTCAGTTGGAAAAAATGTCTCATAATACGGTGGTATCATTGCTAGTCACTCACAATAAAGTGATTGTTACTTGTTTTTCTAAACAGATACATTCTCCCACAGACCACAAGAACTCAGAAGATGTTTCATTAGAAGTTAGAACAATCCCAACACTGTTCCCTCTGACTGTGTTGTCCTTTTGATCACTTTAGGTCCTGTTATGCAGATATGCTACATGACCATGACAGGGTGAGTGTTGGACAACATGACATCCACTTCTTCTGAAAGAAGTCAACAGTCTGATATATATTATTTCAAAGTAACTGATTAAATACTTAGTTATTATACAAACAGTACATGTGCCCTTGTATTTGTTGTTTATGTGTTTGAGTGTTTTTTAACAGGGTATCAAAAATCTACACAGACTTAAAAATAGTAGTTTCAATGTCTGTTGTTTTTTAAATGTCTCTATGGAGCACTCCTCTTCAGCATTGACACAGTTGATGCACTTTCTGCCTTCAGAACGAGAAATATAACCAGGGCATCCGGGCAGCTGTGGCCAGAATAAAGGCTCGGGGTGAGAAGGTTATTGTCCTGGACATCGGGACGGGAACAGGCCTACTGTCCATGATGGCTCTCACTGCCGGAGCCGACTTCTGCTACGCTGTAGAGGTAGAGACGCTCCTCCTCTATGTACTGGATGAGGACTGTATATTATCAGGGACAAAAGATCCTGCATATTTCCACCTGTATCTTCTCTGTGTAGTAACTTTTAAAAGATATATGTGTGATCTGTCAATCAACTTAAGTTGTCAAAGTAAAGGTTCTTTAACGAGTAACTTAACACTAGGCTGGAAAGCTCTGTGTTACTGCATTTTCTAGTTGAAAGATTGAGGTTTGTTTCACCTCTGGCAGTCAGAAGTGTGCTCTGTTTCACCTGTAGCCACACCCAACAGTGATGTCAGTACACCTGTAGTGAGGTGACAAGTTCACTGAGGTCAGCTAATGTTGGGTTTTCAGGCCCTGTTAAGTTACTCTTTGATGTAGAGTAGATTTTATCTGCTATTTAAGTTTATTGTAAAACACCATGACTTAAAAACACACATTGAATTGTTGGGGACTTGCACGGTGCTCTGTGATCAGTGTATTTCTATAAAAAGAGACTTGTCTCATACTGTACATTGTGCACAGGCTGGATCTGTGCCCTCTTTACATACTGTGCAGGAATTCCACCCTTATTTTTAGTCTGTAGTATGTTCACACAGGAAAAATGACAAAATGAAACTCCTAGAAATGTTGGCTTATGTGCTAAATTCACTTGCTTTGTGACTGTGACATGATTTATAATAGGGCTGCATTTTTACTTCACACAGAGGAAATCAAATTGATATTGTTGATCTACTCCAATTGATGGCTAATCGATTAATCAGTCATTGCTTCAGTGCTACAGCCTTTATTGTCCCTCTCCCTGCAGGACTTTCATTCTCACTATCTTACTCTGCACACCTGTCTATCTTACATCCCACTAATCACATGGCTGCAGGTGACGTCTCTGTTTCGTTCATGTCTGCAGGTTTTTAAGCCCATGGCTGAGGCAGCACAGTGCATTGTGAAGAAGAACAGCTTCTCTGAGAAGATCAAGATTATTAACAAACACTCCACTGATGTCACTGTGGGCCCAGGTCAGAGCGAAACACACACAGCTGGATTACATAGATACTCGTGTCCTTTTGTTAGTTGACTGGTGGAAGCTGCAGGCATTTGTGAATATGTGTCCTGAGAGAGGTCGTGACAGTTGTTTGTATGTCTGTGCTGATGAGATGAGTACATATTCATGTATGTTTGTATTTATACAGATGGAGATATGCAAATGAAGGCCAATCTACTGATCACAGAACTGTTTGATACGGAGCTGATAGGTGAAGGAGCCCTGCCCAGCTATGAACATGCTCACCAAAATCTGGTCCAGGGTGTGTGTGTGTGTGTGTGTGTTAATATGTATGCATGATGCATTAATCTGTAGGGTTTACACTGGACATGGACTTTTGGAATCAGATGTACAGTCCCAGGTGATGGTCAGACCTGTCTCCTCATATCCCTCCACTCTGCAGGAAGGTTGTGAGGCAGTCCCTCACCGAGCCACCGTCTACGCCCAGCTGGTGGAGTCAGAGCTGCTGTGGAGCTGGGCTCAGCTGCAGCCAGTGGAGGTGGAGGGGGCCCGTCTAGTCCCGCCGCCCGCTGTGGGCCGCTGTGCTGGAGCTCATTCAGTGTGTGACATCCAGCTGAGCCTGGTGTCCCCTCACAGCTTCACTCCACTGGGTCCTCTCTGCACCATGTTCAGGTACAAAAATGAGAGACATTCTTCTAGGTTGTTTTTTCTCAGCATCAGTTTTTCACATCATGCTTTTGGTCCCTCTGCGCTCTGTCCTTCCCTCTTAGTGTGGATTTCAGTAAGCCAGTGAGCAGTGCGTTTCAGTCCCACTCCTCCCGGTTTGCGGCTCAGTCCGGCGGTCGGGCCCAGGTCGTCCTCTCCTGGTGGGACCTTGACATGGATCCCAGTGGAAGCATTGTTTGCACCATGGCTCCCAGCTGGACATACCCACAGCCGAGTGTGGCTCCGGTGAGTTCACCATGTCATGATGATATTCTGAGTCAGGCTCCCATCAGCCACTGCTGATCGCTGCGGTGTGTTTCAGTGGCGGGACCACTGGATGCAGAGTGTGTACTTCCTGCCTGTGGAGAGCAGAGTGACTGAAGGAGAGGAGCTGAGTCTGACTGTCTGCCATGATGACTACAGTCTGTGGTACAGCCTGCAGCCTCACAGGTAACAGCACAGAGACAACACACTGTAGATTCCCTGCTTTACTTTACAAACACTCCCTGAATCTGTGTAACTGAATCATTCAACATGAACAGGAACACTTTTTTGCAAAGCCTATGTGACAAACTCTCTGAGCTCTATTTACCAGCAACTGAATGAGAAAACCACAACAATAACAAATGTGTCATTAAATGGACAGTAGACTCTGTCTGACTTGTAGTCATGGCCACAATGTTTGACTCTATGATCACCTGGGATGGCACAGTGACCATCTCACGAAAGACAATGGTGTGCTGTCTGATCCTGGCTTTAGGACCAGCTAGTGAGCTGTGGAGGCTGCAGTGCAGACGCATACATATGCAAACATAACAGCATTCATATCATTTTACTATTCTTTAGGTGCATTTAAATTCATGGGAAGAACATGTTTGCTTTGCTTTTTATTCCTGAAATTACTTACTCGAACCACAAAACTCTATTTTTATGATTTTTAGCTTGCTAGAGGCACAAGAGAATGGGTCTTAAAAAGGATTAGCTCTTTGGGAGCATCAATGTGCTTTGAAATATTTATGGTAGGTCTCTGCATTGTGAGATATCTTGTATATTGAGTCTTTTGGCCTGAGGGTGGTTGAACTAGCATGAAGGTCAGGAGGTCACTAACATTTTCCTCTGTGGAGGATATTTTTCTGATATTCTGTGTTGGAGTCACTACAATAATTGGGAATCAGACAATAGAAAAGTCCAACCTGAGCAGCAACAGAAAATCTTTACTCTAACACAAGCTGAATAAACCTCAACCATAGTACCACAAACACACTTAGGTCTGTTTGGGTAGTTCTGATGTAGATATCTGATTTCAGTGTCTAAATGCTCTAACTGGTCTATCTGTGGATGTCTTCAGCCAACAGGACTCTCAGACTGAGGTTCTTCCCTCTCGGCCGTGTTGTACCTGCCAGGCTCACCTGGTTTGGAATAGGCCGCGATTCGGTGAACTCAACGACAGGCAGCGAACAGAGAGCTACATCAGCGCACTGCGCAGTGTAAGTGATGACCAACCTGAGTCAGAATGGATGGATAGGATTGTTCTCTCTCTTACCTGCTGTGTTCTCCACAGGTTCTGAAGGAGGACAGTGTGTGTCTCGGCGTCAGCGATGGAAGTCTGCTTCCTGTGTTTGCTCACATGCTTGGAGCCAAGAAGGTAGTCAGCTTTGACAATGTGGGCACATACTCGACCTTCACAACACAAATACTCAGACTGTCGCTGACTTTTCTTCTTATTCTCTTCTATTCCTCTGTTTAGGTCTACGCTTTAGAAAACTCCAGAATGTCCAAACAGGTTATTGAGCAGGTAAATGAGAACGAATGATGATCCTTGATTTTTTTAATCTTTCAGATGTATTCACAGAAAAACATAGTACTCCAAAGGAGGAGAAGAAGTGCTGATAATACATATTCTCTGCAGGTTTTAGAAGCCAACTTGATGAGAAGAGGTGTTGAGCTGCTGGAGATCAGGCCTGAGCAGCTGTCCACTAATGATCTCGGAGGGGAACAGGTAACTTTTTGAATAAAGCTTTAATTGTATGTGTTTCTGTCTGCCACATTGTCTGTTTAGATGAATGTTAGGGGGTGGCAAAGTAAGAAATGGCATAGCATACACATAGTGGCTTTAGAGCTGCACTAATTAATATTTTATTAATTCACTGTGAAAACAAATCTTTAATCTAAAGCCACCGACTAGAACAGCCACATTTTGAATGCTCACCATGATAAAAGTATTGGTAAAATGAGACACTGAGTGTAAAGTATCTGTCCCACAGCTCTCAGTCCTGATGGGTGAACCGTACTTCAGCACCAGCCTCTTACCCTGGCACTCCTTGTTCTTCTGGTACTGTCGGACCACCCTGGCAGGCCTCCTGCGACCTAACGCCACTATCCTGCCCTGCTCTGCCACACTTCACATGGTGGCTGTAGAGTTCCAGGTGAGGCCGATGGGAATATTCTCATACATTTACATGTTTTAGAATGACTTCAAATGTTTAGAAAGTAGCTCAGAAAGATGTCATTTCTGTTTGCACATCTCAGATGTAGCTTACCTCAGCTTTTTTAGTAGATCGAGTCCTCTGTAATAGGCATTTTGTGAAGATTTTGTGAAGTAAGGCTTAATGTAAAGTTCTAAAGTTCTGTATTCACATTTTATAATACAATTATAATTATTAAAGGCTGTTGACTTGATTTCGTCTTTTCCTTGTGTGTTAGGATTTGTGGAGGATAAGAGCACCGTGTGGAACATGTGAGGGCTTTGATGTCACACCTATGGATGAAATGGTGCAGGTAAAGTTTTTATGTATTCAGTTTTTTTAGCATGAAGTTTCTACTCCCTGTGTAACCTCCAGGTAGCTGTATGATATTTCCACTATGGAGACTAAACAGAATCCATAAAAGTAAATGAATGACAGAAGATGTACACCTACATTAACTGTGTTGTTGGTTGGGTACTTAAGTTTTTTATTTTCCTGTTTGATTACTTAATTCCTTTTAAAATAACATCTGTCCCCTCAGCGTTCTCTGGATTTCCACGAGTCCCGTGAGGCAGAGCCCCACCCTCTCTGGGAGTACCCGTGCCGTGCTCTGACCCAGTCCTCAGCCGTCATGACCTTTGACTTCACACAGTGTGTCCCTCAACAGCCAATCAGCAGTCAGGGCTCGCTGCCTTTCACAAGGTACTGACTTTTCAGTATGAGGTCAAGAATATATATA
Source organism: Scortum barcoo (assembly GCA_023238725.1). Taxonomy (NCBI): domain Eukaryota; kingdom Metazoa; phylum Chordata; class Actinopteri; order Centrarchiformes; family Terapontidae; genus Scortum; species Scortum barcoo. The sequence goes on along the minus strand of CM041536.1, from coordinate 26,647,869 downwards.
CCAAAATATAAAATCTGTTTTAATTGGAAAACGGTGTTCACAAATAAAAAAAAATATATATACAATACTAAACAGTAAATTGAGTGTAGTGATCAACTGATCCGGCCAACCCATCCTTTAACTCTGTTTATCCAAAAATTATAATTCACATATATACACTGTTGTTGGGGGATGGACTAAAATCATCTTATCTCTTTGTCGGGTTTACTGAGAATCTGAACTTGACTTGTGTAAATAAAACATGCAGCCATGAACAGATCCTCACAGACGGACAATGTGTATGAAGAGCTTTTTTACTTCACTTCTACTTCCTTATTTATTCCTTATATATTATAAACAATACACTCTCATTGCAGAGGTGTTAACAGTCTGTTTAAATGTATGTTTCAGGATTGGTCGTTGCCATGGTGTTGCATTGTGGATGGAGTTCCACCTAACTGATGACATCACTGTCAGTGCAGGTCTGATTGGACCAATCAGGGAGCAGGTATCACAGCCTTCACCTGTCCTCTCTCCTGAATGTGTTGATCATGTTTTCACCCTGAGCTTCTCTTGCTTGCTGTTTTTGTTGTTATTGTCTATTTTATTCATCTCATTCTGTTGAATCACAGTAATTGAATTGATTATTTTACTGTAAAAGAATCTACCAGGCTTTTTATCCATCCATCATGTTGTCTTACGTAAAACAGAGTCACTCAAATATTCACTGATGACCAAAATGATTTGTTTGGATCAGTTGACTGATTCTTTCAGTCTTGAATGTATTATCAGCTCCAATATGCAATGCAATCAGTTTCACTTTTTTGAGATTTTTGTTATGTTGCAGTGCCAAAAGCTTTCAAATTTCCCCCTCCTCTATCTAGACTATAAAAACTTTTGCAAATTAACTTCAAAGAAAAAAAAAAAGAATTAGGAACTAGAAAAATGTTTAGCTCAGGAGCCATCAGTTTCTCTTGATCATCTTGTAGACATTTCTGCACCTTGATCAGATTCCACCAGTGATAAATTCAGTTGCTTGGACATGATTTGGAGAAACACACCTGTCTGTAAAAGGTTTCACAGCCTATAATGCACATCAGAGCAGAATCCAAGCCACGAGGGCGAAGGAACTTCCTGTAGCTGTCAAGTCACTCCAGTGTGTTTTTCTGCTTGACAGCATTACGCTCATTGACATGCGCATTAGAAATGTTGGTGTCAGATTTTCTGACAGTTGCTGTGGCTTCCTTGCAGGGTGAATGTGAGTGGAGCCGACACAGGAAACAGGGAGTGTATTTTTTCCGGTCACCGTGGGAAAGCGCCGGAGATGGTAGAGCCGCAGTTTCTTACAGCTTCACCTTTGAACCCAGTTTAGGAGACATTAAGATGGACTTCAACATCGAGACTCAGTGATGTGGAGCAGTAACCGACCAGAGAACAGACTCTTTAAGCTTCTTACTTCATGTCATTGTTTGTATTTTGGGTGCATATTTAACATCTGTACTTAAGCAAATATGCTTTTATTGTTCTGACTGAAGCTGCCATAACTCAGTAACTGATTGTAATGTGACCATTGTCATGTGCATGACCATGTCCTGAGGAAAGTTAAAAGACTGACCACCACATCTCAGACTGTTACTAATGATAACCTTAATAACTATAACTCATATTAGGGGCTTCTCAAACTAGTCAATTTTATTGAGCAATTCTACAGTTAAAGTAATTAACTCTATCATATCACTGACTGGCTGATGTATATTCACTTTTGCAATTATCAGGGTTACTACAGCAAAACAAGAACTCAAGTTTATTATGGACCACAGATGAGCAACATTTTGGGTGAATTAACAGGTAAACTGTCTAGAAAAACCAAATGTGGTGTTATAGAAAAGTTTTATAGGGTTTTATATTGGTTGTCCAGTGTTTTGTATCTTTATTGTAAAGTTTTCATGAAGGACGTTTAGGTGGACCTCTCCAAATCTATTATTATTTCAAAGACTGTATGTGGTCACTGAGAAGTGCTCATTATGGTTTGTGGTGCTGCTCTCCCAACAGTTATGAAGTGATGTGATCTGTATGAGAATGTACCTGCAGATGACTATAAGCCACATTCACAAATAAAAGGGATGGCTATAAACATAACTCTGTCTTCAGTTTATTGTATTCACTTGAGACACAAAAAGGCAACATGTCTTATTGCCAAACAGTTTGCCTATATACACATAAATAAGCCTGGACAGTTTGTATGCTGCTTGCATAGGCCTGTGTGCTTCAGTTGTACTGGTTAACATTATATAGTAACTATTATCAGTGGTCAGATGTAAATAGAAAGGAACAATATGCCTTTCAGTGTTTTGAAGAACTTCTTAGAAACATTCTGGGTAATTCTCATGTAATCATTTGCATCATTAAAAATAAACAGCAGTGACTATTTGTGCATTTCTTTCACTTAATTTACATCTTAGTCTTGCTCCTTGTCAAAGCTGCACTGCTAAACTCAAATCAAGAAAATCTTAGTGAGCATAACTTGCATCACTGTGAAAACAAAATTGACGCTTGTTGTGATTTTTAACACTGAAGCTATCAAACAGGTCGTCTCACTGACTAGACAAACAGGCAGAAATCCCCATCAAGTGTGCAGTGAGGTCTCCAGGGGTGGGAGGAAAAGAAAGGAATGTAACGTTTTGAAGCATGGGCTGTAGGATGGGTGAAATCCAGTGTCTCAAGCGTCCGTTAGTGTGCTGTTGTCCAGCACGATCTTCTCTCCTGGTTTAAATGCTGGCATCCCCAAGTATGGACAGCTGGCACATCGGAACGCATCACCAAGGTAACACTGCCACAAATAAAGATGAAAATCATGAAATCGTTCTTTCCTCACAACATTAACAGGTTAGTATGACATGAAATTGAGAATTTGAGAATATATAAAAATGTAAATATACTCACACTTCCACAGGCAGATTTTGGCAGGTTAGGCTCCTGTTTTCCTTTACTCTCCTGCTCTAACTCCTCAGCGAGGCCACATGTGCTGCGCAAACAAAGAAAATACTGAAGCATGTGGTGTTTTTCAGAACAAAGATGCATGTAAAATAAGGAGGATGTTTTACAGCCCAGCTCCTTCTGTTATAGAGGAGTTATAAACCTCTGATACACGCACAATGTGGGCATGTTAAAGAGGGTAACAAACATTTGTGTGGTGACCTCACCAGTTCTTGCAGGCTTTCTTCTTCTTGCCGGCTCCCTCTCCACAGCTGGATGCTTTAAGAGAAGCTGGGTCTGGCTTCTTCAAGTCATCCTCATCCAGCAGAGCATCAGAGTCCACCAGGTCCTACAAAGAAGGGGGACAAGAAAGACTCAGTAAAGAGAGGATGAACAGCGAAATAAAAGACCGGCTCATGACATGACAAACACTACGAGTTGGGATGCTGTCTCTTTACATTTGAACAAAATCCACAACTCACCACATCATCATCATCCATGTCATTGGCTGACAGCGTCCACATTTTGACAGCGTTGGGATCCAGAGCAGGTTTCTCTGCTGAAATCACAGATGTTTGCAGGTCTGACATCAAACCAGGTGGTACAATTTCACAGTAACTGAAGCACAGCTCATGAGTTACACCAGAAAATACAAATCTGCAACTTACTGACAATATTATCAAAATACACACACACACACACTCATGTTAATAATAGAGTAACTAGCACTAACTAACTAAGTTTAAACCTTAATTTTATTTCACAAATCACTACATTTAGTAAATATTGCTCTGTAGCATATAACCTCTCTTCATCTCAATCTACTGAGATCCATTTTGTGATGATCACTGTTTGCTATTTACTGATTACTGAAAAAAATCTATGATAAAATCCATGAGCAGTTTGCCCTCTTGAGCTTGTGAAACTGTAGAGATTGAAATGATTGACCAAACAAAAAAAAAAATAGAAAGCAGAAGTTGTAATATTGGTTTACAAATTTGCCTGGATTGTCCAAGGCGCATTTGTATTATAAACACTGTGTGTGTGTGTATACAGCTTAGTGGAAAATAACCATTTGGTTTTCAATTACATGTTCTCCAGCAGAAGTGTAAAGAATTACACACATCTCTTCAGGACTGACTGCCGACACTGAGCAACACTTCAGGGCAGCGACTGGCTGAATACTGTCTTCCATCCAGCTTTTCTAATTTGATGATTTACATAAAAATGTTTGGATGGAAACATCCAAAAATGGCCTTGTGCTTCCTCACTACATAACAACTCTGGAAAATAAAATCAAGCATATTTCTACATGAATTGTTTTTAACCAAGTTTCCGTTATATTAGGAAGGCAAGCACAACAGTTTTAGAACAAGCTGTTGAAAATGAATGGACGTGCAGCAGAGCAAGAAATTAAACATTGTTCCAAAACAGGCACATGTGCAAACTGTTGAAGATCTGCCATTGTCCACATTATTTCAATGAGCAGTCATTTAAATATGGATATAAATCATTAACCACACTTATTTGCTAGAAAATCATGATTGTGATAGCCCTGATCTCAATGCAGTTCATCTAACCTGCATCCAATCTTTCTTTGCTTTATGTGGAAGAGCCCCCTCTGGTCAGTAGGTTTGCCCATACACAATATGGTTCAACATCTGACCAGAAGGAAGTTACAGATGATGGAACAAATTTCCCATCAGTCAAAGAGTCGGTCTCCTTGAATTTGAACAAAAACAAGAAAAGAAAGCTCATGGACCTACCTGGCTTGGGCGTCTTCTTCCCAAATGACAGTTTAATCTGGGTGGATGATCCCACCTCAAAGTTGGGCTTGGAGGCAGATATGCGGACTCTAGACAGAGTGTTTCCTTCATAACCAGTTGCTGTCCTGAGGGAGCTCAATGCCTCAGGACTCAGTTCTGCTTTACTGATCTGGATGGAGGTAAGCAAAGGGGGGTCAACAGGTCAAAGAGGATGTAACAGGTGCAGATGTATTCATGTGGTTGGCTACATTTCCCATGTACATTAAGGTTTCAGTGCAACACTTCCCTCAAATGCACAACCTACAGTAGCAGGTAGCAGTTGCTCACCTCTGTCACTGACATGAAGCCCGACAACTTCAGAGCTGACATCAGCTTCTCAGCGGTCCTCACACTCTGAGCTTCAGCTCCTGAACACAGAAAGAAACGAGTCAAACAAACTGTAACACAATGAGAGCAACAATCAATCAGCAACAATTTAATCAGTGCAACACAGTCAGTACATGAAATGAATCCTATAAAGATTTAGTGATGAGCAATATAAAGTTTATTTTTTTGTCACTTTTTGAGGAGAATATATCTGTGTTGAACACAATACTGTGTCACATTTGTACTGTAGATTTGCATTTCAGTGACATGAGGTGAAGATATGAGGTTCAAAAACCTCTCCTTATATGTCTTCAAAATGGTGCATATTGTTGTGTTTCATTCAAAAGGGGCATCCTTTTGAGTCTTCAGACATCTACATGAAAGAATTTATGATAACGCTTTTCTCTCTCACCTGTAACAGCTTCATCCAGAACCAGCTTCCCACCGGGCTTGAGGAGTCGGGCCATTTCTGCCAGAGACTCTGCACTGTGGACGGAGGAGCTGTCCGCCAGAAGGCACGAGAGCACCCAGTCAAAGGAGGACACTGTGTGGGAGGCTGAGAGGAGGAGAGGGTATTTTACTCCTGACTTTCAATACATGACTTCCTGTTTATAATACCTGTCATATCCACTCACTTCTGCCAGAACAGTTTTCTGGTGGCAGGAGAAAAGACATCATGTACTGCACAATCATGGTGATAAAACATTGTTCTCAGTTGCAGCCATATTTTGAGATTCGGGGTAATGTAGCCAGTGGTTTTTACATGTCTTGCCTAGTGTGATTACAAATCAGACGAAGAGTCACTCACACAGCAGTAATCTCTCCATGTTCTCCACTGACACTTGGCCATCTGCACCAACAATGGCTCCCAGCTCCTCTGCAAACTGTTTGAGCGCTGCCGGAGCTGAAGGCTGAGCCCAGACAAACAGCACCTTGTCTCCTGCCTTGATGCCAAGGTCTGCCATGACTCCCTGCAGAGAAAAAGTGCACATCTGTTGAAGTCAAGGTTTCCCAGCCTGTTGGTGGATCATCCGAAAGTGAAGACACGTGTCTACTGCTGGGCCGGTCTGAGATTACGACACTGATGACGCAGTAACGTACCGATAACAGATGTCTTATCAAAATATAAAAATAATCACTCTAAATACATTAACGATTATAACAGTCACGACTTTAACCGGTAACACAACAAAACCACGTCAGTCCCACAAAAACGACACGTGACCTTGAGATTTTTGTGTTGTCATGAGAACAGCGCAGCTAGCCGCGTGCAGCTAGCCCACTGTAATATTTGATCATTCATAAATACATGGTGTTAACATGTGAAAACAATAGAAAGGTCTAGAAGCGTCTCTTTCGTCTCAAAGGTCTAAGTAATTCCTCTATAACATTACAGAGTCAAAACACGTGGTTTATGTATTTGAGCTTTAGCTGTAAAATGTAGCTGAAACAGTACAACGGGCTAACTAGTATTTAGTGGATTATCGTGTTTGTTGACAGAATAAATGCGCAAGTCTCTATGAGGCAAACAACGTGACGCAGAGGAGAATTATCAAGTTCATGAAGATGTTTATTAATACCGGGAGAGTCTGATACACGAATACACCCGAGCAGAATATACTCACACTCCTCTGTGGTTGTCCTTAAAGGCTTTTAATGGTTAAAATAGTGAAGTAAAAGAGCATTTCAGTCGCACTCACCTGCTCTCCTGGTGGAAGTTCAAATGTGAAGTTACACAACGGAAGAAGCGTATCTTCCGGTTGGGATTTTCAAAATAAAACCATTGTGACGTTTTTCCGTTTTGGTTCCGTTTTATATTTCTGTGTGCGTGAGTGAGTGTGTTGTAAAAATGTGTCCTGACATTTTTACAACACACTCACTCACGCACACAGGACAATGGCTCGACAAGATAAAAATAAAGATTAACACAAACTAATAACTACTAGTAACAGCAGCAGTAGCATGGACACAGTGAGACAATGGTGCAGTAGTGCAGAGTGCAGGGATGCTGATATAAATATGATTCATTCAAAATGCCATAGGCTTTGTATATTATGAATAAAAGTCAGTAAACAGACACAATAACGGCGTGCCACAAATGTTATTACTGTATTTTCATTTTTCTCCTCTAAAGGTGCTACTTGCACGCCTTTTAGACTGAAGCCTCCTTTGTACTTCCGTCTTGTTGATGCTGACTTTGTGTTTGTGTCTCCCGGCGGAGTCGCGCGGCAGTGACGCAGCCTGTCAGTGAACATGGCGGCGCTGCTGAGGGCGCTGCGGACAGGAAGGACACTGCGGGGGTTGTGCAGCGGTGAGCCTGGACCTCTCTGTTGTTGTTGTGTCGTGTTGATAATGCACAGGACGGGCCCCCTGTGATGTCCGTCCTTTAGTTTAGTGGCCGCACGAAGTGGACGCCAGCCGTCAGCTGTGCGGGCCAAAGTCACTGAGCGCGGATCATGAAGGACAGCAGAGAGCAGCATGATGCAGCTGTGGCTCGTTAAACTAACACAACAGACGGCTGATTGCAGGTTGACACGGTGCTGCTGGTGGTCAGACCTCCGTGTTTGTTGCACGGTGAATCAGCTCCTGCAGCTGGGCTCGGTCCTCTGGTTATGTAAGCTGTTAGAGTAGATCCACTATATATAGCTGTTTACAGCTGAGCCAGTGGAGACCACTCTTTGATGTAGACAGATTAATGCAAAATACAGCTGTTCCCTCTTAATTTCAGATTATAACCCCACAGTGCAGCTACACATTCATCATGTCACGCTCAGTGAAGTCATATTAGACTGCTTGCTCTTGTGTGCCTGTACCCAGAAATGTGTGTAGTTAAATACAGTGTGCTGAAGGGTTTATTTGTTGTTTCAGTGATGTGAGTCACACTGAATGCAAAGAGATAACAACAAAAGGATGTACCAAACAAAAAATGTTTTCTGTAAACAGACCTTAATGTGTCTGTATCCACTCTATACACTGTTCCAAGAACTTGAGGCTTGTGGCTGCACAAGAATATGACATTAAATATTACAGTGACAGATGATAAGTGGTGCAGAAAGTGCCTGAGGCCAGAGAGGTTAGCAAAAATCGCAGCAGTTTGAACCTGCATCACTCAGCAAAAGTAGTCAAGGAAGCAGTCTACCAATGACTGAGATGTAAAAAAGCCCAAATGAGTTTTGTCACAACTCAAAAAGTCAGAATCATTCTGTAAAAATGTGTTAAATTAGAACTTTTCAGTAAAATATGTCATTTCTGTTCAAAGAAAGACATGCTGCCTAGATTCATGACATTTGCAGCACTCTGTAGATGATCATGTGGGCTTTCAGAAGGACAATGACCTGAAATCTCCCAGTTATTCAAAACAGTTTATTGTTCTTAAGTGGCCAAAAGTGAAATCCAGTCAAACACCCATGAGAGATCTGCAAACGTCAGCAGGGTGAAAGCTTCAGTCGGACCTGTGAATAAGAGCATTTTGCCAAAGAGTGCTCCACACTGCCAGTAGAAAGGTGTATGTGATATCTTTAGTGCTGAGGGGAAAACAAAGTTATGTCATACTGGTAGTTCAACTTTTCAATTTATTTTAGATTAAATCACCCAACAGTCATTTGCTTGTTACTTGAAACAAAGTCTCAATATTACAGATGGAGATGTTTAGTTGAGATTCTTTGTGGAGTTTGGTCACATTATCTCCTTTAAAGTTAATGAGTTTGTGTTTCCCTCCAGCGGTGGCTGCACCAACAGCACCAAACCCACAGTGCAGAAGCCTAAGAGGCTTCCACTGTGCAGCACTGAGGCTTCAGGATGAATCCAAATCTGGCAACCCTCCTCCGTCCTCATCCACAACCTACCATGAACACTACCGGGCTCACTCTGCTGAACAGGGCGCAGCAGCCGCTTCTCAGGAAGGCTCAGCGGCTGACCCGTCAACTGAGGAGGCTTCCAGGCCAAACACCAGGTCAGTCAATACAAACATCTTCAAATCTTAGATATAAGAGTGGGCAGTGCAACTAAAGATCACCAATCATCATCACCAAATATCATTTTATGTTGGTAAACATAAGAGTGTGGGATACAGTTTGGGTTGATTGATTTAGTTCATACCTCCAGAGGGAAAAGGGTTTGCAATCTGGGTGAAAAGTGTAACATCCTCAGTAACACAGTAAAAAACAATCAGTGGGCTATCAGAGAGCTGGTGCACATGACAGACAGTCACAGCAACAGAATACTGTACAGCACGGAGCTGTAGAGCTTATAAAATACAAAGATTCAATTAGAAAAACTCATGTTAGTATGAGTGCATGACTCACTACAGCACAGAAACAGACTCAAAGATTTTATGCTAGTAAGAGCGTGTGTGCACCTGCTCCAGTGCTGCAGCTTAGGTGTTTTGTTGTGGAATAACAGCTGATGGGATAAAGGAAATCCTTGATGCTTTTGCTACTGTGGATTTCACAGTCTCTCTCTGTGTTTCATTGACAGTGAAAAATTCCTTTTTGTATGTCTGAAGTTACCAGGACCAGGGCGGAGAGCAGGGCGAGGAATACGAAACAGAGGAGCAGCTTCAAGCACGGATCCTGACTGCTGCCCTGGAGTTCGTCCCACAGCACGGCTGGTCGGTGGAAGCCATTGCAGCTGGTGCTGAGGTGAGCCGTTGTTAATATGAAATATGGAGTCTGAGCACAAGATTGGCCATGGCAGGTTGTGTGTATGTATATTTATGTACATGTGAAAGATTTCATTAGATCCATCTGACAAAGTTTGTGGTGTTCCTGTGTCGATACCAGACGCTGGGCTTGTCCTCTGCTTCCACTGGTATGTTCTATAATGGAGCCGGAGACTTGGTCCTACACTTCATCGCTCAGTGCAACTCACAGCTGACAGAGATCCTGGCTGAACAACACAGCCAGGTCCAGCTGGGCCAGGCCGAGTATGTATATAAACACACACCTGCTGTCTAATACTACTGCTAAAATGTGAATTCACTTCACATTTTACAGCCAGACCTCAAATGTTTCACAACACTTACAACTACTTGAAGTTGCTAATGTGCAGTCTGCTGTTTTTATAAGCAGTAAACACTGTTACAGTTAGAGCTGCTGAATGGAAAAGTGCAGGTTTCAGCTTTTATTTTCGACAACTTTGTTGCAGACAAAAGAAGACTGCTGACTTTCTAAGAGATGCTGTAGAGACCAGACTGAGGATGTACATCCCCTACATCGAATCATGGCCACAGGTACAGCAGAGATGAACAACAGGAACGGTCAGCCTCTGTGTCGTCTCTCATTTGTTTATTCACATTACTTGCAGAGGTCAGGACTGAAGCACAAACTACATTTGATCCTTGACTGTGGTTACGTTCTCAGGCGATGAGCATCCTGCTCCTTCCTCACAACATCCCAGACAGCCTGAAGCACCTCTCCACCCTGGTGGACGATATCTGGTACTACGCGGGAGACAGATCCACAGACGTGAGTGGATCCTATCACCCTCGATCGACTTCCTTTGCTCCTGCTAATACCTTCCTGTCCCCCTTTCACCACCAATCCCACAATATCAGGCCTGCCACCTCCCAGGTTACTCCCCCACCAACACCTGTCTCTGTCTATGTTGAGACCATGGCCATAGAGATTAGTTGTTACTAACTAGCTTTTGAAAATGTGTATCTGTACAGCTTATCATTGCTTCAATCAAATGTTTGCTTCAGTGCTCAAGGTATGTTAGGCTGCACGTAACCATCGCAAAAATAGTGATGACTTTAAACTAACCAAGGGTTAAACCATGTTCCCTCACCCGAAGAAGTTTAAAAGAAAAACTAATGATTTTCATTGTTTCTGTTATTCCTTTAGTTGGGAGCCATGGTTTGAGCATGAGAATGCACTCCGAAATAATGGATGTTCAAAGTGTTTTTCACCTCAGCCTCCATTATTATCTTATATTGGGACACCTAATCATAGAACACATGCTTCCATGCAAACTCATTAGTAATGCAAAATAAAACTAAGAATGATTGGAGAACATTACTGACTCTAAGTTGTGCCTTTGGAAGGTAATATAATTGTGCTGCAACATGTTATTTTAGAAGGACAGGTGGCCTGTCTTGTCATTCAGTTCTGTGCCTCTAAACGATGCAACTCTTGATTATTTTCAATATTGATTAATTTACTAAATAGTAACTTGATTTATTGATTAACTGTTTGGTCCACAAATTGTCAGAAAATAGTGAAAAAAGGTCAGTTTTTTCCCAGAGTCCAAAGTAACATCTTCCAATGTTGTGTGTTGTCAAAAAACTATCCAAATTCAGATGCTCAGTTTAGTGTGATATCAAACAAAGAGAAGCGCAAATTTTATGCAATTGTGCTTGAATAATGAGTTAAGTGATTCATCAATAATCACCAATTAAAGACACATTTACAGGCAATCAGCTAATCGATGCAGCTCTGTTGGTCTGTTAGTTTGAAACTGCATTTTCTTCTGTGTGGATGCTTTTTCTCTTCTTTTTTTGTTGCTGTTGCACTTTCATGTATTTTATTCAGTGTATTTTTCTCCACTTGATACTTGTAGCTGTATGCTTTTTAATCAAGGGCACACTGGGTTTAAAATCATGCTGTCTTGCCTCTTTCAAAAATGTATGATATGAACTTTCCATACTTGCCCTTCTGTTTTGTAGATGAACTGGTACACTAAACGTGCAGCCCTGACCGGCATCTATAACACCACAGAGCTCGTGATGGTCCAGGATTCATCTCCAGACTTCCAGGACACCTGGAATTTCCTTGACAACAGGATTCAGGATGTAGTCAACATGGCCACCACCGCCAAACAGGTAGAGTTCAGATGAACTGTGGTCATTGAAGAGCTGTTTTAAGACCTCTTGTGACACTTCTGTAGGAATATCTACTTCAGTGTTTCCTACTTTTACCTTTCAGTGTAATTATTTCATAACTGACCTTGGATTGAATGTCCTTAGAAACTCATTGGCCTGAATGTGGAGCTTATTGCAAACCTTTAAACTGAAAGATGAAGATTCTTTGCTACATAAAACACAGGTTCAGTACAGTCAGTCAGAATAAGGAGAGTGATACATATACTCAGATGTTAACCTGAAAGTAGATGACATTTGACCTCATTCCTCAATCACATGTTGTAAGTTGTTCCACTTTGTTCTGTAGGTGCAGTCGACCGGAGAAGCAGTGGTGCAGGGGCTGATGGGAGCTGCTTTCACAGTAAGTCTCTGCCTCATGTTCATCATTTATGTGCACTCTTGTGTTTTAAATATTTACTGTGATTTATACATCAACTGCATTTTAACTGGATGGAGAAGTAGATGTATGAATAAGAATGTGGCTGATGTTTGTCTTGTGTTTTACAGCTGAAGAACCTAACAGGAATGAACCAGAGGCGATGATGTAATGGTCTCTCACTCACGGATCACGCTGATCCTGACCGTCAACCTTGTGTCATGAGCAGATCAATTGTATTTTTGCTCTTATTCCTCTTTGACTGTATGAGTTTGGAGGTCTTGGATTTTATTCATTGAGAGAAAGGTACTATTTATCCTTGGTGTCTGTTTGTGTTCACCTGCAGGCCTAGTTGACCGGCTTGTTCTGTTTCGCTGTCCAAAATTTCAGTCCGATCGCTCCGAACATTTAGAAGGACACAACGATCTGTAATTTTGTTTTTGGAACAAGACTTCAATAAAGCAGTTATTATTGTGTATTTAACATTTTTGTTCTTTTTCTTCATTCTGATTAACCACACATCCACTATTAAAGTTGAGCTCGGGCAAACACAAACTCTGGTTAGTTTTGCTATTTAAATTTTTGACTTATAGCAATAAAGCATAAACTGCAATATTTTTACAAAGATTGATTTTTTTCTAACAAATAAAACATGCCTGTAAATCAATTAAATATATGACAGTTAAATTATGCATCTTATAAAATAATACTAAGTGGTTTTATTTTGAAAGAAAGGCCCAGTGATCCACGACCCGGATATTAAATGAAGACCCGCCTCCATGCCTCTCGGGGACCAATCATTTACTGGAGTTCGATCTCTTGACCAATCAGCGGGTGGTAAATAATTCCGGGGGGCCTTCAATCAAGAGCAGCGGTAGAGCGCTAGTTGCGTGTGTTTACGACTTAATAACGTTAATTTAGGCCTATTTATCTCCAATAATGCCGTATGCTAACCAGCCGACGGTGAAGATAACAGAACTGACGGACGAAAATGTCAAGTTTGTCATTGAAAATACAGATTTGGCGTGAGTATAGACGTATTTGTCCATTCAAAGAGAGTGCGTGAGACAGAGCAGCCATTACTGCTCTCAGCTCCCAAACTGATGTTAGAGACCTTAAACACCTTAAATAACTATACTGAGGCACTACACACTACAATAATAAAGTTTTTGTTGTGTGTATATTAAAGATACATCTACCTCATTTTCGAGGTGGACAAAGGCTCCTTTAGTTATTTAGCAGTGATATTTCCCGGTCAGGAACATGAACATGAATGTTCAGCTGAATGTAAATCATGCTGCCTAGCTCAACTTTTACACATCTGTCTTTGTTCTTTTCAGGGTTGCAAACTCAATCCGCCGTGTCTTCATGTCAGAAGTCGCCACTATAGGTAGAGTAACTTCAAGTTGGCAGGGTGTTGTTAACCCTCTGTTTTCACAGTGTGACAAAGTGCTGCACTGATGCTTTATTTTACACACTAGTCATTTTAACTATCTGTCTTTTCTGATGTCTGAATGTAAATAGATTAAGAAATCATGCAAAATATTTATATTTATATTGTATAAATATAATTTCTATACGGTCCACTTTGATGTAGCAGTCGACTACAGTAGCAGCTGAAGTGTTTGACATGTTGCTCTGTTAAAGTCTTCATCACAGACATCGCAGACATGTTGACTATAAGAAAAGGCATTACTGACAACATAAATACAAATATATAAAACTTATGCTCTTGGTGTCACACAGAAATGGCTCTGACTAAATAAACAATGCTGAAAGAATTGAAATGGTTGGGAATTGCAACATTAGAACATTTTGTCTGTGCAGCGTGTTCTCCTGTCAGTGATACTTTTCAAAAACTTTAAGTGACTAACCTGAACATGCATTACTTTATTTGCAGCGATTGACTGGATCCAGATCGATGCTAATTCATCGGTACTGCATGATGAGTTTGTTGCACACAGAGTTGGTATGTATCACAGCGTTCATATAGCTTTCAGTCTAATATGACGATAGTTATTTGAATGTTTGTTGCAGTATGACCACAGAGGTCTGATAAGGGCTGCTGTAACAACACTGATATCTTCTGTGTTGGCAGGTCTCATACCTCTCACAAGTGATGACATTGTGGATAAAATGCAGTATTCTAGGGTAAGTATACTATACTATATACTATACTAAGTATTCTGTGTACACATCTGACACTGTAACTCGATTAATAATGAACCACAGCTGGTACTGAGACATGAATAAGATTTTTCTACTCTCTAAACTCAAGACTAGAAATGACTGGGATTTTGCCAATCAGCCTTCTAGATTGAGAACCAGTGATCCTCAGGTCCTAACAGTGTCTTCAATTAAAGCACCCAGAAAGTGTATTTACATTTGTAGTACAATTAATCATTCATTTTTATAATTGTAAGTGTTTCATGGCGTTTTACCATTAGCTTGATTGCTCCATGTGGGATTTTCTATAGCCAAACAGATATGTTTTTACAGAAAGAGGGTCCTCCAGATTTAATTGCTATTGAGTTAGTTAGTTTGTTTAACCATATCTCTGAACTAGAGTTTGATATAAAATATAAAGTATAATTATGTGATGTTGTACAGATGTCCTGGTAGCTTTTGTTCCCAGTTGTAACTGTGTAACTTACCTGTATCTTCCTGCAGGACTGTACCTGTGATGATTTTTGTCCAGAGTGTTCTGTTGAGTTGACACTGGACGTTCGATGCACTGAGGATCAGACGCGTCATGTCACCTCACGTGACCTTTTGTCCAACAACCCCAGAGTCATCCCGGTGAGTCTTTTTTCTGTTTATTCAAGTCGCTGGAGGCGAGTGGATACAGAAGAAAAGTCTGACTGAGTTTTCTTTGGGCTCGCTAGGTGACTTCCAGGAGTCGAGACAATGACCCCAATGACTATGTTGAACAAGACGGTAAGTTTGAAGCTGTCTAAACATGGTTGTTAAGTACCTTCTCATCTCCTTAGCCAGATCATTTATTCCACATATTAAACGCTCTCTCCAATTTTTTATTTACTGACACAACACAGACATTTTACTGGTCAAGCTCCGTAAAGGTCAGGAGCTGCGGCTCAGGGCATACGCCAAGAAAGGCTTTGGTAAGGAGCACGCCAAGTGGAACCCAACAGCGGGGGTTTCCTTTGAATATGACCCAGACAATGCATTGAGGCACACAGTCTACCCACGCCCTGAGGAGTGGTATGTTTCACTTCAGTGTGGCTCATCATAAAGGATGACTGTTTAAATGTATCACATTGAACAATGACTGACAGATGAACTGACATACTGCACTGCTCTGGTTCCCAGGCCAAAGAGCGAATACTCTGAGATTGAAGAGGATGAGGTTCAGGCTCCCTATGACCCCAATGGAAAACCAGAAAGGTGAGGAAATTTAGGTGATTTATTTTACACATAACACGGTTGAACATGGTACATGCGATTTTGTTGTTGTTTTTATTGTTACTGACAGGACATTTCATTTCACATGCTCAGGTTTTATTACAACGTGGAGTCATGCGGCTCTTTGCGGCCAGAGACCATCGTCATGTCGGCACTGGCTGTCCTCAAGAAGAAGCTGAGTGACCTTCAGACTCAGCTGAGCCACGAGATCCAGAGTGACGTGCTCACCATCAACTGAGTCACTCCATCGCAGAGCAGGACCTGTATTTGCACACTGCTCAGGTCACATGGCATACGTCCAAATACTGTGTGTGGAATTAGATGCATCCTTCCTGGATACTGACCTTGGGTTTGTCAGTGATCATTCACACTCATTATCATTATTATTATTGTTATGAGACTTAGGGAAACATGGGAAAAATTACAATTGATGTAAAAATTATTTTCATGTGTCTGTATGCTTGAAACTATTTAAGCAGCAGCAGTGATTGTAAACTACGTGTGATAAACTATCTGATGCAGGGTCAGTGTCTGTTATGAGACTTAGGGAAACATGGGAAAAATTACAATTGATGTAAAAATTATTTTCATGTGTCTGTATGCTTGAAACTATTTAAGCAGCAGCAGTGATTGTAAACTGTGTGTGATAAACTATCTGATGCAGGGTCAGTGTCTGAAAGGAAGTTTGTCTCAGAATGATACACTCTTTGTTTTATTGTTGGCAGTGTAACACTTCAGTTACATTATTTTTTGAAATATTTTTCCAATAAATCCCTTTTGAATAACTTGGAAAGCTTTCAATTATTTATTAGGGCCCGAGCACCGAAGGGTACCAGATGGCGGTGCTGAGGCCCTATTGTAATTCGAATGTTTTTTTATTTTTCTTCTGGTTATTCCGTACCTAAATAAATCGCATTTTACGCGACCCTAAGGTGCTCAAAAACTCACGAAAATTTGGGTATCCTCCCTAAGGTAAAATTATGTATTTTATGGGTCCCAGACATGGGCATCCAAAAATGGCTCGACGGCGCCATCTGGGTGCGTGTTTTTGGAGGGTCCCCATTGACCATGGTTTGACCTATGCATATGTAATTTGGAGGGATTATGTAACATGCCAAGACGCACAAAAAAGCCTCTTGGAGCCATGGTCTAACTCCAACAGGAAGTCCGTCATTTTATCATCAAAAATCATATTTTGGCATGATTTTGGCCATTTCCAGGCCTTGTACTTGAACGAACTGCTCCTAGAGATTTGATCTGAACGTCTTCAAATTTGGACTGTACGATATAGAGACATGGGCGATGTTAAATTGCTAAGCTTTTAACTTTTCATCAGAGGGCGTGCCCGTCGCAGCGTGGACGAATTTCGATGTTTGGCCAAAAAACAGGAATTGGCTGTAATTCAGCTGTAACTCACACAAACATTGTTGAATCAGGCTGAAATTTCACATGTTTGTTTGTAGTCCAGACCTGAACAAATTATACAACAATATTCAGTGACGGGTATTGCACCACCTGTTGGTGACAGGAAGTGTCATGTTTTACATTATGGTAGCGTGCCTCTCCAAAGTGGTTGAGTATATTCACCTCAAACTAGGTGTGGATGATGTCAAGGCCTTGGTGATGACATTTGAAAAACAATTTCAAGTTTTCGTCAGGGGGCGTGGCCGTGACTCTCGCCATGATTGGAAACATTGTTCTAACTTACGTATACATGGTCTGAGCTGTCCCAAATTTTAATGGTTTAATTAGATTTCCACCCTGAACACATCTGCATTTGAATTTTTCAATTTCAATAGCGCCACCTAGATAGATTTAGCGAAGTAGCCCCGCCACAACATTTCACCTATGTATCTGAAATTTCGTACACACGTGTACAATCACAAGGCCTACAAAAAAAGTCTCTTGGACTTGGACAAATAGATGCAAATTGGCTCTGTAGCGCCCCCTAGAAATTTTCAAAAAAGCAGTCCCTGAACTGTGTTTGTCTGATATATATGAAATTTGGCACACTCATTTATGTGTGCAGATTTGCCAGAATTTCAGCCATTTTGAGGCCTTGTATTTTAACGTACTCCTCCTACAGATTTTATGAGATCCACTTCTAATTTTTGCTGTAGAATCTAGAGACATGTGCGACACTAAATTGTGAAGCGTTTTCATTTCTATCAAAAATTGCATGCGTGGCGGCATGGCGAATTTCAATATTCACCTTAAAATAGGAAGTTGATGTCATTTTCAGGTCTCATACTTTAACGAACTCCTAGAAATTTGGTAAGATTGGCTTCAAATTTAAACTGTAGAATCTAAAGACATGAGTGACGCTAAATTGCGAAGCTTTTTAGTTTTTGTTGAACGGCGTGTTTGTGGGGCGTGGTAAAGTTTGATGTTTTGCCATGAAACAGGAAACAGCTGCTGATAGGCTTGTGATGCCCAGATATTTCACAAAATTTGGCACATTCATCAGAAGTGGTAAAATCCCACAGATGATGATGGTCTCTGGACTGTGTGTGATAAAATGGCTCCATAGCGCCCCCTAAAAAGATTCAAAGAAACCACCCCCAGTAAACGTTTCACATACATGTTTGAACTTCTCAATTTATGGAATGGCCACCAAGGCTCACATGTTTTCCGTCCACTGTTGAGCCAGTGCCCCCGACATGCCGGCCCCCCCAACGGGCGCGGAGGTGCGAGGGCCCGTCCAGTGCTGCTTGCAGCTTTAATTTCTTGTAATATCCCTGTGGGCTTAAGATGGCTTTCAGTCGTTTTTTTTAGTTCTTTGTTTTTATGACCACAAATGTTGAAATGGACTGAAAAATAATAAAAAGTATGTAATTTACTAATGTAAAGTAGCTCTACAAAATATAAGTAATAAAAATGCTCTGAAAAAAGAAATAATATAGGCAAGATAAGTAAATTGTTTTCTAAATGCTTTGCAAAAGAGAAAATGACATTTATTAACCAGAAGCCTTCATTTCTTATTGTTTTGTGCGGTATATTTCTGCCTGTCAATTTCAGCTACAGGAAATTATCCAGTGCAGAAATGTTTGATGTGTTCAGTGGTGGGCTTCAGTGTTGGTGAAGTAGAAACTGCACTTTGAAAAGAACCTTCAAGGTATTTGCATCTTCATACCTGTTGTAGGTTTGGTCAAGTCAGACAGAGACAATCTGAGTTAATACCAAAAGGAAGGTAATGTACCTTCAAAGTAAAAGCATATTTTACAGCAACCCATAGCTGTGGGTTTAGACAAGCTTTCATTCACTGTAGATTAAACTCTCGTGTGAGGTGTTCTGAATCTATTTTGAACCAATAAAACAACCACTGTATCTTCCTCTACCTCAGAGGCATCAGGTCCTGTGGAACAATAAATGACTCACAATATCTTATTGTTTTGTCCTCATATTCAATTATTAAACGGTTTCTACACTCTCTTATTAAGAAAGGCATGATCCAAACCCCATTCCCTGGTTATAGAGCCAATATAAACATGAAGGACTGTCTAGTATTCTCCTGCAGTAATGGATTGATCAGATAGTACACAGACGTCAAGTGTACATGCACCTACTGCAATATTATCAACAAAATAAAATATGATTAAAATGAAAAAAAGTGCATTAAGAAGATTATGAAAATAATAATATGGCCTGCTGCACCTCTGACGTATTTTTGTAGCTTTTCCTCGAGCAGGCTTTTATTTTGAATTATTTTGAGGATTATTTGGAGGATTTATTCCATTTGGCTTCAAGTGCGACACCGTTCATATCACATTTGCAGATGGAGACAGAGGTGAGAACAGCTGTGTGCACACATCAGAGTAGAGGGGCTGAGAGGTGGGTGTAGTGGGATGTAGAGTCCGTGTGGGCAGAGAGGATGCTGTGCGTCTGCGGGAAATGACGAGGTAAGATGTTCTCTGTCGGAAGAGAAGGTCACGCCGAACTGCATTCTGATTTCCGGCTATTTAAAGATTCATCTATGAGCGACACATGTAACGTCAAATATTCCAATCATACAATATATGTCTTTTATTAATTGGGAACAGTTATTTAATTCGGCGTACATGTCTTCTACCAAGCGGCAGTAATAATTAATAATAATCCAACTTTTGTTGATGATAATGATACAAGATACCACCCACCATGGTGTGTTTGTGGGAAGAAGGACACAGCAAAACTAAAGGATGATTTGTATGGCAGATTATTGGATAACATGCATGATCATTTGGAACAGGGCGCTCAGATAAAGTGTGAAATCATGTCTTATGAGATGTCTACCTCTGGAGATAAAAGACACAAAATGCTTAACTGGAGATTGAATTAGTTAGAAATCCTTTCCATGTGAGCACAGGAGGTAGATCACAACATCTGGGTTTATGAAGATGCAGCTTGTCTGTAAATGACCCTAAAGTGTCCTAAAGACCAAAGATGCCCTTTTAAAGAATGATAGTGGTGTCATTTCATATTCAGTAGGAAATTCTGCTGCAGGTTGAACGTGCAGAAATCCAGGTTACTAGGTTAGATAAATAAATAGATATTGTTTGGTTGTTCATTTTACATAAATTAAAATCTTTTGTCATTGTCCCAAAAAAGAAACTGAATAAATAGATAAATCAGCATAATGATGGGAATTTCTGTTTATCCTAAAGTGAATTCATCCATCTGTGAAGTTTAGCCCTGTGAACGTTCAGACCCAGAGATGGCTGTGATGAGGAAGAGGTTCTCCTCTGTCTGCTCCTCTTCCTCCACTGAAGACAACAGTGCAAGCCTCTATGACAGTGCTCCAACATCTGCCTCTGATCCACCCGCTGAACATGAACATCCCTATGCACCTCTGCTCTGGTAAGCTTTCTGTGCAGCCTCCATCACTTGTTAGCAGGGGTCAGCTGGCAGATGAAGACTTCAGTATAAGTAAAAGTAGCGATACTACACTGCCAAATACTCCATTAAAAAGACCTGCTTAAAATGTTGTATATACAAAACTTTATCCAAAGAATTATTAGCTGTAATATAACAGTGATCAAATTCTGAAAAATGGCCTCTTTGGGTGCAGAACTAAATAAAGTGTGTGTGGAGTGTTGTTAAATAGACATACTCAAGTACAGGTACCACACATCTTTCCCAAAATACAGCACTTGAGTAAATATACTATTACATCATCATCATCATCATCGCCGGCATTTGACAAATGTGGCGAATCAAGAGTATTAAATTCTCTTACACTTTCTGAGTTAGGCTGGTATGACTTCTGGAAATGCAGTTAAATTTGGGAGATGTTCAGTTTTAGTTTTAAGTTTAGTACATCAGTGCTGCAGAATTTTTGAGATCCGGGAAACATTTCCCCTTCTCTCTCAAAAGTACAGAGGTCTACATGGTCAAATTTGTGATATTTTAGAGTAACATCGGTAATAAATGATTAGACACACTGTATCACTATGCTGTCAGCTCAGAGGAAATATTTACACCCTCCTGCTTTAGATATGGCTGCTGTCTGCTGAGCTTGTTTCTGACTCTCTATCCTTAAGATATTAACACTATAAGACATCAGGACTCTGAGGTACTTCAGGCACAGAGAGTAACACGAACATTTCCATCGGTCTGAAACCTGTAACTATAGCATTGTTACATCATTATTCACAATTATTCTGTCAGAGAAGAATCAGTAGTCAATAGTGCTTCAGATATAATGTGAAGATGAGGAGGGATGAAACTATAAAAGCATGCTGATAACACCAGCACAGACACCAACAGTGACAGCATACAGCATGTATTGTATCTGCTGCAGGTAAGTGACTGAAAACATCCATCTGCAGGGGGAATGTGTGATCAAAGGTGATTGAAGACGCTGTCACGTGATGATTAAAACAAGTGTCTTTGTCCAGTTGTCATCGTGTCCAAGACTCTTTACTGAGCTCCAACAGCAGCTTCACCAGATACAGAGGCATCCTCAACTGGATCATCATTCTCCTGGTCAGTTTCCTCATTTATTCCCACTTTTTTTTATACATTTATTGAGTTCTCAAACATGTACTTTCATTTTTTCATTAGCACCTCTGACTTCTTAGCTGCCTGGTGTTTTACTGTCTGTATGTGTGTCACTCTGGTTTTCAGGTCCTGACCCATGCTCACTTGTTTTTGGAGAATTTCATACAGTGAGTCTAAATACATGCACCCACACACATTTACACTCTATCTAAGTTATATTTCTTACTTAAATTGATTTTAATGGATGGATTTAGTCTTGCAAGATGCAGTCAGAAAAAAAGCCCAGAATAAATCCAGTAAGTGGACCTTTATTCATCATTTTTTTTTGTCCTTTTGTTTTCTTGCTCTTGACAGACATGGCTTCTTGATAGATGTCAAAAAGGTCTTGGAGCATCTCATTGCAGACAACTGCAACTGGCCATCTGTCAACCTCATACTGGGTGAGAAACTCTTTTATATCGAACAGCCATGCAGAGGGAAAAAAAGTACATCAGCTCAACCTTTAGTTAAAAGGATACCCCATCTGTTTAACATTGTGCTGCTGTAACACTGTAAGACTCATGATGGACAGTAAAAAAGTTCACCCTTTCTTCATTTTCAAACATGTAGTCTTCAGACTCAAGTGACATCACTTTATCAGAATTTATCAGATTTTATGCAGCTCCAAAGGCTTTATGCAACTTCTTCACACACTGAGTCAGGGCTCGTCCCCAAAACCAGCAGACGTGACGTCAGCTGTGTGATGGGATTGAGTCGTTGTTGCAATAGCATACAGTGAACACAAAACAGCCAGCATGTCGTTGTTGATTAACTAAATCATTTTTTTCTCCAGCTGCCAACATGTTTGCCATCACAGCTTTGCTCCTTGAGAGGTTTCAGGAAAAGGTGAGGCTGGGGCATTTTATTTTTTCTCTTTCAATTTGACCAAGACTGTTTATGCATCAGCACCACAGCACAATTTAAATTTGCACCGTTTCGGTTTTATTTTTGAATAGTAAACCTAGTATCCTGTCTACTCTAAATGATCGTCATTGAAAGGTCAACATTTCTGTTTCATTTACTCCTGTCAGGGTACCCTGTCCCCCACCAAAGCTCACCGTTTACATCTCACAAATCTGGGGCTGCTCCTGCTGTTTCCTGCAGCGGTCATTGCACATGAGCCCACCATATCTACAGGTAACAGCAACAAACATGTGCATCATATTTACTGTGAGTGCATGGGAGTGACATACATTTCATTCCTTGTGTCTGCAGATTATCCACACTACATGACACCTGCACCAGTTTGTCTTATGGAAATATCCTCATTTCTGTGCATTTTACAGTGCACACTTATAGTTGAGAATGATATTTAATATCTTAATGACTGTTACCATTGTAGGTATACTTTAGAATAAAGCTCTATATGTTACACTAATGTTTATCACACTAATCTCTTCAAAGCAGTTTGAAGCCCTGAAGTCTTTCATAATGTTTCGCTCACTGAGCTCTAAATAACATTGCATCATTGCTGAGACCTTTCTCTCTTTTTTTCCATCCACCAGGTGGAGCTTTCTTCTCTCTCTGGTTCTACACTGCTCTGGGCATGAAGCTTTATTCATACCAGGAAACTAATCGCTGGTACCGACAAGCACATTTAACTAATGCAGGTATTTTTCCAACATCAGAATTCAACAACATTTTTCCAACATCAGAATCTGATTTAATTTCTGCCCAGAAACACACACTAATCCAACAACTACTGTTTTTTATACCTGTGTGTTTTCAGAGACAGACATGAAGGACTCAAAAGCCCACAATGAGCATCTTACTTTCCAAGGTGAAACTACGTGTCGCTGATAACGTGACTCTTTTTCTCTTTACGTTAACTGATGATGATACATTTGTCTGTGACTTTGTCTTTGATTTCTTAGATCTATATTATTTCCTATTTGCCCCCACTCTGTGCTACCAGAGGGACTTCCCCTGTACTCCTAAGGTCCGCATCAATAAGCTGCTGCACAGGCTGCTGGAGATGGTGAGCTCAGTGGGCAGTGGAATGATTAGCACTGAAGGTTTGATGCACTTTTAGGCAGTGGAGAAGGACACTATTAGCTCCTGTTAACTCTGGCAAAGTGAGACACCAAAGTGAGGACCTTTTTTTAGACCTCATCTCCTACCACATTTTTTAAAAATCCCAATGTGGCCAGTGTTGTAATGATTACAGCAGTCATAAATGGTTATGTTCTGGCCTAGGAGGATATCCATTGTGGAGGACTTCAAATGTCTAAAGAAAGATAAATCAAACAAAGAAAGTAATAAAGTGATGCACCTTGTTGTTGTATTTTTTGTTGTTGTATTGTATTTACAACCCCAATGAGGTCAATGCTGCTGGACATTTTAAATTTCCCATTATTCACATGGTTGGTTTGTACTTCTGAGTTAATATTACTCACCATGTCACATTGTTATAAAATGATGGGGATGACTTATACAGGTGAAAAAATGTTCTGTCACTTCCACTCAAGTAACTGTACTTGCTTTGTATTTCCATGTTAATTCCTATATGTGCAAATCATATGCATTGTTAAGAAGTTTAAAGATATTTTGTTTAAGAGGCAGTTTCAACGTGACCTTTGACTGATGAGTTGGATCTACTCGTAATGAGCTCCAGATATATTAATGTCCAGACCTACCGTAGATCTTATGGATGAAAACACTGCAGCTGGTTAATTGTGGCATTTTCTCCTTTTAGGTGATCGTTATCCAGATCATGGTTGGAATTGTGCAGCAGGTACAGCAGCTGGTCCTGCTGGTTCTTCCTTGCACTGTGCATCATGTGTACTTATCTGGGAACTTCAGAGAATCAGGGACAGCAGTAATAGCTTAAACACAACTGTCATGTGACAGCTAAAACAATTAGCCTTCCAACATACAATACTATTATTATATGTTTTAGAATTGTGTAAACTGTAGTATATTAAGCATATCAGTATGACAGTACAGTTGTAATGTTTTCTCTCTCTCTCTGATGACTCGACTCTGAGAGCTTTTCTAATAAGTTTAGGAGTCACTGTTTTTTTTACCATGCTGGCAGCATGACTGAAATATCTCAATAACTATTAAATGGATTGCCTTCTAATTTTCACAGATATTCGTGGTCCCCAAATGATATGTCATAACAACTTTTCATTTAGCACCATCATCAAGTCAAAATTACAGTTGGTCCAGTTTTTTTTATTTACAACCAAATGCATGAAAAATTAAACAGCTGCATTTCGTGTTATTGTGCTAATTGTTTGCAACATGGTTAGTACAACTACGTTTTACCTTTTAAACACTAACATGTTAAATTAGTCCATCTTGGCTGTAGACTTTTGTTTCTGAATGTCAACTATGTGAATTTACACTGAATATTATTACTGCCCTGTGACTGAATCTTTTGTTTCCTCTCAGTGGATTGAGCCCATCTTCCAGAGATCAGAAAACTCCTTCTCTGTGAGTGAAACATAACACCTCTGAATTGTGAATATTAGAAACACAGCAAAGTGGAATTAACTTTCGTTCCTAATCTCATGCAGAGTATGGACATCACAATGAGAGTGGAGCACCTGGTGGGACTGGTGGTGAGTGATTTTTTATTTATTACTTTAGATGAATCAGGTTGGATTTCCCAGAACTGTAAAGCACTGAGCCAAAGTAAGATGTCAGTGTGCTTTAACGTAAACAGATGTAATATCAGTGAACAAAGTGGCTCCAGATGGTGGTGATGATGACATGGATAAGGAGGATGAGGAGGCGTAACAGCAGGCGCTGCTGTTAAATTGTATTATAATATTGCTAACACATGTTTCCTTGTCAGGCACCAACACATTTCCTCTGGCTCCTCCTCTTCTTCTTGAGTCACTCCTACCTGAATTTCTGTGCAGAACTGCTGCGCTTTGGCGATCGTCATTTTTATGGAGACTGGTGGTCGGTTTCACTAAACAATTTCTGCACACTGAGTTGTTGCATATTCAGCACTTGCTCATGACGTTTTGTCTCTCGTCGTCAGGAACGCTACGACTCTGATCACGTTCTGGAGGAACTGGAACATTCCCTTTCAGAAATGGTGTCACAGGTATTTTAGCATGACAGAGCTAAAGTAGATCTCAGGTTTCACTCAGATGACATGAATAATGAATAAGTATCCATTCCTCTCATCTCTTATATATATCTTGGCTCTGTGTCGTTACTCATATGAAGACATGTGTGCGCTCAGCTGGTGGAGAAGAATGTGCCTCTATCACAAGCAGAGTTACTGGTCTTCCTGATGTCAGCTGCTCTTTGTGAGGTACAGTCTCATTCTTCAGTCTTTATTGTGATTCATTTATTTGTTAGCAGAGGACATGAGACACTTGAAATCTGGAACTAATTGGGGTTTCAGGCTGAACACCAATTCCTGTATTTTTATTAGAATTTAATAGCCTGATGTGCTGATGTTTGTCAAAATCCATGTAAGCGGTCAACTAGCAAGAAGCAAAACTGATCATTTTCACAAAAACAGAGACAGTTTATCGAGAAAAATTCTCCCTACAGCACAGAGATATTTAAATACACAAATCACTTATAAGAACAGTGAGGCTTACAAATTGAGTTTTTAAGCAGAATAGAGTTGATGTTCTTATTCTTATCCTCATAAAGAAGAGGAATACTAATTTCTGTATTTTGAATAGAATAGTTGATATTTTGTGCTGATGTTGGTGGACATCAGTGCAAGCTTTTCTATGAGGCTCTACTGTTGACACATTCCTGTCATGCCCGAGCCATTGTAATAACAGGTTTCTAACCTTTAATGGTATACTCAGAGTCATTAGGATTTATTATCTAGAAACTATGAGTGTCTACAGAATTTGGTGCTGATCTAGTTTGTCAATGTGGAGATATTTCAGCCTGGATCAAAGAGCATGACTTTACAATCATTATCATCATGTCAGATCATTAAATTATTTCAATAATTAAAGTAAAATAAGTAATAAAATTATTACTTATACAAATAGCATTACATTTAAGAGCATAACAGCAGTGAAACAGAGGGTCAGAGGCTGCCGGTCTGAAACAGTCACTGGTCTCACTGGTCATTTTTACTATAAGTGAGTCTTCCTGTGTGGAGATAATAACCTGCTGTGATGTTTTTTGTCTTTCTTCCACACAGTATATGTTTGCCCTGCCGCTGCATAGCTGTCGACTATGGATCTTCCTCATGATGGTATTCGAGGTGAGAGCATCACATTATTTATCGGCTGAGGTTTCAGACACGGAGAGCTTCTGCTAAGCTTTGAGTCCAACTCAGAAACACTGCTACATTTACTCAGCTGACATTCACACAGTTAAACCAGAAACGTCATCACAGTCTGTCCATCAGCTCAGCTTTGTAGAGAGTTTGATGTTAACTCAGTCGTTACTGTTTAGGCTCACTCTCAGCGCTCTCATAGCCTCCATTTTAGCAAACAGCTGTTTTCAATTAAAGATCTGCTCAGCTCCAAGCAGTAGGCACAGTTAGAGACAAGCTGGTACGTAGAGTGGAGCATTTAGCAGCTAAAGAGACAGATATTTCCCTCAGGAGTTGGGAGACCAAAACAGAGCTAAAACAGTGAGAACATTGGACTTTCCTTCACCAGTTGGAGAGAAACACGATTCCAAACAAAAGTTTGACTTTAGAGATGATAATATATCAGTGTTTTGGCTCAAAAAATTAGAGTTTAAACATTTAAATTCAATATAAATGCAAAAATATTCATTAATTCCTGTTTTTAATAGACATAATAAATATATTGTCAGAGTTGGCTGTCATACTCTGCCTGCAAGGACTAATATTAGAACTAATTTGATACTTAGGTATTATGTATATTAGTATATATTATTAGTATATTAAAAAGGCAGACCTTTATTTTCAAAGACATGAACACAGAAATAAATAAAATAAACATTAGACCCAAAGCCTGCACTGATACACAGTATATTACTTGTAAAGCTAAATAGTACCAACCATGGAGATTTGTGGTTAATGCTCTTAGACTGATAGGAGAATTTACAGTGTGGCCAAATGCAGCAGTGGTGGGAGAAGTTTGTTGGTGTTGTTTTACCCGTGAAGATAGTGTAATTTTTTTATGATTATGAAAACAAACCTTATGTGAAGGTAAATAAAATGAAATAAATCATCTTTACCTGTGTCTTTTCTTTCCCTCTACACTTAATATGTACTATTGGTACTATTGGTTGGGCAAGAGGAGAACCTATGTTGTATTACATCTTGGTGTGTTTCTATAACTAACACTGCGTCTTTTCCTTCTAGCTTCTGGTTGCAGTATTCCTCGGAAACTATTTCCAGGGAAACTATGGAAACGGCTTGGTTTGGCTGTGCCTGCTACTGGGCTCTCCCCTGGCTGTGATCACCTACTTTCATGACCACTACATCAGCTTCCAGCAGTCATCATTCTCAGCACTGGCATCAGACCACCGTCCTCGTGGCGTAGTTTTCCTGCAGCCTCACTGATCAATGACAAGTTTCTGGGAGAAAACTTTACTGTAAAGTATTTACAAGTGGACCAAGAGGACATGGCTGGGATCCAAAGCTCAGTGTACACTGCTCACGTCTCTCCTGGAAAATCATTATAATACACAACCTCTACTCAGTTCAGCAATATATTTATTCTGTGTAGATTAATCAATGATGGTATTCCATACTGGAAATGAGGACCGACTTAAACCTTACAAATATATATGCAATAAACAGATGATTTAGTCATTTTGTTAGTATAAATTAGATCTTACATTACATTACATCTGAAGACTTTTTCATGTAACTGAAACATGAAGGCTGCAGCAGTCTCAGCCTCTGTGTTAGTCAGTAACGGTCTGTGGGATCATTACAGCTAGAATGATGTGAGTCAGCAGGACAGGAGATAAGGTTGCTGCTTACATACTGCTGTGTCAACATGTGGTCAAGGTCATCTAAGTTTACCGTAAGTTTAAAGGGCATGGTCCAATCAGGAAATACAGGGAGTGATTGTACCTTGTGCTGCGATGAGTCCAAGTGTGGAATCATTTAAAGCACGTCTACCAGCCAAGTAAAGTTTTTACAGGCCTTAACGACATTTAGAAACGCTCTGGCTTATTTTCCTCATTCCTCAGCCTTTTATTTAGATATCAAGGGTTCAAAAGTTCATGTATTTATCATTATACAACACATGCCTTTATAACAAAATGCAAACTGTAATCCTGTCATGCTAAACACACAAAAACAAAAAACAAAATTATTTATGGGGGAGTGCAAAGAATGAATTGGAAAGTCTCCCAGCCTGATGAAAGAAGTTGCTCTGGAGTATAGCAGATACGTTTGTATCACTTGCTAGGTGGCAAAAGAGTAAACAAGCTGTTACTGGGGTGGGTAGGGTCTTTTAGAATTCATTTTAATTACAATGAATCATATAGGCCTGTCACTGAAAGATGTGTACTATCCATTGTTAAAAAAAGATGACTTCTTCTTTAGTAAACTTTTTAGTCAGTACTGTTCATGTCACTGGGACAGCTAAACAAAAGCAGCCCACATTTGTATGTCCATGGTGGGATATACTGAATACTGAAAACAGCTGATGAACTGATGCCTACACACATTAATGTGACAAAGATACATGATTATTTACAGCGACACAGAACGTCTACTATTATAGAATTAAAGACCATGAATCCAATAAATTGTCAAACTTTTCTCCTTGATGTCAGTCTTGGGCTTAGAAATTATAAGCAGCTGGCTCAGTTTGATGTAAGACTGGAACAGTGTTGGAAGCTGGATAGGTTTCAAAATATCAAAGAAAACTCAGTGATGATCCATTCTAAAAGTTACACAATTACAAACTGATCACCAGATGTGTGTTCAGTTACACCTGTTACTACACCAAACTGTGATGTGACAGCGTACAGACACCCTGCATCACTCAGCAAGGTGAAAATCTGCTCCTTTTAAGGTGCCCTGTAAAGATCTAGTCTTGTCTATACTCTGCCCGTAATTGATGATACAGTGAGAGCTATCAGTAGTGGAGGAAATATTTAGATCCTACTTAACATAAAGTGGAAAACCACTCCACTAAGAATACTGAGATACAACTGAACGTCCTGTGAGTAAAAGTACAGAAGTATTATGAGCAAAATGTAAAGGATCAAAATTAAAAGACGTCAGTACAGAAAAATGACCCCTGCGAGTGCCACACTACTACATATTATATCCCAGAATCATTAATACTGATGCAGTAATGTGTAAGTAACATTTTATTCTAGCTGGTAGAGGTAGATGTAACATAACTTTCATACTGTTGGATAATTCTATCTGCAACAAGGCATCATATTTAAAAGCACACACAAGTTTTGTATGTAAAATCTTAACTAGAAAGTAGTACCTAATATCTTACAAATAAAATAGTCGAGGAAAACGTACAATACTTACAACTTTTTTGGTTGGAGGTGCAACAAACAGAGTCACATCGGTGAAGCATCCTGATCACAGTTGGTAGCCATATTTCCTTGTTGTATTCTTGAAGCTGTTTTCTGTGTGTGGGTGCACTCACCTTTCAGTAAATGAATAAATGCCATGCTTGTTGTGAGATTTCGGTTAGTAAGTTTTCAGATCAGTGTTATGTTTTTCCTGATCGCATGATGATGTTCCCTGGAAGACTCTCACAGTTCCGATCGTAACTGTGAGCCCAGGATTCTAGAACACACTGTTTCATCACAGAGCAGATGAAGCCACCGCATCCTCAAACACAAGGTGAACTCAGACACGTGAGTCTTTGCACAAGAAATACAACCTCAAGATATTGTTCAAAACATATCAAGGATATTTCTGCTCAGACATGGAAAGCAGCAATAAAGGACAGGAGGTAAGAATTTTGAATTTGTACAAAGGATTTTTAAAAAATCTTTTATTATTCTTATATGCAGCATAGAGCCTCTGAACTAGTGTTTGTTTTAATCAGTGCAAATTAAGGAGAGGATGTTTAATGCTAAAAAAAATCTCTATTTTACTCTTTCCAAATTTAAGCAACAGTTCAAAAGAAATGAAGATTAACATTATTTAAAAAAAACAAAAACTTAATTTTTACTTGACAACCCTGATATGATGAGGACATAATAATTATCATATAAACCCAGAAGCCTCACAAAAAACACAAACATCACTGACTTTTTTTATAGAACTTGTGCAGTATATCTGAAACAAACTGTGCTTGTAGTTGAGGGAACATGTAGTAATGTGTTTGAAACAACCAGTGATTTTCCCCCATGGCTCACTCACACAGGCTTTAAATGTGATTTAAATGTTTATTTAAATCTTTTGATGCATTTGAAAACAAAACAAGTATTTTGTTAATGCCAAACACTCCATGTATTATCATTTACTGATCATTTATTAATTGGTTGGTTGGTTACAATAAAATATTACATTCATACTGCTCACATTTTTTTATTTACCCAAACTGCAGCTTTAATTGTAACTGCACTATTCAGTACTTTGCACCTGTAAATAAAACAGTATTCCCATATTCTAGTGTATATTATCTTTAAGTTATATATTTTACTAAGTTTATTATCTATTTTAGTTCTATATCTATTTTTCTTTTTGCATGCATGGTCTTTATTTCCAAAGTATTTTGAACATTGTTTAAGGGAGCGAGAGACTCAAGAATTTCATTGCCTAGCAACTACTCCATGTGATTGTTGTGCACATGATAATATAATCTTGAATGCTGAATCTTGAATCTTTTCCAGAGTAACTGTGCTTTGGCTGTTTTTGGCCTGTGGCGAGCACCGCTATACTCAGCTGCTGCCAGAGAAGATGCTATAAGGGTGGCACAGGGTCAAGACTTGAGAGGAAGCCTCTCAAAGTCTCCCAGATCACTCTTGCACCCTCTTCATCAGGCTCTTCTCTCAGCTCAGGATAAGATCAAGAAGCTGACCTGTGAGAACATCACCCTGACGGAGGAGAATTCCAGGCTGGTGCAGAAGGAGCTCAGCATGACTGAAGCTCTGGAGCAGCAGATGAGCCTTCACAGCCAGGCCAGGAAAGAGAAGGAAGAGATGGAGGCTGGCATAAAGAAAATGGAGGAGGACTTCAAAAATGAAAAAAAAATGTGGCAAACTCTCAGCAGACAAAACCTGGGAGAAATAAGAAGTTTTCGGACTGAGCTGTTGGTTGCTCAGACACTCAGAGACTGCATGAAGGAGGAAGTGAGAGAATGCAAAAGAGAGCTCCACGAAGGCAGAAAACAGGTAGAGAGAGAAATCGCCTCTCTTGAGAAAAGTCTTCGCATTCAGAGAGAGGAGAATGCTGCCTGGCTTCCTGCCACGGAAGCTCACCGAAGAGAGGTGGCCAGGATCAGAGAGGAGGATGCCGCCACAAAACTGAGAGAATCTGAAGAAAAGTGGCAAAAGAGAGTGAGCCAGGTGGAGGAGGAGATGAAAGAGAAGAGAAGCTTCATTTCCAGCTTGACGGACCAACTGATGGCTGCCACAGGGGAGCTCAGAAACACCGCCATCCTGCTGAAATGGAACCAGTCAGAGCTCTCTCAGAGCGAGAAGAAATGGGAAAGTAAATGTAGCGCTCTGGAGGAAAACCACAGGAGGGAGCTGACTGAAAAGGAGGAGGGGTGGCGGAGAAGAGTGCAAGAGATGGAGAGCAAGAACGAGCTGCAGAAGATGTGGCTCCAAAAAGAAAAAGAGTGGCGAGAGAATACCAGCGCCCTGGAGCAGCAGATCAAATGTCTCACCCAGCAGACAAAGGTGAACTGTCGCCACTGACTTTTACTTCTTTACATTTCAGGAAATTATTTTTTAATGCCTTACCCAGAGTCAGATAATAAGGTAACTCTGTATTATTACAACTAACTAAGCACAAGGACAGGACGCAGAGGAAATTACAGTCGTTATCACCTAACTTAAAGAAACATTTTGGGGAATATTATAAACATTATGGACAACTTTGAATGTTGTTTTTTCAAACAGCAACCGACCAATGCTACTGGTTATACCTAAGATTCAGACATGCAGGTGGTATCAATCTAACTGCAAAAAAGTCAGTTGTATTTCCCAAAATGTAAAATATAAAACTATGACTTGCAAAACCTCTAGTGTTATTTACATATTGCAAAATATATTTATTTATTATTAAGACATGACAAGCCTGCACTAAGATTTTCCCTATTCGTAATATAGTTGTCTCTCCCAATTATCAACAAAACCCAGGGAAGCCGTTGATGCTTTCATCACTATCTGTCATAACTATAACAAGATACAGCAGGTGAATAAGATAACTTTTCAGTTGTTAAAAGGATTTTTTTTCTTGTTGCTAGGCTACCAGTTTCACCCTACTTCCAGTCATTTTTTTTTCTGGACCTACAGTGGGTACAGAAAGTATTCAGACCCCTTTAAATTTTTCACTCTTTGTTTCATTGCAGCCATTTGCTAAAATCGAAAAAGTTAATTTTATTTCTCATTAATGTACACTCAGCACCCCATCTTGACAGAAAAAAACAGAAATGTAGAAAATTTTTGCAAATTTATTAAAAAAGAAAAACTGAAATATTACATGGTCATAAGTATTCAGATCCTTTGCTCAGTATTGAGTAGAAGCACCCTTTTGAGCTAGTACAGCCATGAGTCTTCTTGGGAATGATGCAACAAGTTTTTCACACCTGGATTTGGGGATCCTCTGCCATTCTGCCCTTGCAGATCCTCTCCAGTTCCGTCAGGTTGGATGGTGAACGTTGGTGGACAGCCATTTTCAGGTCTCTCCAGAGATGCTCAGTTGGGTTTAGGTCAGGGCTCTGGCTGGGCCAGTCAAGAATGGTCACAGAGTTGTTCCGAAGCCACTCCTTTGTTATTTTAGCTGTGTGCTTAGGGTCATTGTCTTGTTGGAAGGTGAACCTTCGGCCTGGCCCAGTCTGAGGTCCTGAGCACTCTGGAAGAGGTTTTCTTCCAGGATATCTCTGTACTTGGCCGGCATTAATCATCTTTCCTTCAATTGCAACCAGTCGTCCTGTCCCTGCAGCTGAAAAACACCCCCATAGCATGATGCTGCCACCACCATGTTTCACTGTTGGGATTGTATTGGACAGGTGATGAGCAGTGCCTGGTTTTCTCCAAACATACCGCTTAGAATTAACGCCAAAAAGGTTCAATCTTGGTCTCATCAGACCAGAGAATCTTATTTCTCATAGTCTGGGAGTCCTTCATCATGTTTTTTGGCAAACTCTATGCTGGCTTTCATGTCTTGCACTGAGGAGAGGCTTCCGTCAGGCCACTCTGCCATAAAGCCCCGACTGGTGGAGGGCTGCAGTGATAGTTGACTTATGTGGAACTTTCTCCCATCTCCCTACTGCATCTCTGGAGCTCAGCCACAGTGATCTTTGGGTTCTTCTTTACCCCTCTCACCAAGGCTCTTCTCCCACGATTGCTCAGTTTGGCTGGACGGTCAGGTCTAGGAAGAGTTCTGGTCGTCCCAAACTTCTTCCATTTAAGGATTATGGAGGCCACTGTGCTCTTAGGAACCTTGAGTGCTGCAGAAATTCTTTTGTAACCTTGGCCAGATCTGTGCCTTGCCACAATTCTGTCTCTAAGCTCCTTCGGGCAGTTCCTTCGACCTCATGATTCTCATTTGCTCTGACATGCACTGTGAGCTGTAAGGTCTTATATAGACAGGTGTGTGCCTTTCCTAATCAAGTTCAATCAGTTTAATTAAACACAGCTGGACTCCAATGAAGGAGTAGAACCATCTCAAGGAGGATCAGAAGAAATGGACAGCATGTGAGTTAAATATTGAGTGTCACAGCAAAGGGTCTGAATACTTATGACCATGTGATATTTCAGTTTTTCTTTTTTAATAAATTTGCAAAAATGTCTCTATTTCATTTCTGTTTTTTTCTGTCAAGATGGGGTGTTGAGTGTACATTAATGAGAAATAAAATTAACTTTTTCGATTTTAGCAAATGGCTGCAATGAAACAAAGAGTGAAAAATTTAAAGGGGTTCTGAATACTTTCCGTACCCACTGTATCTTGCACAGAAAAAGGCACTGATCTTGTTCAACAAATTCTCCAAACTAAATAACCAAATCAGTCACTCCAAACCAGCCATATGATTTAATCCAACTGTTGGAAGGGGGAGCATTTTTCTTACTTTCAAAACCATTCAAATGTTTGCTCTGGCCCCTCTGTAACTAAGATTTGTGAGGATTACTTGCTCAAGGTTAATAAACAAAGAGGGTTAACTTTTGGATGGAGAGTTGCATGCTTCATCCACCCACAACTTCCTCCATAAGAGCAGCATAACAATGTTACGCTATGACTGACTTGACAGGCAACAGTTATTATTTGCATTATTTGATGCAAGAGTTCTTGTCCTGAAAGAACAGGTCATGTTAGACATTTGAAGAATCAATGCTGTTGTTTTGTGGGGAGGATAGTCTCATCTTGTCACCTCTCTGTGGATTTGATGGCAAACAAGCACATTTACCCAAAATGTTGAACTTTTTATTGTTCTCTCAATGGTTTGTTGGAGTTTTACATTGCTTTAAAATGTTTTATGTATCTTTGTGTTTATTCAGGGGAAAAGTAAAAGGAAAGATCAAAAGCCATGGTGGAAGAAACGCTTAAGATTTAGAAGAAGAAGAGGAAGTAGCTTGTCGGGGGACACTGTTTCACTTCTGGCTCAGTCCTAAGAGAATTAAAATATCCCTAAGAGCACAGTCTCCACACTCCTATCCCCTCCTGTCCCCCCCCCTCTTTCTTCTCTTCACTTTACTTGATGAATAAAATAGAGAATCCACTCAGCTGTCCTCAGTTGTCGCCTGAAGCTTTATTGCATAGCACTGAGGAGAGTATCATGCAAATACACAATAGCCTCCAGGGAGGACACAACAACAGAGGTTTTTGGGTGATGTGCACACACACAAGCTAGTACTAGTCTACATCATACTGCTAACTATGGAATGCAAGGTCAGAGAGACAAGGCTGAACAGAGCAATACTGAGAAATAGAGGAAAATCAGTAAGAAGTACATGCACCCAGTCTTCAAAAATGCAATCTCTCAGAGTTCCTCGCTTTTTAATTGTAAGATCAACAAGAGAGTCAACAAAGACTGTCTTTTGCAGTTAAACTTGTTAACCAAGCGAAATTCTTCTGTATACGCATTAAGTGGGTATGTACCTTATGCAGGTACTAAATCTTAGAAAAACGTGTTGCGGTGTCGTGCCTCAATAGCAAGTGAAACAATATTGTTCCATAATTATAAAATCAGGGTTAAAGGTGTGGTTGTGTCTTGGCACAGTCAGGTTAAACACCAGTCTTGTATCAACCAGATCACAAAGATTAATGCTAGTCTGATTAGTAATGGCATAATAATTGGAAAGCTTAGTACAATTTATAGAACCTGAGATTGATGTAATTTGTGTAGCAGGTATTTAGTCATAAACAAAATTACTAGACAAATTCAAATTCAATAGTTCCTGAGAAATGTCACTAAAACTAAAATAAATCAAATTTGAGGCGACAGGAAAAGTCAAAGTTTTCCCACTGGGATAAATAAATTATTCTGATTGATTCAGTACGATTCATCTTCTGGGGACCAAGAATGTCTCTCTGAATGTCTACAGAGACTAAATGTATTTATTGTTTTGCCACTTTGGACAAATGCCAAATGAATGTCATTTCATGTCATGTAAGGACAAGACTAGTTCACTTTGGCTGTAGGTGGGCTTCCTCCCCTTTCTTCTTCACAGTGCCCCATGGTTCTGTTGGGAGTGTTATGAGGTGGCATGGCAGGATGGGAAAGGGCTGAGGTGGGAGTAGTTGTGGTGGGGGCAGCATCTCTGTAGACATGTGTGACATGTCTATGGTAATGACATGTGACATTTGAACATTTTTCAGCATCAGGGCATCAGTTCCAAACTGGATGTGATTTGGTTTGCAGTATTGTCTGTCAGAGGCCACAGCTCCTGACATTAAATAAAATGAAGTAATCTATTGCAACACTTAAGCTCGCAAAATGTTGTAAAGTTTGAAGCCTATTGCGTTTTTGATATAAGATAAGTGAAAGGGCTGCCCTAATCAGTGCTGTTATATCAGAAATGGTCAGATTACAGTTTAATGTAAAGTGGATTGCTCTTAGTGACAAACTGCAGTTCCCATCAGCTCTACAAAACTTTCCTGCCTCTCTTAACTCAGTTGTCTTCCAGAGTGCAAACTCCACTTGTATCAGTCCCATTTCTGTCCATGACTACTCACCCAGCAACAAACAGCAGACAAAGTTTGCAACCAGCTGGTGAGCTTTTAGCTTATAGAGAGGTGGATATTTTTTATTGGGAGATGGAGACCAAAACAGAGCTAAAAGGAGGTTTAATGTTGGACATCAGGTGGACACAAACATGTTTGCTGGAGGTATAAATAAATTTAAATTGTTGGATTTACAAGATGATAATACAGTATGTCAGTGGTGTGCATTCAGCCTGCTGCTCTCAAGAGCCCCAAATTAAAACATGCAAAATAAATAAAAACATATTTAAGTCAAAATTATGAAAGACAGTTCACAGGAGTTCATGAGCTCACTTTTATAGATTATTTGGAATAATATTTCACTTTCCTGTTTTGATACTTTGTTATTCTCTTTTATTCTGTGTAATTCTATATAATGTGATTACTATTGCTGTATATTCTATTTTATCTGTGAGTAAACCAAAGCACAAATTTAACTTGAGATAAGTCAGTGATGATGTTTACCATTATTTATAACCCATAATCCTTTGTGCAATGAAAAAGACATACCCTGGGTCACGTGGTATTGTCACTGAGGCGGAAATGAAAGTTCACTAGCGACAGCAGCGGAGCACAGCCGAGAAAGGTACGGGAAAGACTACGTTTAAGGCTAATTTGTTAGTGGTTCAGTGGATGTGGCGTGTTCAGACACGAACCACGTAACTACCTGTGTGGCTTTACTTGTTGTCATGTGATTAGAAGAGGTTTTATTGGCATGTCCTTTTATAAAATCCCTCTGTGGTGCTCGCTCGCTAACAGTTAGCTTATTCTAGGTCAAGTTAGCCAGAATTATCCACGTTAGACCGGAAATGTGATGACTTCCTCTTCAAAATAACGCGAAGTAAAAAAAACTGACAGTGCTGTAAAAACAAGGGTCTACAATAGTTTGGATAGCTACGTAATGCTATTTTCTTTCAGTATGGATCCGCTGTAAAATATTAAGTATGGGCCCTTATGTGAATTATATTTGTCATAACATTTTGTTACATAGCTGTATTTGCCTGTGAAGTTTTAGTTTGAAAATTGACCGGAAGTTGGGGACTTTTCCCGCTCGCTTGACAGGGACGCATATAAATGCCTTGATCATCTTCCGTGTTTGTGTTTCGTGCGCAGCAGCCAAGGGTATTTAAATGCGGGGACAATTGGATTTGTTTTGCAGGGACAGTTAGATGTTCATTAGTCTTCATGAAGTTTAACCAGCATCCTCTGAGTGGCAGATCTGGCTAACGCTGCGCAGCCGGTCAGCCTGTTTCACAAGGTTGACGGAAGATGCTTTTGTTGTGATCTCTTTGATCTGTTTGTCTGCTGCCCGGAGACCGAGCTCAAGTGGCCTTTTGATTGATATAGCACAGTTGGCTTTTATACCGGCCAGGTCACATGTGGACATGCATCACTGTGTTTTGTGTGCTCTCAGGCTGAGATGTCCAAAGCAGTCACCTTGGTGCTGCAGCAGGTCACACTTCACTGGTGGCAGGATGAGGAGCCCCTCCACAAACAAACCAGTGTCACGGTTCTGGACTTGATATAGAGAAGCAAAAAACACTATTACCAGTAGCTCCAGTTCAGTGTTGCTGTGTATTGCTCTTGCATGTGCAGTTCACTTTGCATTCAACCCAGCAGGCTTCATCTCTGACTTTGCTCAAGGTGATGTTGATGGGGTCTGATGAAAGTCTTGGCACTCACTTCATGTGATGGGAGAGGGTGGGACATCTCTGCCTTTAGTGAAATGTATTTGGCCAGACAATTAAGCGTACCTGTAACATGCACTGATTTCTGTAAGAATTGTTCCAATGTTGTGTTGAAGTGACAACATGTTGTAATATTGTGTGGTTGTGTTTCAGAGCTGTGAGGTCATGGCAGCTGCCAGTGTGAGCAGACCTGGCGGTACCCAGACCACTGAAAAGTCTCAGTTGATCTTGAAAGGTAATTATCTGTTTTTTTGTCATCTCATCGACATACTGATAGGAACACTGGCATGTCCTTCCCAAATGAAGACCAAAAATATTTCTAATACTGCAGTGTTACAAGTAAAAACGTGTGTGTGTTTCATCACAGATTCTCTCCAGTTGAGTAAGAGCAGTCTGTTGATGTGATGTGAGACAACTCACGGACCATATTCCTCTTTTTCATTTTACACTTAATACTGATGGTCAGAAGGCCATTTTTGGAACCCCCCTCCCATTGTTTATACAGCTAAGCTGCTGTTCAGACAACATGTGCCGCAGTGTTACAGCATTTATAAAACAGGAAAGACGTGAGAAATTAGATGAATGTTTATTTGTACATGCTGTATTTTGACTGTGGATTATTCTTGTGCAACTTGTGGCAATCACTGTTTAACACAGTACAGTGACGTTTTGGCAGTTTACATACACACTGGAGAGCTTGATGATTGATTTTGATGAACTGCTCAGATCAGATTACGTTTTTTGTTGTTGTTGGACTGTTCATTGCTTGTGTGTTTCCATTAACCAGTGCCAGCCCAAACAAGGCATCGTTTTGAATTGGCTTGCATGTGCAACATCCAGGATTCTCACGTGTTCACTAATGTTGTCACATACAGCCCAGTTTATCAGATAAAACACACTCTCGGCTCATTGTGGTTTTGTCATGGCCATTGCTACTTTTTTACATACATCCTTCAACTTTACATGGACTTTGCAGCTTTGTTCTTCATAACATTAATGTAACATGATTTCTCATTCATTTTTATGAACAGAGACAGGTTTAGGAACACACATTGTTCCAAGTAAGAATTGAAAAATATCAGATTCAGTCAGTGTTTTTTCCTTCAAAGTGTCTTTAAAAAAAGACGAGAGGCATACAGGAAAACAGATTTTGTTGCTTTTCACCTGGTTTAGCTCTGTGGTGCTTTTTATTGTCTTTCAGCAGGTTGTTTTGGTTTTATGCCCAGGAACATTACTGTTATGGTCTCATATCAATTTTTTCAGACACAGAAGGTAGCTGATTTTTTTAGTTCAATAACAAAGCGCCGTTAAACCTACCCGCACAGCACCAAATAGCTGAACACATTAGTGAGTTAATATAATGAAGCATTTAGCAGATAAATAGCCAGATATTTATCTCAGGTGTCGATAGAGACCACAACACAACATTAGACCTGCACTCATCAGATGCTCTTCTCCTGTTTACTTATCTTTGTTATGGAAACTGTTGTTGACAAAGTCGGAATGGGCAGTTTTCTCATTGCATGTTGGTTGGTGGTTGTTGGTCTGTCATTGTCAGCTACAATTTAAAGCGTACGTGGATGTCTGCCTCCCAGTGATTGAAGCTCCGCCAGATACTCTGTTCTGATTGGTTGTTTTGATTTGGGCACTGTGGATTCTTGTTAAATGGCCTTATCTGTCTCATGTACTATTGTCAGGACATAGTGACAGTTTTAGTAAATACAACTTCACCAGTGTCATTCACTGATCTTTAAACGACACCATCTCATTTACCTGCCAATTGATCTGTTCTCAGCTACCTTCTCTTACCTTCATTTCTGGTGCTCTTCCATCTCTCTGTCACTTCCTTCTTCTTTTCAGAAACCGCAGATGAGTCACTTTTTTGCCAGATGTTTATGAGTTCAGAGATCGTCAACCTGTCTCAGCCAGTGCAGATCTGAAAATTTCTCATCTGTAATAGGAAGGAGTACAGACAGAAGCCCTCATCATTTATTCATCCAACCACTCGTCCTGATCAGATGCACCGTGAGAAACACTGGCAGGCTGTGTGTTCATCAGTTTGCAATCCAGTTTCCAGAGATTCAGGATGAACAAATCTCTCATATGACTGACACATGCTGAAACAAGATTCTCTGCAGGCTGACAAGAATCCAAAGCCTCTAAGCCTGTCTAAGCCCAGCTGTAGACTTTTACTGCAGCTGCAGAGCTTCCAGTAGTACAGAGATTCAGTGAAACATCATGAAATGTAGGGAGTTGTATGTAGAAAGGGTTCGAGAGTGTCATCAGGTCAGAGAAAATCAGTAAGATTCATTTCGCACCAGTATAACTGAATTACACTCTTAACAAACCAGAAAACAAAAATATTTCTTAGGCAGAAGCTGTCTGACGTAAGTACAGGAAGTCCTTGAAAAGTCATGGAACAACTTTCCTCCACCCCACTGTC
The DNA here is from genome assembly GCA_023238725.1 of Scortum barcoo. Classification (NCBI taxonomy): domain Eukaryota; kingdom Metazoa; phylum Chordata; class Actinopteri; order Centrarchiformes; family Terapontidae; genus Scortum; species Scortum barcoo. The sequence goes on along the minus strand of CM041536.1, from coordinate 26,606,698 downwards.
CACACACTGCGTTGTGTTATTTATTTTTTTTTAACAGTGAGGCCTCATCGTAAGAATTTCATTATTTTCTTAGACCCCAGCATCGTGAAAATGAATGGCAGTGGTACTGCAAATGTTTTTCTTTCATACACTAGAGGGCGATGTTTGTATTTATGTGTTTGCTTGCCCTCCTACAACAAGTTGCTTACAGATCAATTCAACATATTAATTATAAACTGGATTTGAATAGTGAAGCATGTTCACACAGAACACAAAAGGAAGTAAAAGTATATATATAAACACAGACACAGACACACACACACAGTTTATGGATACTGTGCAATGTACAAGATAAGTGGATAAGAAAAGTACATTTTAGGAATATAGTTAGCTGTCTCTTTGTTAAGATGACTTGGCAGAGAATTTTAAAGTTGCAGTTTGATTATTGTCCATTAGTGGAAGTATTACAAAATTTCTTTTAAGTAGAAAACTGTGAAGTATGTTGAAGTCTTATATACAAACTGAAAAAACAGTATACTATAGAGACACTGACACTGCCAGGAGCAAAAATCAGTATCTTCAATTCTGAGTGAAAACAGTTGCTGTTTAGTTGTATCCTCTTCATGAACTGTGACACAGTTATAAAACACAGTAGCTACCTGAGCACTGAACCTGACATGAAAACAGAAGTAGATGGTCAGCACAAGCATGGTCAGCAAAATGACAGCAAGTCCTTTTCCTGGTTTGCCGATTTCAAATATTTTTCTCAGTCTGCTTTAATGACCTTTACCTAAAATAGATTGGTACATAATGATAGTAAATTAATAAAACTCTGATTAAAACTATAAAATGTTCTGTCAAAATGGGCAACATGGAAGAGGAATATTTCCCTCCAAAACAAAGGTATAAGACAGTTAAATATTTGTATCAATTCAATTTTGAAAGTTGAACACATTTAGACTGACAAGATCATTTGTATAGCTAATTCAATTACAAGTAAATCACAAATGTGCTTTATATTAAAATGTGGAAATCCCCACCCACCTAAAGACAATAAGGAGTCCACATCCTCAGACACATGCATACACCCAGACAGACCCAGACAGCGACTACCACTTATAACCTGAGAGGGCTGACTGTGAGCATGTTAGAAGTGCTTTATAGACAATGTGTACACGTTCAAAACGGACTCTGTATTTCACTGTGAGCCAGGGAAGTAAGGTGCTGGAGTGATATGCTTATCTTTGCATCTAAATGTGAAGATGCTGGCTTTTTTGTTTTGGATGAGCTGGTTCCTGTTTTCTCTGTTAGATACTCAAATTACAGACCTTCTGTTGTTGCCCATCTGACAGGTTGGCACAGAGCTGGAGAGCATATTATTTAAAAGAAATTGTGGGTGAAGTGTTGTTGAAATGAAAGCTAAATATTTTACCTTTATCACACACGAAATAGAAAGTTGTTTCCTTATTGTGGTTGGACTGTAGCCACAGTCATTCAGTCCTGGTCCCTTCAGTTCATCTCACTTCAGTGTGCCAACATGTGAACTCTAATTTAATGCTTTTGTCCTTTCCAACAGATGAACCAGTGTTACAAAAACAAAACCTTTTTTCACTCCCTGCTAATTCTAATTTATATCTTATCAAAATGTTTTTTTTAATCTGTTCGTGTCTGTGCATGTATTTTTGTGTGTGCCCGTGCCCTCAGTGGTGTCAGCGAAGCCTCAGTCTCCCAAGCTGCCAAACCGCCAAGCTCGGCTCAGCTCCTTCGTTGAGGTGACTGCAGACGGTCTGACCAGTGAAACCAAAAAAACAGGCAAACGCAGTGGACACCTCGAGCTGCAGTGGAATGAAGACCTCACCCTGTGAGAACACCATTACCCACACACAGACAAACACACATGCTGACTTTTATGCAACCCTGTATTTTATGGTTTGTAAACTTGTCCAAACAATTATATAGAACATAAGAATCCATTGTATGTAACCGACTCTGTTGTTGTGTGTTGTTATGTGTACACTGATGCAGGCAACGGAGGAAATGGTTCCAAATACCAGAATATTCCACTCTAAAGTAGAAGTGCTATACCCTGAATAACATTAAATCAAAGTTCTGCTGTGAAAATCAGTCTGCTCATTTAAAACATTTCCTCAGGTTAAACAAAAAACATGTAGCAGGCAGTACATATGTAAGCAAAGTAAGGACTGAGATCAAGACTCAATTTTAACATGTAGCAAAGCAAAACCATTGTTTCAGTTTGTCAGTGTTTTTCATTATCTTTTTCTGATTAGCTTATTGTACTGATATGCAGTATTCATTATATTTTTCAATAATGTGTGTGTGTGTTCCTGTTGTCACAGTAATGTCACGCCTCAGAGTCGTCTGGATCTGAAGCTATGGAGCTGCCACACCCTGAGGAAGGAGCTACTGGGCAGTGCCACCATAGACCTGCTGGACACACTGCGCACACATGATGGCAAGAGTAAGGACACGCATAGACGCACATACGCACACAAAGAATAAAGATTAGGAAATACTATGATATATTTCTCCACTGTGTTTAATAAGATATAATCTAACTTCTAAGCAGTATATTAACAAATGAGAACTTTTTTTTTTTTTAGATGAATCTATTTTTTTCACCCCTGTTTAAAGAATTCCCACACTTTTGACTATCATTTGCACTTTTAAGAGTAAAATCTCATTTTCAGCCAGCGTCATTGGTATGAACATAAACAGCATAACGCATTCCACACAAAAGAACGTAGTAATCGATTATATTGATGCTTCTTCCTAGCCCTACGTGAGAAAAGTATGAATTTACAGATAAAAGACAGAGGAGACAAAGTGTTCCCTGTGTGGCTTGGGAAAGTGTTTTCTGCCAAAGCTCTGAATGCCACACTGAACCCGCTCCTCTCCAAATAAGACAGTAAAGCCTCACAGAGACAAAAAGCTAAGGATGTGTTCAGGTGCTCCTTGTATTCTCAAAACATCTTATCTTTTATTTAACATTCTTAAATATTTTATCACCAAAAAGTTGGCCAACATGCAAAACTTAGGTTTGCTATACTTAGGTTTTCCCTCAAACAGATTAAAATAATGAGGTAATCCTCTATTGATCCCCAGAGGGGAAATTATGGTTAACTGGCACACAATGAGCCATGTTAACAATCGATATATCCATATGATAACAGTGACCTTTACTCTTGGCTTCCTTTATTTACACTATACTGTGGCAGTTTCTCAACTAATGTATTTATCACTAAATGATGACCACTTGAAGGCCAATAGTTTGTAAATATATTCACAGGATTGCAGTTTGCATTTCTGCACCTCTCAACCACATGCAGAGAAACCTGTCTGATCAGTCTGATAAAGTCTGATCCAGCTTCTGAATTTAGTCTTGAAGTGAAAGTCAATCTTGACAATTTCTTTTACAAATTTGTACAACATATTTGATGTTTTTTTTTATTTCAGCATATGAGCTAAAGTCATTGATCACTTTATTATCTAAATACATTGATCACTTTATTATCTAAATACATCAGTGACAATATTCTAGTCTGCCACTCTGTAAATGTTTTATCTAATCAAATGCCTTGTAATATTCTCTAAGGTCCAGCGCTTTAGTACATTTACCTGTCCTGTTCAGATTTTCACTGAAATTCTAATGTTTCTTTCAAAATAGTGACTAAATTGTAGACATTTAAACACACCTTGCTTTTGTAAGGAACTGGCAAACTGTCTAGTCATGAGTTAGAGGAGATTGAACAATATGATGTATTTCCTTCAGGGCTCTGTTGTTTAAACCTGCCTCTTAGACTTCATATTCAAACCACCTAATATGTGGGATATTCCAAATTAAAGAAATTCTGTCGGCAGTGCCACTACAACATGTGAGTTTTGGTACTGATACTGAAACTATTTTTACCTTAATAAAATACAGTCACAATATATAATATATATCTAGCAATGTTTGATCAGAGAGCAAGTTAAATCTGGCCAAGCATTTGGTGCCATCTTTCAGCATTTGACAGTTTTCTGAACTTGGTGCTATGGAACAATTTAGTCAGTAGCCAAATGGACAGTTTTTCTCTTCTTGACACAGAAGTGTTAGGTCTGCTTCTGCAATCACTGAAGTAAAGCATGACAGCATTATTTATGAAGACAAAATGTCACTTAGCTCTGTTGGATACTTTTTGCTCATCTGATACCTTTACTGGTCACAAATGTCTCAGCAGGGTGGCCCTCTACTTTTATCTCCATGGGAGATAATACACTGTGGGTTCACACTGTTTTCCTATTTTAGAACAATAATAGAGGATGTCTGATTTCCACCCCCATCTCTCCTCACTTTCTACCTTCCTCCAACTCAACCTTTTTCTCCCTCCCCACCACATTTGTCCTCTACCATCTCAACCACTCATCCTCTGCCTCTCTCTGTCGCTCTTCCTCCCCCCTCTAGTGGAGAACGTCCAGCTGAGTCTGGTGCTGCAGACGGAGAACAAAGGCTCGGTTGTAGCGGGAGGCGAGCTCAACGTCTGTCTGGACGGCATGGTTGTTGATCTGGGCTCACTGCCCAATGGCAGCACGGCAGCAGACAGTGAGTCCCGCCTATACCTATACACACACACATCTCACACACACACACTCACATAGAAATGCACAGAGAAGCACCTAGAGAAGCCATGTGTATATTCAGTGTGTGTGTGTGTGTGTATATATATATATAGATATATAGATATATAGATATATATAGATATATAGATAGATATAGATATAGATATATTGCATGTCAGCCACAACTTCAACGTAACACCCCTTTTAGGGTGTGCAGAAAAAAAGCACTACAACATTCAATATTGATATGTCAATATGTAGGAAAAAAAGGATTTAGAAAACTCAAATACACAAACACATAAAACTCTACAACCTTTGGGCTTCTTTGACATATAATAAAGCTCATGGATAAACACAAAAATGCTGGGCAAAACTAACATCTCAGTTTCTCTGTTTGTGAAAAGTTGGCATTTTGGAAATCTGTTTTCACTCGTCAGTGAAGATATATTAAAGAGAACATGCACACACTGTTTTCCCACAGAAGTCCAGACAGCTTATTAGTACAGAATACACCAAAATATTAATCCGTTTCTCCTCTCACTCTTCCCTTCCTGTCTCTCTTTAATGTCTGTTAGTAATGCCAACAAACACACACATACGCATTTGTTTGTACGGTAGGATGCTTGCGTGTCTCTCCATACTGGTGATGAGTGTTTTCCCCCCTTGGAAAAGTCAGAGGTTTTACCAACATGGCTTTGAATTACAATGGATGCGCCCATATACATTTTGGTCTTTGCTATGGTAAAATGGGGGTTTGGAGTCAGGTTGGTGTTGTGTTAATGTGGTAACAGAATAGTGCAGTATTATTACAGCAACAGACTATTGTTATTGTTTGATCATTTAAAGTGGAAGCTAGTATTAGTATAGTAATATTCAAGGGAGAAAAAAAACTAAGATTTGATGTGTAGATGAGGTTCATATACTTTATTGAAAGTTAGATCTGACCCAAACAATGCTCACCTGAAAATGAAATACTGTTTAAATACACTTGATCAGTACAATAAGTGGTTGTGGATGGGAATCACAATCTGAATTGACTCCAAGGCAACATTTGAACAGCTTTTATCTAAAAGTGTCTTTGTATAAATGCAATAACATACATATAATAAAAAAAAAAAAAATTCAGTTTAAGTTTTCTGAACATTGCGGGGCTACTTTGCCTATCACAGTTTTCTTTGAATATACATGTTCCTCTAATGCAACCTGATGATATATGTTTCTCATGTCAGCATCACTTGCAACTTATTCAGTCCTGGACTAATACTCTAATTACTGAATACACTGTTCTGCATGTGCTGTGATCTAAAAAAAATCCTGTTCGTCTATTACCATGTAGTTTTGTAACTATGCACATAGCTGCTGTAGGTAGTCCAAAGCCTGCACAGTAGTTGACATTTGCCTGCTTTGGTTTCAGCTCTGGTCACTGCTGTAATCAGTGAGCTGCAGAGGGAAATCCAACCAGTACATCTGCATAACAGATATTTTTTCAAATGATATTTGTCATTCAGATGTATCAGTTGACAACCGATTGACAATATGGACAAATAATTTAAGCTGCTTACAGCTATATATATCACCACATCATTCTGGTCAAAAAGTAATTGCAGTACAGCAATGCCAGGACATGTTGGAGGTAATAATCTTCCAAAATGTTTCTATTAAAAAATATATACCAGTAAAAATATTGTAATTCAGATTTTCTATTAACTTTAGTATTGTTATTGGAATCAGAGGACAGGCTGTAATACAGAATGACTTTTGTCACACACCCGGGATTATGTTGATAACGTTTGAGCCTTTACCATGTTACAGTCAAGTCCTCTGGATAATACATTCTTCTCTGTAATTTACTTACTTCAACAGTCAGTGTTATCATCCACACAGAACCACTAAACCTTCTTATGTTGTGGCATCTGCTGTAAAATGTTCTCACACTCAGAAGTAATCCAGAAAGCATCAGCTGGGCTTTTGTCAGTCTCAACAAATTTAGCTTTATTGGCTCTGTGTCAGCTCAATCCTGGCAGCAGCTCTGCATGCTCTCCCACTGCAGTACATGTCTGATCTCTGCTGTGACACCGTCATCCCTCAGGGCTCTTCTCATTGGCAAAACTTTGGTATTTCATGGTGTAGACCCATATTAAAGTCTTTCGCTATTTTACCTGTACAGTGCATTAGGTAAGCAAAAGAGTTATTTTTTTAAATGTCTCTGTTTCTCTGTGGAACAATAATGTTAATCAGTAATCTGCTTTTTTTTTATATATTCTCCTTTTTGCTTTCTACTGTTGAATTCAGTTATTTTTTTACTTATATATATCTTTGTCATTTATCTGCAAATTGCTTTACCTGCTTTAGGTGTAAAATAGGTAAGGGGAATAGTGGAAGATAACACTGCTCAAGTATTTGAATTAAATTAGTAAGTAGCTTCAGTTTCTCTGCTGCATTTTGTCAAATCTGACAACAATACAACAGAGTGTGCATAAGGGTTAACCAATATGTGTATTCAGGTTTCAGTGGAGAGTTTGGACAATGTTTAGATAGTGTCTCATAAAGTTCTCTGTCTTGCCAAGAATAACATGTCAAGAACATTGTTAAACTTAAAGTAACTAAATACCTGGACCAAGTGCAGCTGCACTACTGCTACCATATCAGCCTTTACCAACTTTAACACTGAGGACACGTAAGCTCCATGTGCATGTGTTACTAGTCCGAAACCAGTATAAAATGATTTCGTAGCCGTAGTGTTTCCTGCTTCCAGGCACTACACTAACATTTTACTTTCCTTTTATGGTTTGGAAGCAAATAGTCGGTGTCTTTTTAACAAACGCACACTTATTAAGCTGCTCTTAAAACCATACCCACATCCATGCATCCATCTCCTCTCTGTGTTACACACAAACACACACACAAGGCTTTTCATAGTGCGCCACACAGAGCCCACAGTATATTCTGCTGAATTAACACAGGGCCAGCAGTAAAGGCCAAAGCCTGTCACAGCATGGGCTGTATAAATGTGTCTCTTTGTGAATGTGTAGATATGAAGAGAGGTTAAGAGGAGGTGTGTTGTGGCTGTTTGTGTGCATGTTGTTGTACCACATGTCTTCACAAGGACAGTAAGATGAGAAAATTCAAGATTGGGGGACATTTTGCCTCTCCTATGATGGAGGTTAGTTTGGATTAGGTTAGGAAAATGTATACAGAAGTTTTGATGGACAGGCCGATTGGTAAAATCCAATGTTTTTATCTTCTGAAAACACAGTCACCAAAATCACTGGTGTGTCTGTGGCTGATTTTTTTTCTTCTCCTGAAAGCATTGGTTCCCAATCTATGATTTTTGAACTTATATATATTAGGTCTACAGTTTTGGAAATGTTTGCTATTTATTTTGAGAAGATCGATAACACTCTCATATCTGTTAAAAAAAAAGCTATAGCAAGCACCCAGCTAACTTAGCTTAACAAAAACTACAGGATAAAAAGCCACATGTTGTGAGATAAATTAAACAAGGAGATATAACATCATCATGCAGGCCAGCCGTTTCCTCCTGTTTTCAGTCCTGTTCCAGGTACTGCTCTTATGTAACTCTCGGCAAATGCATAAATAAGCATATTTCTCAAAATGTGGAACTATTCTGTATTAGAATAGTGAATTAAATATAGATGATATACCATACTACTAAATTTGGGGTCAGAACATAAGGGAACAAAAAGAGTAAAAGTGCGGTCCTCACAATGCATTTAAACAAACTAAAAGGACAGTAATTTCGACGTGTGTGCAGGTCAAAGGTTAACATGAAATGAGTAGAGCCCCGCTCCCCTCCCCAGCTTTTTTATGTGGCCTGTTGTTTGGAGTTCTCTTAAAGCTCTGTACGGACACGCACATAATCACAGACATCGGGAGTACTTTTGTCTAATTTGTTTCTGAGAATTGCGTAATTGAGCCTCATTGCTTGCAGCCCAACAGTAGGGGGGGGTCCTCTCCTGGCTCGCAGGGGCAGAGATGACAGAGGTCATGTGTGTGTGTGTTTTTTGGGGGAGGAGAGGTTAGTGAACAGAGGGTGAAGTGTGCCCTCTAAAACCAGGGTTTCTAGTTGAGGCACTTGTCTTTGTGTGTGTGCGTGTGTGTGTTTTATGGTCCCCCGAGTGTAGATGCAGACGTGTGTTTTTGAGCTTGTGTGTGTGTGTCTGTTCGTGGGTATGCATGTACATGTGTTCTTTGTACTGTGTGTGTGTACAGGCATATGTTGGCTGCGCAAATGTATAAAGTGTATAAAGGTTGGAGTGTATTGCCTTCTGGTGGTGTTAAGGCACTCTGTGTTCTCGCTCTGAACGCACCTCTGTTAGTTTGGAGGTTTTACTCATTTCCCCTGGCAGCTCTTCTGGCACATGCGCACACACACATACACTAGTGGGATTCATAAACAAACCCTTGTATTGAAAGACGGGGAAAAAACAGAAGCCAGAGCAGAAAGATTTCAGCTCTGGGAATATTGGCACTCTCTGTAAAGGTTAGATGCTTACTTACACACTCCACGTATACACAACTTTCTGCAGAAGCCACATGTACACAGGCTCACCAGTGACTAACACTAATCCTGGATGCATCATGCTGGACAAACTGTATGTTCCAAAGGATTGTAACTCACTAACTGTATTGCCAAGGACAGTTTTTCTTGTTTAACCTAATCTAAGCTGGCAGTGCCTTGGTGTGCACTATGGCTGGGAGAAAACGATACAGTCCTGTATCATGGTATATGTAATATCTGCATCATATTAAGATGTGTATATATAGTGCTAAAACAATGGATTTGCGTAAACCAAGCAAAATTTAAAAATCCAGTATTACCACGAATCACTGTAGCTCAGTGTTTGTCCAAAATGGCCTTATACAATGAGTGATATCAATAATATAAACAAGGCAGAGTCTGGAATGGTTGACAAATTTATGTTGTCTCACAGCAGAAAAACCTGCCTAATTCAGGTCAAAATCCAGACCAAAGATGATTGATCATCCAGTTTCTCTCTGGATGTACTCAGTAATGTATCTGCAGACTGTTGAAGCTTAGTTTGACCATAGTATGGGAGCAATACTTTATCTTAGTTATAACAGGTTGATCCGCACAAGTTAGTGACAACATTGTAAAGAGTTAAGAGCCATCTTCAACAACACATGCAAACAATAAATGGTCTTTGAATTATTATTACTGAGATGATTCTGGAAAGACAAACATGCTCTGAGGGTGAAGCATCATACTCTCTGCAGCTATTTTGTAAGTACAGTGCTTATTTTCTTTAATTTAGCAAACTGACGTGTTGATAAACTAAATTGCTGCAGAATAGCGGTCTGTGCTGACTACTCTCTTCTGGTCACACTTTGAGTGCTGGAGCAGTTGGTAGAATCATTGATACTGATTGATAATTTACTGAAAACTCAACAACAACTTTTTACTTAATAATTTTTTTTAAGGAAAAGGGCCACATTTGCATTTGTTTTTTTTTCTTGTGCATTATTGTGGATTTTTTATGTCATGTTTCTTGACTGTGGTCAGACAAAACAAGTAACTGATTAATCGATTCATTAAAATAGCAGATTATAGATAGTATGAATGTGATGCGTTCCCTTTCATAGTATTCACATTCAGTTGTCTCACTCATGCCAGTCAGAAAAGTTACACAAAGAACTTAAAGTTTCCTATCCATCCGTAGCAACTGCTGAACTGAAATGTGCTTACTGTTGCTCTTAGTGTAGTTTAATTGTTGAGATGTTTTTGTTTCTTAAGATGGTCGTCAACTAGAACTTCAGTTTTACACACTCGCATGCTCGCGCACACAGACACATCAGACCAGTAATTAGACCTGCGGCATTAAGAGGGAGGGGGTGATGAACTCAGTGAGCGGGCTATGACACAATGGTTTCTCCTCAAGACCACTGTTTATTTTTCTGTATGTCCATCGGGTCTGCTCACAAGAAGCCCTTTCATAACCATGGAACGGCACTCTGTGTGTGTGTTTGTGTGTGCGCGCATGAGCATACGAGAAAGAGAGAGAGAGATTGAGTCAGTGAGAGGTTACCTGTTTGCTTTTCTTTAGATAGTAGGACATATGTGTGTGTGTGTGTGTGCGTGTGTGTAAATATGGATAGTGTTTGCAGCTGTCATGCCTTCTGTGTGAGTGTCTTAAACATGTGAAGGTGCTGTGTTTGTGTGTGTAAAGGAGAAAGTGAGTGTTAATGAAAAGCATGTTATACGCCTGTGGTTTTCAGTCACAGTTGGAACTGAGCATATAGTCACACATTCCCTCACACCACTGAGACCGCATGCACACCACGCACGCACTTTTACACACACTCACACACACACACACACAGCACAGACTACACAGTACATACAAGGATGAATGGTTTCTATTAAACCACCAACTGTACTTCCATTGCCACATGTTTCAAGTCTATGTGGATTTGATTATTCAAGTTTTTTTTATAAACACAAAGTGGCCTAAGCCTACACTAAGTGTGTTCACATGGACATGAGTATCCCAGTTATGATGCTTATCCCCTTTTTGATCAGATTCAGGGTATGGGATTTACAGGGAACACATCTGGTTATTCGTGTCTTTATGTGTGTATTAAATACTAGTATACTGTTTCTGATTACTGTGTGCTGTCATGTTTACAGCACACAACGCCAATTCTGAAATCATTAATCTGACACTCCTGTAGCTGTAACCTGTAAACTACAGACTTGAACAGGTCAGCATTTTGATGCTTTTTCCCATTTAAACTCAGTTTTTTCATCACTCTAGCAAGTTGGATGCTTTCACTGCCGCCATTGTGTGTGTTCTGTTATGTCATTTGGCTGAAGCCGTGCCTCTGCAGGCAGTCAGCAGAAATCAGAAACCTGGATATTATGTACAGTATACATGCAAGAGTATTCACAATCACATTCTTTCAGAGTACTCCAGCTAGCTTATCCAGGTTTCTGAAATCACAAACAAAAAACAAACTCAGTACTCATGACTGTCCATGTAAACACATTCTAATTTCTCATTTTCTATACACATCAGGAGAGTCACAGTAATGTTATGTAAGAACCTCTACTGAGTGAGCTTTATTGTTCTTTTTTTTTTAGTTTAAGCCATGTGTAGAGACAGCATTGTTAAAATACATGTTTTGTGCCAAATTTGCAATCCTTATGCTGTTGTTTCTTTAGCAGAATGTAAACCATACTCAGCTTGACATTGGGTTGCCAATATAACAACACACTTTGGGACAGTTTGTCTCTCTTTTTTTGTTTAATTTCAACTTCATAAACAGCAGTATATCTGCATCTTCACGTTTAGATGTATTTTCCCTCATGCTTGTATTGAATTGTAAGTAATTTAAATATGAAGATGAACCTTTTAGCTTTTCTTCAATCTGTGTTGCTAGTTACCAGTTGGTTGTCTTATCCACATTAATGATGCTGTATGTCTTTGCAGAGATACTGCAGTCAGACAGACCCAACCTGAGGAGGACACAGAGTGAGGAGACTCCCAGTGCAGCTGGATCTCATAGGTAAGGACACACACACACACACACACAAACAGTGCAAGTATCCAATCACTGTTAGAAATTCAGATACTAGATACTTAGTGATGATGAAGTGCAAACCAGAGATTAGATGTAATATGAGAGGTGAGATATGGACCAATACATGGAAGTGTGTTTGATGTGTGAACTTCAACATTTTTATGTACTTTCTTAATGTCTACATTCATTTAGGTGAATATCAATTGTAGCCTCTTCTATCTGTATCTGAACATCTTAAAAGTGGATCTACACATCTGTGTGGAAAAGATATTTATGGAGAAGAGAGGATGAACAAATGAAATGTTTTCACCAATTTGCTAAAAACAGGTGGCTTTTAACATAAATGTACGTCACTTCTGATGTTATTTATGAACCACCATCAACATTAAATTTCCTTTCAACAGGCAATTATTCATTTTAAATCAACAAATATCCAATTAGGTAATTTATAAATCTTTCAGTACTGCACTGGAACAATACAGTATTAAGGGTCTGTATCAAGTCCTGCAGTATTCTCAGCTGGTGTTATTAATTGCTTTATTTTATATCCTACCCACTGTGTGCTGCTGCCATCCTTCAGTGTCCTTTTGTTGATGGATAAAATGAGATATTTACAGCTAGCCTGCAGAGGTCAGACACTGTTCATTGTGGATTGGCTAACCACACTGTAGAAAAGTCGATCATCATTTAGATAAGATAAAACTTTATTAATCCCACATTGGGGAAAGTCACTTGTTAAATTAGCTCAATAGAAAGGCAAATATGAAAAGAAGAAATATAGAAGGTAAAAATGACATAAATATGCTATAAACACAAGTCCACTATATATACCATCCATATATACAGATTGATATTGCACTGGAGCAGATTGATATTGCACTGTAAAAATAAATAAACTGCACATAATATGAGTAAAGTGATTAGTGGTTTAGGTGACTAAAGTAGATTATGACTAAGAAATGACAGCCCTGTAGTTTAAATGAAAAAGCCACATGACGCCTCATCATCCCCTCACATCTTAACTATTTTTGCATCTTACAAAGGAAACATTGACAGTTTTGGATTTATGACAGCAGCTTGCCTTTATAGGAACTAGTATTAGTCAAAGCGATCTGTCTCTCTTTTTCTGGGTTCATTGTTTCTTTATATGCCACTCTTTTCTTTTACAGATGTCTTTATCTTGTCCACAGAAAATGTAGTTGCTACTGCAGCAAAACCAAAAATTATAGGACAGAATTCAAGAGCTCCTGCATGAGAAACACAGATAATGGCATTCATGTACGCAAGCTGTCTTTTCAAAAAAGTTTTGCCCGTACTGTCTGTCGATTACAATGACTTGGTGTTTGTGTTAAATTATAGTCAGCATTCCCAAAAAATAGTCAACATCTTTATGCCAGCGCTTCTCCAGCAAATCATAGTGAAAGTGCAAATCTTTACTCAGTAAAATGAAAAGCACTATATCACACAGCAAAGAACACACATTTAATGGGGAAACTGTCTGTAAAGATGCATCAGGATCACTTAAATTCATCTCAGCGGGTGGCAACGATTGATTGAGCGTTCATGGCATACATTTTCTTTGCAGTAATCATTGAGAGCAGCACTTTGAAATGTTAGAAAATAGGAAAACCTCCTGTTGAGAAAAGTAAAGACAAAGGACATCTGGGTAAAGACAAAGGAAAGACAAAGGACATCTGGGGATGCAAGGAAAACCTTTTACTATTTAGACCAACAAACCACATTTTATCATCTAGAGAAATGTCGATTTTGTCATTGAATAGCTAAACATTTACATACGTGTGTTACCCTGCACATTTGACATTTAGACCCATGAGGTTTGTGGATCATGACACAATCCTATACCAAGACATATAGAAAGCTGGGGGTGACATTAGGCCTCAACCAATTTTAAGCAAGTTCATGGTGTTTGTCTTGAACCACTGACAGTCATGCACACACACGCATATACACACACACTGAAAAACAGCCTTTTAAGCAGCTAAATTGGGTGCAGTTCACTGCACCGCTGGTTTCAAATCTCTGCAGACATTGTGGTATAATAATAAGAATAATAGCACAATAATAAACTTGCGTAACCTTTTTCTGAAGCACTGTTTGCAAAGAGCTTATATGAAAATCATAAACCCGGGGCATAATTGTAATCAAAATAATGGCGGAAAGAAAAGAAAAGGATCGAGTGAGGGAAGCCTGTGCCAGTATGGTCGACTGAAGCACTTACGCAGAGTGCCAGCATGTTATTTCCCCCCTGAATGTGGTTTCAGACTCTGCTCTCACCGGCTAGAATGGTAGTGGGATAATAAATACTGGAGCAGACTGCATTTATTTCAAAGCTTTGCGGTGGGGGTGCATGGGGTCAGATGGTATTTCCCTCTAAACATTGCAGGGGGGCATTAAATGCAGTTCAGCCAAGGGCCCAAACCGCTGCTGTCATGGAGAAGCAGTCAACATCTCCATCCAGTTGTGTTCGAACAGACGCCACAGAGAGAAAGAAGAGGAGAGGTGATTTATGTCGGTCTCCCATGACGTGGAGCTCGGTGCCCACAGACAAACACATTCATAAGGGTTTACAGTATATGCACACATGCCAAATGTCAGTGTCCAATCATTGCTTCCTTCCTCTGCTGCTTCTCCTTATTGTGGCAAATAAACAACAGAGCGCAGCCCTAAATCCGGATTTCTGTTGATGGCTGTCCAAGCTCGGCCTCAGCATTCCTCGGTCCTGGGGAGGGAAGGCCAACATCTTTTCCTTTGTAGTTCTTGTCGGAAGAGCCAAGTTATATTTAGCGTTAGGAAAATATGAGGGTGTTCCGAGAGGAAAAGTAGCCGACGCCGACACCTCTGCGTGTGTTTTTGTGTGTTTTTTGGTTTTGCCTGTGTACGCACTCATGCATTTGCCAGGTCTGTTCCCCCGAGTCAGTAACAACAATAGGTTTTATTATAAGTTGTCAAAATAAAAGCTGTGGGTTGATCCATAGGAAGCAGGCATCAGAGACAGTCAAAGAACGAGAAAGACACAAGAGACGTACACATTTTTTGTGCTAATATTAATTCTTTGTCATCTCTCTCTCCCCTGTCTCATCGCACCTCCCTCCCTCCCTCCTGCCTTTCCTCCTCATCTCCTTTTCTTTTACTTCACATCTCCTCCTCATCTGCTCCACATACCATTTTGTCTCTCTGTGTTTCTCTCTGTCCACAGGAGTAATAGGCACTCCACCTCCCCAGGGTGCTCCAGAGGGGGCTCTCTGACTAACGGAGAGCTGAATGAAGAGCAGATCCCAGTGCTGGGCTCGTCTGGTCGCCGTCGGTCCTCCAAGAGTCACGGCAGCCCTGGAAGCAGTGCAGGTATACAGAGAGTCATTTGTTGTGTTTACTGTTACTCTAACTATAGTATGACTCCGATCTGTTTGTAAGAGATGATTCTGATTCTGAATGGAAAGAAGATCCTTACAGCCATTAATCCAGATATTTTGCACCTTGAATGGGGAGCTAATAGCATCACAAAAAATGTCTCTTTAAGTCTGAATGAGTCCTTCATATAGAGAGTCAAAACCTGTCATCAGAATCAGCTAAAGTTAATACAACACAGGAGATGTTTATCACTTAAGAATATTGCCTGGTCTTCCTACTTCTCTCTCTCTCTGTCTTCTCTTTCACTCTTTTGCATGTCCACAGAAACTGGCATACTTATAAATAAATGCACACACACACACACATAAACAAAATTAACAACAAAAACCTGCTCGCTTTTATTACAATCCTACAGTTCTTGTTTGTCGTTGCAGTGGAATTTAACTGATTGTTTTGTGCACAATATGTCTAGTTTTGTATTTTGTTTTTCAATAAGTAAATAAAAATATAATATCCCTAATCAAATCTTTTTAACACTTACAAGTAGATAAAGTTAAATAAATGAATAAATACATAGTTAATCTTCAGAAGATGAAGCTGCAACCTGAAATGAAAGGAGATGAACAGTATTAGATATGAAATGTTTATTAAATATTAAGATTATATGTTTGTCTGACCCTAAACACTACTGTATTTTATATTTCACCAACTACATGCTCTAAAAACTCAACGTTCTGATTTACACTTTAAAGTATTGATTTTATACATCTCACATTTTAACATGGGGATTTCAACAATAGAAACAAACAAGAATCAATCAGCTGGGTGTTTTCAATACAGAGAATTCATCACCTGTGAGCAGATTAATCAGAATACCTTTTTGCTTGTTGTCAACCAAAATAGTAACATCTGATATAAACTTCCCCCGATGAAGTCAGCCATCTTTAAGTGACAGTCAGCTCTGTCTAAAATTGAGAAAAAGAAATGTTAGTTAGTGCACGTTTTGTACATTGGTGTTTGGCAAAAGATTTTTTAACCCCAGAGCATAGCAAATCTATGTATTTTTCTGAACAAGAAGCCATTCCAAAACTGTACTAGAACCCACTTATTACCCCTGATACCCCAGAATACATGCAGACTGTATTCACACTGTATGATATCTAATGAGGCAGAATATGATGCTATACCAGCTTTCCTACATTAAGAAATATCAGTATATGAATAAAAAGTTAATATTACTCTGAGAATATGAAATGATAGAGGATTGTGAGAACACCTTACAAAGGTGAGGCCTCTGTAACAATGTTCAGCAAGTCCTAGATGTCAGACCTTCTCAGTGGCATGTGAATGGGCTAGTTGTGGATAAAAAAAACATTTGTGAATTGGTGAAAACCATAGAGCCACATCACCACTAAACCAAAATGAGCTAATTAGATGAAATGCTGGTGTATTACTTTTGAACTTTGTCACAAACACTGTTAACAATAACTAATTTTTTATCTTTCTATCCTCTCTCAAATCCTTCTGCATCTCGGTGGTGTCTCTCAGACAAAGTTGAGTTGACGTCTAATGGGTTGGAGAATAATCGTGGCAGCGTGGCCCGTCACACGCCTCCCCCATCCTCTCCCTCAGGCCGATCCCCCGCCGCCAGCAGCAGCAGCGGTAGCCCTTCTCCGGGTCAGGACGCCCTAGGTCTGGCCACGCCATCAGAGCCCGGCCCCAACGCCACCTCAAGCACCGAACAGGCCAGCAACAGCACCACAGAGTCAACCACAGACTCACTCCCGGCAGGGTGAGTCCATAGTGAGAGCATGCAAAGATAAGCTGCATCAGAACTGCAGTTTAATTTAATTAAGTTCCTAGCTATAAAAATGTAAATTTTTAAAAGATTCGGCCACCAAAATGTAAGCACATACAATCTACACAAGACACTGAAAAGAATAAGACAAACTATAATGATAGATTATCATGCTGCCTTTTTGGAAGCTTGATGAACATTTATGCTGAGGTAGACACATACTGCTGTAACAGACACAAGCAGTAAGTAAATGTGTCACGAATATGTTGCTTTTAATGTGAGGAATATGAGAATCTACCCATAATTTCCTTTGCATTCTTTATGACTACACGCAGTAATAAAATGCAGTCTACTCACTATATTGGTCCTTTCAGCTATAAAAGGCTTCGCTTATTGCTTCTTTCTCCATTTTTAACGGTACATTTCCAAAAAGAGGGTCAGCAGCATCACATTTAACTTTGAAAGTCAGAATAAATCAATCAGTGATCAATATAATAGTGTTTGTTTAGTTTTCCAAACGTTGTACAAACGTTGTTAATTTTCTGTTATAGCAGGACAAGCCACAGTGCCACAAGTGGAACTAACAACATAGTTTTTTAACTCTGTTCCATGTGAGTGTCTCAGTACACCATGCTGATGAGCCTGCATACACAACAGGCCCTTTAATGCTGCCATTAATTACATAATTAAATACAGTGCTTTATGTGCAATGACAAGTCAAAATGTCATGAGTAAGGCTCACTACCACATGATTAAAACCAATGAGATTAAAATTGAAATGTTGTACTTGTGTGCTACTGTTAAAGCATTTGATTACAGTACTGGAATGCAATACCACATTGAATCATGTGTTAACAATAGTAAGGTGTGGATGTGCAGAATGGTTAATGGGAGGAAAGTCTGTATAAAGAGCTGTAGATTTTGATTTGTTCCCTGATTTTTTTTTCTTTTTTTTTTTTTCTCTCCGTTCAGCTCATATGTGCTTTATTGACTTGAAATACAACGGTACTTGTCAACAAAGCAAAACGCAAGAATAAATAGGGCCAAAGATAGATGTGATATATTTAGTAAATAACTGGATGGGTGTTAATGTCACTAAACAACTTAGTGAATGATTGCTGGTGATTAAAACATATTTAGAGAGCTGGTGTTTCTTCAGTGTTCCTCTCTGTCTTTACACACACTGTTACATAGTGAATAATCTATGTAGTGCTGTGTTGTATTGAGAATGGTTTGTTCATGATTATTATAATAATTTATATATTTTATATATAAAATAACGTTTGAGACTAATCTGACTGTGATATTTTAAAAATACAAATCTCTCTTTCTCTGTCTCTCTCTCCCTCTGTCTCTCTACCTCTGTCTCTCTCTCTCTGTAGCTGGGAGCAAAGGGTGTTGCCTCATGGCAGAGTGTACTATGTCGACCACAACACCAAAACCACAACCTGGGAGAGACCACTGCCTCCAGGGTATGCCTGTTACATTTTTATATGTGTTTTCTGTGTTGATACATTGATGGTTTGACACACATTAGGGTTAGATAAGGTTAGGCTAACCAATATGTTGGACAGAGACAGGGCTCTAAAAATCAGACATAAGCCAGTCATGTCTTTCACCTCTGATATTATGGAAGTTATGGTGTGACCACAGGTACAGAAAACAAACATGCTCTCAAATAAGGTTTCTTGAGGTTTTACATGCTCAGTGAGCAGCCAGAAACCGTCTGCAAGCCATTTGTTTTTGTTGAGTTTAAACTCTGACAGAGGAGGTTAAATTAAAAGTGGATGGTGCAACACAGCCAATAACCTACGATATCATCCTCCATTTGTGGCTCTCTGGCTATTGCTATTGGTTGATAATGCCAATTGAACAAAATAATTTTACTTTACTGTACACCTGTAAGCAGATTCTCTGGTCACGGGGAATTGAATTTACCACACAGTGTTGCCATTTTAAATGCTGCTATGAGCAGATTCAGTTCACACTATTGGACATAATGTGACAAGAGCTTGTAGCTTGTTTGTTTGTTTAAAGAATTTGTTTCACTCTTTTGTTGTAAATGGATCTAAATCACCCAGTTTGATTTAAGTGTTCGTGTGATAAGCCTTCATGATGAGAGCAGTTTTCACCATGCCTTTGTGTACAGCATTACGAGAGCAGAGCACCCCTGCCAGTCCAGCCCTATGACATTTTTACTTCCAATTATTTATTGACTTTCACACAGTGTGTGACTGGCTGACAAAGAGAAAGAAGTCTGTTTTTAGGAAAAGGTCACCCCCCTTACTCCCCAAACCTCCACCCCCCATCTCAGTTTTTCCATACAAGGAACGAGAGCGTGGGGGCCCGGAGAACAAAAGTCCTTTCTTAGTGCCACATGTACTTCTATCCACCACTGTGTTGGCTGCTGGCTGCTGTGGCCCTTCAGAGGATCAATTAGCAAGCTAATGCGGGGCTAGCGCTCCAGATGTACACACCAGGAACTGTTTAGAGTTTGGGGGGGTGGGGGGTGGGGGAGGTTAGGCAATCGAGGTTTGGAAGCTGAAATAATGAAAGCCATCCGAAGCCAGACTGTGGAGAGCTTCTGAATCACACTGCTCTTTATCAGATATACTGTGGAGTTTATAACTAGTGATGCATCACAAGCTGGTCAGTTGTTGGGCAATTTCTTCTAGTCTAGGAGTTAGGGCCCCTTTAATTTAAAGTGATGCTGTGTTTACATTAAGTTGTACTTGTCAGCATCACATGATATCTGTCAACCACAATGTTATAATCTCATGACAGTAAAGCAGCATTTTATTCAATAGTAAAAAAACATAACATAAAAAAACACAATATCGTTATATTTTGAATAAACTATTCCTTTTACACGACTTTCTCAAGGACAACTGACCATATAGTATTTTTTTCCATCCAGTGTCTGATTAAAGTGCACTTCAGTAAAGTGAATATTAGTGATATGCTACCACAGGCAGAGACAGTAAGAAAGATGCAGCACATAAAGTTTCCTTCATGTGCTTTCTATGATACCAAACAGAATGATCAAACATATTCCAAAAATGGCTCAAACAAATCTACAAGCATAATCAAGCATTCCCAGTAGCAGTACACTGTGAAGTACTTTTATTTTTGCATAATTGGTTGACAGTTACCATGAAATAATGGGCAGCAGGGTGTTAAGAGTCTGCCAGAGTCTGCATACCCACAGAGCTGAAATGTTTCTTTGTGGAAATTTCTGGAATCACATTTGAACAAGAATGGTAAATATGACAAATAGACAGTGATTATAAAGAGTGATATATGTTGCCTCTTTATAGAAAACATGCATTAAAAAACAAAGATAAAGTATAGTCTTATAGCACATTATTTTGTCAGCACATTTAATACTCTGTACCAATGGAAATTGGGATCAAGACAGAGGATAAGAGTGACTGTTGTCAGCCAGCATGCTGATGAATAATGACTGAACTGTCAAAAGAGGATAAAGGATGTACTGTGTCATTTTAATCTGGACAGTTGGCAGTGAGGAGACTGTTGACTGCTAGTTCCCAGGAATACATGGAGTAGATAGGTAATGACACGACTGGTACGAAGAGCTAAAGTCTGATAGCAGAACTAAGTAGAGACTTGCAGACAGGCCGTTGTGGGCTCTGGGATTTTTCCTGGCTCTAGTAAATAACAAGCTAGTGCTAATATCAGAGAGGGAACAGTGTTTTTCCTGCCTTTTAAAGGAGGCTCGGAGGCATAGTGGTCAGAGACACTATACCTCAACCAAATAACTCCCTGTATTTGCAATCATCCACGCTGCTGAAGTGTCCTTGAGCAAGATATTGAAACCTACCAGCTCCTGGGGTGCTGTCGCATAGCTGAGCCTGACTGCTGACCACAAAGGAAAAGAGAAGACAACAGAATCGAACAAAGTATCATTATTATTCAAATCCTTACATCAGCTAATCTAGTAAACTGTTGTTTCTGAGCTGAAAATGTAAACCATGTGGGCTCAGTTCTCATTAGAGAAAACAATGCTAAACATGTAAGCACTGTTCTTAAAAGTCCTGAGCAAAGAGGAGTTTTAGACCCTAGAAATACGATTGTACATCTTAACATCTCACAAAGTTATTAAGAACATTACCATTTCAATGGCTTGTCAGTACGTTCCTTACATTTCTCAAACCATGTATATTGAAATTGTGCACTAGCACAACTTCAGTAAACATGGTGAGTCTTGATGCCACTCAAAGTTACTATCTGAAACTATATGAATAGACCCATAACAACATATCAACAAATTGATTCCACTAGTAAGTGTATGTTTCTAAAGCCTGATCTGTTGCCTGATATATCTTATATCTCTGTGCTACAGAGCTCAGTTTTTGCCCCAAGAGAACCATTAATCATCCACACTGTTGCACTGGCTGAAATGTTTCTACACTACAAGTAACACAGACTCTTGTTTATTTTGACTCAATCCCACGTACACCTCCCTGCTGCTGAAAATAATCCCACCAAATACACCATTTCCTCCTGTTTGACTAACCTTTTCTAAAACTACAGGACGCATCTGTTGCAGACACAACACGAGTGGTTTTCCACACCACAGTGGGGCATAGTAAAAGCTGTAAAAGTTGTTTACCTTGATTATGTGATGGAGATGTCTTGGTTCTCACAAGTAAGAGCCCGTCAGCCACAGCCTTTCATCTAACAGCTCACAGTGGCTGTTGCTTCCTCTTCAGTTTCTCCCCAGCAATATTCAAAACTCATCAACTGACAACAATTGGCCAAACTGCAAATCTTGTGTGGACCAATTTCAGTTTACTTTAGTACCACTAATCTTGGTGACAAATACATAGTGTTTCATGTGGCTACTTTAAAATAAAATGTGCCTTTTCATTCACCTGTTGAACCCTTTTAACCTGCAGCAGCAGCAGCAGAATAAGATGTTTGGTTTTCATTTGCAAGATACGGCTGAAGGAGAGCAAGTTAACAAACAGGAACAGTAGGGTACTTGCATGCATTGTTTCCTGTAAATCCCTTGTGTGTGAGTGTAGTTTAACTCCAACATGGACTAGTAGGATTATGGCAGTAGCAATGAAAAGAGCATCACAGAGGGCTACTTCTGTGCTGTTAATTGAATTGAATTGAATTGCAATATGTCATCTCTCTACTGTCAACTTAGTAACAATGGTGACAAAATCTTGAATTAATAAATTAATCTGAAGGAGAGAGGACTGTGTGTGTGTGGTGTGTGTGTGTTGTGTGTCTGCACTTTTGTGTGTTGTTCATCTTCTCAGCATTCAGAAATTCTCACAGTGTGTAATGTATATGTAATGTAATTTAACAGATTTAAGAAGTGTGTTTCAAACAAAATAATATTTTTGACTGGTTAAAGTTCGTTGTAGAGAAAGGAAGCAGAATTTATTATACAGCTTGTCTCACACATTCTTTGCAGTAGCTTGTGTTTTTCATCCTGACTACAGTGGAAACCAGACTGTTGGACCATTTTAAGAAAACACTGAACAAACCAGAGAGGAAGAAGGTCACAGAGATACGTCCTCGAGTTAAACTAGCTATGAAAGGTTGTGCTACCATCATTCACATAAGTATTGATTCCTGTGCGTGTTTGTGTGTGTGTGTGTGTGTGTGTGTGTGTGTGTGTGTGTGTGTGTGTGTGTGTGCACTTCTCAAGCCTGTTGGTATCAACATGGTGCATTTTTGTTAGTGCACGGAAGTGGATGCTGTTTTCTCTTCCAAATTCTGTAGCGCTGAAGTCAGAGATATGAGAATAGCAGCAGAACAGCAGTCAGCCCTGCTGAGGCCAGAGAACTGCTCTGCATGTGCGTGTGTGTGTAACCATGTTTATGAATGTGAGTGTGTATTGAATGTGTGACAGTGTGTTTCTGTGGTCTGTCTATATCTCAGTCCGTGTCCAGACCCCCCCATCTCAGGGGAAGAACTGGATATACATAGACCTCTGAGTAATGCCACTGGAAGGTGCTAACACACACACACACACACACACACACACACACACACACACACACACACTGTTATTGTCGTTCAGAAACCTGGCTTCACCCACTGTTTTCTCTCATCATTGTAATTTAGCGCTGGCATTGCCTTTAAAGTGAACAAACTGTTTGATGACATCTAAGGCTAAGCCAAACCAGTGATGGCACCACAAAAAGAATCGCAAAAAAACTCTGGGGACCCGCCATGTGACTATCCACCAGTTTTACTTTGTCCCTCGAATGGTGATGTTTCAGGAATTAAAAATCATGTTTGAGTGGTTACTGGTTACATTTAAAGAGTGTTCAAATATGTTAGTGTCTGTTTCATTCTACTCACCTCAGTAATCCACAACTTTATAAAGGATGTTCTGTCACTTTGTCCGATAGTTTGGTCAAACCATCTTAGCAGTGTCATCTATCATTTCCTCCCCCTTTTGTTTTCTTTCTCCCTGTCTTTCCTGCTTCATTCCCAGCATCTTTGTCCTTACTCTTTTATCCCCTTTCTTTCCTCTTTTTCACTCCCACTCTCTCTCCTCCTCTGACTGTTTTCTTTCCTTTTCTAGACTTTGTTTCTTTTTCCTTGTCAATAAATCTGTACTGTTACTATCAGTAGCATAGCTTTTTGATACAACCGCCCACTCTTGACATTTGTAGTAAAGATGTTGTTGAAAGTCACAGCCCCTTTCTCTGTTCCCCCATCCAGCTGGGAGAAGCGAGTGGACCAGCGGGGCAGGTACTACTACGTTGACCACAACACCAGAACCACCACATGGCAGAGGCCCACAGCTGAGTCTGTGCGCAACTACCAGCAGTGGCAGAGCCAGCGCAGCCAGCTGCAGGGCGCCATGCACCAGTTCAGCCAGCGCTTCCTGTACCAGGTACTTCACACAGTATGCTAATATAGAGGGGAAAATGACACCTTGTTTAGGCAAAGGTAACAAGGGAGTACTTTCATTTGGGTTTGTCCCCAGGAGCAGCATTATGTACTCTCCCCAGTTCATCAACCTCAGCTGTGCTCATTAAAAACAATGCAACTTGCACAGCTTTACTTTGGAAAAACAGCCATGAAGGTGTTGTGCGTTTACCAGAAAACTGTAGGGAATGTCTCATTTACTGCATGCAAACAGCCTGTAATGAATTACACGTGACAGAGGTTCGTTAATCAGGTTGATACACGGCTGTTAGCAGAAATGTCATTGCATTTATGAGTAATACTGTATGTAGACTACAGTGAAAAGTGAGCATTGAAGATTCTAGATAAATGACCAGGGTTTTAAAGAAAGCCAACACTTATTGCTGTAGTTCTTGAGACCACAAATCTCATAATCTCAGTGTTCTTTGGTACACTTATTAGAGGTTTTTGCCTGTAGAAAGAAAAAAACAAGATAGCCATAAAGGTAAGCAAGACAGTGCAAACGTAAAGAATCCCACATGTCAACATACTGTATGCGGAATCATTATTGCACTTCAGCTACAGAGAAAATTAATTTGTTCAGATGAAAAGAAGGTTATTTCTTTTTAGCAATACAGGACACTGAATTATCACATCCTCTGAAATGATGTCAATAAAAACACGATCAATACGTGTTTTGAGTAATATCAGCACTCCATGTGACACAGAATGGGTTATTCTATGGCTAACATTGAAAAGATGCTGGCTATAGAGGGGATTAAAATGTTATTCGAGACTTGTTTATAGTATTTTTTCCAGTGCAGTCAGTGGATGTCCGGCCGTGTCTCTGACAGTCAGCGTCCTTTCAGTGAAGCAGCCAAGGTCAGACTGCAGCCAGACAGTAAAGACTTATGGGACTAAAACAACAGAGCCTTCTCAATGGACCATTAGTAAAGCCAGCCTTAAAACTCTTATAGGCGTCTATAAAAACACCACCCTGCACTCACTGTGTGGCTGTGTGTGTGCTAGTGTGTACATTTTTTATGAAATTTCTGTGTGCGTTTGTCTGTGTGTCTTTCTGTGCATCTCCCTGTGGCCTTGCGGCTGTGTTTTTTCGCTATCTTAATTTTGGTTTGTCTGTTTAGCCATACACCGTGCCTCCACTTTTTAACCTGATTCTTCCTGATGATTTCACACACAAATATTCTTTCACACTCTTGACCCCGCCATCATACAGTGCCTGCCTGTCTGCTGTGCTCTGTGTCGAGTTTTGAACAGGGTTTGAAAACATTTATTACTCAGTTCAACCAGAATATTCACTCTCCAAAACTAACATTTTTTGATTTCCTCACACAGCCACACACTATTGAAGTTAGAGTCATTGAACGCGAATCTGGGCAGTTAAACATACGAGCAGCAGAGAAACAGAAGTCCTTTGTGAAAAGTTAAACACAAAATGTAAACAGGTGGTATAGCTGTAACTTAGAGATTTATCATCCCCTGGCATTAACAGAAGCTCTTGGCATCATTTTCGACTTAATTGTATTACTCTGTTAAATTTATTGATTGTAACACCAATGTTATTGCTGTAACTGAAATAGCCTTCTGTTGTTGCCCTTTAGCAGGGAAAATACAGCCCACATTTTCATGTGAGACTAATATCACATAAATATGAGGACTAAGTTGTAAGTTCTTCTCCCCTGGAGCTGGTAATCAAACATTAATACCAAACAAAATGCATCCATAGGACCAAGTAGTGAAAGTACCAAAGCCGGCATAAAATGCTTTGTCAGATACATACTCATGTTTTATTAGTCTATGAGTAGTTTTTATTGTTATTTAAATTACAGCTTTGTCAGTTGGATACAATCTTATTTTAGCAGAAAAGGGCTATAGAAAGTGAACTAAAGATTTTTGGCTGTCAGCAGTATCTCTCTGACTCATTCTTGCACAGCATTATGATGCTTTTTAATTAGGCTTACAGTAGCAATAAGAATTTGATTCATATTATTTTCCTTGTTTTGGAGGTAAGCTGGTACGATTCATGCAGACAGGGAGGCTGATATTTAATGATGTGGATAATGCCATCAGGAGACTCAGAGCATGAACATCTTCTTAAAAAAAGACTAACCATAGCCTGACTAATGGCTAGTTTACTCCGCATGTAGACATTTCCAGTGATGTTACATTTCATGTGTCATGTACAAGTGATTGAACAAACATTAAGACAGTTTTAAGCAGTGTCAGGATTCATTCAGGTTTTCAGTTCAGCAAAGGTGACACCACACATGCTCTGTCCACAGTGGAACACAAACTGTCAGGGTCTTTGTGGGCTGGAAACTTTGCCTCTTTCCGTCCTCCTCCTCTGCCCTTGT
Organism: Scortum barcoo; assembly: GCA_023238725.1. Lineage (NCBI taxonomy): Eukaryota > Metazoa > Chordata > Actinopteri > Centrarchiformes > Terapontidae > Scortum > Scortum barcoo. Next base: position 26,580,097 of record CM041536.1, on the reverse strand, counting down.
TCCCTCCTCTCCCTCAGTGTGTGTGAGAAAAGCCAATAGGCAGGTCTGCCCTCCATGTTGATAGTACACTGTTCTGTCTTGGAATGCCCACACTGCTGATAGCAGCGACTATTTATGGCCCCAGTGTGTGTGAACAAGGAAACACACACAAAAGAGCTTATAGTTAACTGTGAACACAGCCACATGTTCTACTGGCCGACCACACTGTGTGTGGATGTGTTGTAAAAAATAATTACTAAAAAACTTGAAAACTAGAGTGATGATCTATCATCCTCTCTTTCCATTAAAAATCAGAACATATCAGTTTCATTTACTGTGGCTGTTCGGGATTCTGGATTGGTGTGTGTGGTTATGTGGATGCTGATGTGTGCATGTAAGCCCTTGCTGTTAAATCACATGCTCCTTCTGTGTGTGTGTGTGTGTGTGTTTGAGCAGATGTGTTCACAGGGCTGTTATGTCGAGGTCAGGTGCCACATTTCTTTTCTGTAGCACATGACAACCAAAGAGGGTCAAGGGGCCAGCCGTCCGCTTCAATGGACCATGGCACTGTAACGGGTGCCTGTGTGCACACACACACACACACTAATATATACACACTGTAAAGTTGTGTCTGTGCAGACTCATAAACACAAGCACCAAAGCGTGTGTGTATTGAGAGTTTCTATACATTTAGCTTCACATGGATGCTTGCAGGTATAAACTTTTTAGCTGATCTACAATGTTGGTCTGTGTGTGTGTGTTTGCAGAGTAATTGCAGCTCGTTAGGAACCCCAGAGAGAGCAGCCTCAGAGTCATTAACTGCTGTTTCCGGCTCTCCCCTCTCGCTTCCCCCCTTCTTTTTACTTCTACCAGTCTCCCTTCCTTTACCTCCATCCTTTGCTTTAACCCTGCCCACCCCACGTTCTGTCGCCACTCCAAAATCCCCCCCAATCTTCATTTCCCTCTCAAAATCCCCCTTTTCTGCATTGCGATGAAATGTCTTTATATTTATCTTGGCTCATTTCAGATAACCTCTCCTTCTTTCTTTTTTCTTTTTTTTTTTACCACTCTTCATCCTCTGCCCTCAGATCAGTCTTTCGTTCCCTCCTCTCACCTTTCCTCAATTGCCTCCTTCTTCCCCCCTGCCCTCTCCGTCACTGACTTTCTGTCCATTCTCGCTGGAACAAGGAACCTTAACAGCAGCACCTGAATCAGCCCTGTGTTTTATCACTTGTACTGCTGAACAGAAACACACACGTCCACACAGCTTAATGTCACGTTCATTCATGTTTACACACAACCCGTCAGTGCTCATGTTTCCATATAGTACTGTTTGTAGCTGCTTTATACCATGAAAGGACAATGAACAGGAGTTTTTTTTAACTGTGCTGGAGCTAGTTTTGTTAACAGCATGCAACAAATAAAAGAAAAAGTCCCTTGATCCTGTGTATCTGAATTTCTGTATGTTAGATTGAACAATTGTGAACACAATCTGGCATCTATTGAAGGGCAATTTGATGACTTATTAGTTCTGTCAAGAGGATATATATTCATAGTGTATGCTCTAAGTTTTGGAACTACAGTTCCTATAATTGGGGGGCTTTGGGGATGTAAACAGGAAGTGTGATGTTGACTCCATAGTAAGTGAGTTTACTGTAGGATACAACTTTTCCCCTGTTGCCTATATTTGTTTGCATTTTGGCCAAAAGTAAAAGTGAAAAGTACCTTAAGTTCCTGACATTAGTCAGACATTGGAGATAATGCTATCCACAGTAATTTGTTTAAAATCTTAACAGTCCAGTATGTGTATCATGTTAGTGTGTTCAGATTAGAGTTATGACTCAGAGGAGCACGAATTTGACACAAATTGCAGCAATCAGGTGCTAACTGTTTTAACAGCCTCCATCAGCTGACCCTGTTGACATGTGGGCCAAAAAACTACACTAAGTCATTTCCAGTTGTTTTTAAAGTGCTAACATGGACCCGTCTCTTTCACCTCATGCAGTATCTTTGCCTCATGCCTTTCCCTGCTTGCCCCCTTCAACTCTCCCCCTGTTTGAAAATGCCTGATTTATTGTATAATATTGACTTGTTTTGGCATTAGTATGTTTAATTTGGCTGGTATTTTGAAAGAGAAAGCCGTTGTCAGACTCTCTCAGGGCATAATGCTGATGATTATTAAGATATCATTTACAGAAGGACTAGTCAACATTGAGCATTTAAGTTTATCTTGACCTTTGGAACAGCATATGAGAGAGTTCAACTCAAAGGTTCACTTACTGGAGCTGAAATAATCAATTAGTTGATTCATTAATTGGCAATTTTTCCATTCTGGGGTTTTGCTGCTTTTCTTTGTCTTTTGTGATTGGAAAGATATGGTGAGATGTTTTGTTTAATTGGACAAAACAAGTGATTTGGAGTCACAGGGGTTGTGGGAAATTGAGAGGAATAAAAAAAATGCCACTAGTTTTAGAAATTGCGTAAAGCAAACAAATAATCAGTTAATCAGGAAAATAATCTGCAGATTAACCGGTAATGAGAATAATAGTTGGTTTCTTCTTTCTCACAGTGTCATTACAAGACCATACATGACTTAAATGTAGTTAAAAGTGGAAAAACCTTGTAAGTGGACCTTTTAGAGTTGAAATATTTTTTTGCACATGTAAAAGTGTCATTAAAAACAGATCTGTCAGTCAGCAGCAATCATATTAAAGACTAGGTTAAATTGTGTATCTATTCAAGCTTCACTTCAAGCCCCTCAGTTAGGAACATTAACCTCAATGTCAAATGAACTTCGAAAGTAGAAAGTAGCAAATATTCACCAGCAAAACTATTTTCTGTCTGCACAGATTAACTATGCAGGTACAACCATATACTGTGGTATGAACACTGGGCAAGAGAGCATCACTTAATATGAGATAAGAAACAGCAAGATTATTCCAACAAAAACTTCTTGGCTAGATCAGTTTGAAACACAGATGAACTACCATGTTTGTCAGAGTCAGAGTGTTTGAATGGCCGATGAACTCACTGACCTCAAGTTTACTAGAATTCTGTTACTCACTTTCTCTCCTTATGTGCACAGATTTCTTCTCTACTGATGTAGAAACCAAGTTGCAAGCTGTCTTTGCAACAGAAAGTTGCAGTTGAATGTGAATGAATAGTTTTAGTTTTACTACTAACAGTTTTGTGTATCTTCTGGAGCCATGGTGGTGATAAAAGTGTTCGGACATGTTAAAAGCAACTAGTTGAAATAGCCATTTTCACCTGTGGTGCCTGGCCTGGAAACTAGCCTTTATTGCGTATTCCTTCCAGATCCATAACACCCAACCATTATTTCACACGTTTCTGCCAACATGCTGCTTTTCCCTCTCTTCCTCTCCCTCCCTTGTTTTCTCAGTCTCTCTTTCTTTTCCTCCCTCCAGCCTCGCTCTGTCTGGAAGCTGCTGAGGAGCTGAATGGTCAGAGCCAGGATGAAGTCATCATGTCTTTATATCATTATATTCTCCTTTTACCTTTTTTAGTCACAGAAAACCCATAAGGGTGGGGCGCCGGGGCATAGATTGGCTGTCGATGGGAGCGACACACACACATACACACACAGGCACACACACACACCCTTTAACCCTGTTATGTGCCCACTCTCAATCCTCCAGTGAGCCCCGTCCTTTCCATCCCAACTCCCTCACAATTTCCATGACAGAGCCATTTTAAATGGGCACAGTCACATTTCTTTTTGGGAGACGCTGTGTAAAGTGACGTTGACATTCGGTGGATAATGCTCTACTTTATAGTTTCTCAGGAAATAATCATCACTTTTGTGGTGCAATGTGTCTCAGTGAAAAAAACCCTTTGAAGGTCCACCAGTTTTCATTTGGAAAATGGTGGTCTTGTTTTTTTCACCTCAGTGTAGCCAATAAAGGACAACAAGCACTACCTGTGCTGCCAAAACCAGCCATTTAATAGAGGTAGGGGCCACCAAATACATTTTCCCATATATTTTTGATGATGATGAGAATATAATAGATATTTTTGGCCATATTGAGGGTTGTTTGTTCACAGTGTACCCACCTTTTTTATTTTCGGCACCACTACAACAGTAACCAGCATAACATGTTGTCCTTAGAGGGGCCTGTGCTCTGCTTGGTGGTGCACTTAATGAATTTGCTGTTTGCGACACACCTAGGCCAGCCTGCTTGATAAACATCTTTTACCATGAAAACCCATCAGCAGCCGCTTATTCCCAACAAGCGTCTTTTCAGCTACTTTTCCACTCGAGTTAATATATTCATGTGGGTTTGTGTGTGTGTGTGTATCCCAACATAAGAACATACACATTAACCGTTAGCCTCAGACAAACTTTCCACACAGAGGCACACGCACACGCACACACACACGCTCCTTTTTTTATGTGTGTGTGTGTGTGTGCGTAGATGAGTGCAGGCTGAGTAAACCCCACAGTGGTTTCCAGGCCCAGGGTGAATAAAGGTGCCTTTTGTCAGGTCCGGGTGGGTTGGGGCGGCCAGTGAGGAGGGTGGGTGAGGCAGGGTGGGTGGGGCAATGGTGGGTGGGGCGGGGGTGTCCAGTCTGGAACAAGCATGAATGTTCCTTCAGTTCCCTCAGACATCGCACTTCCCTGCCTACTTTCACAGCAGCATTAGAAGAGAGCAAGAGAAAAGAGGAGGAGGAGGACCTCAGGGTGGGGTAGGGAGGGGTGCCAGGGTGGAGGAGTAGGCGGTGGGGTGTATTTGAGGAGGTGAGCGGGAAGCCGGAGGGTGGGGCTTGTGTTCAGCCAGTGAGCTCATTGGAACAGCGTTGTTGTTTTATCCTCCTACCGAGCGTGTAGTTTTTGGAAGGCATACGACCCACCGGCCGGCCATCCCCTCAGTCGCCCCTTACCACTGCAGCTGAGAGGAGCCACCCCCACCCCTTTCTGCCCTTAACGCTTGCACACACACATGCACGCACACCTCAACCAGCCTGACTTACCCACAGGTTTCACCCCTGGTTTCGTGAGTTAGCAAGGTCAATGGAAGACTTGATTGTGCAAGTTTGGAACAGCTTTACTGAGTGAGTTTTACTGGCGTTTTTTTTAAATGTCTTATTGTTTTCTTACTCATCTGAGCTCTCATTGCCTTTCCCTCATTTCTGTATTTTTTGGTTGTTTTTTTGTTGTTGTTGTTTTTTTTTATTTTTTCTCCAACCTTTTCCTCCTCCTCATCCTCATGCGGCGATGAGAAACCACATGGACAGGCACAAGAATTTCGCACCTTTTGAGCCGTTCAACGAGAACAAACACTGAGAGAACGCAGGAGGAAGTTGCACAGGGAGGTTAAAGAAGAGAGTAGAGAGACAGAAAGGTGTCCTAACAGGATTTGTTTTGTCTCTCTGTTTCTCCCTCAGCCGTCCGGTGCCCCTGTGGAAAATGATCCCCTGGGCCCGCTACCTCCTGGATGGGGTAAGTTTGCCTAACACACTAACACACTTGTGCATGCACTCCAGACAAAGATACTCTCAGTGAGTGGTGCTGAACTGTTACAAAATGGTCTCGAGGTTTGGCTACTGTCAGCAGGCGAGACTTTGGTCAGTCTGAGAGTCCTTCGTACCTGCTGGAGGTGTCTGGTGTTGAAGTAAATCTGATCGGTCAGGGCTGGATTTTTAAGTCTAAGCTGTTTTCAGTCAAAACCTTCAACCATTGCCAGTCTTCTGTCAGTATTTTTCCCAATAACCCACAATGAAGCATTGCAATTTGTAAAGATATAAGCAGTGACTTCTGGATTAAGGTTTAAGTCATTCAAAATGTGCTTATTATTTCTGCAGGTAACTATGAGTGAGTGAGGTTTGGGAGAAGTGCTCGAAAACATTTTCAGCACTGCAGTTTTTTCTCTCCTCACAGAACTCGGAGCACATTTTTGATTATTTTAAGGCTTTGTGCAGCATCAGGAACAATGCCGGTACTGTGGTGTCTTTGCAGAGCCCAGTGAGCTGATCAGTTGTTAATTGATTGATTTATGTCTCCGCTACTGATATTGATTTTCATTCCATAGTTGAAAATCTGGATAAAATGTCTCTTGATTTCTTTTCAGTGCTCTGCTCTTGTTATACCAATTCATCACTGTACGCACTCCTTTACTCTAACGTCCACAAATTACAGAGGCCGCGTTATTGATGGGACTCTTCATCATCCAACATTTTCCCAAATGAGTAATGTAATCGGATCCATGCAGTCATGTCACACACATTCATTCATTCATAAACGAACGCCGCTGGCAGCTCCTCTCCCACCAACATTTTCACAGTCTTCATCACACAGCCATGTTCTCTCCAAAAACTCTCACTCCCCGCCAATGATGCCTTTTCAACATGTTGCGGTACCTCAAGACGCAAAACCTCAATTATATCACTGGCTCAGATTCGCTTCTCTGGCATGCTCTTTTTCATCTGCGGTCGCTTTCCTTGTCTTTTTTTTTTTTTTATAGGCTTATATTTAAAAAGAGAGAGATGGCAGAAAAGAGGGAAAGATGGAGGAAAAGGAAAAGAGACAGTGGCGAAGGAAAGAAAGTAGAAAAATTGGGGGGATGGTTTCAGACTGCATAGTAAAGTGGGGGTGGAGTGAGTAAAGGAGAAAGCTACTAAGAGTTGCAATGTGAGCACTACTGTTTCTGGGTCCTCTACACACTCTCCTAATGAGAAAAAGATGTCAGCGCGATGGAGGGAGGAGGATGGGGCACCAGCTACTCTCTCATGAGACCTGTGGCCTACCCTATGCACACACACACGCACATTTTACACACTTCCATAAAATGTTATTCTGTTTAAGGAGCTTTCAATGTATTCGCTCAATTATTTGTTACTTTTTTAAAGGAAACCTTGGCTCCATGTTCAGTATTTGCTTCTAAAAATATGGTCACTTTGACTTTCAACACCCCCACTGCAACCTTAATTCTGTTCACACTCGCACACACACTTCGGTTTACCCTAGTGAGGTATTCAAATCAAGTCACAGTGAAATATCACACAGACTCGCTGGTTTTCTATCGCGGTGGCGAGATTTTTTTTTTCTCTTCATACCAAAAAAGAGAGCGAGTCCAGTTGTTGTGTCGGAGGCACTCTGGTGATCCCCCTGATCCGGCTCTGTTTACTGTGGAGTTTATCCAAAGTTTTTCCAAAATCTTTCAACATTTAAACATCACTTATCCCATAAAACTCACTTTTTACCAAGCTGCTCTGTTCTGTTTGTGTCCACAGAGAAGCGTCAGGACAATGGCAGAGTGTACTTTGTCAACCACAACACACGAACAACACAGTGGGACGATCCTCGGACCCAAGGGTGAGACTATGAACTCGAAAAACTACTTTTGTGTGTGTGTGTTAGTGTGTGTGCATGTGTTTGCCTGCTTGTTCGATGGTATGTCGCTTTGGGTGTTTGCTCATACTGAAGAAGATATAACCATCATACACATTTTAGTATGACTACAGAGTGAGGCATCTATTTCGAAATAAGGACATGTTTCCCACTGATCAGGGAAGCCCTGAAATATCTTGGAAGTCAAAGAGGCTTACTCCCAAAGGAGGAAAATTTGACACATTCTCTGAGGCAGTCCAAGGAAATGAAAAAATGAATGACTTTACGGGAACATTTATTTTACAGATTGACTACTCTGAAAAACAGAAAGAAAATAAACTTGTTGTACTGTAGTTCATCTCACTCCCGCTGAAGTCTAAACAACCAGTGATGAACTTGGAAACTTTTTGGGCTTTTTGATATCCTACAATATATCTGCTGTTTATTTAATATAAACAATATTATTTTATTTAATGTTTTTTTCTGGCATCACCCTCCATTTGTTTGACATTTAAACACTTCCTGAGCTCTTTAAATTATTTTCCTCTCACATCACTCAGTCTAATTGAACCCCTCACACTCTATCGGCCGCTTGGTTGGATGAAGTCAATTTCACACAATACGTTTGATTCTTCAGTCCCTTTTGTTGGTCAGACTCCTTAATGTGCACTGCATTTTCTCCTTCAAATGACAACGTAAGACGTGGTTACTAGCCCCAGCCTCCCATCTATTAACAGTACATTCAAGTACAAGTACATTCAAGAGCCAAGTCTAGTGACCTTTGACAAACCCAAAGGTTGTTATACAATACTTATTGCTGTTCTGAAAGTATTTCCACAGACTCTTCTAACAATCTGATGGGGAAAAAATATTTCCTAAAAAAGGTGGTAGCCGAAAAATATAAGTACAAATACACCTTTACCTAATTTAAATAACAATAACCAAAATATAAGTGTTTTATCATCAGTTATAATTCATCTTCTGCATCTATGTTCATGTCCTTTTATATCTTTCATGGTTGAAACTAGCAACTTGTGAAACTAGTTAAAAATCTTTTTCAGTGTGCTACAGACTGAATATTGAGGGTTCTGTAAATGTTGTTAAATGACCCTTTAACAACATAGGCAGACAAACTGCCGCTCTGTGATTGGAGGTGATAATACATAACGCACAAGAGGTACAAACTGCAGCTGGGGTGGAACGAGAAATCCTTGGCTATAATAAATATGTTGCTTAGTCACTACTCTATAAAATTTTATATGGGCCTGTCCTTTTCTCTAGACTTTATTCTGTGTTCATCTCCGGTTTGAAGCAGCTTGACTAAGTCAAACATGCCTCTAGGATCCTCAGAAGAGAGAAACTCCACCTGAGCATGGGATTTCTTTTAGCATCCAGGGCTTTAGATCCACAGGTTGGCAGGGAGGTGTGTTAGTTTCATCCCCAGGACGGGGCCCTTCCAGCTGGGACCGTGCTCATTGCCCTCTCCCTGTTGCAGGATGATCAAGGAGCACCCCCTGCCCCCGGGCTGGGAGATGAAGTACACCGCAGAGGGAGTCCGATATTTTGTGGACCACAACTCGCGCACCACCACCTTTAAAGACCCCCGACCCGGGTTTGAGTCAGGGTAAATATTCTCTCAGCCTCCCAAGCCTGCTTTTATAGAAATAAAAGTCACAGACCAAGGCAAAGACATTCTGAGGAAATGATCTGTCATTTAGGTGATGGAAAAACACACTTATAAAGTGAACTAGATTAACTTTGTCTTCATTTTTTAAAAATTGTCGCACAATGGTTTTGCCTCGGTCTGACATAAATACACTGCAAATATTAATTTAAACAATCCCCTCATTTGTGAATACCTTAAAAGATCATGATGAAGGTCAGAACTGTATCTTAATCTAAACTACATCATCCTTAAATTTTTTTTATCAGCATCTTAATTGAGCCCATGTTTTATCCATTGCATTCCCTTTGTCTGTTTTAAAGATATTTTACATATTCTAACAAAAATTGATATTTTACCACAGCAACATGTTCAGACACACACACACACAGACACACACACCCCTCTTCCTCTCAGCCTGTGGATTTTGCCTTGCCTTGAAGCAGTCTCAAATCTCACCGCAAAAGTCAGGAGAATGTGCAGATGTGTGACAACAGATCCACTGCAGACAGCACTGGCATGTGTGTGGGTGTGTGTGTTAGTAATGTGTGTGTGTGTGTGAGCTGGTGTTTGTGCCTTTCTGTGTCAATGTTTGGCATGCAAGTGTGTATTAGCTTGTGGGCGCTGTGTGTGTGTGTATGAGAGAGTGCATCTGCAAGCTGCTTTTCATGCTGATATTTGAACATATTTTTAGGCCGGTGGTCTTCACTCTTTTTACACTGGATCCTGCAAGAGTGTGTGTCCGTGGCCAGCTCTCTGCCGCTGCGGTCTCCATTTCCTAACCCAAACCGAGATGTGCCTGGCAGCTCGGCGAGCACAAACCCGATGCATTAGAGGCCTCCTTCTTCTTTTCACCCCCCATTTCACTCACTCTCTCTTCCCTTCCTCCCATTATCGGTCGGACTTTCTTTCTCTCTGTGTCTCAGCCCCCCCGGTGCTGACAAGGCACATATGCAGCATGTGTGTGCAGTGGGTTGGTGAAGCTTATACTAACACAGCTGCAGGCCTGGACTCACCTCTGTCTATGAGACCCAGACACACCAAGCCGTTATTTAGAGCAGAATGGCTGGTGTGAATTTAATATTTACTTTGAGTCTCTGGCCTGCAACCTGGAACATCAGGGCTCCTTAAAGGAGACCGTCACATTTCTGTTGATTAGCTGTTCAGTTAAGATCCAAAAACTCAAGTTTGTTTGTTTTAGATCATTAACTCTACAAGAATTATTCCACAAGATTCCCCATGGATTTTGATTAAACTGTGCACAGTTGACTGAATTCCCCACTTCTCTCTTTCTTAATGTGTGTGTGCAGGCAGGTCACGGCAGGGCGGTTCACCCGGTGCTTACGACCGTAGCTTCAGGTGGAAATACCACCAGTTCCGTTTCCTGTGCCATGTAAGTGTTAACTTGAGTCTGAAGCCAAAATAAAAGTCACACCTCTGTGTGTTGCTGTGTATTACTGTAGTTTGGGTTTGTTCACCCAAGTTATGAATAAACATTTTTTCATATTTACCTGTAGTTGCATGTTGGCAGTATTTTAATAATGACATAATAATAATGAAGTGCCTTGTATTCATCATCAGTGGTGAACCAAACTTACAGGACAGATGTTGCTTAATAAAAACCATTCTGTACTGAATATATCACTTTAAATCACATACTCATTCATGTTCAGCTTAGAAAGGACATTTCTGGTATAGTCACAATTAAATCACAATTAAAGTTCAAAGTTACGATAATGACACTGACCAGCAGCCGTCAGTGTCCTACAAGGCATTTCAGATGGTCTTACTAACTCAAACCTATTAAGCAGTTTTTTTTTTTTTTGCATATGGAAGTCTCTTTTAACTCTACTGTAATTCTAACTCCTTGATTTATTTTTTGTATTTTGTCTCTGTCCAGTCCAATGCCTTGCCCAGCCATGTAAAGATCTCTGTGTCCAGACAGACACTGTTTGAGGACTCGTTTCAGCAGGTACAGCACACACATCTTTTCTCCACTTTGCTATAACTGCATTACCATCATCCTGTGTTTAGTTCACAAAATCACCAGATAACAAAAAAAAAGAATTTGATTTGGCACTGAAATATAACAATTATTTTAGTTGTTGAATGAAGTCATGACTATTAGTGATCAAAAGATGTGATAATGCTCAACGTCAGTATTTCTGAGCTATAAAAAAATAGGTCTACGGACAGACTCTATAACATGAATATATTTATTGTCATCTCAGAAGTAGTGATGTCTGAATATAATTCCATTGTCTGAAGTTGATCTGCATTTGACAACATTTGAAAAAATAAATTTGTTTGCTTGTTTTGGGGGGTTTTTTTCCCATCTGTATGTGATTTTTTTTCTGCCTGTTTTGACTAGAGTATATGTAAACTGGGCTCAGATTAACATAGTAGAAAAACAAATATGCATTAATCTCACAATCTGACATGTGATAGTCAAGACATTGAGGATAAATACGTACAACATTCATATTAGACTGAAATCTACACTCACTTCTTCAAGAGAGATAAAAGCAAAAATAAATGTTTGATCTTTGACCTTTGATGTTTGACCTTTTTTTCTATCAGTCTCAAATACTGCCTGTTAAAATGAAAAATGTTCTTAATTATAATATGCTGCATATGTTTTGTCATCAGATCATGAATGTGAAGCCATACGATCTTCGCCGCAGACTCTACATCATTATGAGAGGAGAAGAGGGGCTGGACTATGGTGGCATCGCCAGGTGAGAGGAACAAATGCACCGTTTTTCTTGTCCTCATATTTTGTGTGTGCTACTACAGGGACTGTCCTTTAAGCCGCTGATTGTTTTGTGTTTATTGTGTTTATAAATGTTGGCAACGGTGATGGTGTATTTTCCTGTTTCCTGCCACAGCTTTTGATTGAAACCATTATTTTGACATAACTTTTTTTTTCTGTCTGAGGGTAGATTCGGGTGTCAGATTTGTGTCTGTGAGGATGAAATTCTCTCTGGTTGTCAGCAGAGGTTATATTGTAAATGACTTAATGCGCCTTTAAATGTTGCTTCCTGAAACCAGACAACACCTACGACCCCCTCTCACAACATTTCTGTCCTCCTTCCCTCACCCCATCCCTCTATCTACCCATCACATGTATCCACCCCCATGTGTCTGCTGTGCTCCAGGTCTTCCTCTCTGTATATGTTGTTATTTTTCTGTTGGCGGTGTTCTCATTTTTTCTGTTTGGTTTTGCATTGTGTCTCTGTCTCCGGTGTCACGTCAGTGGTTTTACCCTATGGTAGGTGACATCATGCTGTTCTACCACAGGGTAGAACCACGGACGGGATGTTGGGAGGTGTCTGCGTCCGTTCGTCAGTCCATACCCCCCTCCCATAAACCCCAAAAGGGGAGGGCAGGGGCCTTGGGAGCACTTGGTTCTGGTGCTGCAGCTGGTAGTGGTGCTGCTGGTGGTCCCTCATTCTCTCTAATGTGCATCCTTCCACAGTTTGTTGTGTCCTTTTTATTCTACTTTTATTCTACCCTGTTGTATTTATTCCTCACTTTATATTTTGTTTTGTCTTCATGTAATTCATGTGTCAAATTTAGAATATAGAATGTGTGCATTTGTTGATTTACTGTACATTCTAATTTATAGCACTATCCAGAGTAGGTTTATGAATAGTTATTTTATTAAATTAATATGCACTATATATCCATCTATCCATTTTCTGTACCACTTATCCTGTCTCACAGAATTAGGGTGGGTGCACTCAATATATATATAGTGAAAGTATATATGTGTGTGTGTGTATATATATGTGTGTGTGTGTATATGTGTGTGTGTGTATATGTATATATATATATATATATATATATATATATATATATATATATACACACACACACACACACACACACACACACACACTACTCTCTACATTATCAGAGAAAACAACAGGATTTATTCAGAATTCAGAATTTAATTTTATTTAGGATTTGCAAAGTAACATCAAAAGTGGTTTTCTTCAGTTAGATTATATTAGATTAAATTAAATGACTGTAATTAGATTTTCCTTTATAAGAGCTCAGTTTTGATGCTCTCTGCTTTACTGGGACCAACAAGTACTTATTTCAAAATACTGCATCAGATACCCAACAGAGGGGAGGAAAAAAAGCCTACTGTTGTGATGTCAATGATAATCTTATAATGTAACATACTGAGAGGCAGCACCCCCCCAATACCTTCTAGTCTTCCAAAGACCACTTCAAATCTTAACTTCAGCATAATATCATGTATTTGATTTCCTACAATATTCAAACATACAGTCTGTCCTCCCTTGTCATTTCATTCTTTATTATCTTTTATAAACTGTGTGTGTTGGATTAAATGTACTGGGATTATTGTTTTGTCAGTATTTATTTTAAGGTGTCCTCTGCTCTTCATTGTCTGTTTGTCACCTGTTTTCATCCATAAGATGTCCTTTATTTGGTTCTTGCCCCTACTGACCACTTGGTCTCTGCTCAGTGATGAAACTACCTTCTCAATCGGTCCTTAATAAAAACGATGACGTGATAAATTGCAGAACATTATGACGTTTTCTTTTTGAAAGGAAAAGGATCAGCTGTGTACATTAATTCCTCGCAACCCTCCTGTCATCCCTCAGCCTCTCAGAAAATATCATAATCTTGCTCTCCTACGTAAATGTCCTCTGTCCTCTTGCTCTGCAGGGAGTGGTTCTTCCTGCTGTCCCACGAGGTCCTGAACCCCATGTACTGTCTGTTTGAATACGCCGGCAAGAACAACTACTGTCTGCAGATCAACCCGGCCTCCTCTATCAACCCCGACCACCTCACATACTTCCGCTTCATCGGACGCTTCATCGCCATGGTGAGCTTCTGTTTGAAATAGTTTTTATTATTTTTATTGTTATTGTTGTTATTATCATTATTATTATCATTATTATAATTGCAAGTCTAGTTTTTTTGTGTTTTTGTATCAGAAAATTCTACATGAAACACATTTTTACTGAGTCTGAAAAGCAATTTGTAAAAAATACAAACATACAAGGACATAGGATTGACATCAGATTCTGTTAACAAGTCTTTGGCGATACTACTGCAAATGAGAAAAAAGTTATATTAAGTCTTCTGTGCCTTCAGAGGGAGCTGCATGATATCTGAAGACGACACGTGTAAATGAAACAAATCTGAGGGTGTGGAGTTACAAAGAAGTGATCTTACCAGACCTCTGCACTGTAGCTGCCTCTCCTCTCTGCAGGAGGCTAACAGCTCCAGGATACTATTAGTTTTGCTGTTGCAGTTGCATTGTGGCAGTATAGCCAAATCAAACGTAAATGCTTTATTTGATAGTGACAGAGGTACAGACAGGGGTATGACGTGCAGCAAAGGTCCTGGGCTGGATTTGAAGGAAGGACGTTGTCGTTATGTGTTATGGCTCCACCAGGGTTTTTTTTTTTCTTGAAGATCAATAAGTAGATCTTCGGTAGATACATGATGTACAGTATGTACCATAATGTCTCCCTCTCTCTGGGATCAACTCCAGAAAGCTGTAGACCCCAAAACCGACACCCTCCACCCCTCCTTCCGTCTGCCACCCCACCCCTCACCCACACTATGACCTCACTGCCGCACCCAGCCCACACCCGCCAACAGCTGCCTATATTTAGTCCTAAAATGCACTTTGCTGACTTGCCTTATAAAGATGCTCGTCTTTACCAAAACCCTCTCATTGTCTCATTTTCTTCCTGCTTTCTCTTTTCTTTACATTTTTCACTCTCTTGTCTTTGTCCCTCACGTTCACTGACACCCTGTCTTCTGTCTATAAATCTTCCTGTCTGTCTGTGTGTGTGTGTCTGGCGCTGGTCAGTCAGGATACAGTAGGACAGAACAGATTGTGACGGAGTCAGTCAGTGAGCGCCTGTGTTGTTTTTGGCTCTTTGCAGCTCTGAGCCCTCTGTGGTTTTATTAACATTAAACAGCCCCGTCTGGCTGAGTCTACTCGCTCTACCTCTCTGTGAACACACACACCATGGAAACATTATGACTTGGTTTGAAGCTCTTCGACTGTATTTGTGTTAAGTGCACACATTGGCCTCAGTTAGCTGAATGTTTTGTCTCTGTATCTTGATCTAATCTAAGTGACTTCTTGTAGTTTTCATTATGAGAATAAGTGCAAAATGCAAAAAGTCAGTAGAACTCCATGTATATAAGCAGGTGTGCATTTTCTTCCTGCTAAATGGTTTCGACAGGAGAAGAATTATATCAGGCTGCTGTGATTCCAGAAAGAAAAGGCCCATTCATGTTTCCTGTAAAGGTGACTGGCTGTGAAAGCATTTCTAACACTTAAAGGGGCATGAAACAATCCCCAGTGAATCATCAGTGCAAAAACATACATGTTTCATTTGTCAAGAACAAATTTGAACCATATGTCACCAGTGGCCATACAGTATCACAAAATTAGAGCGGGGGAAAAATACTCCCTCCGCTTCTCTACTTTGTTAAATCCAGGGGCTCAAACCTGCCGTATCATCAGGTTTAGTGAACTGACTCTGTGTTTTTATGTATGTGACAGTCGTGGTTTCTGATGTGACAAATCCTCCCTGCAGGCTTTGTACCATGGAAAGTTCATCGACACCGGCTTCACGCTGCCTTTCTACAAGCGAATGCTGGACAAGAAGCCCACGCTCAAAGACCTGGAATCCATAGACCCTGAGTTCTATAACTCCATCATGTGGGTCAAGTAAGTAATGCAGGATGAACTTTAACTTTAAAAATAAGTTTTCTAAAGATCACTGAAGTGAGAAACAATGAGGTATAACTCAAACCCTGTATCTAAAGGTTAGAGTAGCAGATTTATTTTCAGTTTAAAAGGATTATCCTTTTAGCTTGTGCTTCTGTGTGCGTGTGTGTCCAGAGAGAACAACCTGGAGGAGTGTGGGGTGGAGCTGTATTTTGCACAGGACATGGAGATCCTCGGGAAGGTTTCCACTCACCAGCTGAAAGATGACGGAGAGAACGAGCTGGTCACCGAAGAAAACAAGGAAGAGTACATCGGGTAAGGAAACACAAGTGGTGCTGGCCACTCCTACTGAACAGACAGAGAGAGAGAGAGAGAGAGAGAAACTCAATGAAACCAAAACAGAAACAAAATTAGGAGAGAAGAGGTCAGTGATGGAGACCAAACCATTAAAACCACCCACTCCTCCCTCCCTCAGCCTGCTGACAGATTGGAGGTTCACTCGTGGGGTGGAGGAGCAGACCAAAGCCTTTCTGGACGGCTTCAACGAAGTGGTTCCTCTAGAGTGGCTTCGATACTTTGATGAAAAGGAGCTCGAGGTAAAAAATGCTGACTTTGGATTTCTGATGCTTCCAGACAAGAAAATCTCTACTTATATAGGATAAATAATAATAATTAATAATAATTATTTGTACAGAAAATTTGACAAAAATATACAACACAATGTGCAGTCAATTTCAAAATAAAATTAAAAATAACTAAGATCTGTGGTTGTAGTAAAGTCTAAAATGAGGTGTGTAAACTAAATGCAGCGTCACCATTTGTGATTTATATACAAACACTGAGGAGCTGAGAGAGAAAGGACAAAAGGAACTTGATAGTAATTTGTACTGCTTGAACTGAGTATCTACTACTGGCCATTTTTGTCAGTTAAGCTCTGACGACAAACGGAGCCAAAGGTTTTCCAATTTTTTAAAAAGTTGGCAAAATGTGCTCCTGATCAGGTGAATTGAAAGTGACCTGTAGTGAGTTCCTCCTGTGATTTAGTTTGTAAATTGTTCCTGATCCTGATTGATGAACAGTTTGCTCATTTCTCCTTGACTCTCGCCGTAGCTGAGCTTTCATCTAAATGAGTCCACGTCCCGACAGAAACTCAGTCTAACAGAGACAGTGAATTAGATTAGTGTGGAGAAGAACTGGGACATACCGTGAGTCACTGTGTTAACACTGTCCTGTCCTGTGTCGTCCTCTGCGCACTGATGACTCAGACAGACACAGATATGAAGAATAAAGGACTCACGGCTGCACTCGCTGGACTTTAAATGTGACTTTGTTTGTTACAGCTGATGCTGTGTGGGATGCAGGAGATCGATCTGGCCGACTGGCAGAAGAACACCATCTACAGACATTACACCAAGAACAGCAAGCAGATCCACTGGTTCTGGCAGGTATGGACCCACCGTGGTTTAGCTGACCTGAGGCATGATGTTCAGATGGAAACACACACATCTGCTATGATGAAGTATATGTGTCCCAGTGTGTATGAGCACAGATGTGTGATGTCAGTGTGATGGAATGATGGATTCATGTCCCTGCAGGTGGTGAAAGAGATGGACAACGAGAAGAGGATCCGTCTTCTTCAGTTTGTAACAGGAACCTGTCGGCTGCCTGTCGGAGGCTTCGCTGAGCTCATAGGTACACGACACTGACTGACAGCACGCCACACCCGTAACCTTTCACCGTCACTGTCCCTGAGAAGGTTTATGACCATCTGTTTTTTGTTTTTCATTTTTTCTGAGGGTAGTATTAACATCACTCATTACTCATGTATTTTCCACATCACTCATTCCATCAGTACAGCTCACCACTCTGCTGCTCTCAGTTTCTCATCTCTGCAATCTCCATTCTCTAAGTAATCTCACTTTTCCATTTTCATCACTGTTAGTCTACTGTGAATGCACCTCTGCAGATTTGTCACATTAAAAGTTTCCCAGCCTTCCCACTTTTGCACTGTAGGCTTATGGAAGTCAGTGTCCGTGAACGGAGGAGGTATTTCTGTTAAAAAGAGAGACTAAGAGTAAAGTTGTGATATGAAGTAACAGTTGTTTTACTGATGGAATTAGTGCTGTGAACATTTTTATTATACTGAATTTCCTGTGAGACAGCAGTAGTAGGCAACAGGTCAATTCACCCACTATTTATATGGTCATTTTCAGTGTTTAAGTTCAAGGTTAAGATTAAGATATATTTTTTCACTTATGATAAAAAAGTATTGGAGCTGATACATGATTAAATAACCTTTTTAATTTTTTACCCCGGCAGGAAGTAATGGTCCCCAGAAGTTCTGCATAGACAAAGTGGGGAAAGAGACTTGGCTTCCAAGAAGCCACACATGGTAAGCTGCGGCCTCATCTGTTAACATCGTAATCATTGTGAATAAGTATTGTGAGCAAAATAATCAGATTTCAGAGCCCAAGATTTTCTGAGTGAAGTTCTAGAAGATGAATAATTTGAGATGCGACTGAAAGCTTTGAAAAGTTAGGAAGTGCACCTTTAAGCTCAGATTATTTTCTTTCACATACTGTTCCCAAAGTTCAACAGGGATTGTAGTGCTTAAATGGTAAACGGTTGTTTATCTGTTTGTTTCCATTGTCAATATGCAAATATCTAACTGATGTTGAGTGTTTGTAGAATTTTATTGAACTTTAACTTTAGGGTGATTTAAAAGAGTAAAGACAAGAGTTTACATAGTGTGGTTCACACAACTGACCGACACATACTGACCTGTCTGTCTCCTCTTCCCAGCTTCAACCGTCTGGATCTGCCACCCTACAGAAGCCTGGAGCAGCTCAGAGAGAAACTCCTGTTCGCCATCGAGGAGACGGAGGGATTTGGACAGGAGTGACCCAGAAAACGGACACGAGACGGCCGAAGCAGAAGAGTTAATTCAGTGGGATAGATTTTTGTTATTCATATTATTATTTTGAATTTGTTAATCACAGGGCTGAGAAGTCACCTTTCATCTATAGCCCTTCACCTGACGGAGGAACAATGTTTGTGAACTGAATCATGGGATAAAGTTGGAGCTGGGAGACACTAGAACACAAAAGAAGAGCGTGTATGCTTACTTGTGTGTATGTGTGTGTGGTTGCTCATAGTAATGCCATTGTGTATATGCATATAATTGGTGTGTATGTCTATGTGGGTTGGACAGGATGGCACATACAGAGAATTATATTTGACTAGAGTCTCACCCCCTCACACACACAAACACCTCTACTCACTGCTTAGAAACGCACCAAAATCAGACAACAGGATAGTTTTAATGTTGGCAGCAACTCACGATAACAGCACAGCTACCCGCAAATGCAGTATAACATATCTACCAGAGAGAAATACATTTTTAACATTTTAAGAAGCAAGTGAGAGAGAAATAGAGAGAGACAGAGAGAGTGGGACACAGAGAGGAGTGTGTGAGTGCATGTGTGTCTGTATACGAGAGATAGAGCTGTAATCATGAACTAGTGCACCTCTGTTACAGAGGCTAGAGAGATGAGATGTGATTTTATTTTTTATTTTTCTGTTTCTTGTGAAATTCAGCATTTTTCTCCTGTACATAACTATAATAAATGAGATTTCAGTCTTGAGCTGTGTTAATGAATTTTCTGTACAAAGTGTATTGTGTGCAAAGCTTCTTTACAGAAACCAGAATGCAGCATGTGAGTTTTGTGTTGCCCGGCCTCGTAGAAGCTGCGTTCAAAGAGCACGACGTTGGTCGGTGTGAATGTGAACTGGGTGCTGTAGGTGCATGAAGCGTGCACATTGCTGTAAGAGTGCCAGTTTACCAAAATGATATTTTTCATCTGTATTCCTTGGACATATGAATGTATAAGTACATATACAAAAGTTAAACCAGTGAGTAGAACAGGAAATAATTAAATGAATGTATATCCTTTCCAGCTCCAAAGTAAGACAAACGTCTCAGGACGAAAGCAAATATAAATGCAATATGAATACAATTCAATGTGTATCAACACATTAATAGTTAATAAACTCATTTATTTTAAAGAACCAAAAATATAAAATGTCTCAGATATAAGAATTACAATATGCATGCAGGATGAGTGAAATATTAGTTCCATAGTAATGGAATATCAAATATGGTATACAAAAAGAAACATGAGAGCCGGCAGGGTGTCAGAAACAAGACAAAAATGTGAGGATGTGAGAGAAATAACTATGAAATGGAAGCAAACTCTGCTTTTAAGGTTCTCTTAATTTTGTCCTCATGATTTTGTTTTTGTTTTTTTTTTTTACTTTTCTGCTCAGGATCAAAGTGAAATTCTTTGTAATATTTTTCTGAACAACTGGAGATATGTGTGTAGAAACTTAACTGGGATGGTTTATAAATTGATCATACATGCTGATGATACAGTATAGTGGTCATAAGATGATTAAAAGGTAAAAAGAAAAATAATCCCCTAATTAAAATTATCTTTTAACTTTTTATCTTATTTTTATTTAGCTTTGTTTTTCCTGTGAAATGCTGGATTATTTTCATTCATTCTAAAATTAAATTAAAACCATTCAGAAAAAGAAAAATCACTCTGGTTGAACGCCCCCCCAACACACATGACCACACAGCATTATCTGTAATGAGGGCCACAAGAAAACACTGATTTATCTAGAGGGGTCACAAGTCAAAGACGCTGAGAAGTAATGATCAATTTCTACATTTTATATCCTGAAAGATTATTTTAAAAATGATCAACCTCAACACACATTTTCAGAAGAACACCCTGCATCACTCATAATTTGCAATAAATACTCCTTTTGTCACAACTCATTTGTATTTAAAAATCACATTTTACTAAACATTCACATATAAACTCACCACTGACTTGTATTGTAGTTTGCGGGGAATTTGCAAACTACAATTCACATTACAAATATTTTTGTAACCTACTTTAGTACAGTCCTGAGATAAATTGTCTTTCTCTTACACCTCTGCCTGTTGCAGTAGCACATAATCTGCATCTTCTTTCACTTACAGACAGTTTACAGTTTAGTTTTTTGGTCTTAAAAGAATTAAGGATGATTTGAGGAATGTTCACATGTTGTCTCTCTGCCTTGGGACCTACAATCTAATACTGGGGCTGCACTCTGATCAGTCACGCTGGTAAGAGGGGAGGATTGTGAATGTGGATAAAGCTGTGCCAGAACCAGCAGCTTTTTCCACACATCAGGGCAAATTTTGTGGTTTGGACTGCAGGATCGCAGTTGTGTCCCTGTTGTGTGTGATACAGTACAGAAAGTCATTAAAATCAGGCTCACATACAGTGGTTACATACAGTGCTACTCATATGGTAACGCCGTAGTGATTTTGATCCAATAATAAAGTAATTATATTCTTAGTACAATAATAATATAATTTTCACATCACATCGATGGGGGCATTTTTCTGCTTCATTTTTTTACTCTACATTTAAATTCTAAATCCCAAACTTCAATTTGTATATTTGTAAAGATGAATGCCATATAACATATAAGGTAAATATGGTAAGTATTTATACTGTTGTATTATTATCTTTGAATGTTGTTTTAATCTGTTTTTCTTTCAATTGTTTTCTTAAATGTGTGAATTGTATTTTACTATTTCATGTATTCATGCAGTCAGATGGCCCAACATCTTGGTGGTATTCTATTTTATTCTACTTCTTCCACTTCTTAAACTAATAAAATACCTACTGCAACACCAATGCTTTGCTAAAATTAGTTATATATTAATAAATAATGCCAAAGTTGAATACTATATTCATTCATATAGTATTAATATCAACGTACACTTCTTCATTAATGAAGGACCTTTATTTTGAAAGTGAGGCATTGCTCCGCTAGGCCCGGAAGTAACTTCTCCGTTTCCTCCAGACTCCTCCGGGCGGTCTCATGGTTGTTCAAAGGTGGTCAAAGTGATTTTACTATGTCGTTCATGTGACACACAGACTATTTAAGATATATTTTGTCTAAACTTTACTCACATAAATGTCCGTCAGCCTGCTCTCGGTCCTGGTTAACATGGTGAGCGCGGACGAAGTGGCCCGGCTGTGCTACGACACTTTCCAGAAGCTTCCCCGCAGAGGGAAGCCCGAGCCGGGCAGAGAGTGGACCCTGCTGGCCGCTGTGCTCCAGCTCACCCGGAGGGCTGGCTCTGACTCAGGTTGGACAGCCCGGAGAGACACAATACACCTTTAAATCTCATGTCCTGTCACTGGACAGGAGCCAGACTTTAATTCAAACCTTTGTTCATTTTCATTTAACTGACTATGTTTCGTCCACCACATGTAATACAACACAGAAATGTAAGAAAAATGACAGTAAACTACACTGAGTGTCAGTAAATGTGCCTGAAAGACTTGAATAGAGAGCAGAGAACAGTCCAGTCTGCAGGATGACAGATTAAACAAAGGAGAAAATGTGTCTGCAAAATATATTAGAACTTATATTAGAAAAAAAAACGACACAGGACATGAGAATGTACAGAGCAGTAAGACAAATGTGGAAATATCAAGAAGAAACGTGATGAATGACATTCTGATGGTTTTCTTCTCTTTCACAGTTGAGAAGAAGGTTGTTTCTCTGGGAACTGGGACCAAATGTATTGGACAGACAGCGATGAGTCCCAAAGGTGTGTGGTCTCCATCTTGTTACCATAATTGGTGTTTCTGGTCGTCTTTATGCACTCGATACTTGGCGTCTCTGTCCTCCATACTGAGAGTTTATCTTGGCAGTCCAGATTTTCCACCACACAAAATATCTTTGTGATTTAAACGTCCACAGAAATGGAGCATGTATGTGTCCTATAGGAAAAATAGTTTCCCCAACAGATGCTGGTTTGCGATCATCTTTCAGTTTTGGACCATTAATCATAATGAATAAATTCTCTGTGGGGAAACAGCCATGTCCAGCGTAATATTCAAAAGTCCAAATAATGTTTGTCTTTATTTCTGAAAAACAAACCTCATATCCATGTTGTTTTGGTTTTCTCAATTATCTCATCCATTCAGGTGATGTGCTTAACGACAGCCATGCAGAAGTCATTGCCAGGCGGGGATGTATCAGGTGTGTATTTGTATTGAATTTAGTGTTGTAGCTAGCAGCTGGTGCCCCATGCTGACACGTGAGCATACAGTATGAATATAGGCTGTTACCATACTGTGTGTGTGTTTGTAGGTACCTGATCCAGGAGCTGCACAGGGCTGTGACTGGGGGGGTCAGCTCTGTGTTCTGTCAGGCAGATGAGCGGGGGAAATGGAGGCCTCAGCCCGGAGTTTCCTTCGTCTTCTTCACCAGCCATACTCCCTGTGAGTCCAGTATGCTCCCAATCTACCTAACTCGCTGTCTGATTCAGCACCTATTTCACCAACTTATCGTTGTCACACAGCTTTAGTCCTAGATATCAGCCCTCTCAGAGCTGCAGCTGAACTCTGTCCCTACACCATGTTTGTCCAGGAAGCTGTAATCAGTGTGGGATGTCTTGTGTGTTACCAGGTGGTGATGCCTCCATCATCCCCATGACTGACAGCCAGTCTCAGCCCTGCCCTCCTGTCATGTCTATAAAGGGCCCTGAAGGCACTGATGGAGGAGGAGACCTGAAGAGAAAAGCTGAGGAACAAATCGAAAGGACAAACAGCAAACTTCCCCGTCTGGAGATGGCAGAGACGGAGCTAGAGGACAGAGAAGACACAAAACAATCGTCCCTTTCAAATCCCTCCAAATGTGAAGACCCGTCACAGAGTCACTCTCCAGAAACACCCGTAGAAACTGTCTTACAAGATTCAGCACAGCTGGAGATAAAAAGCAGAGACCCTGCTGACAGTGCTGGGCTGCCTCTGCAGGTCCCAGACATTCGCAGAACAGGGGCCAAGTGTGTCCCAAATGGCCCGGCTGACCCTCTGCAGCCTGGGCTGGGCTACCACAGCACAGGGGTGCTCCGGGTGAAGCCCGGGCGAGGAGAGCCGACTCTGTCGCTCTCCTGCAGTGACAAGCTGGCCCGCTGGGCGGTGCTGGGCTTCCAGGGAGCACTGCTGTCCCATTACCTGCAGGAGGCGCTCTACTTCAGCACTGTGGTGGTGGGGAAGTGTCCATACAGCCAAGAAGTCATGCAGAGAGCTTTGGTCACAAGGTGAGGGGTAATAGTAAAACAATAAGCTGATTGATAAATATCATTGAGTATGAAATATCTCTGAGTTTCGTACTCTTGGTCAGACATATCAAACACTTTGGGAAGTGGTTGTTTTCATTCAGTCTCAGACATACACAGAAACGCTTGATTTAATTCTTGATTAGATAGTTCTGATTAGACATTTGTAGCTTAACTAGTTATTTTATGAATAACATCTGAAATATAAAATGCAGTTATCAGATGTTTGTTTAAGCGCCAGGGGTATAGCTACACGTTCTGAAGCCCCTGTGGAGAATATTCTCTCTGGATACTATTTTTAAAGCAGCTTTAATAGATTTTGTTTACCACAAGGGGGCAGTGGAGCAAGCTGCAAACACAGTATTTTATATATAAGTGAATGTATAGGCCATGTGTTGCACCACAACATTACTATTCATTTGGAGTCATGTTTTGGGGCATCTGGTGACCAAGAGCTGTCCTCCAGTTGTCTCTTGTCCTCGTTTCGGCAGCTGTCTTTTCACATCCAATAGTTCAGCTTGACATGTAACGGTGGAATATGATGATGGCTACTTTCTGTTTAGGTGTGCAGGTCTCAGCACTATTTTATTCTGGAGGTATGGTCACAGCCATCATTAATGTTGTTTCTCAGCTTCTGTTGTGACAAGTCAAAAATCCTCTTGTGTGGGCCTTTCATCAGACTGTGTGATGCAAAAGTAACTGCACGTAAGTAAACTACTTGTGTACTCCTGGAAGCAAGACTTTTTGCTAAGTGACCTTAGTAAAGATTTACGCCAACATGTCAGTTTCCTGAGGATGAGTTGTTATGGATATTAGAGTTTATCATCTCCTGTTTGAAGGAGGCTAAAATGTGACTGTTATCATGTAAATATTCAGCATTAGTCCTGTGTGAGAATCATTATCTGGAAGTATTTTTCCTTCACTTTGAGGGAACTGGCTGACTATCTTGAATTTAGTCTTCCTGTACTCCCCAGGTGCTCCCATGTGTCGGACCTCCCTGCGGGTTTCTCTGTGTGTCCACCCCTCCTGCTCCACTCCAGCCTCGAGTTCCCCTTCAGCCAGGCCCAGACTGAGCTCCGACACCAGGCCGGGCAGGGGCGGATCTCCCCCTGTGGGGCAGGTAGGATTGTCACATCAGCCAGAGTCCATTGCTAAAGGCAAGACAGATGTAAAACATTGTTACGTTGTCAGTATTAATCTTCACGACTATGAAAGCATGCAGCTGTCTAAGGACGTGAACACAAGTCGTTAACCAGGTTGTAATCCTGCGTTCTCCCTGTGTTCTAAAGATGCCACTTTCAGTTTCATGGTTCAGAGTTTTTGAAATTCTGTTTTTTAGCTGTATTGGTTGATTGGTGACATGTGTGGGGAAGACAGATCTCTGTTCTTCTGGCTGATTAGACCTCTGCAAATGTCACAAAACTGCAAATACTATAGACCTTTGTCACAGAATGATTGACTTGCTTTTGTCTTGTCAAACCAGAAAAGGCACAGGGGTTTCTCCCGACATGAATGATGGCTCTGTTCTATTTAGGTGTCCCAGTGTCACATTAAGACAATTCTGGAGCAGGTACACTTAAGTTTGACTGAGATGAGCTCCTAATGACAAGACCTGAAACATTAAACAGTAACATGAATATCGACCTGCAGATCTGCTTAGTCGCCCCATAAATAATGAAACATGCAAAATACTCCAGTGTAGGACAGAGAGAGGGGTGGGTGAAGAAACAGAAGTACTTTATTAATCCCTCTTGGGGAAATTCTTTTCTGTTGTTATTTTCCATTACACACTCACCCATATGAAACACACACACATGCACTAGTTGTAGAAAGATGCCAGCTGTCACACAGTCAGGAGCTCTAAGGGGTTCAGTGCTTTACCTACCAGTCCACTCTCTGTACTGTGGTCTGAGCTACCGCCACATAAACAATAGTACAAGCTGTTAAACGTTGCCCATGTGCTCCAACAGCTGTAGCACTGAAATATGTGAAGGTAACAAATATATTTACCTATTAAAATCCCAACAACGTTGCTCCTTCTCCTCCTGCTTTTTAGTATTTAGTACTGATCAGATCATTGCACCTGTACGTGTTGACCTTGGTACCGAGCCCAAGTCTCTTTGAATTGCTGGAAGGGAAATAAATCTATGAACCCCTAGTATACATTGTATAGCACTTTCTGCCTTGGGTCGGCAATTTTTTTGTTCCACATCTGTGTAATATAGTTCAGAACAGAGGAGACACGTGTATCATAAATGAGCTTATTAATTCATATATTCATCAAAGGATAAAAGTATTTATATTGTCAGTTTAGGGGTTCATGAGTATTTGGACTTTTGTTTAGTCTCTAATTTATGCAATCTGCATGTTTTTCAGCCATCAGCTGGTGTAATGTGACCAAACAGCCACTAGATGTCACTGCCAACGGCTACAAACACGGGATCACCAAGAAGGCCCTCGGCACAGCTAAAGCCAGGTAGAGCCAACACACACTCACACATTATGAGCACATGAAGGGAATTCCCTCTGTCACTGTATTCTAGCAACTTAGATCATATTTAGTGATATTTTTGCACTTATGTGTGTCTTTAGGTCTCTTCTGTGTAAACTTGAGCTTTTCCATTCCTTCCTGTCTCTGGTGTCGGCAACTGACCCCTCAGCACTTCCGGACTCTCTAAGGTAACAAACAATAGACTCTTTCATAATCTCACTGTGGTTTGAAACAGTCTCAAACTCAATCTGATCAACCCAAAACACGAATGAAGATCTCCAAATGATGTTCTGGATTTCATCATTTTGTGTTTTTGGGTAACTCTCACCTCATGTTCCGCTGAAGTGTTCCGAATCAACAGAGAGGCAAACGGCTTTCACCGTATGTGTCTTTGTAGGTGACATTTGGTGCTCATATTTCATCTCCACGTGTGCATCTAGGATTGTCCCTGTTGGTGTGTGTGTGTGCGTGTGTGCTGATGGCTTCAAGTCCTCCCCAGAGGGAGAACAGTGGTCCCTCTGTTGATCAGCATTTTAGCAAATAACCTGATCCCAGCCTAACCCGCACATGGACCAACAGAACACACACACAACTATACACACTCATACGCCGAGCCCCCAGCATACAATGACAACATTATCTGCCATGACAGTGGTACGTCTGTTGAGGAGAGACAACTGTAAAATCAGGGAGGATCCCTTTGTCTGTATTTCTTGTGTTTGGTGTCTGATGAGAGAAGTTTAATTAAATGCTAATCTTTTAATCACAGGCCGTCTGACTTGTCACAATACAGAAGCAAATATGTAACATTAACAACGCCTCTGTCCCCTTTCAAATGTCCCATTAAGCTGTGACAGTGAGTCATCATGCACAACCCCAAAACCATGCAACTGAAGCAGCTAAATGGATTTCAGCCATCATTTATTTCAGAAACACTGAGATGATAGAAACATCCTGCTGCTTGTATTATAACATTTACAAAACACTGTGCATCCACTTAACAGGCAAAAATAAACCAAATCTCTAACTGAATGAACACAGCTTACTCAAATGACCCTGCACATTAATCACAAATATGTGGCATGTTCTATTAATAAAAGTTAACATTACTTTATTTTCTGTCATTTTATATTTTATTATCAGTAAAGACCAAAACCAACAATGCTTGTCTGTCTCTCAGTACTTGATATATTAAAATTTGGTAAAACAGATCATTGATGTGTTTTCAGTCGTATGGCACAGAGGAGGAAGATGCATCAGGCTTTGATACACAGATAATACTTGTTGTTGATTCATTGTTTCTTTTATAGGTTTTGTTGAAAATAAAAATAAAGGATATCACCACTTATCCTTTAACATCCATATCAATGGGTTAAAAATTGTCATCCTTTATTGTATAAGCACTCTCCTGCCTGTTATAATGGCCACTTGTATCATTCTAGAGAGCACTGGTGGAATTAGTGGAAGTATCTTCTAAACAAATATATGCGTGGTCCATAAGCTTCCTCACTTTTATGCTTAACTTTATGCAATATACA
This sequence comes from Scortum barcoo, assembly GCA_023238725.1. Lineage (NCBI taxonomy): Eukaryota > Metazoa > Chordata > Actinopteri > Centrarchiformes > Terapontidae > Scortum > Scortum barcoo. Next base: position 26,552,151 of record CM041536.1, on the reverse strand, counting down.
GGAAGCTATACAGGGTGTTTATCCAAGTCCTATAAAGTCCTTATATATATATATATATATATATATATACACACACATATATATATATATATATATATATATATATATATATAAATTTGAGGCGTATTAACTTTATATGTAACACACACGATCATGTAAACACAAGAAGGAAAGTGTGAGCAGTAATTGGGTTCCTCTGTTTGGGCTTTTTTATGTGTATCTGTTCAGGAGGAGAGAGCTGCAGACTTACTGGGACTACAAGCAGGACTCTCAGCTGTACCAGCAGGCCTGGCAGCAGCTTCACAGTCAGGCCTTCCCTCTGTGGCCACGCAGCGACAGAAATCTCCTGCTCTTCCACTGAAGGCCCACTTTCTCTGGAACCCCACTCTGCAGCCAAAATGTCCTCGTCAAGGTCGATGAAAAAGTGTCACTGTTGTATCAAGAACCTGGAGGTCATAGGTCAAAATAACTGCTCGTCTTCAAGTATTGTTTTTCTCTAAGATTTTGATTCGTCACACTTCAAACAACATATGGAAGTAAGAAACATGCTGATGAATCATATTCTGAATCATGCGTCATTTCTAAGGACTGTTGGGTCAGCTGATCAGTGGATAAACATGCTCAGAGCAGCAGGATGCCCTACCCTGTCACGCTGTTCACAGAGGTTGATGACCGCTCGCCAGTGTCCTCAGATGATGCTTTATTTTCACAGTGTGTGTAACATGTTGGGACTGCAGCTGCCTGGAGTTCATGCTCTGAAAACACAGACAAGTGGGAAATGAGTTCTGTGTCCTATTCCCAGTTTGAATCATCACCCTGGTTTCCTCCCACAGTCTAAGTCTGCTCAGGTGGGTTGTAGACAAGCTGACCTCACTGACCATTGTGCATGTATTCAGCCTGTGATGACCTGTTAACCTGACCAGGGTGTTTCCAGTGCCTGTGAGAATAGTTTTCAGTACGCTGGGACACTTAGCTCCCTCATAAAGACACAGAAGTGGTTGAAGATGCATTTTTCTGCACAACAGTTAAGTCCAGACACCAAATCAATGCAGGGACTGAGGATCAGTTGTGTTATTGCTTTAACTCAGCAGATTCCACTGACAAGTAACGACCCAATTCACCTCGGCTAATGCTGCACAGCATGTTGCAGGTTATGACCAGAAAACCTTACATTGTGTGTTTACTGTCATTCTCTTTCCTGTGTGTGTCCAGAGGGAGGTTTGAAGTCTTAGAGAATAACCCAGATGATGACATCAGCTTTGGCATGGAGACTGCAACTAAATGACACTGTAGTTAGAGTACGGTCACAAAGTTTGAAAGGTGTCAGAGTTTACCAGGAAGGGAGCATCTAATAATGGGATACTTCATTCAGCAGATGCATTATGGGAAATATAAGATCCATGTTTGGCCCATACAAAATGGGCCGAACATCTTTTTCTGATTTTTATCATCCTTATTTTAAAGTCCCTGAACTTTATGAAAGTGTGATGCTCTCACACAAAGTTTCCAATTAAGTACTAAAGTCTGGACTAAAAACCAAAGCCTCAGTTGAATCTGTACTGCTTTCCAACACGGTGCTTCAAAACAATAGGAAACAAGGTTGATAAGAAGCTCTTATCATGGTAATATGCCCTTGTGTTTCAGACAACGGACCTTCATTATTAAAACTGGCTTCACATGGAACACACAAAATTTAGAAATTCAGCAGTCAGTCAGAATCAGGCACGTGTTGGCATATACAGATCCACTTCTAACCGTGTGTCCTGGTTAAATGGTCATTTATTTGCTGTGTGTCAGAATGCCTGTGTGTGTGTATTTATTATATTCCTTTTGAATAAGACAGAAACAGCATTCAAATCATTTTACATTCATTTTTATTGGTCAGGTCTTCCAGCTACCTTACCTTTTTCAAATATCTAAAACTCCTTTATGTCTTTAAGATATAGCTAACAATCATACAAGACTGATGAAATCAAACAATACAGAATATCACGGCATTCCATCAATATATTACACATCTACATGTTTAAAAGCCTGAATCAACTCTGCGGTGCACAAACATGAATACTTTAATGGGATAAGTAAAGGGTGGGAATATGCCAGATGCCTTACTCCAATTCAGCTCCAAAAACTACAACTCCAGCCAAAATGTCAACTTCAGACTCGTCTGGGTGAAGAGAAGAAAGATAAGTGAAACAAGCCAAAGACCTGAGCAACTCTTTACTTGAAGTGTTGGAGAGGTGAATTACAGTGCTTACCGTGGTGCTTCGAAACAAAGCGTTCATTGTACGCTTGTCAAATATTTGTATCTAAACTTTACCTTGTAGGAAAGCACCTTCAGTGATTCTAATAACCAAAATTTCCGACCATCTCCTTGAGTATTTTAATCATTAACATTTAACAAAATATAATGGCCAGGGAAATCATCTAGTACTGTGCATCTCTATCTCTAGTGTCAAAATAATATACGTCATAATGTTTCTCATGTTATCATGCATCATGTGCTGATGGCTCGTAGTGTATTAGCAGACAAACTGAACTTCAGTCCTACAAGCTGGACAGATGTGGAACAATAGCTGACGAGGAAGCAGGAGCCTCCTTGTTTGGATTCACAGACGGGTGAAAACACTTGTTTTGGTGAGTGGCAAGGAAAAGTCCTTGTTTAAGTCCTGTTCCACTGCTACATGCTGAGTTATTGTATGACCTGCCTCTTCTACGTTTGCTTCTTCTACTTCTACGTTTTCCAGAATGCCTTTAAAAAATCACATGGCTTGTAGCTGGTTTGCCACCCAGTTCATGATAATGATAATCGTGGGGAGGCCCAAGCTTTTCACACAAAACACAACATGACCTATAACGTGATCGCATGGTGTTCTGAAAGCTGATATCAGCGTACGGTTGTTGCCTACTCAGACATCAGGCAGACATGGAGCAACCTTACAGCCCATCTGAACTTAAATCAGACATTTTCTGTCTTCTGGCTTTGTTTGTGGATTTTGTGGACCAACTCTCTGTCTCCTCAGCTGCTGAATGCTCCACTGAGTTCTCCAACTGAAACATAACTACATGATCCATTGATAACAAATTGGTTAGTGCTGCTTTATGTTTTGCGTTGCTTTTTCTCTGTCATCATGAATCAACCTCAAACATGAGCCATCAGCTGAGAACTGAAATCTACAAGTAGTAGGAGCAGATGTTCACAACAGCACAGATGTGACTAATGACAACAGTTATGGCTCTGTTCCATTTAGGTGTGAACTGAACTGAGCACACATTAAATACAGCCATTGTTGATAATATTAATTGTATTTGTGTTTGACAAGTCAAGATGACTAAAGTTGTCAAAAGGCATTGTGGGAAGTGTAGGAAACCACTAACTGATGTCGAGGCAGACGAAGCAGGTTGAGGGAGAAATTGTAAAGTGCAATACTTCATCACTGAGTATCTGTTGGACAGAAAGTCACAGACATTATGACAGTATAAGAAGAGGAACTGTGTGATTGTAATCTTCAGATTGTTTCCCTGTGATGATGACGACACAACAACGTCAATATTCAACACGATAAACTTCAAGTAAAGTGTTGGATTTCTTTAGCAGCTCACAGAGGTTCATGGCTTGCTGTTGGCTTTGTGAGTCTAAATCCTGGGTAGTGCTGACACCTATTCAGCCAACATAAAGTGCAGATACATAATAGCCAGGCTGGGAAGCACTCAGTAACACCCCAGGGACTGGTGCTGGTCCCAGGCCCTGAGCTGGAAACACTTTACACTGGCTGCTTCCTTACAGCTGACAGTCATTCACCATCATTCACTGCCTCATCAGCAGGAGCTGCCTTCATTATATGCACATGCTCCTTCTCATGGCCTATCATAGGGCTGAGTGTATCTGCCAGATTTAAATTACATACTGAAGTTTTTATACATGATATGATGAGCCTTACAAATACATCCATATTGTGGTTAATGAGTCTAGCTCAACACAAATATCCGTGACGACAAAGCTGGACAAAAACAAAATGTAGCACGATGTGTGATGACTGTCAGAGCCTCTAGAGTTTTTAGTCTAATACTGTTGACACTTGAAAAAAACGTATGATATCTGACGTTCCTCTAATGTGCGTTGATCGTTATTCTCATTTAACGGCAGTGTTAAAGATATTTCTCTTTGCAACTGATCTTTAAACAGCAATCGCGACAGAAAGACCACCAGTTAAAGTCAAGCTTTCCTTGACACTAATGATCATCTGAGTCTGTCAAAAAAATGAGAACAAGTTTGTCTGTTAAAGCATTTTGGTGTAGTTCATTTTCATCGTAAATGTGTCTTGTTTAGTATCAAAAACTGACCATAAATGACTGTGCCAAGAGTGTAGATGCATTACTTGTGTAACACATGTAAAGGCCAATGTCTGAAACATTATGCACCAGTATATGTCGGGCCTACTGTGTGTGTGTGTGAGAGAGAGAGAGAGAGAGACACTAGTTTTCAGTGGAGCATTAACCCCGTGTTGTGTAAAAGGCCTTGTAACCAAAGGTGTTTTCTCCGCTGTAGGCCACGTACAGAAAGCCGTCCTCATCCTTCTCCTTGTCGTACAGCTGGCCCATAGTCAGACTGCAACACACAGCACAAACCACACTCTCATTAGATCACACAGAGTCAAGCACAACTGTAAAAAGTTTGCACTTGTTTGTCAAGTTTGTCTCTCTAAGCATCGATCCATCCCGCTCACAGATCAGAGCCCAACCAATACATCTGCATGACCGACATTACTGGATGATCGTAACTTATCTCAGATCTCAGATACAGTGGATGTTGTTAGCTAGCATGTGGTGTCGCCAAATTTACTGTTATTTGAAATCATTTTGAGACAGTGTCACCCCTACATATGTTGTCCACCAGAGAGCACTGTCAAGGAGAGTCAGATCAATAAATTGGCCAGGCTGATAAATGCTTGGTTTAGATATATTTTTATCAGTGTATATGTTGGCAGATAAACAACAGCATGATCAATTAAAACAGCGTCACTATTACATAGTTTGTCCACCAGAGAGCTCTGACTACACTATACCATTATTAGTATGTAATTCAGTCACAATTCTTCCTTCTTGGTCACTGTTAATTCAGAGCTAATAGGTACACAGACAGAGCTGATAAAAAGTTAGAGAAGATGGAAGATTGAATCTATGAATAACCTCTCTCTTTAACACAAGTTAGGACTGATTTTTAAAAAATCCTTTTGCCTTTGGTCTTTTGACATGCTCTATGAGTCCATCACACCTCTTGGCAAACGTTTTTTATTAACTGTGCTTCTAGTTTGCATTTCAAAGCATGTCATCTCTGTCTCTGTACCTAACAGGCACCTCTTTACTAAATAAGCCCCCTGGAATGTATTTTTAATATTCATAATTATTTTGATGAAAAACTTAAATTTTAAGTTTGTGAGTAGGATTTATGACTCACAAATTAAGACCAACCCTTTCATACATGTATAGATTAATGCAATGTAAATACATCAACATTTTTCACAAAAGACATTTTGACATACAGGAAAAGCACAGGTATATATAATAAAAATGAACGGCTGAATTCCTGTCACAGTGTCGTAGCTCACTGGGACACTTGTTCATTTTATTAGTGAGTCAAAGTGTCTGCTGTGGAAAAGGCCTATTCCCAAGTCTTCTTTTATATTAGTCCATGTTCCAGATTTGAGGAGGTTTCAGGTTTTAAGGTAGCTCAGTGAACTTTCCTGTTGAGACGGCGTCCTGAATTTGGAGTGAATCTGCCTCAATATTAATACTTTGAGTCGGTGGATCACACACATAGATCTATTCTGACATTTAAAGTCATTTTGGGAATTGCACTTTCCTCTGTCTTATCAGATTCAGATAAAACTCAGACAATATACATTTAAAACGTGTGAGACATAACAATAATGAAAGAGGGATGAATCAGTAGAATAAGTGTAAAAAATAACGTATGTGATCTATTTTTATGTGGCCACTCAAACAGTTTGTCTCCTTGCTGTGCAAGTGGAGATGTACATGCTGCCTCTTCGTCTACATGTCACTGTGGCTGCTCCTGACTGTTGCATTAAACCCTTACAAAAATAAAAACATTTGTTTCCCGTAACTATGTCACAATAAAAGCCACGTTATGCTTACCCTTTTAATGTGAAACCGTGGAAGGATGTTCCTTTTGCATCAGCAGTAACTTACAGTGTTTTATGATTGTTTGGGATCAGTCCTCAACACAGGGTTTCAATGTGCAAAGAGCCAAACTGACAGCCTACATGCTTTCACACAAAATGCTGAAATTACATACAGAATTTAAAACTCTACATCACACACTCAGTTGTCAGAAATACAGACGTTTCACACTAGCACACATTGTGATACTTATTACTAAATCCCAGATCACTGAATCAATGTGTTGGCAAACATTTCTTCTTATTTGAACATCTTTACCCTCATGGGTAGTACGGCAACATAATTACAAGTGACTTCACCATTCTCGCCAAGGATCAAGAAACCAAGACTGTTAAGATTTCCTTTATTAAAACCAAAAAAACAGTAACTGAGTCTTGTCCTGCATTTGGGTTCACCTGTTATGTTAGCCCATTGTAACACATTTTTGTCTGTGCTGGCTTCCACGTAACCAAAGGTGTAAATCCGTCAGACCTCTCGACACATTCAACATCACGCACGCTGTCACCACTAGCTGGCAGGGCGGGCTGGACTACGAGACTGGTCGCAGTCAGTCTATAACTAGCAGAATAACTGCAAACCAGTTTCCACAAGAGAAGAAAATAATTATCAATACAATGCAAAGCTCTGGGAAGCAGATTAGATTCCTCAGCTGTGTGCGTAAGCAGGAAAATTAGGGTAAATTGAGAGAGCGGGTGGGGCTTAATCCCCATTCACAGGGAGATTGATTACACACTATGTAACTGACAATGTTTAGAAATTACCCAGAATTTCTATGGCATTTCTGTGCTTTGTGCTGTTTTAATCTTAAGGACACATATCCACTCTGTTGATGATAAAGGCTGGATATCTTGCAGGGCTGCATTAGACCACATTAGTTTTAGCGACATGTATGTAAGTAAGTGGCAACTGAGTGCACATTGACACACGACTACAATAATAAGCAGTCCAGCTCTGATGTGGTTGAGTGACTACAACAATTCACAGCAGCAGTGGGCCACAGGATATAAACACTCCTTGGCCCTTAAGAGATTGCTTAAATTCAAGCTTGCTCAATTTTAGTGTGAGGGGATAAAAACTATACTGATACTTCACATAATGTGTATATTTTTTATGTGTATTTTTGCTATCGTTTTTAGGAGACGCTTAGTCAACCCTTGGGCGTGTCCTGTGTAACCTCCAAACACTGATATAAGAGGTTCTCACTTTGCCTCAACAAACACACACAGTAGCATTATGTGCCATCATCTCAGACTGTACCTTTGCTCAGAATGTGGAAGCTGGGTTACCCTGGCCTCATAACGTTAGCATTGATTCCCACTAGATGTCCAAACACTAATGGCATATATATTGACATCCCAGCAAAAAAAATATCATCAGTTCGATTTAAACGTGCATTTACGGAGCCACGCTCAGTTTAGGTACAGTTTTATAAGTCCACTCGACATCAGGATTTTCTGCCACAAATAACACCAACTGATGATACAAAATAGGAAAACAGTTTAGCCTTTGAGATTTTGCTGTCTTACTGCGACGTGCTTGCACTGTTCCAGCTCTCACCTGGACTGGGGGACGGTTTTGTCAACGAAGAGGAAGATGGCTTTCTCTGAAGGCAGCTGGATGCGTTTCCTGATGATCCACATGAACTGGGCCACCGTGATGTCAGAGGGCACCAGGTACTTCCTCTTATCGATGTCCACTATCTGGGAGCCAGAAACCTTCTCAACTATCACCTGGAGCACACACATCAACGGATGGTTACATCAGTTTGTCAGGCTCAGCTGAACCCCATAACGTACAACCAGACCTGTAAACTAAGCTTACAAACTGCATTTATAATCAATAAAATGTGCTTAATATTGGTGGCTCTGGCTGACAACATTTAAGCAGCATGTGTCACCAAGTTTGACCTATTTCCACATCCAACTGAGCAGCATTATCTTTACTTTGGAGTTGTCCGTCTGGCCACCTGACATATGTAAGTGAATTCACCCTCCTTTTAGGTGGGCTTTTCTTTCTAGCAAGCCCCTGGAAAAATATTAGCCGCCACATTCTCCACATTATTCAGCAGCTTGTCACCTACATTGGGTTTGTGAGAGCATTTTTGCTGAAGACGGATCCTGTGTCAGAAGCCCGGGGTTAATGAGGGCACTGGGACTGAATCACAACAGTGACGTTGTGAGTTGTGAGGCTAAAACACTGAGCTGATAGATGCTTCAACACTTTATTAAGAGGAGAGGAAAAGGCCTCCTCTGTGGGCTCATCACTATGAGTGATGACACACGACACACAGACACGTGATCCAGTGCTGTTGTATCATGCTCTTGTTTACGACCCCCTCCAGTGTCAAACCATGAGAGCTAACAATGCAGTGAGCTGTTTTTATAGCTGTAACTTTACTTCATGCTGCAGACACTAGACAAAATGACACTTTATCCACCAGCCAATGCTATCTTTATTTTGTGTGTGTTGTATTATTTAATGTCTCCTTACTTCATTTGTACAGAGCCCCTAAAGGGACATGTGCAAAAAAAAAAAGTGAAAAAAACTGTACATATCTCGTGCTCACAAGATAAAATTTCAGGTGGGCTGGTTTTAGTTTCGAGAGCTGGAGAATGACGCTGAAGCTTTCCCCTAAACTGCCACATTGGAAACTGAATATGAAGCTAATTTCTGCATTGTCTAAAGAAAATGAGTTGTAGATTTATTCATTTTACTGAAAACACTAAATATACCTGACAGTATCATCAACCAATAAAAGATAAGGTAAATGATCCCTCCATTAACTCATTACATGCTCTGAATGTAAACTTTCTTGTGCTCACTAGATATGCAAAGTTGTTTTTTTTCCACTTTTTTTTTTTTTTTTTTTGCACATGTCCCTTTAGGGGCTCCGTACATTTGTGACTATTTTTACTAATTACTATTTATGTTTGGTGTTTATTACATTTAGTACCCTTTATTTCAGTTTTCTTTCCCTGTGTAATATATCTATACAATACATACTACAAAATGTTTTACCTAACCCTGAAGCTATTTGATGGGAAACTGAACAGAGAACAGTGGAAATGTGTGCCATTAGGTAGTTAATAAAAGTTTACAACAGATACAATGACCTGACCACTACCTGCTGAGGCTCTGAGCTCTATTCAAATCCTAATACGTCGATCTAGACTGTCATTAACACAACTCTCTCTCTTCCTCTCCAACCATGGCTGCCATTCACTCAGTCACTCACTCTTTACCTCCTGACTTTCTGTCACTCACTCTACTTTTACTCTTGACCCCCGTCCTGCTGTCAAACACACCACCCTCCCCTCACTCACCGGTACTCTGTCAGGATATTTGTTGCGTATTTTGGCTGACTCCACGCATCGGTGCTCTGCAGGAGAGACAGAAAACAAACAGGAAGTCAGAGATTAAAGGGCTGATTGAGGCCTCTGGGGAGCCTCCTCTCATGCCTTACTGCCAAATACAGCCAAGCCTGCTCCGATAAAGTGATCCATACACAGGATCAAAGACAGCATAAAGGCTATCAGAGGCCTGAACAGACAGAGGGGTGTATGCTTTGTATAGGATTATGTAATTATGATCACTTCGATGGGCTTTGTTAAGTTATAACAGACAATTTACTACTTATAAATGTCAAAGAGCAAAGTGAGCTCATCTATTTCCAGCATACACTTCACAGGGAGGACCAGACGCAGCAGGCAGACACTGAACAGAGGCCTGAGGGGGAGGGGGAGGCGATGGGTGATAAGATGTGGTGGATCCGTTTAGGTTCAACACGCCGCACGCGTTCATTAGCCCAGATAAGAAGCCTACTTTTGGAAGCATCTCTACAAAAACCCAGAGCAGCGTTCCTTTAAAAGGAGACTGGAGGCTATCTGAAGAGATTACGAACACTGAGAGGAGCTGAGCAGCCAAGTGACAGATGTGTCACTCATGAGGCTGCAGAGCGACCAACCTCAGCTACCTGAGCGTGGAGATTAGTCTGCACCAAGCTCAGTTCAAAATGATGGCAAATTTACATTCCTCTTGAAAGCTTCAAATGTTAAAGCGCAGAAACACACACGCTCTGCGACAAACACTCAGTAAACACTGTACAATTAGGCATCCATGTAATTTACTCATTTTAATTAAAGGTCCTTCTTCTTGTATTTAGTCAGCAGGATGCACACACAGGCTGGTGACGAGTAGTGAGAAATAATGCAAAAAAGTTGAAGTACTACTGAGAGAAAGTACTTCTTGGTGGAAGATATTTTACTGAATTAATTACCTCACTTGCCCGATTTTATACCAGCAGGCTCTGTACCTGGGACTGAACACGAGCATGGCAACATTAAATACTCTGATGCTTGGATGCAATGTGGAGATGAAACGCGTCCGCGCACACGTTTTCAAGGCAGTGTGGCTGTGTGAATGTTGGACTCGGTTCGCCGTGCTGCAGGTCGTGAAGCGTTAATCCGTGACGGATTTGCATCGCTCATCCGCGGACTGCTGTGACGGGCATGCACGGCTGCAACTGAGGGCAACGAGACGGCGAGAGGAGGACAGGAGGAGAGGAGAGGAGGATGACAGGATGACAGGACGAGAGCATCTCCGGTTTCATAACAACCCGGAGCCCGTTACCGAGGGAATGGTCCTCCTTAAACATCCATTTCATCTTTGCTGGATCCGCGCACGGAGGCGTGACGGCAGAGCAGACAGATCGGCGGGACAGTGTCGGCGCAGTGTGCACGAACCCCGACAGAAGCGACCAAAACAAAACGTCAACAGCGGCTCTGTCCGCCCCGAGCCTCCGACCGTCCGTCCAGCAGGGAGGTGACGTCACCGACTGACAGAGGGGCGGCGGTGGTGATGCTGCATTCAAGTGCTCCCGGAAACGGCCGCTCCATCCATCAGTGCAGCCCCACCGACTGTCAGACTAATACGTGCAGGACATTCACATTACATTTAATATGTTTTTATACTTTAATATTATATAAGTAATATATACTATAATATTCAGTGTATTTGACGAGAGGTGAGTTTTTGATGCAGAATGAAACTATGTAAAAATAATGTTGTATAATGTGCATGGAAATATTTTTTTTCTCCATTTCACTCTTAAGTAAAGGGTCATGTCATCATATTGTAATATTGTCGACCAAATACTGTGGCGTGTTTAGGACCTGAAAGGAACTGGCTTCAGTTGGCAGTTACTTAGAGGAGTTGAAATGCCAGTCAAAGCGTGTGTAGTACATTCAGCTTATAAAAGAGAAATAAAGCTGATGTGAAAGTCCGGAAAATAAAATGTCAGTTCAAGAGTACAAACTAAAAAACTAAGGTGTCAAGTGCTGGCTGAAGTGTAACTACTGAAAGCATTTGGAGTAAACTGTGAGTGAACAGGGTAAGTTGGAGAGGTGATAATCACAAACCATCGCATCCCCTCTTAGAACTTATTTCCTCAGCCTGCTCTCAGCCATCAGCTACTATTACACTATTACTTTTCCTAAAAATATAACATTTCTACCAACATTAGTGGAGGCCTTTTTATATCAGTCAAGGAAGGGTGTCTCGACAATAAAACGCTGCAAGAAAATGATTTAGAAGAAGAAGAAAATAACTTAATTCGATTGATTTTAGCCTCTGTTTTGACCTTCAGACATAATAAACATGATGATTTTGCACAAAGAACAAAGAAAAAGTATTAATAAAGGGCCTACAGCCAATGTCCTGATAAAAATGAGGGTACCTGACCTAAAATCTTTTTGCTTCATGCAAATCATCCTGACCGAACCAGCTGCCAAGTCCAGAGCTCAGTAACATTCAGTCAGCACTCATCGACCCCGACTCCCCAGCAGCAGCATATCACATTTCTCAGTTGGTTACACACTTTGCAAGCCAGGCTCTGACTGACACAGGAGCTCTCCTGCATACCATGACAGCGAGGGTCCCATCAATAAGGCTACACTTTGGGTACAAATAACACCACTGACTATCTATTACAGTACACTGACTACTTAGTTTTCCCTGATGTGACAGTTGAGAACAATGTGAACCTGCTCATGAGTGAAGCTACTAATGGTATGCCCTTGCTCACCTGTAATGTAGATGCATTTAATGTAACCATTTCATCATATCATTCTTTTATCCCATGTTGTTAACAGGCAGTCCCCCTGTCCTCGTGCTGGGACTCTGTTATAGGTTCAGGTCTCAACTTCTCTAGCACCTCCCACCACTAACTGTATCTCTGACCACCAGTCTCACCAAGCCTACTGCATTGCTGGGTCCTCAGCAATACATTCACCAAGGGTGAAGCTGATCATATATATTGAATAGTTGTTCATTATTACTGATAAAAGAGTAAGAAGCATTTTATTGTTGGCTTGTGCATGTTGTCTGCATTGTAAGGATTTCAGGCAGTGCAGTGCATGGTATTCTGACACGCTTTTAGTGTGGGACCGTTGTCGATGGCTGAAAGCAGATATGTGACTGCAGAATGTCAAGCCAGCGTGAGAAGGGTGGGACAGATATACACACACACACACACACACACACACACACACTAGAGGTACAGAAGTCCAGAGATAATTGCTTGTATTATTTTTTCTAATGTTAAATATAAAATATTTAATCTTTAACTCTTCCAGGGTGCCAGTCACACTGACATGATCAAATGATGTCTGTTGTTCCAGTAGGGTATGTCAAAGTGAAAAGATAGATATCAGGTCATATCAGTTTAGGATGTGATAAAAACAAAAAACACCAAACACTGGCCTGGAAAACATGGCAAAATCAAAAGTATTCACAAATGGCCTAAACACTCAGTCAGTCATCTCACCCATCAAAGAGCCTGCATGGCTTTTGCTTTGTGATGCAGCACCACTGCTCACTCTCTCTGAAGCTCAGTAAGGCTAATACTGCAATGCATAAAAATGTAAATATCTCTGCTAGCATTAGTGGTAGTGGTAACTTCAGTCGAGGAGGGTTGCCTCTACTACAAAACAGTGCAAGAAATCCTGATTTAATTTGTTTTAGTTTTGTTTTGTGTTTAGCTTTAGACATAATTTAACTCATTACTTCGTTTTCCCCAGTGTGACAGTTAAGAACAGTGTGCTCATGAGTGAAGCTACTGATGGTATGCCCTTACTAACCTGTAACACAGGAGTATTTCATGTAATGCTTTCTTTTATGCTTTCTTTATAATTTTCATGACGTTAACAGGCAGTACCCCTGTCCTTTTGTTGGGTCTGTAACAGGTTCAGGTCTCAACTTCTCCAGCACAGTCAGTCAGGAGACTCACAGGCACATCATAAAACACAAAACTGGCCAAGCAGAAAGGGAGGAGGCTGCATCAGTGATATATTCTGATATGTTAGATTGTTGTATTATTATTATTACTGATGAATAAAGAAGCAATAAATGTTGACTTTACATGTTTTATACACTGTGTGGTAATTTAATCTATGAATAAAATGCTCATTTGGAAATAAATTGGTATCTATATCTGAAGCACTGTAGTAAATGAATGTACTGAAGTAAAGTATAAAGGAGGACAAAATGGAAATATTAACAGAATGTACTGAAAAGTATTTGGCTAAATGTGCTTGTTTAATTCCCTTCACTGCACTAGCTCAATGCCCACAAATCTCCAGTGAGGACAAAAACAGTCCCCCAAAGAGGAGAAACCTACATGCTGTTGTTGTTGTTTTCCATATCCTATAATTCACCTTATAGATACCATCTCCCTGCATACATTCAAGAGGTTTGGAGCATTAGCATTAACAATGGTGATGCATATTTTAGGTAGCTGACATTGTGTTTGATATGTTTTCTCTTTTCCTCATCTGTATTGTCTTCATCTTCAGAAGACTTTATTGGCAGCTAAGTGAAAAATACTTGCAAAAATCATGCAAGTTGTCACTTGTCTGCCTTACTTACAGAGCAAAGCTGCAACCCTTTCTTTTATGATACATAAAGATCTAAATATTTATTAGTTAAAATTACTTTATATATATATACACATACACACATACACACACACACACACACACACACTGCTCAAAAAATAAAGGGAACACTAAAATAACACATCCTAGATCTGAATGAATGAAATATTCTTATTAAATACTTTGTTCTTTACATAGTTGAATGTGCTGACAACCAAAATCACACAAAAATTATCAATGGAAATCAAATTTATTAACCCATGGAGGTCTGGATTTGGAGTCACACTCAAAATTAAAGTGGAAAAACACACTACAGGCTGATCCAACTTTGATGTAATGTCCTTAAAACAAGTCAAAATGAGGCTCAGTAGTGTGTGTGGCCTCCACGTGCCTGTATGACCTCCCTACAATGCCTGGGCATGCTCCTGATGAGGTGGCGGATGGTCTCCTGAGGGATCTCCTCCCAGACCTGGACTAAAGCATCCGCCAACTCCTGGACAGTCTGTGGTGCAACGTGGCGTTGGTGGATGGAGCGAGACATGATGTCCCAGATGTGCTCAATTGGATTCAGGTCTGGGGAACGGGCGGGCCAGTCCATAGCATCAATGCCTTCGTCTTGCAGGAACTGCTGACACACTCCAGCCACATGAGGTCTAGCATTGTCTTGCATTAGGAGGAACCCAGGGCCAACCGCACCAGCATATGGTCTCACAAGGGGTCTGAGGATCTCATCTCGGTACCTAATGGCAGTCAGGCTACCTCTGGTGAGTACATGGAGGGCTGTGCGGCCCCCCAAAGAAATGCCACCCCAAACACCATTACTGACCGGTCATGCTCAGTGTGAACCTGCTTTCATCTGTGAAGAGCACAGGGCCGCCAGTGGCGAATTTGCCAATCTTGGTGTTCTCTGGCAAATGCCAAACGTCCTGCACGGTGTTGGGCTGTAAGCACAACCTCCACCTGTGGACGTCGGGCCCTCATACCACCCTCATGGAGTCTGTTTCTGACCGTTTGAGCAGACACATGCACATTTGTGGCCTGCTGGAGGTCATTTTGCAGGGCTCTGGCAGTGCTCCTCCTGTTCCACCTTGCACAAAGGCGGAGGTAGCGGTCCTGCTGCTGGGTTGTTGCCCTCCTACGGCCTCCTCCACGTCTCCTGATGTACTGGCCTGTCTCCTGGTAGCGCCTCCATGCTCTGGACACTACGCTGACAGACACAGCAAACCTTCTTGCCACAGCTCGCATTGATGTGCCATCCTGGATGAGCTGCACTACCTGAGCCACTTGTGTGGGTTGTAGACTCCGTCTCATGCTACCACTAGAGTGAAAGCACCGCCAGCATTCAAAAGTGACCAAAACATCAGCCAGAAAACATAGGAACTGAGAAGTGGTCTGTGGTCACCACCTGCAGAACCACTCCTTTATTGGGGGTGTCTTGCTAATTGCCTATAATTTCCACCTGTTGTCTATTCCATTTGCACAACAGCATGTGAAATTGATTGTCAATCAGTGTTGCTTCCTAAGTGGACAGTTTGATTTCACAGAAGTGTGATTGACTTGGAGTTACATTGTGTTGTTTAAGTGTTATTATATATAAGTGTTATTTTTTTGAGCAGTATATATATATATATATATATATATATATATATATATATATATATATATATATATATATATATACTATATTTACTTACAATGACATGGCCTAGCTCTAAACAAATGTATGACAAGTGACCAGAGAAGTCAGCGAATAGACCAAAATTCATCATTACTTGATGAAACTTGATGATATCGGCACTATAGGTGCAATTACCTAAATAATTAGCTCAACAGACTTCTTAAGTCCTGTTTTACTTGTTAACTCATTACTTAACTCATTATTACGAATCGCTCAAAATCTATATAACACCGCACAAATAGGCTCCTTCAGACTATTTAAATGCTGTGCCTGTTGTATGTGATCCATAGACTGTAAATAAATTATTACTATACTACAGACTGTAAATAAATGATTGCATTACAGACTGTATATACATTATCATTACGTTACAGACCGTATAGAAATTATTACATTACAGTCTGTATATACATTAACATGACATTATGTTACAGTCTGTATATACATTATCATGACATTATCTTACAGTCTGTATATACATTACCATGACATTATGTTACAGTCTGTATATACATTATCATGACATTATGTTACAGTCTGTATATACATTACCATGACATTACAGTCTGTATATACATTATCATGACATTACAGTCTGTATATACATTATCATGACATTATGTTACAGTCTGTATATACATTATCATGACATTATCTTACAGTCTGTATATACATTATCATGACATTACAGTCTGTATATACATTATCATGACATTATGTTACAGTCTGTATATACATTATCATGACATTATGTTACAGTCTGTATATACATTATCATGACATTACAGTCTGTATATACATTATCATCACATTACAGTCTGTATATACATTATCATGACATTATGTTACAGTCTGTATATACATTATCATGACATTATCTTACAGTCTGTATATACATTATCATACAGTCCCTGGTGTGTGTCTGCAGGTTTGGCGTGAACATAGCGCTGACGTCACGTGACCACCAGCAGCCATGGTAACCGTGAGACGCGAGGCTAAGCTAAACATGGCGCAGTACTACACTAGCTAGGAGGCTAACGTAAAGAGCGTGTTAATGCGCTACGTCCTCTTAAAAAGACGCTGTCAAACACGGCTTCATTTCGGGAACTGTTAGATGGATATTACTTAAAGGGGGTTCGTTTCACGTTGCTTAGTATTTTGTTGTCTGTGAGCATTTATTTATCCACTCAGTTAGCATCTGTGCTAGCTTGAGCATCTACCAATTATCTTGGTGATACGCGGTTGAAGGGCCAGTTTACATTGTTATCTATGGCTTTCTATGAAGTCTACTCTCATCCGGCTCTGGTTCGGTACAAAACGAGTGTTTGCACGAAAGCCACTCTGTTTCTGGTGGTTGTTTTGTGTCTCACGTACATCCCACCTCTGCTGGTTGCTTACAGGAGCCAAGGTACACCAGACACTGCTTTGGTCATTCACTCTGTCACTACTAAGTGTTGTATGTATCCCGTGAAGTGTAATCAAAAGTGCTTACTTGTCATTGCAGGTTTCTGGATGAAAAGAAGCACGTATGAGGAGCAGCCGGTCGTGAGGTTTCAGTATCAGACTCTGTTCCTCGCAGCGACCAGCACTCAGGGAGACTTTGTCGCCTGGAGCTCCTTCCCCCATCTCAACAACATGCTCGGGCCCAATCTCCGGATCCCTGCTGTCTCTGTAAGAGATACATCTCCAGTGCCTCCACGGAGTTGCCTGCATTTGCACAATAATCACGTTGCAGATGTGAAGGTTTGATTAAGAGCACAGTGAATTTGATAAATCAGTCTAACAATGTGTTTGGGTGAACACGCTCTACAGGTGAGAGAAGAGGACAAGAACCAAGACGGGAAATTGGACCTCCTGATTTTTAATTTGGAGCTACCTCTGAAACCTGAGGAGCAAGTGTACAGCATCCAGATGCTGCTCACCTTCAGTTACCAGCTTTTTGTACGTATCCCACTGTACTACCTAGTCTCTATTTTCATGTATATGCCACTATAAATCTGTATTCAAGCTGATGCTAGGAAGGAGTGATAGTAAAGTCTAACTTAACCAAAATTCAGATCTTGTCATAGCTGATATTTAAACATTACAGTCAGTGATTACATCATTAAGTCACAGTGCATTGGGTCTGATCAAAACTACATTATTACTTTGCCTTGTTGAGGGCTTGCTTCAAATACAAAATCCCATGCAGATTTTGTGTACGTCCTATACATAAGGGTTTGACTTATAGGCATTTGAGGGAGATACTATTTTATATATTATTATTAAAGCTTAAAATATCTAATATTACGTATCAATACTCATGTATTTACATACACAGCTGGTGTGCTGATAAGTTCAGGGAGAACCGTGTATTATCCCCATGGTCATTGTCTCAGATGTACATCGGCTCCTTGCCGATCATATTATGGTCATATTATCATCCAGTTTATTATTTAGTAAAGGCACCGTTTACTTTATAATACAGCCCACTGATACAGTAGTAATTACACTCAATGAGCCGCAGATCTTTTGCTGTGTGTATGTCACCATGGCAGTACAGCCTGTCAGCTGCAGACACCAGGCCAATTCAGCCCCATGTTTCAGTTGAAGTCCAGCATGTTATTTGTTTGTGTTTTCCTAGAGGATGTCCACAGTGGTGATGCAGAGCCTGGCCTATGTGCAGTACTCTTCTTCTGTCCCTGGAGCTAAGCTGTTCATCAGTGGAGACCTGCGGCTACAGCAGAGGACACCCCTGCCACACAGAGGACTGTACAACATTTACAATGTGAGAGGATGCAGACTCACTGGCTTTCTCTCTGTTCATCTGGTCTCTCTCTCTCTCTCTCTCTCTTGTTCTCTTTGTTTCTCTTCGCTTTCTCTTCCCTTTGCACTTTGCACCAAAATAAATTAAAAAAGTAAGCAGTCTGCAGGAACGTGAAGCTGGGGTGCATGCTAAACAGTAAAAAAAACATAAACAAAACAAAGCTAAGTTGGTGAAAGGGCATATTTTTGAATAGGAGAATGTGCAATAGTGCGCCAGGAGCCCAATCAGTGACAGGATGGGTGAGATTAAATTGGAGGCACAGGAAGAGAGGAAGGACTGGACTAAAATGAATGGTGCAAATATAGTCTCGAATCAGTAACATCATTTGACTTTTGTGAACTTCTCACAAATTAAGAGTTGGTTGATGGTCCACTGTGTTTTTTTTATATACATCTGCAGACATTACTGTCAAATTTAGATTTTTTTTTGTCTTGACTAAAATGTACATTGGTTTTGGTCTAGTTTTAGTCAGATTTTTCCAGAGCAGAGTGATCACTCAGAAGCTTGATTAATTTGATTAACTAAAGCACTGTTTAGTTTGAGAGGAGAGACTAAAACATCAGATAATGTAGTGATATTTCTTTTGCAAACATCTGGAGGAAGATTTAGACTGTTGACACTCAACATTAATCCTGAAACATACTCATTCCTTCTGATGGAAACAGTAACTTATATCCACATCCACAGCATTTGACAAGTTACATTACCTCACGTTACATTACTCGTATTGCTAAAAGTCAGTATGCCGGCATGGACATTTTAATAGTTTGCTGTTTTTGTGCTGCTTATTGCCTAATTTTCTGTGGATTGTAGATGAATTTAGTTCACAAATCTATTTCTTTCAAAAATCAGTAACATCAGGTAACATTACTGATAGAGACATAACATTACTGAAAGTAAGACGCTTCTTAATAACAGTAGAGCAGAAAGTTAGGAAGCTAGATCAACTTTTCAACATGAGATATTTTAGAGCACTGTTTTACCAAACAGTGTGTGATTCTGCACATATCTGCAGGTCATTGAATAAGACAAGGCATTAAGACAGTAATTTGTTTACTTGTCCATTCGTCTGTCTTCGACATTATCATTAGGTTTTCAATTGTTTGTCTCTTTTCTCTGTTGATGCCCAGGTGTCAGTGATCGATGGCTCTAGCCCCCTTGCAAGTGCGTATGACCTTAACAACATAATTAGGAGCTACCAGGAAAGAAACTGTAAGTTGTCAAACGCTTGTATTTTGTTTGTTTGCTTTTATTACTACTGAATATACTGTATTAACCACCACCTTATGCAGGATTTAAACCTCCAACTTATTATATCCTAAACATTACCTGTTTTTGTGGAGTTTGTGAAATGAGACAACTTATGTCCCTCTCTTTTTTTCTACCAGTGACCACAGTACTGTCCTATCCCATGCCAGTCTGGACTGTGGGGCGAGCGGCTGGTTCTCCCTTTCAGCTTAATGCTGAGATCCTTTATCCTATGGAGGTCATTAGATATCCTTTAATAAATGTACGAAAGTGTGTGTGTTAACGTGGATTACACTCAAACATAATTTTAGAGAGATTATTTTTATGTACCTTCTACAGTAACACTTTACTTCAGCCCCCCCATTTAGCATTCTTTATAAGTACATCTAAACCCTGATTAATGGTTTATGTAGGAAGGACCCAGGCGGGCAGAAACAAATGGGTGTCCTACAAAGACATTTATATTATTACTTGTGTATTGTCATTGATTTTCTGTTTACACAACAGCCTCTGCTTCTAAATGCCTGCAGGAGTAGTTAGAATTGTTGAAAAATACAGCATGTTCCTCTTGTCTTTCTACTGATCCTCAGCAGGGAAACACGTGTAGGTGAATGTCAGCAGTGACGCAGCAGGTTTAACCAGAAAAGGCGCACACAGATGTAAACTGTTGAAGTACAGCCGCTGACATCATTTGAAATTTGAATTTCAAGTTTAGGCCCTGTAGACAGTGGAAATGGCGGAGCGTAATAAAAGCAGTGGAAGTTGTCGAACGGTCAGTCGTCAGACGTTTTTTGCATTATTTTTAAAACCAAATCCTCGCTTTACTGAAATATGTCCTTGTCACATTTGTTAATATATAGCATTATCTCAGTCATGCAAATAAATAAATGAATAACATGATACATTGATAGATAAACAGGTAAAGAGCGGTCATTGGCAAATATGGGATGTTTCTAGTGTGAAGAGGAAGCTTTGGTCTGTACTGAGTTTTCTTCATCGGTTTTGCCTTAACCATTTCCATCCACCTATCGTCCTGGCTTCTGGGAAACCATCAAATTTGCCTGGATTCAATACGTCAGTGTCCTCCTTATTTTTCTCTGGGTCTTTGAACGCATACAGAGATTTGTTTTCCAGAACCAGGTTCTAACCACTGTACCCATACCAGTGGGAAAACCTCACCTGTCATGATCCAGTGGCGCTGCTTTGATCTCCACGTACACACGAACCGCTAGGTACCATTACAGAATGACTCACCATCACTGTTACTCTTTGACTAAAATGTGATCTAAAATCAGTAACAACATCAAATATCTGCCAGCTGTCTCCGGTAAATATTTGCTGCAGTTTTAACCCACGTTGATACTTTATTAATACACTGACCAATAGTTTACAGTCTTATTTCAAATGTGGCAGCTTTAAAACTAAATGTAGAGAAACTTTAAATTGTACACAGTGGTCATGGCAGTTTATACTAATTCATTTGAGAACTGATTAGCATACGTAGCAAATGTCATGAGTTAAATGTCCAAACCACATCAGCTGTACTGACCATGGTACTGATTTCTGTCACTTAAAGATTTACCTTTGTAGTTTGTCCTCAATTCTTAACAAGTTAACTGATGAAACTCTCAGAAATGTGCTATATTGCTTGAATAATTTGCCTGTATTCAAACAAGATTGGAGACACTGGTTTATTTGTATTTTAACTCTTTCCTGGACAGGTGCAGGACAGATACAGTCAGATTGAGTTGCCAGTCGGGTGTACACAGGTACACGTACATGAGCAACACTACTTCTTGAAAATGTATAGAAATATAGAAAATATAAATAGATTTTCTACATTTTTAATATCTGTGTATTTCTGACTATTTGTGACAGTAATTAAATAAATTCTTTGTTGATGCACTCATTTATTTTTGTATTGTACATAGCTTTAGGTGATGAACAATAAACAATTTATACACTTTACATTTTGTATCTTCTCAAGCAGTGATGATTTCCTTTACTTGCATATTTTATTTTCATCTTTTAATCCTTTTTTGGACTGCAAGGATTAATTTGTAAGTAACAGCACTGAAATTTGCCTGTGTTGATTTGAAAATGTAAATAATGATGCAATGATAGCAGAATAATAGCAAGATGGATGAAAGGACAGACTTTGAAGTGTGCCGTCAATAACAGTCTTCTGTTCTCAGTCATTTCCTGAACCTTAAGTCTTGTTAATATGTGACTGAGTTCCCTCTGTAACTGTATGCTACACACCCAGCACCTGAACATAAAACCTGACCTCAAATGTTTGACATTGAGATACTATTTTTATGCTTAACTGATATATAGCATTGAGGTTATGAAGCCAATTCACAACCAACGAATAAATAATGGATACACAACTGCTTCTTCTATATTCAGCTTTATTTTTTTTATGTAATAACTTAAGAAGACTTTGTGTTATGGTTTGCCATTTTTCATTTTCCCTCTGACTCACTGTCTCGAGATGTTTGTTGGTACATGCACGTGTCCACCCTTAGTTTGTGTGTGTGTAGTTCTGGACCAGTACCACTGTATTAGCTCATTTAAGCCACTCAGTGGGCCAGTCGTGCCCAGACAGTTTAGTAAGTCACACCCAGTTTGCTCACAGTACCTAAATTTTCATCAACATTTTAGACTTATGTTGGAGCCACCCACATGTGGACTGAATCTAAGTGCAGTTAGTTAGATGTGTTCGAGATAAGGACAAGCCGAAGGAAACATCAATCGTGGGTAATTGTGATACTGTAATATGTGGTATTAGCACTGGCTATGATTATTTCTGTTTTAGCAGCAGCTGTATTAATTGGCCTGTTTACCACTTAACCAGCTAATATACAGTATACTGTATGTCACTAGCATAATAACGTGTGGTGGAAGTGTGATGTCCAAACAAATCTGAAAACCCACCTACTCTGACACCTGTATTGTTGAGGTGTGCTTCCTTTTTAACACATGATGGCTCACACAAAGGACTCAAACTCCAACAGGTTATGACTTTGTTTTATAGCATGTCCCTATTTAGTTGAAGGAATAAACTTAATTGAGAAAGGATGTCATTACTTTTGCAGGTGTTTCATCCTGAGGGGGACATGAATGTCTGTACCAAATTTCATGTCAATGGTGGAGACATTTCACTCATTAACATATGCACCAACGTCATGGGGGCACAGGAGGGAAAGTGAGGAGATCCCCAAAGTCAGCATGATTAATCCTTTGAGCACCATTAGGCTCTGTAAAGAATTTCATGACAATCCATCCAATGATCAAGACACATTTGCATCCAGACTTTTTTGGCAGGCTTTGCCATTGACATTGCCATAAACTTTCATTGTCAAATTCTTGGGGGTCACATCTTATAAAGGTATCAGTATGTTTGTTTTTGAGCAACACAATAAATAAGAAACAGCCTTTTAAGCATTTTTGGAGACAATAATAGTGCTGTTACACACACTGTTACAGAGGCTGTGAGTGACTATTGTTTGGATGACGGAGCATTGTGTATTCTTTTTTGACACCTTACTGTGGCTCTTTCTAACTGGGGCAGAGTCATCCTCCCCCACCCCCTCCACTCCTCTGTCTTCATCCAGCAAGCACTCACTAGTGAGCTTTGACTGCAGAGAGCAGACAGGATATGAGTCTGTTTCACACAGGAACCAGGTGTATCCTTTTCCCCCCAGTTTTTGTTATTAATTTTCTCTGGATGAATTTTGCCATCCTTCTGTCTTCCAGTTGAGTCACCATGGCCCCGGGGACCCAAACCGAGGTCCATTCTGCTCAGTTCTCTGACATGGCAACGTCATCTCAGTGTCATCATGCTGCTTCAGAGTACTATAAAAACTGAGTGGCTTAAAAACATGGGGTCTGTGGAATTTAGCTGGAAGTGGGAGTTAAATTAATAAGGATTAATAACAAAGCCCCTCCAACTTCCCCCCATATCATTGAATGTACAAAGAAAATACACCACAAAATGTAAGCGTTTACAGATTAAAATCCATCAACCAGTCACACCTGAGGTTCATTCTTTCATTTTTTTGGTCAACAAGCTGCTCATAGGTCACATGCATTAGTACTTTATATTGTCTTAAACTGAAATGATCTCTGAGTCATTGATAAATTCGATAAAACATCACCAACATGCTCACTTCTTTAGCTTTTTCTGGAGGTTTCAATTTCACTGTATCTTTTCCGGCAGATATGAATTTGTAACAGCATGTCAACATGTCGATCTTGATGACAACTAATGCAAATGAAGACTGTGTGGCCATTTTTTTGCTAAATGCCTCACAAATTGACCTTCCATTTAATTCACATTGTCATTGGAAGTTTAAACCAAAGTCAACCCCTCTCACCCTACAGAGGTTACAAGTGTAAACCCCCAGCACCAACAAACAATACCAATACCAAGCACCAACAATACCAATACCAATACCAACAACAATACCAACAATACCAATACCTCAATACCAACAATACCAACAATACCAATACCTCAATACCAACAATACCAACAATACCAATACCTAACTTCAGTCTGCAGAGTGAGCTCCTGTTCTCACAGACCCTCACACAAGGTATTGGTATTG
This sequence comes from Scortum barcoo, assembly GCA_023238725.1. NCBI lineage: Eukaryota > Metazoa > Chordata > Actinopteri > Centrarchiformes > Terapontidae > Scortum > Scortum barcoo. The sequence goes on along the minus strand of CM041536.1, from coordinate 26,527,671 downwards.
GTACCTCAAGGTAAAAATAATCCATGACAAATAAAAAAATGAAATAGTGTCTTGAATAAATGTATGTAACTGAGTAAAAGTGTGTGCTGCACATACAATGAGTGTTTTGTTAGCTGGTGTTTTAAATTTTTAATCATACTTAACAGTCACAACCTAACACTTTTAGCACCTAGCACCTTGTTATTTTCATGGGGAAGCAGATATTCTCCATGAAAATAACAAAATCACAGTGATCTTTAGTGTGCTGAGGTTTTAAATCAGGCCCAAAATGACAGATAGTGGATATTAAATATGTGTGTTTGTTATAACCTCTTGAACCTCATTTCCACGCTCAAATGAACGTGGACACAGCTGTAGATCTCAGTGCTGAAAAGCTGCATGTATACAACCTTTTATCCAAATATCCCCACACAGTTTTGCTCATTTGCAGAGCACGTTAACTTTAGGTGAACACATGCAGAGTTTCAGTGAGACCCAACTTCAGCCTGCAGAGTGAGCTCCTGTTCTCACTGACCTCCTCCTCCTCCTGCTCGGACACTGGCGGCTGGCTCAGGTCCCGCCCGCTCGACTACACCCACCTCCAGCTCCACCACCTCCTCTATCTGCGACCACCAGCGCCCGCCCAGCCCACACCGCCGCTGGCCACGTCTCAAACGGAGCTTCGTCCCCGGCCGGACTGCGGAGAGCAGCGGGGAGCCAGGCTGTCCGAGAAACAGCGCTAAAAGGTAGGACATTTGTGCTGACTTTTTTTGTGTGGGGGGATAAAAGTCATAAACCAGCCCTCCTCTCCTCGCTCCGGACCGGGTGTTTCCTCGGCTCTGACCCGCGGAGCTAGCGGGCGCACTTTGCGGAACGACGCATCGGTGCTGTTCGTCCTTTTCGTCCTCCAAAGTGCGACACATGCGGACGGTAGCGGCTCGTTCGGTGAATAAAGGCTCACACAAACTTCTCTGGACTCGAACCAAGCTGGTGTTGAACTGCCCGTGTGTACCCGGGCACCGACACACCCCATTATTCCCTGTGAGCCCGCTGCGTGCGGCTAACAGCGGCTCTGTGCCCTCGTCACCACGGCAACAACGTCGTCTTTATAACATTCCAAAAAGAAAGGAAAGCTGCACGTCCGCCGCGTGATGGAGCCTCAGACCGGACAGCTGTGAGCCAGCAGAGCAGGGTGACGGTGACAGGGTGGGAACAGACTGTCGCTGTAGTATCGCTGTGTGGGTGCACCATCACACTGTAAAGGGGAAAAAAACTTCTGTAAGTTTTTAAATACTTTTTTGCCACGAAGGATTTTGACAGCAGAGGTAAGGTGGGATGATGAGACAAAATCATCACGATTACAAACAACATTACAGTCAGCAGTATTAAAGTGTAGTTACAGTGTAGTTGATGACACAAAAGATGTGATGATACATACATCACAGCTTTATTCGTACTTTTTCTAAAAACTCTTTTGTGTTGACATGAGACAGATTTCATTGAAATTGCCAGAAAGGCAGCAGGTGGATCTCATGTAGAAAGTTCAAAGTTTTCACCAACTAAAGCGCTGTGTGATGTCTGAACAGTATTTAGCAGAATTAATTGAAGGTAACCTTCAAACTGGACCATTGTGCAGCTGTTCGAGGATGTTATTGAAGAGGACTGCCTGGCTGGGTGGTTTATTTATCTTCAGAACACGATGCTCTTTCCAGGGATGCTCAGGGCTGTTGTACGCAGCTGCACAAGATCCTGAAACAACCTGAAAATGCTCACACAGCATGGTAACATCCTCACTTGGAGGCGAGTGGAGGCACCCCAAACAACCAGGGCTCGTGTTGCTGCAGAAAACGCCTGATACAGACTTGGACAGTAGACACACACAGGGTTTTGTTCATACTGTGTTGGATGTTAGTATAAGTCCACACACAATTGTCTGCACATATTCAAATTTTGCTCCAAACAAACATTTCAGTTGATAGACAGCAGAAATAGTTGATTAAATATGCAGTCTATGATTCTGGAGAGCATTGATCCTTCATATTGGAGAAGAAGCATTTTAAAAACTTTCTCCTTGTGGCATTTACATGCCACGCCGGGCAGTTTTACATGTAAGGGACTCTAGTCACACTCATGCTTTTAGATGTTTAGCAGATCTCAGTGATACTTATTAGTTGTTAGAATGAATATGGTAGGGACACGAGAAGAATATAAATCATTTAACAGCATCTCGTGAGGATGGATAGCGCGCTCTGGTTGAGAGTCTCATGTTGGTTTTGGAGCTGATTCAACAGTTTTGCAATATTGTGTTGTGCAAATAGATTCAGATTCACGATCACTTCCCCGTGCTGGGGAATAAAGTGGTCTTGATTTTACAGAAACAGAAAATTGTTTGATACTGCCAGTTACCTGAAATCACTCCCCATGAATCACAGCTGCACCCACTCAGACAGGACTGATAGAGTTCTGCTTTGGGTCAGAGATTCAGAAGGAGCTTCAAATACCTGACTAGGTTCTTGTGTGGTCTTTGGAAATGTAGCAACATCAGTGAATTGAAAGTCAAATAATTAATAACTCAGAATATAGTTTAGTTTGCTTTGACTGGGTTTCAAGTTTGTTGTAATCCAGGTCTAGCCATGATGTGAGCTGCTGTAGTTAAACTATTATGAATGTAAGTAGACTGCTCCGTTGGGCCAATCAAGTACATTAGAAAATCATTCTAAAGAAGGGGCTGACTTCATGATTAGAGGTGTGATGGTACACAAAATTCACAATTTGGTATGTACCTTTGGGGTCACAGTTTGCTATGTTTTTAGTGGGAAAAAAAATTTCAAGATCATTTATGTTATTTATCTTGAAAAATGCAATCATCATCAGTAGCTCATTGGTTGTAATTCTTACTATAACTCTTAAGGCATAAAATACTGTAATGTTATTAGTAAAGAAACTACAGAACAAAAATAAGATAAATGTCAGTAATGCTCAGGACATCACAGCAGACAGACTAAAATGATCATGTGAAGGCACGTTGTAGCAGGGCTCCAGTTCTTTGACCATACATTTTAATCCTGTATTATCTACAACAGTATGATCACATATCTGCAGTGATAAACACTCTGTAGGATTAAGATGCCGACTGATTGCTGTCTTTCCACTCTGGCTGAGAATGATGCTCTCAAAGATGACATGCTTAAAGTGTTTCCACAGACAGAATTGTTGTCTATTTTCACTGTAACTAACTAACTGTAACGCTCCCACAAGCTGCTTCTCCAGCTGTGCTGTCTTTCTGTTCCACAGTGTGGGTTTTACACATTAGAAGACGATTTTAAGAGTAATCTTTGGGTCACAGGGCGTACCGAACTGAGGCAGTCACACACTGAGCTGAGCATCCCTACTTATGATTCACTAAATAGTCAAATTCACCAATGAGACGTATGACAAAATGATGGAACCCTTATGACTGGCTATTACAACCATAGAGGAATTTAAGTAAATACATGGTGGATAGTGTATTTATATGTGGTGTGAGCAATGTCAGCTATAGATGAGAACTGTGTCACCACTCTGTCATCATGTCTGGTGTTTATTTTTGTTTCCTTGGAGCCTGAGGGTGAGAAACTCATGTCAGGGCTTGTTCAATAAGCACAAGAGATTATGGTACGCTTGCATGGATTATCTCAGTCAGCAGGTAAGAACAGTGCAAAATGCTGTGTCTGATTTTGCTTTTTCCTCTCTTTTCCATCCAGTGTTTTGTAAAGAAATTCATTCAGAGTCTGGGAGAAACCGCTGAGTAGGTGTGGTGCATGTCCCTGCCTTTAATCTAATCCTAAAAGAATTTATGTTTCATTCATCATTCATCATTATCGAGTTTTATCATCATACCATGGGCTTAATGTTCTGTCAGATGTTTTTCAAATCTCAAACTCTATAAAGAAACACTTATTAACTCTTTTTTTCAGAAACTTTACACTCTAACTAATAGAAAAAGACAATACTGTAATAGCTTATTACTACACACTGAATATGGGTAAATATCAAGGCACGAGAATGTCAACAGTTGATTATTGTTGACTGTAAATTTCCCTTTCTTCACAGACACACTCTGTTACATTTGCTCACACTCTGCTGTTTCCACATGTGGCACATGTGGATGGAGAGCCTTTGGTTCAGTTCTGCTTGTTTCCCCCCAGTCATCCAGGTCATTGTCTACATCTCACCAGTCTGTTACAGGATGTTAAAAAGCAGTAAAATCATAAACTGCAGGGATGATAAAGATACTCATGTGTTAGCACACTGGCTTTGCATATGACAAAGTACAGTTAAAAGAGCAGTTTGTAGGACTTATGGATATCTATTGGCAGAAATGGAATATAATACTGATTATTACTTTATCATTAGTGTATAATCACGTGAAACTGAGAATCATTGTGTTTTCATTAGCTTTGAATGAGCTCTTCATATCTACACATAGTGCAGGTCCTCTTCCAGAGCCCACCATGTTGCACTGCTGTGTTTCTACAGTAGCCCACAACAGACAAACCAAACATTAGCTCTACAGAAGACTTTGCATGTTTACACTGAAGTGGCAGCCACTGTAGGTTCTCCTACTCGCTGTGAAAAAGAGGGGGTCTTCAGCTAGCTACAATCTGCAACCTCACCACCATGACAAGGAGCAAAGTTCAACAATTAAATATCTGAAATATTGAATATTTTATTAAAAAGACCAAAAATTCTAAACCACACAACCTAATCTTCTAATCATATCTAAGGTTATTAATTCATATTTTCAACTTGACCAGGGCTGCAAGAAGACATTTCAGCTGAGTATCAAGCTATCTTTGAAAAAAGCAGAAAAGTCAGGAAAAAATAACCTGAAACTAATCATGCAGCTTGGTTGGTCAAAGTTGCTAATAAACCACAATTGTTTCACACACCAGCAAATCATTTTTTCATGTTTGTAAGGTGTGAGTTATGTTGTTATATGGGCATTTGAATATTGTTTAGTAGTTTTAAATAAGTAAGAACAAACTTCATTTTTTACTTTCTTTGGGATGAAAGTGGCCTTACTGTTCATGATGCATTACAACAAATGTAAGAAATACTAAAGCTTATTTTATATCTGTTTCTGTCTGTCTGTCTCTCTTTCTTTCTCCCTTTTATCTCTCTCCCTCTCAATTCAACTCTCTCATTCACCCTCAGCCCTTTATCTTCTGCAGCAGGATCGATACACAACCAGACGAACAAGAGAAATTTCCACATCAGGCACCAGAGTGTGTGATCCACAGCCATCATGCCCCGCTGCAGTGTGAACCTCAGCACCATGATTTTCCTGGTGATCCTGCAGGGAGCAGCGGTGGTGCTGTTCTGCGGGTGGTATGTCCAGCTCAGTCCCTGTGGCTCCACCCCCTCCAACGGCAAAGTTCACGTTCTGCTGCTGTCGTCGTGGCGATCAGGCTCTTCCTTCCTGGGTCAGGTGTTCAGTCAGCACCCATCTGTCTTCTATCTAATGGAGCCCGCTTGGCATGTGTGGACCAAACTGCAAAAACCCAGCGCACGAGTGCTCCGAATGGCAGCGAGGGATATATTACGGAGTGTATTCCAGTGTGACTTCTCTGTAATGGAGTCCTACCTGCCAGAAGACCGCAAAGTGTCCTCCTTGTTTATGTGGAGTCACAGTCGAGCGCTGTGCTCACCGCCAGCTTGTCCTCTCACGCCGCGTGGCCAGTTCAGCAACCAGACTCAGTGCATCCAGTCATGTGACGCTCAGGGCCTGCAGGGGGTGGAGGAGGCCTGTGGCACTTATAGTCACGTGGTGCTAAAAGGAGTGCGATTTTTTGAGCTGGAATCCCTCTACCCACTCTTGCTGGACCCAAGCCTAGATCTCCGCATCATCCACCTGGTCCGAGACCCCCGGGCTGTTATGCGGTCAAGAGAGGAGTCAGCCAAAGCCTTTGTGAGCGATAATGCCGTTGTCTTGGAGCAGAGAAACGTACCAGCAGCCGAGGTGCAGTATCAAGTCATGCAGGAGATCTGTCGTAGCCATGTGCGCATCAACGAGAGAGCCGTCCTGAAGCCCCCTCCATTTCTGAAAGGTCGCTACAAAATGGTCCGCTATGAGGATGTGGTGCGCAACCCAGAGGAGGAGATAAATGACATGTATGAGTTTGTAGGCCTGGAGATGACCAAACAGTTGGCTGAATGGATCTACATGGTGACCCATGGAACAGGCAAAGGCTCTAAAGGAGAAGCCTTCAAAATCACTTCACGAAATGCTGCTGATGTCTCCCAGGCTTGGCGCACCACGCTCCCATACAACAAGGTCAAACGTGTCCAGGAAGTGTGTAAAGGGGCCATGTCATTGCTCGGGTATAGGACGGTTAACAGTGAAAAAGAACAGAAGAGACTTGACATAGATCTACTAATGCCACGGAAACAGTATCACTTTAGCTGGTTGCCAGCTAAAACACAGCATCCAAGTAATAGTTAGAACATTAACAGGACAAAGACACTAATGACAAGAGACTTTAATAGACTGAAGTCTTTTGTTTATGAGGGGTGTGACGGTACACATATTCATCCCAAAATGTTTGGTACAGAACATTCAGTTCAGTTATTTTTGTTATTTCTTCGGTTCGGTGTGACCTGTGACCCAAACAGTTACAGACAAAAGTTAGTTAGTTTATTGATGTCACTACTGCAGATATTCCAGGGTGCAAGTTTTACTCTGAAAGTTGTTGTCTGTCAGCTGTATCTTACTAGTCAGGTAGTTACAGCAAAAACAGGCAATGATTAGATAGATAGATAGATACTTTATTGATCTCCAAGAGAAATTCACAATTGACATTCTCTAATTGACATTAGAGTCAGAATGTACACAGACATTGTTCAGCTGAAGTCAGGTCTGTCTGTGGAAACACTTCAGACATGTTATTCACAACAGCATCACCTGAAACAAGACGAAACCAGACTGATGTGTTTGTCACTGCAGATATGTGACCATACTGTTGTAGATAATAAGGGGATAATAAGGGTTTAAAGATACGGTCAAAGTGCCGGAGCCCTGCTACAATGTGCCTTCAAATGTCCGCTGTGCTTCCTGACATTTGTTATTTATTATTGGCATTAATGACAATTTGTCAGTATTTGAGTGCCTTAACTGTTACAGTAAAGATGATGGCCAATGAGCCACTTTTGAACATCTTTTACAAATGAATAGCAAAAATGTTATTTTCTCCAGTTTTTTGTTTTCCCTGCATGTTCGTAACTGTGGTCCCAGAACTAAGGCACACACCGAACCATACATTTTGTGTACCGTTGCACCCCTGTTCTTTATAGGCTTTATTGGCACTCATTAAGTTTTTAATGGGTGCTACCACTGGCTGATTCATCAGCTTAGTTGACACTATGTGACAAATACACACCTCGCTGTCAGTAGAGCATGTGAAGTGACAGGTAAACAGGTTTTCCAGTTGACAGGAAGGCAAAGATTAACTAAGGTCTGCTGACATCACCCCTTTTTCCTTGAAGCCTCTTCATAAACAGACCAACTTCTGATGTCAGGTCTGAGTAATATTTTCGGGAAGATGAAACGTGATGAAGGTGACAGATAATTACCGAGCCTGAACACAGAGAGGCTATATGTATTTTAAACCGGCACTGTGACGTAGCTTTATGTGCACATTAGTCGACATGGTTAAGCGCTCTGGTTGTGACAGGTAGTTGGAGCATTATTCAGCAGTGTCGCACTCTGAGAAATGTGTGTGTAATGGAGAGATTTGATGTTCTGTGGAGCTGCTGCCATTAGTCAGTGTGTACCAGAGAACTATGTTTTAAGTTGGGCATCATGCCAGTGTCCCCTGAAGGCCTGATCCGTCCCAACAGGACACTGCTGATCAGTGGTGACTCTCTCACACAGAGGACAGGCCACGCTTAGAGCTGGATGTACTGAGGCTGAATTAGCAAAGCCACACTTGAATATTAAATCTGCACAAATACCCTCTGTTTTCAGCCCTAATGCACAACGTGGGCCTACAACTGTGACTGTTCTTTTTTTCCCATATTGTTTTCAGTTGTCTGTGGTCACTGCTACTCCAGTCGTGTACTAATGGAAGTGACTAATGATTGAACCTCAGTCTCATCTGATTCTGTTTAAGTATCTGAATGTCTAATACATTTGTAACCTCCTTTCACTTGAAACTCCTTAAGTGTAAAGTTGCCTGATATATCTTACAGTGTAGTAGCTCAGTTAGTGTTAGTTAGTGTTAGTGTCAGTAGTTTATCTGTGAAAGTAGTCATACATGACTGCTGACAGTGCTCCATAGTTTAGGAGATGCATGAAGATGTGTACTTTAACTGGCTAGCTGTAAATATGCTTCCTGCAGTAAACCATTTCTTTATTGACATGTGATTATGCTCATAAACTATATGACTAGTGTTCTGGTTCACAGCGTTCACAGGATTCAATGGATACTTGTGTTTTATTTAATTATGCAGCCCCCCTCACTTACTAAAAAGAAAGTTTTAGCATATTTGAACCTAAGTTTAACTTAACTTAAGTTTAACTTAAGATTCAGTGTAAATGCTCTTATCAACCTTGTGTTGAAGCATCAGCTGTTTTCAAAAGAAAGAAAAAAAGAAGAAAACTCTGTTAAACCCACTGGTTGCTACATCACAGCACTATATGACAGGTTGCATTTATCAGTTAAAGAAGCAGATGTTCTCTCAGGAGTTGGTGGGGAGTGAAGCACAGCTAAATTGGACTGACGTCCAGCAGGTGGCCAGAAACGAGGCTACAAATGAAAGCTAATGTTGCTCCACATATGTTGGATGTGTAATCAGGTAACTGTTTGTGAATTTGTTTTCCTTATAAACTTTTTAAGGTGATAATATTCGGTGTTGTGTTTACAAATGTTACAGCTGGTGTCAAAAAAAGTAAATGTAACAATCACTCAAGGGAAAGCTACATTTTGAAATGATTGAATGAAGATTGAACACTTAGTGTTCATTGAGACACTTTTGAACTTATCCCCACACTGTCCATGTTCTATTATAGCTCCTCTGTTTCTGTGCATTGCATTCATTTTCCAGTGTGAGCTTACCATGCATTCAAATCCCAGATGGATGAAGTATTTAGGATGGAGATGGGGCACAGTGCTGGTTTAGCTCTTCACACTGGTGCACATGATGCATCTGGATTCGAGGTGTAGGAAATTCAAAACTGGTCTTCTCACGGATGGAGCTCCAGGGCAGCCGGTATGAAAAAGACAGGACTTCAACAGAGGCAACATGTGCGACGTGACGACCTGTCAAAGTTATGAGACTTTTGTATTTAAAGATTCCACCATAAATAGCATCAGTACAGCTCGAGTCTTTCTCGAGGCAACTAGATGTCATAATGTGGTGTCAACATTTTGAAGGAGCAGTAGTGTCGTGCCATGAGTTTGGTGGTGTTGAAGGGGTCAGTCTGACACTGAAATGACAGCTGACAGCAGCAGAGAAAGGGACAATCTGAAACTTTGACAGCAACAAGATGATTGGTGTATAGAAGCTGTGGTAACATCTGAATGGGTTAACTAAAAGAGTGGGAATTGACAGTGAGAGGGAATAATGAATAGAAATGCATGAAGATGGTCTGAAGGCCTGAATGAACTTAAACCAAGCCTCTTTAAGAGTTTACATGACTGAAGTTGAGAGTCTGTTGCTGTGTACCTGCCTGAGACATATGGAGCATGGAACAGAGTGTTCACTGAGTACACAGTGTTCTCTCAGTGTGTGCGTGTGTGTGCAGAAGCATTTATGGCTTTGCCAGTCGACAGAGTGTTGTATTGCATGCTGGCCTGTCAGGTATTCCACACTGAGCATTAATCACTATCTATTCACCTCTGGATGGTTAGAAAAAGAGAGTTGTGCAGAACACTGAGCAGTATTTAACCTGTTTAGGGTATGCTTACATATAATCACAGAGATATTTTCCCTTTGGCTCTTTATCAATTTCAGCTATTATCTATGTAAACATCACCAGCACTAAAAAGTCAAAATATGAACCACTATTTCAAATCTTTATCGCCACAAAACGTTGTCCAGTGTCATATAGAGATCACCAGCACTCAAACCTCATCACTTTATTATTGTCCATGATGTAAATATTGAAATGAAACACAGTGGAGCATTTTTTAGGGTTAAAAGAGATTGAACTAAACTCCTTTTAAGGGTCATATTTGTGTTTTTGCTAATTTTCCCATTTACCACAAAGCTTTCTTTTTGTGGAATTTTGAATGTTTCCCTACCTTTTAAAGTTTTATCAACTTTTTCTCCCGTTCAGTTCAGCATCAGAGAACAGTGTGTGTGCTTTGATTGTTTTTAGTCATCACTGTTGAATGGTAATGCAGTGCAGACCTTTGAAATGGGAAAGAAGAAAATGTTTTGTAACTCTTTTTTGTGGGTGGGACAAATAAACCTTCCCTTTTTTTTGTAAAATGTGGAATAATTTTAGCTTTTCACAACTCACAGGCATTATGCAACCTAGAACAAAGAGTTGTAAGAAGATACTTAATCACTTTTTTAAGGGGCCACAAGCCGAGCACATGTTAACATCAATATGATCCATTCTCCTCACTGCTTCTGGTACTGAAGAATCCTGCTAGTACTAATGAATGAACCTCCACCAGTGACTGAGAAGAACACACTGAGAGAAGATTAAGATCATGTGTGATTCACTGTGGTTTTCATCAGATGTTTTAGAAAAAGTTGAAGTGCCTGAACAGTTAACGTGTCCCTATGCAATGTGAATTAAATGTAACACTTAATTGCTGTGTTTAACCACGTCTTTTGTTTTGTTGTGTTTTAGTCTGTATTAATAGTCAGTTGACAACATTGGTGCCTTCCAGCTGACAGACAGCCAGTTTGTTCTTGTATTTATATGAAGATGATTGACTGAAGCAGAATCTGTATGGTACTAATGACTACAATAAATATTTACATGTCACCTTTGGCCTTTTTCAATCTGTTGGCTTTAACTGAAAGCTGGTTGTAAACCTGCCTCTCTAATGCTTGGAAAAAGATGAGAAGTTTGTCAGCAGTACATATGTTATATTTGGGCGCCACCTGTTGGCTGACTGGTAAATTGTATGAAGTAGAATTTGAACATCACTGAATATTTAATGTATATCTGAATATTCTGAATAGGAAAAGCTAACAGATGAAAGAATGTGTAAGAATAGGCTTTATTGTTATGGTTTGTATTATGCCTTGTTGTTTTCTGTTTTCTCTGTCTGGTGTTCTTGTGCCTTGTTGTTTTCTGTTTTCTCTGTCTGGTGTTCCTTGTGTTATCCTGTCTTTTGTTCATGGTGTTCCTTGTGTCCCCATTGTCTCTGTCTCTCTGTGTTCTCTGTCAGTAGTTTCTTGTCTGTGTCCAGTAGTTTCTTGTCTCCTTCTTCCAGTATTTATCTTGCACACTCCAGTTTGTGCACACTACCTGTTTTATTTTGTATTCCTTCTTCTCACGTTTGCCACTTCACGTTTGCCCTGACTTCCTGTCCTGTGTGTTTTCCCTTGTGTGTCCTGATTATTCTGATTATTCTGCTACCCTTAGTTTGTTCACCTGTCCTCTGTTAGTGTCCTCACCTGTTTCCACTTCCCTGTCCCCTCACAGTGTATATACCGGTCCCTTTCCTTTGTTCCTTGTCGTGCTGTTAATGTTGTCACCTTCTGCTGTTATGGTTTGCATTATGCCTTGTTTTCTGTTTTCTCTGCCTTGTGTTTGTTTCCTCCCCCCGTGTCCTGAGTTCCTGCCTGTCTGTTCCATGTAAGAAATAAGTCACTACATCTACTCTGTCTCCTTGCCTCGTCTGCATCCTGTCACCTTCTGACTGTTATTTCATTTATGTAACTTTATTTTCTTTGACATACTTCGCCCTGCACCTGCAACTCCAAACTTCGTTGACATTTATATTGTAACTACAAAATATTCCTGAAGTTAAAGTTAAGTAAAAAGTGCACCCATACTTCTTCCAAGACCATTTATATTGTAACTACACTTTTTTTGATATTCTGAAGTTAAATTGTTAAGTTTTCGCTTATGAAGTGAATACTTCTTCCAAGCCCTTTTTTGAACAAAGATTTGTATGTATATTATGATTTGATGTTATTTCTATTTTGTTTTTTTAATTTTTCTTTATTTTTAGACACGTTTGAAATAAATTCAATTCAATTCAAAGAAAATTTTGTATGATATTAAAATAATGTTCTACTCATCACACTGTTTTTACAGTGGTGTCTGAGGTGTATTTGAATGTCCTGTGACATACAATATACTGCCTATACTCCAGTTGAAGTGTGTCCCTCCATGAACTCATGTACAGCATATTTTGTAGATACACACATGAACATTTATGAAGGCACACTATACGTCTTTTTTTACATACAGTATGGAACTGAGGATAATATGATAAATATCTTCTTATGCTATGGGTAAACCATGTGCAATACACACATAAGAGATGATGGACATAAAAGTACCAAGTTCTGTATTTAAGTACAGTTTTGAAGTACATGAAACTTGTCAGTATCTCAGTGTGACACTATTTTATACTCCATTTCAAATCCATAGTGATAGATAGATAGATAGATAACTTTAAAAAGAAAAAAAAAAAAAACAACAGTAATTTTGCAAGCATTGAAAGGTAAGAAACTTTCCTAAGGCAGCATTGTTCCAAGGTGTGGTGAGAGTGGTAGTACAGTACATTGAAGAGTGCAGTAAGATGAAACTATAATAAAATAAAATAAAATACAAGGTAAAAGTACAATGTGAAATAACAATCAATAACCGTAGAAAATTAAAACTATGAAATTAAAAAAAAAAAAAAAAAAAAAAAAAAAAAAAAAAAATGAAATATAAAGTAAGTCTGCTAGTTAGTGCTACAAAGGTGCAGCTGTGCAAAATGGCAGTGTGTGACATACACAGTTGTGCCAGTTTGTACACACTGTGAGTACACACATAAATGTGATATGTCGTGTGATAAAGTGCTTGTCAGTGTCCAAGGTGTGTGGTGAGAGTGTGTAGTGAGTCCTTGTTTGAGTTATCGCTCCCCCCGAGTGGTGTTGTAGAGCCGTATGTTGTAGATCTCCTCAGCCGTATGGCGTGTGTCCTGTCTGTGGAGCAGGACTGTGACAACAGTGTCCTGCCTGTCTGTTCCATGTAATGGCTCTGTGAATGATGGCACAGGAAGCCTGTTCAGCGTCAGCGTCACGTAGGGCTCTGCCACAGATGTCAGGCTGTCCAGCTGCTGCCAAGCGACAGAGCCAGCCTTCCTGAGGCTACCAGTTTGTCCAGGCGCGCTGCTGTCCTTCTTCTGAGGCTGAGCTGCCCCCCTACCAGCACTCGCTCCTCTAGAAGCATCCTGCAGCAGCTTCCACATGTCTGTGTGTGCACAGCCTTCTCATCCAGCTGCACTCCCGGTATTTGTAGGTGTGTACCACCTCCACACAGTCTTTGATGATGACTTGCGGCCGCCCTGTCCACCACCATCTCCCTGGTCCCAGTCACCCTGACATTTATATTGTATCCTCCTGTCCACTCCTGATACAATGGCTGTGTCGATCCGCCGATGGCAAACTGACAGAACTCTGTAATGACAGAACTCGTGTACAGGGTGAACAGGACCGGAGAGAGACAGTTCCCGTGTGAACAGGACCGGAGAGATGCACAGTTCACTGCTGTGCTCTGCTGTGCCACAGTTCGGACCTACAGTCCCCCAGCCTGACATACTGAGGTCTACCAGTTAGGTGGTCTGTGATCAGGTAGTGCCACCAGGTGTGATCCAACTCCCATCTCTGCCACCAGTCAGTTTGTCCCTAGGGGCAGTGGCTGGATGGTGTTGAGCAGCAGTGGCTGGAGGCGTGGAGGAAAAAGTGAATACTTCTTCCACAGCACCTTTTTTGAACTTGTCCATGTATATTATGATTTGATGTTATTTCTATTTTGGTTTTTTCCTCCACAATTTTTCTTTACTCCCGTCTTCTCCCGGTAAGCAAACTGCAGAGGGTCAAGGAGCGTGGTGGGTCTGTGGTTGATGAAGCAGCCGTTCCATGGTCTTCAATGCGACGTCAATTCAGGATTCAAAGAATGTCTTCCAATTTTCCCAAGCTCACCAGGATGATATTAAAATAATGTTCTACTCATCAGCTGACCTGCAGCTTTGACCTGGCCACAGCCTCCTCAGCACTGAGGGGGGGAGGAGGGGAGGTTTTTACATGAAGGCTTGTGTGTGAGTGAGGGGGGAGGAGTGGTGTCTGAGGTGTATTTGAATGGGTTGGGGAACCTGTCAAACCTGTGCCCTTCCCACAGCTGGTTTGCCCTTCCCACATCCCCTCAATGGGGGCACCTCTCTTGGACTGCAGCCTATGGTCTTCTGCCCCTCCCACACCACCCTCATGTTGTTGTCCACCACCCTCATGTTGTTGCATCCTTTGTTCTATTTTCTTTCTGTACTGCTCCTTCGCCTGAGTTCCTTCTGTATCTGCTTAAGACTCCTGAGTTCCTTCTGTTGAAGCCATCTTTGTGTCCCGTTATCCATCTTTAAAGGCTTCTTCTTCTTGTTGTTGGTATCTTTACAGATCTTTGAACTGGAACAACAGGGCTTGTTGTAGTCCGTGGTGCAGCATATGGAACAACAGTTCCATGTTAATATAGTCTGTGGTGATGCAATGCTTCCCATCTCCTCCATGTTCTCATTGTGAGACTTGAGACACTGCTTTCGGGAGACCACTTCCTGAAGAGCTGAATGAGTGTGGTTGTTGGTAGTCTCCTCACTCTTGGTGTGTAGTGAGGTTTGAGCAGGACCAGATTGTGGTCTGCTTTCCCCAGGGCAGGCAGGGGGGTGGCTCTGTATGCATCCTTCACGTTTGCATACATACAGGTCTAAAGTCCTCTTCCCCCTGGTGTTACAGTCCACGTACTGGTGTCCAGCACTGGTGATTGTCCAGAGTGGCATGATAAAGTCCCCAGAGATTAGCAGCAGAGCCTCAGGATGCTGTGTTTGTAGTGTTTGTAGTTTAGCCACAGCGCTGTGGATGACGTCACACGCTCCGCGCCTCCGCTTCGGCGCGCGTATGGAATGTAAACAACAACAACAATGGCGTGGCTGAACTCCCTGGGCAAGTAGTAGGGATGTAAACTTACAGCCAGGAGCAAGTTATGTCCCTGCAGCAGGTAGAGATCTTAACCGTTTGTTCACATGCCCATGCCCAGACCGTTTGCACCACCGTTTGTTCACATACAGTCCTCCTCCTTTGGAGTCCTCCTCCTTTGCGCTTCCCGCAGGCTTTTGTGTCTCTGTCCGCTCTGGCTGTGTCTCTGAAGTCCGGTAGCTCCACGTTAGTCCGGGATGCTAGCTGTTAGCCAGTTTCAGTAAGACACAGTAAACTGCACTCCCTGAAGGTCTTTAGGTTCTTTGTCAGCGCAGCCAGTTCGTCGATCTTATTCGGCAGTGAGTTCACGTTTCCCATGATCATCGAAGGTACCGGGGGCTTGATCTCCACTTCTTTGCTACTTCTTTGCCGCTTAGCTTTTAGCATAGCGCCGGTGCAGCCCCGGTACGGCTCCTTACGTCCACAGGTAAACACGGAACCACACCGATGCGGGACTTTGCTCTCAGAGTGTGTAAAAAGTTGCTCGAGTAAACGAGTCTTGGCGTTGAGGAATCCATATCCATAGGATAGAATAATACGTTTCCAAGAAACCAGGAAAGAAGAAGAAGAAAAAAAAAAGAGAGACAAAAAGTGCGAGAACACACGGAGCTGCTAGGAGAGGCTGCCACTCGCGTCGGCGCCGGACAATAAAACAATTATTTCACTTTACTCAGATAAATATCTAAAATCATATTATTCATATTCATATTGATCTCTGTCATATCATACTCACGTTTTTGAGTGTGGGCAGTGAAATGTGGGGGTGACATTACTAAAAGTGAGTGTACAATACAGTACACAACATACCTTCCAACCAATTAGAATCAAGCATTTTCAGTGGCCATGGTATAAAATCTTCCACATTAAAAGAATGTCACTTCAGTATAAGCTGTAATGTGGGCTTCACATTAAAAGTGTACCTTATATGGGCTCAGTTGGACCCCCAAAGATGGTGTCTGTGAGGCTTCAGATGAATTATTGTACAGTATCCACAGAGATACCATGTTGTGGCAGGTTAGGTTGTCTCTGGAACTTGGTACCCTTTTTATTTCTATCCTGCGTTTATTATATAATTATAGTTTTGTCCACATGGGAAAATACTGTTATTGAAATTAAAGATTTTGTAAATGCGTGTACATGTGAAATTTATGAAACTGAGGTTTTTGGGTCAATAAACTACATACTGCAGATCTTGGGTGGATTTTTCATGCAATTATTATTGAGAGTGAGTGGAGAAAGAACAGAATCTGTCAACTACAAAAAATAATTGATCTTAATCTTTTTTTGTTTTGCTCTGATCCTATAAGAGAGCTTGACCCTAAATGTATTGCCACTGTGAAAAATGCAGTGACTCCAGCAGTCAGACTCAAATCAAATCTTATGTGTATGCAACATGTTGGTACAGCACCTGCATCAGAGTCTTCCAAATGTGAATATCTGATCTTATCAGATTCCCACATGGTAGGAAACTTGGATTTCTGAACAGTTTCTATTTCCTAGTTTCTCTGAACATATGTAACTGGGACTAATATAACATAACTGCTGATAATGAGACTGAGGCACTGGTGGTGTAACAGAGCTGTGGGCTCTGATGTGAAGAACCATGTAAATAATAAATAAACTAAATGTACTATACAAGACAATGGGAGTTTTGATGGAGCAATATCCAGTTTCCATTCATAAAATCATAAAAGTCCATAAAAGATCAAAGAAGTAGATGTAAAATGTGACATTTATACACATGTAGCTGAATGTGGAAGATGTTAAAAGTAGACATTACTGAATGTTGGCACATATTTCCTCTGTTTTAGTAATTAGTGGAAAGTACCATTATTTCTAATTAAGAGAAGAATAAATAATAAATGATCATTTTATCTTGTGCATAAATGTTGTTTATTATCTAAGGTTGACTGAAGCAGCCGAAGGAGAAGTTGCAGTGGTTCTGCAGAAAAAATTGCTGCAACAAGAGAGCACAGGAAACCAGAGTAAAAGAGGAAACTCGATGACTTTGCCTTCAAAATAAAAGCTAGCTTTGACAGGTCCATGAAGGATGTAAGACTGTCTCATGATGTGACACAGCCTCTGATTGTTCCTCTGGCTCTCCATTGGATTTTGGCAGCTCCATAAAGCTGACAAGAAAAAGAGCCTGTAACTTGTCCTGACAAAATTCAGTTTGCCATAGTGTTAACTTTGAATGTTATCGTTAACAAGCATTTAAATGTATCATGTACACTACCACATTTTTGCTGTAGACATGGTGGGTCTCTACATTCTCTATAGACTAATTTTCACAGTAGCTGGTGCTGTCGTAGCCTTATATGCAAATGTAACACATGCACAGAAAACAAAGCTGTCGACTGCATGAGACAACAAAACATCTGTGACAAATGGTTAACATGCTAATGGCTCACATTTATGAGACAAAGGAAAGCTGCATCCCAGTAGATTGTCCTGAGGAAAACACTGTTGAGCTCCCACCTCAACAGTGTTTTTAGGGTTTCTAAGTGGACCACTGCCTGTGGCTTATTTAGGTTTATAAGTCATCACTGTGTTGGCAGTTAGGTGTAGGGAGAATACAGATCCATTTTAAGGGGAGGAAGTCTGGATGGAGGTGGGCTGAGACAATCAAACGTCAGCCAGCACAGCTAACTGTGAGTGTGTGAGACCACTGTCAGTGACGAAAACAATCATGCTTCTGTTTAAGCCGTAAATGGAACAAAGATTTTTTAAATCACTGGGACGCACATAAGAAGAAATTAGATTAGCAGCTGAGAGCCAAACTTGTGAAAGAACAGTGTTGTTTTAGTATTGAGTAGTTTCTGAGAAGAATTCACAAACAGTCTGAGATGTTTTGGAGCCAGCACTGACCACAGTGAGGTTATGGTTTGTTCTGTACAGTGTCCGGTCTTTTATTCTGTTCATCTACTTTGTGTTATCTTCTTGTCACCAAAAGAAACAAAGCTCAACTCAGTATAGTTACTTCCAAAGTTAAAACAATGCTGCAAAAATTGCATTCACTATAAATCATGTTCTTTGCATTGGTGCCAACCACCTTCCAAAGCATATAATAAATGCTTCCAGGAACTGGTTGTAGCTCATTTTTTAATGCAGTGGAAAATCTATTTGCAGAGACTAAAAGAGACAAATAATCCATTATAATTTGTTTGCAGAGATCACACTGAAGACTTTTTGAGGTGGTGCATTTAATATCCAGAACTGACAGTCTGAAGACTGCGTTTTTTTTTAAGACTTTTTATTTACTTTTTTAAAAATTATATATAGAGAGCATATCAAGTTTGAAATCACCAGATATATTGAAATGAAGTGTTGAAAACATGTGAAATGTTGCATTCAAGATACACAGCCTGCTTGGGGTGGCCAAATTATAACTACATGACCCGGAAATATGAATGGTTTGTATCAACTCTTTGGTAAGCATGCTGATACATGATATCAGGTGTTTGCACTATTTAAATACACATAATTATTTAAAAATAAAGGTAAAAATGACTTTATTTTGAAATGTGCTCGGAAGTTTAACGTTATTCTGAGATTCAGTGACACTGATGAAAAGAGTGAGAGGAGACAACCACTCCTCACAGTGCACACTTACACACTTACAACAAGCCCTCGGCCTCCAGGAGCCTGATGATGCTCTCTGCGTCACCGGAAAAGCCAATCATCTCCCTCATTCGCTGTTATGGCAACAAGCTGAATCAAGTTAGCCAGACCAAAATCGGAAGTGTCGCGACTTTACTTTCCAAATAAAATCACAAAAGGTAAGCTGAAACTGTGATTCTATGCGCCCAGAAATATACAGAAAACCTTGAAATATTGTAACGTGTACGTGTGAACGATAGGAGCTATGCTGACACAAATGAGAAGAAAAAACACTCCAGGTCTGAACTGACAACAGAGATCTCTGAGACCAGCTCAGGTGTGTTAAAGGGCTGTAACAGTGTCAGACCTGGACTGTCTGTGATGTTGGGCTCAGGCACACAACTGCGGTCAAACCAGCCGCCGCTGTAATTCAAGTGCGCATTTACTCTGAAGTTTATGGTAAAACCAACCGCCACCAGTGGCTACTTCCGGATTTCAAAATAAAGCATCTCTCTTTCTCTCTCAGTCCCTTTCAGATAGCAATAACACGCAATTTTGTCTAACGTTGTAGTGATATATGTAAATATGAAATTTAAAAAAAACTTAAATAAAACAAATGTATTCCATAAGTAGCTCAACACGTGCTACTGGACTCAGTACTTCCTATATTACTTGCACAAATATTATCAACTACTTTTACTGTGTACTTTTCCAATAATTCACTGTCAAATTCCCTTACAGATAACAATAAGAACCATTTTCGCCTAACTTTAACGTGCAATAAAATTAATTTCTTCAATAAGTACTTCACCAAACCTGTATTGCTGAACTTAGTACTTCCTATACTACTTGCATGCACAAATAATATGAAACACTTTTACTGTGTACTTTTCCAGTAATTCACTGTCAAAGTCCCTTACAGATAGCAATAGCAATAAGAACCATTTTCGCCTAACTTTGAAGTGCAATAAAATTAATTTCTTCTATAAGTAGTTCACAAAACTTATACTGCTGGACTTAGTACTTCCTGTACTACTTGCACAAATAATATGAAACACTTCTACTGTGTAGTTTTCTTGTAATTTAATGGTAAAGTCCCTTATGGATAGCAATCATTTGCATTTGCATTTTCGTCTAACTTCAAAGTGGGATAAAATCGATTTCTTCCATAAGTAGTTCACAAAACCAGTACTGCTGGACTTAGTACTTCATAAACTACTTGCACAAATACTATGAAGTACTTTTACTGTGTACTTTTGGAGTAATTCAATGTCAAAGTCCTTTATGGATAGCAATAAAAGCCATTTTTGTGTAATTTTGAAGTGCAATAACCTTCTTTTCTTCTATAAGTTGTTCACCAAACCTGTACTGCTGGACTTAGTACTTCATAAACTACTTGCACAATTATTATCAACTATTTTTAACTGTGTAGTTTTCCAGTAATTCACTGTCAAAGTGCCTTACGGATAGCAATAAGAACCATTTTTGTTTAACTTTCAAGTGGAATAAAATCTATTTCTTCAATAAGTAGTACACAAAACATGAAGTGCTGGACCTAGTACTTCTTGACAAAGGAGCAGAAGATGGCAGTATGTGGCAATCACAGTTGATTATCACAATGGGAAGATCGGAAATTACCATACCTGTTCTGGAGGACCTACTGCAACTGATGTGGAAGGTGAGTCTACTGGACCCTGTGTTAATATCAAAGTCTGCTTTATTGTTAATTCTGCAGCACGTACTGGACAAACAGAGAATTGCAACTGCGTTTTTTTCAAACATTGGTGCATGAAATACAAAAAAATATAAGCCAACCACAACAAAATAAACAAAAGGAGTACAATCAAACTGGAAGAATAAAGAAGAATAAATAAGACATGTAATAAATAGACAAGGCAAATTACAATCAGTGCAAATATATATGGTTATAGTCCAAAAAGAAGACTGAGTAGCTTGTGGTCTGGTTGAAGTGATTAAAGTGGGTGTGAGCTTGTCATTTCATTTCTTTTTATTCCTGTTACAGATCAACTTTGACAACTACCAAGCCATTCTGTCCTTTGTAAATATTGACAGAGCCCACTGGAAGTTGCTGGTCGGTGATAGTTTCTGCAAAGATCAGTTTATATTAAGTATGTTTATATGATTTATAAAGTTGTTCTGAGTCTTATTATGTTTTATGTGATTTATATAAAACTTTTTTTCTAGTACATATTTCCTGCCATAAGATCAGTGTTTTTGGTGGATCCAGCATCTAATTCATCTGAGGAGGCAGACTCTGGAAATGCAGCAAAAAGAGTGCAGTAAGTCAACACTTTAGATATTAAGTATCAGTAAAAAATGATGATTAATTTGGCTAAAGAGGTGAATATCCCAAAAAGTAAAATAATTAAAAAAAATAATTTAAACATGAGAGTACATGTTTGATTTATATTTAATGGTTTGTGTTTAAGTAAAAATGTATAAGCATAGTTGGCACAAGTTTCCAAACCCAGACCATTGAAGCACTTAGTTTGCTTGTTGGTCTTAGCTGTCTTTGTTCTTACACCTCCCAGTCACACCATCAGTACCTATATACCATATACTAAATTGAGATATCTCAGGAGAAAAGGTAACCTAGATGATATTCTAAGGTCCATACTGATAGGACGCAGTGGAGACTAAGACACAATATATTTTACAAAGGGAATACTTCAAGATGAGGAGAACCTGCTATGGCAAGGAGGAATGGGGGACTGTCAAATGGAGAGGAGCAACCATCCACCATCCAGTTCAACAAGATGACAGTAGTTGTGGGGTCATAGTCACCATGGTATATTTCTGTCTTGCATGACTGTGTACAAAGTTCACTGTTGTGCATGTGTGATAACTAACTGTCCACCTTTGATTTCAGTGTCTTTTTTTGAAATAAATTATTACTAGATACATACGTCCCCAGAGTGCCAATAAAATGCGGTGTTCTTATTATGTTGACCTGCATAGTTCAAAAACAAACATAACAACATACTACACACTTGAATTAATGATATGACAGCACATGGTAATGATTATAAAAAATAACATCAGTCAGTGAGGTCCTAATTATACATTTATAGTTACATTTTTGGGAGTATTTAAGTGAATGTTATTGAAGGGCTGTCTGGTTGTTGAAAAAGCACATGTAGTGTGCAATGTACATTAACACAAACATGTTGTGTTAATTACCTCTTGACAAATATTAGTAACAATATTACTATGTATAAAGATTTAAACTAAATAATACATTAATTCAAATTTAAATAGTTTATTGGGAAAACAGTGTGTGACTGATGACTTTTCAATTTATGCGTTGGTGTAGATGGCGAGAGCTATGATGGAAGCCTTTCCTGCCTTGCCGCTTATGACATTTGATACATCTAAAAAGAAGATGGCTGATGAGAGGAGAAAGGTTTGCACTCTCCATACTCAGTGAATCAGGTTGGACAGTCATTTTTAATATTCTTTACATCAGGTAAGTTTTTCCTCATGCAATACAGACACCATTTATTTCAAGAAAGTGGTGTCAAGGAAATTAATGGAGATTGAACAGGCAGCAGTTGAAATATGTTTTATTGAAAAAAGAAGCTTATAGACAGGGTGGTAGGTAGACAAATAAAACCCCACAGGGCAGAGATAGTGGCCCAAACAGGCAGAGGAATAAATGTAGAGAGCAGGTATACAGAATGTTCTTCTCATTTCTACTTTTTGTGCATCCATGTCTCCTCTGTTCTCCCTCCTTTTTTTCCTTGTAGTGTTTGACATGGAAAACAATTGTGCAATGTGCTCAGCCTCAAAGCCTCCAGGATCTAGGAAGATCTGGGAAGTGTTTGTCAGTATTTACAGTTTGTTTTAAATTTTAAATTTAATCACCAATATTAAGTGATTTAAAAATAAAACAGTCAAGGACATTTCCCTAAGATGTATGTCAATTCCTTTTATACAATTTACAAATACAATGTACACACATAAACTGAATAAAATGACATGTAGAAATGTAAAATAATAATAATAATAATTTGAAGCAGACATTACCCTGACAATAACAACAAATGATTCTCTACTGCACATTTACCTCTTTATTTGCATTGTAAATGCACAATTAATCAAATGTAAATTTTACTTATGTTATTGTACAGATACAGTATGATACCTGTGAAAGATGGTACCATGAGCAGTGCCTGGGGATGAATGTGCACCAACTCCAACAGGCCAGGGCAAGCAATTGGAATAGTTTGGTCTGCATGTAGGACAAAAGATGGAAACTGAGGATTCCAATTGTATATGGCAGAAACCATGAAGATTGTCTTCTTGTTTATGTTTTGTTTTAAAGGACAGCAGGGGATAACGTGTTTAGTTTATTAAAAGACTGAACAATACTATTCTTTGCTGTAATGTCCAGCTGTTACCCCATTTTTGTTAGATATTTACAATCACTGAATGACAGTGTGTTTAATTTAATGATGTAAATTGTATTTTATGAGTTTTCATAAGTATGTAAATAGTGTAGATGTGTGTTTGTGAATATGTTTACATATTTTCATGGCTTACAATTTTTATGTAGATAGATGTAAATCATTTAACATGTTGATAT
Source organism: Scortum barcoo (assembly GCA_023238725.1). Classification (NCBI taxonomy): domain Eukaryota; kingdom Metazoa; phylum Chordata; class Actinopteri; order Centrarchiformes; family Terapontidae; genus Scortum; species Scortum barcoo. The sequence goes on along the minus strand of CM041536.1, from coordinate 26,504,303 downwards.
TTAATTATTTACAAATATAGATGTTATATTTATATTGGGTTATTATTATTTTAGTACTATTAATATATTAGATATTATAATTGTAACAAAAATGTAAATAGTAAATTTGTGTTTCAAATAGATACTTATAATTTAAAATATACATGTATGTGTGGTTATTGCAAAACCAAAGCAAACATAGGTAAATGATAAAACACTAGTGCTGGCACATGTGCTAATGATGTTATGATTTTAAAGGAAGATTTTCAAAAATCAAAAACATTTCATTGTTACCTGTTAAATGTAGACGAAAATGGTTCTTATTGCTATCCGTAAGGCACTTTGACAGTGAATTACTGGAAAACTACACAGTTAAAAAATAGTTGATAATAATTGTGCAAGTAGTTTATGAAGTACTAAGTCCAGCAGTACAGGTTTGGTGAACAACTTATAGAAGAAAAGAAGGTTATTGCACTTCAAAATTACACAAAAATGGCTTTTATTGCTATCCATAAGGGACTTTGACATTGAATTACTCCAAAAGTACACAGTAAAAGTACTTCATAGTATTTGTGCAAGTAGTTTATGAAGTACTAAGTCCAGCAGTACTGGTTTTGTGGACTACTTATGGAAGAAATCGATTTTATCCCACTTTGAAGTTAGACGAAAATGCAAATGATTGCTATCCATAAGGGACTTTACCATTAAATTACAAGAAAACTACACAGTAGAAGTGTTTCATATTATTTGTGCAAGTAGTATAGGAAGTACTAAGTCCAGCAGTATAAGTTTTGTGAACTACTTATAGAAGAAATTAATTTTATTGCACTTCAAAGTTAGGCGAAAATGGTTCTTATTGCTATCTGTAAGGGACTTTGACGACAGTGAATTACTGGAAAAGTACACAGTAAAAGTGTTTCATATTATTTATGCAAGTAGTATAGGAAGTACTAAGTCCAGCAGTACAGGAAATTAATTTTATTGCTCTTTAAAGTTAGACGAAAATACTTCTAATTACTATCTGCAAGGGACTGCAACACACACACACACACACACACACACACACACACACAGAAAGAGAGCTTTATTTTGAAATCCGGAAGTAGTCGTTGGTGGCGTTAGCGGTATCTTTAAGATGACCGAGCTTTAATATTGTCCGTGCGAAACTTTCAATTGATTCAGTGTTCTTTAGGTTCATAAACCGACAGTTATTGTTAAATTATTCCCTTAATTCTGCCTCATATCTGTGAGACTGAGTGAGGGAACCGGAAGTGATTTCTAAAAGCTTTCCAGAGCTGTTTCTTTGCTTTTACCGATAAACTTCAGAGTAAATGCGCACTTTAAATACAGAGGCGGCTGGTTTGACCGCAGTGGCACACACTGTAAAGGTCTTTTTATATTCAGTCTGTGGGTGAGAGCTCAGCGGCTTTATCAAGAGCACATCACTAGTTTCTGCTAACGGAGGGGAAACATCGACAGTCTGCTCCGATTTGTTAACAGACAGGAAAAGGAATCATCATTTTCAACCATACAGCTTTCTTTTACTTTCATCAAAAGAGCTGCACGGTGATTACAGTGATTTTATTGTTGAAAACTTGAACGGAAGTCGTGTGTGTGTGTGTGTGTGTGTGCGCTGACAGTGCTGTGGTAGCTGCAGCAGTGGAGCAGAGGTGGACAGCCAGCAGAGGACAGCGGACAGACAGCGGACAGCACCAATGGCCCCGGGGCCCGCGGACTGAGCGATGGGCTCCGCGGCACGGCAGCCATGGCCAGATCCACCAACAAGAGCACCGAGGACGGGGACTCGCGGGTGACCGCCCCCGCCGACCGCGGAGAGGCGCGGGACCTGGCCGAGCCCCGGGAGCTGTCTCTGGAGGAGGTCCTGAAGTCTTACGAGCAGCCCATCAACGAGGAGCAGGCGTGGGCGGTGTGCTACCAGTGCTGCAGCGAGCTGAGGCCGCCCCGCCCGCCGCCCGGGACGGTCGGCCGGGTGACGGAGCCGTCCTCCATCCTCCTGCACCGGGACGGGACCGTGTCGTTACAGCCGGAGCAGGGACGCCAAGGTAGGACAGCTCCTGTCCTAGTTTCTAACAGAGAGTCCATGCCGGCCAGAGAAACTAAGTTTGATACAAGACTGCGTTTGAGAGTTATATATATTTAGAGAGAGAGATTTAGTCTTTAATTCAGCATTTTAGTTAACTACTGTCACTAAGCAAACAGTGCAGTAATGTTAATGGTTTTCCTAAATGACACCCTGCTGGCTGAAACTGTCAGAGCGGAATTTAAGTGTCTGCCACTGATTTACAGGAGGTATTGAATTGTTGTTTCTGTAGCAGGAACCGTGAGCTAAAAGCAGCTCCAGGAGAAATCATGCACTTTTCCTTCGGAGTTTGGCACACAGGAACATCCTGTTCAGGAGAGAGACGGGCGCAGCGGCTCCGTCCTGTCCCGTTTGAAACAGCAATCAGATTTGTGCTTAATCGACCTTCAGCTCGATCATTTGATCCCTCACAGAGCCGTGAGTCGCCCTCACACACTGCAGCTCTGTGTTTCCATCCAGCCAAGTCTGGGTTTTGTCGCACTCCCGATGCCAGAGAGGATGACTTGTATTATGCCGGTAAATGATTAATTATTCATAGAGCACAGCTTCACCCAGCATCCCCTCTTCAAGACTGTTTTGGAGACTTCAAAGGGTGAATGGAAGCCCAAAGGATTGTATGCAGCCTTCTAGTTGTTCCCCCCACTGAATGTATCCTGGACCTGCATAATAATGCGAAGTATTTATGTCCTCACTGCAGTCTGAGCTCCTGAAGTCTGAGCAGACACAGATCACGGTGAACCTCCAGACCTGCTCTGAGACCTTGAGTCTAATAAAGCACACAGCCCCAGTTTGTGGGCTTTAAAGTTGTCTCTTCTTATTCTTGGACAGTGACAGTCATTACTTCCAGATACTGATGTTTTTATTGTGCTCATGGCCTTTTGCACCAAACATGCTCATATTCTATAGCACCTTTGCTGAAGCTTTGCCCTAAAGCAACACACAGCGAAGACCCAACAAATATCAAGAACATTACTGACACGTTTATAGAAAAGCATGAGCAGGAGTTATCAGATCTCAGTTTGAAAATTGGATGGTTCCAGGTCTTGTTGACGAAGTGGTCACAGTCGGATGAACGCGGTCTGTGTGAGGCTGTTTGCCTGGTAACAGCTGTGAAGCAGCTGCTAAAGAATCTAACAGGAAAAGTTTCAAGTTTGTCTCCAGGCTACGCTTGATGCATGTTGCCTGGCAACAGGGTGGCATCTGTCCTAAACCATTGTTAGTTTGTTATTAAGACATTTGTGTTAGAATTAGAATTTATGTGTTTAAATAGTTATTTAAATATATAAATTGTATTGAATTTAAACCTAAAATGTAAACTTTGAAATGACTCTCACTGGACATGCTGTATGAGTTTAACTGATTTTAATACGTCGTGTCAACTTGGTGAGGAGGTACTATTGGTTCTCTTTGTATTCCACTCAGTCAGACTACAGTGACATTAAGTGTTAAAAGTGACAATCCTTGTGAACTCCAGCTTGTGTGATTATTAATTCTGAGCTCTCACTGAGGAGAGGTTTAACTCTCATTAATAGGCTTGTTTATCCTTGTGGCCTGTGTTTGTTTATGCTCGGCTGATCCCAAAGTACCAGTTCACACAATCCATACTGAAGCAGCGGTGCAGATCCCCTAACCAGAATGAAAGGGAGTCCATTATAATGAGTCTGTTTACAGTAGATCATTAATGCAGCTAGTCAACTAGGGGACCATTTGCATTCTTTAAGTGGCTGAATTCCTCCCAAGACATCATACCAGTGTCAGACAGCTGGGTTCTACGTTAAACTACTGCTATAGAATAAAGATCAGGGGTCCATTTTTACTGATTTATTTATTTTAATTACCAAAACACCTCGATGACCAATGCAACATAAAATTAGATAAAACATAAAATCAAATTTTGCCAAAAGAACAAAAACATGAATGCACATGCATGCTGAGATGATAATAAGAGTACTGTAAGTCAGAGATACACTGCAGCTCTGTTCAGACATTTACATACGGGTTATAGGAGCTAACATTGTTCATTCAAAGGTCTCTGTGGATGTCAAACAGTGTAAACACACACACTCAGTGGAGCACAGACATCAACATGCAGTCAGTGAAGGGACCTCAGATCTTTACAGATGTACAATAAGTGTCAGAGGAGGAGTATCTCACCTGCCCCAGAAGGTACAAAAATCACATCACTGAGCCACTTCTTGAAACAAGTAGGGACGGTGAACTTCTGTTCTCTCACAACAAACTCTGCAGCTTTAACCACTCCAAACATTAAAGGCTGCTGAGTTTAACAAGGTAAGCACGCAGAAAGGCAAGAGCACCGTCTGAGATGATGGTTTGTCCTAAATACTATAACTAATAACTAAGGACCAGCTGAAAATCAAATGTTTCCTCTCAAAATGTCTGCACTTCACGACATGGACAGAAAGGATGAAATAAGACCCCAAAAAAGTCATCATAGAAAAAAAGTAGCCGCAAATCCTCTGATTTAAGAGGAAACGGACTAAAAATAGACTAATTTATTCATCACCCAGTTCTTCCAGCACTCGTCTTGACCTTTTTCAGTCCAACTTTGGCTTTTGAGAACAGTCTCAGAACCAGGTCCACTTAATTGCTGCATTCAGTCACATCTCATGGTCTCCTTCAGCAGTTCTGATGGAACTGAAAATGTTCACATTTCTGTACACTTTAATAACATCTTGTATATGTGGACTTAAAGGCTTTGAGTATGTTCTTGACCTTGCGCCAAATATTGGAGAAAACAGTTCTAATACAAGGTCCATTTAGTAGCTGTTCTGGAGCTTTTGAACACGTCACATAATCGTCATTAGCAGATATGAACAGCCTTGGGTAAACACAATCTAATTAATTGATTCTACTGATGTTTGCCTTGAAAAGCTGGTAAAATCTTGGCAAACGGCACATGTGGTTGATATGTGTAATTTCTGCTGATAACAAGAGAAACAAGTGAGCTGCAGAGCTTCATCTCTGAACTCTAACGAGTGTTGGTGGATGCACATGCTACTCTGCCCTGGTAGTAGAAAATATACAGTGTACTGTAACATTAGTATTCACTGCGGGTAGCCTGAGCAGTCTCAAATGACTTTCTGTTTCCTGGAAATCTAAACTTCATCAGGTCATATAACAGTCTGCAGAGGAGGAGGAAATTAATGTGAATCCAAAGATGAGCCTGGACTGACGCTGCACACACAGCGTTTTAATGGAGACACACACCTGATGTATTGGCACGAGTCGCTAAGTGAGACTGACCTCCGCTGACACGCTGCAGATTCACTCTGTGTGCTAAATTACATTCTGGAGTCTGGTACAAACAGGAAGGGAAGAAATAAAAGCAACAGTAATGCAGAGAAAAGGCGACTCGCTGATACGTTTGCTTTCAGTTCCTCGTCTGTAGTCTCCTCTGGTATGAAACGTGACGTCCCTGTTGGTAAACAGGAGCGTGAGCAGTTTACTGACGTCAGTCACGTCAGCTGTTGCAGTGACCTGGCCCGCTCCCCCTCCAGAAACAGCACCGATCTGACAGCAGCAGCAGCAGCAGCGGCACTGTAATACAGAGTGGGTCATGGTTCTGCAGTAAGCTCCTGTACGGCAGAAATGTTATCTTCCAACGTGATTCAGGAGCCAGCTGTCGCTTGGCACACGTTACCTCCTCTGTTAATACTGCGTGATGCACAGTGTGGGGTAGTTTGGGTGGCAGATCGTTATCTGGCAGATAGCATAGTTCCAGCTTGTGAAGCCTTTACTTTGCAATGTTTGCTGTTTAAAGACCATGTTTTACTTTTTCAGACATGATGATTATTTCAAGACAGTTAGTGGTGTGTACATTTTTCTGTGCATTTTTCTATCATAAACTTGTGACTATCTTTTAAAGCAGGATGAGTTGATGTTTTTGGCCACCTGAGAGCAGTGGAACAAAGACTGGGTTTGCAGTTTGTTACTAATCTCAGTAACGCTCATTTGCTTTGACATTAGCTTGTTGGCTGTCTTACCTGAGGCTCGATGGAAGTTTGGTTAGCCTCTACTGAACAAATTGTTTTATTCAAGTGTGTTGTGTTCTCAGCTGGCTTATTAGCCATGGGTGCACTTTTATTTCTCCTCTTGCAAACATATTAGCATTTAATTATTTAATTTAACTCATGTTTCTGTCTATCCCATAAACAGAGGTCCAATATTAGCTGCTAAATGCTCCGATGTGTTCACCAGCTAGAGCGGCCAAAGTGAGCCAAGATAGAAAAGTTGTTATAAAAGTAAAACAATTGCTTAAAGGGAAATCAATGCAGAGTGGAACTGCAGAACTGTTTCTGTTGCTTTGTCCAGTGAGTGGCCACTTTTTACATCACGCCTAGTTACCTTGTCCATTGTTAACATAAAGAGTTTTATTAGTGCAGCTGTAAGAGGAAATTCAATTTCCATTCTTGTATGTGTTATTATCCATTAAACAAAGACAGGCCCAAAACACACGCACAGGACTGATGGACATGCACTAGTGGAGAGATGTCAGGATGATAGAACGGCCATGTTATCAGGTGCTCTGAGCAGTTAGGGGTTCAAGGGCCCAGCAGCTGAACTGGCACCTCTCCAGCTAACAGTCCACGCCTCGCTTCCCAAACCAGGTCCTAAATACAGACTGAGCTACAGCAATGTACGGAAGAAGTAACTAAATTATTAGATAGTACAATAACATATTTAAACATATATTTTCTTTAATTAAATCAAATAAATACATCACTCTGAGAAATTACTTACTAACATGTTGAGAACTGTTATTATGACATTTCTAAATTGCTCACCATACTTGTGTTTCAGTATTGATTTAAGGGCTGTTTCCATTTTTAAATGTTCTCAGATATGAATAGAATAGTCTCTTGTCAAACTGTGGACGGGAATTGTGCCGTCCCACTGCAAATCAAGCACTGTCCTTATGTGCGTCAGGATCACTTTAATGGCACAGTACCTTCAGCCTCATTAATATATTTATGACTAAGTGGGTCTAATGGAAATCATATTGTCCCTCATAAAAAGTGATTGTGCTCACAGCAGCAGCAGTGTCCCATATCCCGAAGTGTTCAGTTTGGTATAGTATGGGGTGCTGAAAAATTCCTCATCATCTGTTCAGCTTTGGATATCTTCCCTCTGCATCAAATGGGTCCTAATCTCTGAACAATAAACAGACAGAGATTTAGAGGAACTTCCTCAGTTTGAAATTAAACTCCTCCTCCTGTCTGAGGGCCGCTGACAGACATCGCAGCACAAGGCTAAAAGGTGAGGTTAATAGTGATTTACCGAGTGCACTTAAGGCCAGCAGGATGTCAAAGTCCAGATACGTATTGTTCCTGTCAGATAAAAAGCTTGCATCACACAAACGTCAACCGCTTTTTTCAAGATGAAGGACGATAAGCAGTTTTCAGCGTGCTGACCGTGCGTTGTTGAAACGTAAGATTCCCAAAATTTGATTTGCAAGACTTTTTCCACACATCACTCTGCTTCTCAAAACATTATGCCAAATGTCTGTCAGACAGTGAGGAGCTTTAATGCATGCCTAACATGTAACTTTAGATCTGAACGCCTCCCTGATTTTTTATATTACTGCCAATATATGGATGGTTGTTATTTTAGTGGCTCAGTTTCCTCTTGATAAATTCTCTTGTGCAATAAATGCAAACATTGTAAAAAAAAAAAGTGCGAAGTTCAACTTTGTCTTGACACGTAGGTGAAGGTGTAAGTGCTACACCTTCCTGTATCTGACGTGTGTACGTGGAGATCAAGATAATTTGATGGCTGTAAATGAAAATGTTCTCCTCCTGCTTTTTCACTTTTCTCGTTTCCTCGTGCCTGTCTTATTCATTTTTAACTAACTCTGCTCTTCTCAGCCCCGTTTTCCTTCTGTCACTTTGTGGTCTCTCAGCCCTTTATTACCATGGCAACAGATGGCAAGGTCCATCTTGGGAGAGAATGCATGCCAGTGTGAGTGTATGTGTGTAGGAGGGTGGAGGTACCAAAGGTTGAAGGATGAAACATTGGCCATCTTTAGCCAGAATAAACTGTGTGACTTAAAGCTAATGAGAAGGAACACTGGGGAGGGGAAGGGGGGCTGTCAACACGGGTGATCAACTTATTTAGGACTGCTGCAGATTATTAGTCGACACAGATATTTAGAATACTACATTTGCATTAAAAATGAAAGTCTAGAATTTAAAATAGCACAAAACTTTGTTTGAAAGTAAGAAGCATGTGTTAAATAAAACACTGCAGTTTTTTCACATTATCATCAAAAAAGTGAAAGGGGCTCCCAGCAGTATATTATAAAGCAATCTGAAATGACATAATTAAAATAGTTAGGGCTGAACAATTAATTGAAATATTATCTAAGTCACAATATGGCTAAGCACGATATTCACATCACAGGAGCTGCAATATTTCTGTTTTACAGACTCAGGAACAGCACTGAACAGGACCGCAAGGCCCTGACAAGAGTGAACAGATCATAGGCGGTGTTATACCCTGCATTACAGACATCTGCATGGTGTAAGAATAAGCCAAGGAGAATAGTTAAAGATCCAAACCACCCAAATAACAGCTGCTGCGGTCGAGAAGAAGATGCCCCTGTTTTTATCTGTGGTAGTGGTGTGGCTCAACGATTGCCGTGTTCACTGGTCGGCCTCCTCTTTGGTCCAGACTGATACATCTCTACTACTGTTGGATGGATTGCCATGAAATCTGGTACCATAATCTGTCATTATGAATTGTAATGAGCATTAAGGCTGAGTCTTTATCACAGAAGCCCTGTTTCTATTCTTTTGCTGCATGTCGACCACCCCTCCTTTCCTGTCTTTCTTCAGCTTTCGCTATCAAATAAAGCCAAAAAAAACATCTAAACCGATAAAGCTGTTAACAGCCCAGATAATGAAGCAGTTTGTTTTACCATGAAAACTGATGTTTGCAGAAAATAACTGCAGCTCAGTGGAGAAAAAACTGTCCCGTCTCTCTGGCCTTAACGTCCCCTCCCTGCTCATAAAGCTAACTGGGTTATTGAGTTTTCCAAGATCTAAGCCTGAGGGCCTTTGGAAGTGTTTTGGATGCAGTCCCCCCCCTCCCTTGTGTTTACTGACTTGAAACTGTGGGAAACTGCCAGAGGTATCATTGGTTACTCTACCTAACCCTGGCCTTGCATTATTTGAACCTGTCTGGCAGGTTTGCGGGGGTTCATGTTATCGCTCTCCTGTGGGGGGGGGCATTATAATAGAGAGTTTCTTCTCCCTCCTTTGGTGTCCGTTGCCGCCTTTTGCTGCAGGTTGGAGTGCTCACTCTGGGGATCATGTCCTGCTCTCAGCACTTTGTAGTTGATGGGGGAGGATGCTGTGGCAGGCTGACCTCCTCCCATCCACACTATGCTCCCCTTTTCTCATCTTCTTTCTGCTGACCTCTCTCATCTCTCTCTCGCTTGCTCCGTCACTCCTTTCATCTCTCTCTCTCCCTCTTCCCTGATGTTGTCACTCGGTCTCTCTCTCTCTCTCTCTCCGTCTTTGTCTCCTGCTTCTCTTGTCTGTCCGTTCTCCTGTTTCCCTGCAGTGAGAGCTGCTGATGGAGGAGTTTCAGGCCTCTCGGGTGTCATTACTGATATCTGAGCTGAGAGAAAGAGCTTTTTTACTCTCCCACACACACACAAACACGCACTCCCATAGGCATCCTGGCTGCGACAGTGGCTGGCCAAGTTATGATGGTGGGACATATAGAGTAACATATTTGATTAATGAGTAGAAGATTGAAAACAGGCTTACTTAGTTTTTTTTATTCTTGCTATAAAGTTCACAGTATGGCTGTTGGTAGTAGACATATTGGGTTTTATTCTTGAAACATTCCTGATTTTCATTTAAATCTGCCCCGGCAACATTTTAAAGTCATATTCATACATCTCCAACCGCAGGAAGTGACAAATCTGATTTAATATGAGGTATAAATCTTCTTAGAATCACTGCAGAGTGCCAGCTATGATTTAAAAGCTTTATTTGGAAAGAAGGTCGTGAAAATGTAAGAGGGAAGACACTTCAGGATCATAATACAGCATAAGATGCAAGCTATTCAAATCAAAACTTCCTATTCATGTACGGATTAAAGATTTAAAAGTGTCATATAACTCTTTCTTATATGGCAGCAAAATCCAGGGTTCACTAATCAAAGAAGAAAATTAGGATATAAGCCCAAGAAAACGAAACACAGTTATCCTGCAAATACCTATAACAATTCATAGCAACGGGCCTTCTTTTTTTTATGATTTGGAGTATCACACATTAAACTTCAGTAGAATCAAATAAAATCTTTTTTCCAGAGGGTTAAAGTTTTTATGTCTTCAGAGTTATTTTCTATGCTGTTCAGAGTTTTGGCAGAAATATAAGGTTCAGAAACTATCATGATATTTCTTCATTATTTGAATGGAATAAATATGATAATATCACCCAGAGTTGTCCTTAAGTAAAATTCTGTATGTGTGAGATGCTAACTGGTTGTGTGTCTCCTGCTTTGTCTCTTCAGATGACACTGATGGGCCTCCTCTTCTACCTGTTACAGAGCGCCAGGTGAGACACAAAGCACTTCACTGTGTCTAAATGGTGACAGTAAAAATATGTTTCAACGTAGAACTTATTAAAGGTATTCAAGACCTTTTATTTGTCAAGAAAAGGTTTTTCAGGTGACCAAATCTGAACTTCAGGTAACTCTTATTTTCCAACACAGAATAATGTTTAGGAATAAACTCTTATATTTGACCTTTCTAAAGATCTACTCTTGGAATATTGTGAATTTCATCTTAATCAGGTGCACTGTAAAGTTTAGTTTGAACTGTTTTGTCTGACTGGATTAATTTTGACAAACGTATTATATGAAACGTTGTTGGTTAAGGACAACCTATTTACTATTTCCTCCTCATCTGTGTGTCCAGCTGGTCCAGTCTCTGGGTGTGGCCATCTACCGAGCTCTGGACTGGGGACTGGACGACAGCGAGGAGCGCGAGCTCAGCCCGCAGCTGGAGCGCCTCATCGAACGCATGGCCGGGGAGGATCAGGGCGCAGAGGTTGACAGCACCGCCAGTAACGGTACAACAGATGAGGGCTATAGTGGCCAAGAAGAGGAGGAGGAAGAGGAGGATCAGGAAGGAGCGATAAAGCCGGTGTGTACGTTCCGCCAGGTGATGGCGCTGTGTGCGTCTCGGCTGGCCAACCCCAGCTTGGCCCCTGAGCACTACCAGGCTGTCTGCAGGGCCCTTTTTGTAGAGACCCTGGAGCTGCAGACCTTCCTCATCAAGATCAGAGATGCTAAGGAGGTAGGTTAGGTTGGGTTCCTGAGTAATCCTTAAAAAATCAAGCCTGTTTATTTTCTCTTATTTTATGAGTCTGAAGAAAGTCAGCTGAATTTGGAGGTTCATGAAGATGTTTCACCTCTTATTACATAGGCTTCCTCAGTGCTGAGTGAGGAACTGATGAGAGGTGAAACATCTACAGTGGGGGAAATAATTATTTGATCCCCTGCTGATTTTGTAAGTTTACTCCCTTCTAAAGACATAAACAGTCCATAATTTTTATTATAGGTCTCTTTTAACAGAGAGAGACAGAATATCAACAAAAAAATCCAGAAAAAAACATTAAATAAAGGTTATAAATGAATTTGTACTTAATTGAGTGAAATACGTATTTGATCCCCTACCAACCAACAAGAATTCTGACCCCCACAGACCATTTATTTGCACATGAGGAACACAAATTAGTCCTGTCCCTTTAGGCAAGTACTCCTAATCTCAATTTGTTATGTATATAAAAGACACCTGTCACAGAATCAATCTCTTCCAAAGAGCTGTCAAAGGACATCAGGGACAAGACTGTAGACCTGCACAAGCCTGGAATGGGTTACAAGACTATCAGCAAGAAGCCTGGTGAGAAAGAGACCACTGTTGGCGCGATAATTCGAAAATGGAAGCAATACAAGTTAACAGTCACCCTCACTCTGGAGCTCTATGCAAGCTCTCACCTCGTAGGGTAAGGATGATTCTGAGAAAGGTGAGGGATCAGTCCAGAACTACACAGGAACAGCTTGTTAATGATTTCAAGGGAGCTGGGACCACACTCACCAAGAAAACCACCGATAACACACTGGATTGAAATCCTGCAGTGCCCACAAGGTCCCCTTGCTCAAGAGGAGCACATGTACAGGCCCCGCTGAAATTTTCCAATGCACACCTGAATGATTCAGAGAAGGCTTGGGAGAATGTGATGTGGTCAGATGAGACCAAAATTGAGTTCTTTGGCATGAACTTGACTTGCAGTGTTTGGAGGCAGAGAAATGCTGAACATGACCCCAAGAACACCATTCTCACGGTCAAACATGGAGGTAGAAACATTCTGCTTTGGGGCTGTTTCTCTGCTAAGGCTACAGGAAGACCACTGCATTGAGGGGCAGATGAACGGGGCGATGTGCCATAGATTCTTGGATGAGAATGTCCTGGCTTCAGCCAGAACACTGAAGATGGGTCATGGATGGGTCTTCCAGCATGATAATGACCCAAAACCTACAGCCAAGGCAACAAAGGAGTGGCTCAAGAAGAAGCACATTAAGGTCCTGAAGTGGCCTAGTCAGTCTCCAGATCGTAATCCCATAGAAAATCTGTGGAGGGAGCTGAAACTTCGAGTTGCCAAGTGACAGTCTCAAAACCTTCAGGATTTGAAGAGTAAGTGTAAAGAGGAGTGGACCAAAATTCCTCCTGAGATGTATGCAAACCTGGTGACCAACTACAAGAAACATCTCACCTCTGTGCTTGCCAACAAGGGTTTCTCCACCAAGTTCTAAGTCATATTTTGCTTCAGAATCAAATACTTATTTCACTCAATTAAATACAAATTCATTTATAAGTTTTATTTAATGTTTTTTTCTGGATTTTTTTGTTGATATTCTGTCTCTCTCTGTTAAAAGAAACCTACCATAAAAATTATGGACTGTTCGTATCTTTAGAAGGGGGTAAACTTACAAAATCACCAGGGGATCAAATAATTATTTCCCCCACTGTAAATGACCATGACCTGGATGACTTGAGAATCTTCACAGACAACCCCTGTTGAGTTTTAGAGCAATGTAGTGGAGAACACTAAGGGGATAAATAGAGGAAAATAGATGCATGACCTGCTTTTAATTTATTTCAATGAATGTTCACTGTTTCTGTCTCCAGTGGCCTGCTCCTCTCTGTGTGTGTGCTCTCTGAATTTGCTTGTAGCTCTGCTGCATTAATATTCCTGTTTACATGCTACAGAGCATAAACTGATACATGACTGAAGATGCTGCCTCCACAGTTTCCTTCCAGTGTTCGAACTTAAATTCTGTTGTGTCACTACAGTCATTTACTCTTAATGAAGTCTTCATGTAGATGCACACTGTGTCATTAAGTAGGTGGATTTCCAGATGTGACACAAAAAGGCTAGTAGAGTCATAGTTTGATTAACATGTATGCTGAATTGTCCTGTGTTGTATTCACCAAGGTAAAGGCAGCGTAAGTGTGTTTTCTCATAAAGAAACACAGCTCTGTGCCCATTCTCTTTCTCACCAAAACACAATGTATCATTCAGACCTAACAAATGTGTTGAATGCATTCCCCTCCTCATAAAAACATTTGCAAACCTGATTATTTGACTTTGAATATTCCAAATTCTTTATTGTTTATGTGGATGTTTGCTGGCTAGCTGTCTTCTTCTTCCCTGCTATTGCTGGTTCATGGCTAAGTTTCTTTATCTTAGCGCCACAAACTCAAGATCAGTGGAGGAGAATGAAACTGTCACCAGAAATATTTATTTTGTTGGCTGACACAGTACACGGCCGGCCTTGTGTGTCAAGAATGCAACCTGCTGGTAAAAACAATGCTCTGTAGAGCTCCTAGTGATCAAAGATTCAGGAAGCTTTTTAATGGGCGAATTTTGAAACACAGCACCATGGCTAAAAAGACGTCTAAAGAGGATAAGTAAACTTATAAACAAAAATCTTTCAGATTTCGGATTTTTCGGGCTTTGGTGCCATCAGGTGGTCGTGTCATTAGAAAAGAGACGTCAGACAGCTGAGGCTAAAAGCTCAAACAGGAATTTAACATGACAATATAGCAGTGTATTTAAACTTATTGAGTACATTCCACTCATATTTTGCACCTTGTGGGTGAAAAAACAGTTTGAAATGTTACAGTTGTTACTTTTTAAGCTTGCAATTGTAAAAAAAAAAAAAAAAAAAGAAAAATACAAACACAGCAAAATGTGTCTGGCTTTTTCTTGCACAGATGCTGAAGAAGATCACAACAGAGGAAACTGTGGAGGACAGGTCCACAACAGAACTGGATGCACTGAAACACAGAGACTGGGTGAGAGTGTGATGGGGAGGACAATACAACAGTGTGTCTGTCTGAAGGAGGCAGAACTGTCGTGTTGACGCATGCAGATGTGTATGTTGTTGTTTCCACCCCAGGCACGTCTGTGGGTACAGCTGATGAAGGAGCTCAGGCAGGGAGTGAAGCTGAAGAAAGTGCAGGAGCAGCCTTTCAACCCGCTGCCCACCGAGTTCAGCCTCACGCCCTTTGAGATGCTGATGCAGGACATACGAGCCCGCAAGTTCCAGCTGCGCAAAGTCATGGTGAGAGGCGAGACTTGGCTTTAGAAAATCAAGGCAAGCGTTAGACATGTAATGAAGGTGTGAAAGCAGGTGCAGCACCAATGTCTTTACTGTGGACTGAGTTGGAACTGGCAGTTGGCAGCTTACATGTCAGTTGAATGGAGATATTGAAAGTGTGTGTAGTGTTAATCGGTGCACTGTCAGTTGGTATGTGAATATGTGAAGTGGAAATGTTTTGTGTGTGCTTAAAGCTGCTGAAACATCAGTCGAGGTGATAACTGCGGCAAGTAGCTAATCCAAACCTTCACAGATCTTGACAAAGAAATCTGAAATGTTGACTTCCTTCAAATGGGGCATGAGAACTTAAGAGAGCGAGTGAATCCTGTTTGTCTTTTAATGATACTGAAGGCACTACTCTTTCAGGCTTCGTTACAGAAAGGAAATGTTATGTAGCAGGCATACAAGCTGCAGTCACCTTGAGGCCTTCTTCACAGGCAGATACATAATTCAGCCTTAGAGCACCAATATTAATGAAAGCTTCTCCCAGCCTTCTGTTGCTCTGGCAGCCATTGCACAGAAAGTCATCATCCAGCTCTGCATTTCAGATTCAGATTCCTTTGAGATTGCTTTAGGGAGTGTTTCAACTCCTTTCAGCTCTTTGTTTTAGTTTTATGGCCTGCAATTTACCTGTTTTGGTTCAGTCTCCCAGCTATTATAAACCCTGTCTCCAGCCACAGCATTTGGCCATTTTCGATGAAAAAGCTGCGACAGAGTCAGGAACCAGCTGGTAAACGTACAGGAGCATTTAGCAGTCAAAGAACCAGACAATTCTTTGAGAGTGTCTACATGTTACGCTATGACTTACAGACAGTGCTACAGTTGGTGTGGTGTTTCTTGTCTTACCCAGGTGGGTGGTGACATTCCTACCAGAGTAAAAAGAAATGCTCATGAATTGATCCTGGATTTCATCAGATCAAGACCTCCACTTAAACCAGTGAGTGGGTTTAGTCTTCTGATAGAGGTTTACTGGTAGCAGTATGAAGAAGGGTACATACATTTTGAATTTTCATGCAATTTACATGATGTGTTTACATGTGACAGCTTACATATATATACAACTGTTCACACACATTTTTTTCATACAACTCCAGGATGTTTATCCATTCCTAAAATATACCTACATTACTGATAGTAGCATTATCTATGTATTACATACATTAATGCCAGCTGGTGTTAATACAAGCTTATATTAGCTTCTAATACCTATAATTTATATTACACATATACTGTGTAAATAATGCATACTCAGAGTTTTGCTTTAAATCAATGTTTTAACTTAAAATAGATTGTTCTGTGATTTGATTTATCTGTACTTTGTATATATATTTCACTGATCTGTTTATCAGGGTTACATCAGTTTATCAGGCGTTTTATTGAATGTATCTGTCAGTCAGCAATGTCCATGTATTTTACTGCATGTACTATATTTTATCGAGATTTAGCCTCTTACTGTAGTCTTCTCATAGTAGTGTACTGTAGTCTTCTTCTGAATTAATTATTTTCCCACTTTAGGTTTCAGAGCGCAACCTCCCCCCTCCTCCTCCTCCACAGCACTCCCTCCATGACCGGGTCCTGGCTGAGATCAAACAGGAGAGAAAGCTCAGACCTGTGGTTCCACCCAGCTCCAGACGTAAGGCAATCATTCACCACTGACCATGATTAACTTAAAGCCTCTCACCACAGGTCAAATTACAGTTTAAGTCCCAAACACAAAACATCATAACACTACATAGAGATATCTAAAATAGTAATACACTGTATGACTATGAGTGGTGGTGCTTTGCAGAGTCAAAAGCAGACACTGTTATCTTTGCACCAGACAGACACAAAGGTACTTATATTGAAAATTAAATTGAAAATTATAAATTGATCTCATATTGTATTGGCTGAATGTATTTATATCTGGGGAGGAAGTAAAAGATACAGTCAGATGGCTGCCCTTGATATATTTATGTGCCTGTGTGTTTGCGTTTGTCTCTAAGCTGCCTGTTTAAAGTCACTGCTTGACTTTCAGCGTGACTCCTGTTGTGCTCTTGCTGTGTTGTCCAGAAACTAAATGTTCTACTGAGGATAAATGGACCACCTACTCTGCTAAATAATGACTGTGTAGTTTGCACACGCTGTACTGTAACCCATCAGGGTCATACCACAGTTATGGACAGCATACAAGTTAGTGAACTATAGTGTGTTGAGGTACAGCGCATGTGGAGGTGGTATTGCTTTTCATAGATATTGACCAGTTATTAACAGATCAAGGTCATTCAGTGTGGGCTGTTGATAAAGGAGTCCTGGCAAACAACACATTGACATGTTGTGAAGCAGAGCAATCAGATTTCTGGAAATGAATAATTAACAATATTATGGTTGCAACATGTATAGATATGTGACCTTGTGGTCCTTATGGGACTGGAGTTCAAGCTTGTGCTATACATTATTCGAATTTACATTGTGTAGCATCTTAAAATCAGTATACTTTATCATTGTCAATAGTGAGACTTCAAAATTGATAGCAAAAACAAAATAAAAGTCATGGTTGAACTTATCGTTAGAATCCATCCCAGACTGGTGAGTCTCTCACCATAGTTCCCATAACACCAGTAACTTACTGTCTCTGCTCTTTTTTTCCCCCCCGCAGTTTTGCTTATTCTCCTGTCTGTAATTTACTAGGACGATTAAAGAGGCATTAATTGACTATGGAAAATTTGAGTAAATATTCATTCTCCTTTTAGCTCTGTTTTGGTCTCCACCAGCTGCTGAGGTAAAATATTCATCAGCTTGTCGCTAACGTTGACTGTTTGGTGACCAACACAGTAGTTCAAGTTGAATTGAAAGACACTAAAAAGCTAGAGCTGAGTGTAAGTGCTGAGTAGGGGAATAATTCTACTCTTTTGACACATTGTCAATAATAAGAATAGCAATAAAATATGAATTAGATCAGCTTTAAGTTGTGTTTTTACTGGAATAACAGTAATCACCAACTCAGACTGAGTTTGTGAATGATTGATGCTGATGTGTTGCATACACACAGTACATGTCAACATCACTTCCCTCTGACCTCAGTGCTTGTGACGTATTTGTTACCGATGGCGTTTTCGGTTTCTCTTCTCTCAGCATTTGGCTCTCTGCCCTGCCTGGCTCAGACTTGTCCTTGCAATGTCAAATCTACTTCATGCATCGACCTGTCCATGGCGGAGCCCGGGCCCAGGCCGCCGTCCCGCCCTCGCATCCTGCTCAAGGCTCCAACTCTGGCCGAGATGGAGGAGATGAACATATCTGAGGTGAGGCCAGGCAGGAGCTTGATCACAGAGGTATCACTGTTGGCGTCTCTTTGGGCCGGCTGGTGAATCTCACAGCAGCACGTGCTTTGTTTCCCATCTTAACTGGGTTAAGATGCCTCTGTGCAGTTGTAGGATAGCACAGAGGGACGTAAGTGAAACAATGATAGGGATGAATTCTTTTTTTGCACAAAGACTCAACAGCTTGGGGAACTGTCTTTCTTTCCCCCTTTCTTTCTTGTTGCGTTACGTGAAGCATCAAAACTTAACAGTATGTTTCTCCTCAACACTTCAGCTGTTAAAAAATATCCTCACTGGCTCAAAGGGGGAGTCAGCTGCAGGTCAAAACTTATGCTTCATCCAGGGGGAAAGACGCGTTTACTGCTGCCTTTTCTGTGCCTTCTGTTTTCTAGTTCACCTCAGTTTCACATTTGTGTTCTTTTTTTCATTATACCCTGTAATGAGCCATAATGATGTTAGGGAATGGTGCAGCTCATTTTCTATGTCACCTTTTTTCTACTTTATGGTTACCTTAGAACATTTCTGTGGAAGTCTTATCGAAGAGCCACAGAGTCCCTCACAGAGGTTTACTGTGTACACTGGCAGGCTCTTTAGACCCAGTAATCATTTCTGTGGCCTATTAAGCACTACGAGGCCTCTGTCCAGCAAAACAGACGGTTAATGCATACAATAATATCCCATCTGCCACTGCAAAATGAACCAATTTAAAGCAGATTAGAGTTTGAGTTCTGCAAACATTTCTTGGAGGAGCAGCTGCTAAATCATGGCTTTTAGATGTTACCTCTTTCAGTTGAAAAGGGGAAATGAATGAAGATGTAAATCACTTTCAGCGTGTATAGTACTACAGTGATACTGACTTTTCCCTTTGAGGGCAGTTTTGCATTTCTCTGTTGAGGTGATGTGTTTTGAGACTGCTGAGGAAATAAGAAAAAAGAAAAAGTCAGTCAGTTTGGCAATTCAGGCAGAACTCTTTGTAAAGTTCGGAAACATTGCCTGTTTTTGTAATCTATCAGTGATATCTCTGTGAATTGAGTGGCAACAGATAGAAATTGGGGAAGGCCATAAAAACAGCAACTCAACAAGAGAGGTCCAGAGTGCAGATTACCAGATTAGATTTTCAGTTAAAACAGTCTTATTTTAGATTCCATTTCATAAACAGGATTTAATTAAGTTTGACTTAAAGGTGGCCTTTCTTGTAAACAAATAAATGTTATGTTAACATGCATTGTTGCATCGTGTGTATGCTTGAGATCTAACCAATGATGACCCACTCATCCACAGGTCTGAAACAGGGAACCTTTAAGTTACCATGAAAACTTCTATTGTTCCAGACTAACCTGGTTTTGGTCAGGCCAGTCTTTTAGGACCTCAGACTAAACCAGTGTTACAATCAATCTGCCTGACTGAAAAACAAAGTTCCTCTCTAAAGGTTCTTCTTCACTGCTGCACTCTGAACATTAGTTGTTTTGCAGTCCATGTAAAATCTATGTGCACATGTTAACATGGGTACTATCAGTCAGTATATGTGCCTTTAAATTTACTGCAATTGAGATAAAGCTAACACCTTGTTGCCTCTAGCTGGGGATGAATTATGTCTGGATATGTCTGAGTTGTTTAACAGCATGTTGCATTTTAAACATCAACATCTTTGATATTATCATCACTAATTATCTAGAGAAATTTGGTATCATTCAAGCAGCACTTTATCATACTGCACCCACTATCATAATTACAAGAAACTGAGCTACTACTTCTGTGATCAGTACTTGATGTCCCAGGTCTTATTAGGCTCTATAAAACAGTTTAATCCTGGTTTAGTAAATTCGCTAGGATATTTCTCCATATACACATTCTTATCATGTGCTGCTTTCCGTCTTTCACTTCTCCTTTCCTCTTCCTCCTCATCTTTAACCCTTCCTCTCCCACTCCATCTCCAATGCCACCCCCCCCCTGCAGGAAGAGGAGTCTCCAGCTGAGGAGCTGAGGAGGGCAGAGAGCTCCCCCACACCTCTGAAAAGAGATCGCTCCTTCTCAGAGCACGACCTAGCCCTGCTCCGTGGAGAGATCTACCCTTCGCTCTCCGAGTCAGCCCAGCTGGGCGGAACGGTCAGGCTGAGGGGTGACAGGCCTCGGTCCAGGACGCTAACCGGGGCTGGACCGCTTCCTAATCACAGAGGTCAGTATGTAAATGTCGCCTGATTACCCTCAGTAACAGTTATTCTATTTATTTATCATTACTACTGTAAGCACAGCATTACACAAATAAGATACCCATCTTGACAGGGCACTCATGTCTAGGTCAGTGTTTCTTAAATGTCACAGAATTTAGAGATTTCCAGCATTTCAAACAGGGATTATCAGCAGAGTTGAGTCTTTTTGCTTCACACATTCATTAGATGATGGTTTCTGACTCATCAGTAGTGGAAACTTTTTACAAAATAGACGGTTTGTACCTTTACTGAGGCTCCAAATTCATTCACACAAGTTACTTTAGTGTTTGAATGTTAGAGGTCTGGATTTTCAAAGACAATCCAGCTAAAACCATTTAAAAACATCGTCCCGGCAACATTAAGGCTCGGAATAGACTGTGGAAAATGTTGAGTTTAGTAAATTAATTATATCATAGTAAACCCCCTTGAGATCTGTCTTCTCATTTTACAAGGGAGACCCACTAATGGCCGCTGAGTGAGTCACCCTAATTACCACTGAGTTATGGCCATTTAAAAGTATCGTGTTGCCTTAGCAACACTTGGACTGCCATTACATTTTTGCAGTATTGCGTGGACTTGCTTGGGGCATATCATTTAAATTTGATTACAAACTGCACAGTGACTCACTGAGACATTTACAGTGAAGTATGGCAGTCATATATCAAACATTTGGCTTTCAAAAGAAAATCATCTGACATATCAAACACACATGATTAACCATTTTTGGTTATCCAAATATAATTTGTACAAAAAAGGAGTAAAAGCTGAAAAAGTGCAAAGTATTCTGGAACATTTGTTCAGGAAAGGAAAAAAAGGGGAATGAAACAAATATTAAACAGACCTTTTTGATTTGTCAAACACAGGTGTGATTACATGATAAATGGACGGCATTTATAAAGTGCTCATTTACCTTACTGGACAAAGCGCTTTACAATCTCGCCTTTCATTCACCCATTCACACACCAGAGCTGCCATGGCCATCAGGAACAACTGAGGCTCAGTGACACCGCGACACATGGTGGAGGATGCGGTGATCAAAACCTGCCAACCTGGGAATCAGCTCTGTACCTCCTGAGCCACAGCCACGCCCTTACAACGTTAACTAACATGCTGCTTCACTGGAGCAGAGCCATCATAATGTTATTACATTCACCAGAGCTTTCTCTGCTATGAATAGTCAAAATGTCGGCTGGGAGGAAGAACGAGAAAATGAATGATTCATTTGGCAACAATAAAAAAAACACAAGTGCTCTGTTTTTAGCAAGGCTATTAGCATTCGGGTATGCAAGACTTATTCAGAGAGCAAAACGTGACGGATAAGGAAAGAGCAACTGGTGATGCTTAACAAGCAAACATGTCAGTCAGAGATGTGAAGCAGCTTAACGTGCCTGCTCGAGTTCACCGTCAGTGTAGCAGGAGAGTCGTGTGTCATTCGTGAGTTAAATCTGCACACCAGAAACCAGTGAGAAATGTGAAATGTGAAAAAAGTTCATGTTCTGAATAACATTGTTTAAATCAAATTCTACTTGACCTCTGTCTACTTTTCTTACTAGATTCCCTATTATAGTCAAGTTTGATGAAAATACACTTCATACACTGAAGAGGGCCATGAGGGTTTTTCAGTGGTTTTGGAACCACCCAGCTATTCCAAGAAAAATTGTTTTACTTAGAGTTGTGAGTAAAAACTAATCTAAATGAACACATGGTGGCACTGTTGATACTAAAACATATCAGTTGCTCCAGTTTACTCACTCCCCACCAAATGTCATTGAAATCAGGCTGTTTTCCTGCTGTGTAAAATGTCTCAAGTGGAAAAAGTCTGCTAGCTGCAATCAATATTTTTTCATGGCTGATTAGCATTTTGGATTGCAGCATGTTTTTTTCCTCTGCATTTAATACAGTTATACACTTCTGTTCTCATTGACATGAGTCAATCATATTATAGCTCAATGCATTTAATAAATCCCAGCCAAACTCTGCAGCTGCTCATTTCATTGGGTAGTTCTCCAATTTGGCTGAAATGAAGATAATGAATGACATCACCTGCATTTACACAGTATATGCCAGTTATACTATGGCGTAGTCTTTGGTTTTCTCAGTCTGTATATTTATCCTCATTTATGAATTCATGAACTGGAGATTTGGATATTGTTACATATAACTGGGCTTTAAATTGACATCAAACTCAAGCCCCCACAAACAGTTAAACTGAGAGCACTTAAATCATCGATATCAGTCTAAACACCCCTTTTAAAGTTTCCAGCTCCTCTGCCTTGAGGCCTGGAAGGAAAGGAGTAGTGCATTAACTAGAAAGTCATGACAAAACGCAGCATCTACTTTCCTGAAATTTTCAAATTGAAACACGACCAGCTTTTAGACCCACCCCTGAACGTCTATTAGATTGAAAGTATTTTAGTATTTCAGTATTTTAAGGCTTTTATTTCAAGCTTCAAAGCAGTAAAAGGTTTCATTTCCAGCCTATCCTCAATTATAAATCAAGCAGCAACATCACCTAAAAATGAATACATTAAAAAATGACTGTTCCCTCTGAATAACGTCCACTGTGGTAAAGTCCTGACAGGCCCTGTCGTCAGGGAGATGACAGGGATCACGTCTGCCATGAAGCTGTTGGGAGTGTTGTGATGGCTTCTAATCAAATCTAACAATGTGCTGATAAAGTCTAACTGAGTAAAGCAGGGTAGAAACTAATTGGTTTAAATTATGTGCTGTGTGTCAGCCATGGGGAAGATGGTATCTGCTCGATGGTTGTAATTCCTGCATTAGCAGCCTGGCCATTCATATCCAGAGGTAAAACAATCCTGACTTCAATCCATTCTCAGGCAGTAAGCTGATCCACGGCGCTGCGTGCCACAAGCCTGAGACCAGGCTGAATGCTAGGGGAATAATAGAAGTTTATAATGTAGTACGTGACTCTGTCAACAGGGGACTCTCCAGCCTTAACTGTGTGAATGGGAGGAGTTAAGCCTGTAAGCCCCGGCTGTCATCGGCAGCTGATCCAAATTATATGTACTGATGAAGTTTACTGGCCTGTTCCAGCCTTCATCCCAGCCTGTTTACTTTCCATTAGAGCCAAATTGACACCTTCCATTTGCAGGATTGAAGAGGCAGCCAGTGTGTGGTCTGTTTTTACCCCCTTCCCACCAAAAGTTGCCTGAGCCTCCTCTGAGCTCCCCTTTTAGACCAGCCACTGAGCAGACCTCTCACTGCGATCTAAGTTACAGATGTAGCAGCATGGGCTGAATCACTCCACTGAAATCAGATTAATAATACATGATGGTGTTGGAGTCGATCAACAGACACTCTGAAGGGCTGAGATCTGAGACGGAGCTGACTGAAAGAGGCTAATGTGTAATTCATGGACTTGTTAGACTGGGATTTGCCACTTTCTCTCCTTCGCTCTCTGATGCCGTCCTAATTTTCTTTATTCATATTTAGTTCCCCTGATAAACTCTCATAATGTCCTCTGTCTCTTTCACTTTTCATCCATTTCCTCGCTCCAGCTTCCTTCCCAGTTCACGGCTGGGTGCCGCCCTCCCCAGCCCGTCTGTCTTTGAGTTCAGTGGACGAGACCACAGAGGGATCAGAGACGAGGTGTGGGTCCAGAGGTGGAGACGAGCACCAGTGGATGGTGAGTCTGACTCAGAGTTTGTGCTTTGCTTCATGTGAAGTCTCAGTTGTCCCACTGGTAATGAAAAATGCACTGTAAAAATATTCATTCTATCAAGTGTGCTACATCTATTATTGAGTCCTTGAATCTAATTCTCTTCCTGCGGGTGTTGTCAGAATACTTCCATGTGTTTCTAATACAAATGCATGCTTTTCAAATGTTATCTGGAGATGAGCGTCAGTATCTTTTCAGAAGGGACAATATGACAGATTGATGCACTAGAATCCAGAAAACTGACGACAATTGAAAATTGAATATGATTAAAAAAAGTTTCAATTATTTCATTTTATCTCCGTGCAAGGTCCACTTTGCAGCTGTTCTGGAGCTTTCAGACATATTACATATCACATATCTTTATCATGAGATCACATGACTTTTGTCACTGCAGCTTTCAGTCAAAAGTCAAAATGGATTAAAGGTCATTTTCAGTTTTCCCAAACTTTAAAGGAAATTGTTCAGAAATTAAAAGGAACTGTGCAATCTGGTCACTCAACTTTTAGTAAAGTTAAAAATGAAATATATACATATATGCTGTAAACATTATTGACTTATTATTATTATTATTATTCTTAACAGCAGAACAACCTGAAAACAACAGTGATATACTGCATAATCACCTCCTCATACTCACTATAATAATATATTGACACCAACATGTGATATGTTAGGAAAAAATAGCCTATGTACACAGACCCAGAGAAACCTCATCATTAATGTGGGGTCATATTTGACTCCAACCCAATAATATTCACGCTTATTTTAGATCTGTTTGGTTTCCACCAACTCCTGGAGGTGATCTCTGACTGTTCAGCTGCTAGAGGTTCAGTACTGCAGCGAGTCGCTTACTCTGAGTTCTCCTACAAGTGACACCTTTCATATTATACAGTAATTTGATCAATTGTTATCGTAAATATATTTATAAAGGCAACTTTAATGGTGATTATTAGCGGTTCTTCCACAAAAACACTCACCTTCACCAGAGCCACCCACACACACACAAAAACTGCATTATGTTGGATTAACAGCTCTCCAACACTGTGTCATCAAAGCACCCATCTAAAAGATCAGGAGAGGGTGCTCTTATTTTTAAACATTGCACATAAACACTCCCAGTCTCTTCCCTTCTCTCTATGATGCACTGCAGCTCGCCTCCAAAGTCGTTTTCACCAAAGCTTTGTCTAATTCTCTCTTTTTAACTTGCTTTTCTTCATTGCTCTTCTTCTATTATCTCTTATGTAAACTGGTGTTTTCACATTTCTTTGTACTTCGGTTGTTGTTTGTCTGCTGTTACATTCACTCAGAGCTCATGCTCAGTGGAGTAAAGCCTGTTCTGATTGGTTGTTTTGATTCAGGTGGTAGATTCTTGTCCAATGAGCTTAGAGGCAGCAGGTGGAGCCAGAAGAGTCTGATTTTATCACAGATTATCTGTCTCATGTAGGACATAGTGACAGCTTTAGTGAATATTTGAATAACTTACCTACTTCTACTACAAAGAACTAAACATTAAAAGCTTCACAAAGGCAGGACTTATAGCATGGCTTTCGTGTTGTTTGTATTACAATGGACATGTTTACCTTTATTAACATTTAACTAGTATTACCAGCCTGCAGGGGGGGGTTTATTGTATTGAGTCAGGAACATCATCAGTGAGCTTGATTAGGAGCACGAGCTTTTGGAGTATAGATAAACTAGAGCCGCTTAAACTGCTTTGGTTTAAGGCAGTTTAAGGTATTTCTATTCTATGTATCACTTTGAAATCTCAGTGTATTACTCGCCATAGAGTAAACTACTGAGTGTTCTTGATGTAAATAAGTGATTGATCTCCTGTCTTTTGCTGTTGGTTGTCTCAGGAGGAGTTTAGCCACCCTGTGGAGAGTCTCGCCTTGACGGTGGATGAGGTCATTAACGTGCGCAGAGTGCTGGTCAAAGCAGAGATGGAGAAGTTTCTTCAGAGCAAAGAGCTCTACAATAACCTGAAGAGAGGCAAGGTAACAGAGTGGAACTCCCCTCACTGCTTTTTCTCACTGTGCTGTGTTTACAGTAAATGATTCAGTAACTCTGTGTGTGTGTGTGTGTGTGTGTGTGTGTGTTTCTCAGGTTTGCTGCTGCTGCAAAGTGAAATTCCCTCTCTTCTCATGGCCGTCTACCTGCTTACTGTGTAAAAGGTATTAAAGAAACCTTTAATCTCACCTGTTTGGAATCTGAAATGTATAATCCACAATAAGAAGTCTATTGAAATATAACAGTTCAAATATTGTTCTTTTTTATGTGAGGCATGTTACTCCCTCCAGTTTGAAATGGAAATCCCATATTCATAAAGCAGCACTTCAGAGCGGTGCAGGCACATGTCAGTAGAGCTTCAGCTGTCCGTGGTGCTGAAGATGGTGCTGAATACACTTTAATGTACTCTTAAAAAAAACCTACCCTGAAACTACTCAAAAATATCAGGATATTTTAAAAAGATAAAAACTGACAGATTCATTATTAATTTGTGTGTAGTTTTATTTTCTCATTTAAACACTGTCTCTTACTTTACATCAAATATCACTTAATGGTTCTTCTAATCCAACACGTGTCAAATTCGGCCAAAATATTTCTACAGTCCACTATCTGTCCACGTATTTGCTGAGTTATGTGAACGCAGAGACTTTGCCATACTTGCTTGCTATGCTATGTCTTGAATCTTTCTTAAAGCCCAGTTAACCCCCACATCTTCTTCTGACCTGTTTGTCATTCAGGACTACAGTTGTACTGACAGATTATTTTTCTCCTACAGATCCGTCTGTGGCTCCTGCAGTGCAAAGGTAACTTTAAGAACTTACAGTGTGTGTTTAGTGACAGCAGTTCATTCAGTTCAAACACTCTCTGCTTTAGTTTGGAGTGTATGGTTCTGTGCTTGTTTGACTTTATATTGCTTTCTAAAACAGTACCAAGAGCCGTTTCATATTTGGATATTGTACCACTTGTTAATATTATTTCAGTTTGTCAAGTACACCGTCGCGTGAAGTGGCTGGTATTTGTGTTGACGTCTTCTTCTGTTGTTCTTTTGTTGGTTTTGACCCGTTGCCTCAGTCCCAGGCCGTGTTGGATGTGTGGTTCTGTGCTCTGTAGGTTTGAGATTTAGGCTGTTTGGATTTACTGAGTATTTTGTGTTTTTTTATGTTTGTTGGGGTGTTGTGACTCATCTGTGTTGTGTAATATTTCTGTGGTTTGTATTGATTTGTTATTGTTTTGGTTACGTGTTCATTTTTGACTGTGTGATTTGTGTGACAGCTAATGATCGTGGTTATGTGGTGTGTAAGTGTGTAAGTCCTTAGTGTCTGTGTATTTGAATCTATTAGTTGTACTTGGAGACTGTATAAATGCTTGCATAAAAGTATTTTGCCTTCAGGTCTCTCTTCTTTCCTCTGTCTCATTGTTCTCCTCTCCTTATGCCTCGTCCTGTGCTCCAGATGAAGATTCCCTCAAAGAAGATGGCCCACATTCCTGTGTACACTATAGGCTTCCATAGCACTCCAAAGAACCATGGACACAAAAGCCAAGTCTATAAGTGAGTCTGTGTTTGTCTGTAGAGCAACTGAAGAAACTGCCAGAATCAGTATGTGATTTAAAACTGAGCAATAATGACAGATCTGTAAGTACACCCTGAGCCCCAAATCATTCTGTGACACTTTGTAAAAAGTTATCAGAAAAAAAAATATTTTGCAATAAGGAGCAATAAAGATTTATTTCCCAGCCAGCAGAATGGCTTTCTGATCATTCTGTTGTTCAGTCCATGCATTGGACACATTGGTTTTATGATTATTTGGTGTGTGTCGAGTCCTTAGTGTGGAGTGTGTAATTCTCCCCTGGTTAGCATGTGTAATGTCCACCATTTTCTGATGGGAATGTCAGTTTTGATCATCAGATTAAGAATCAACAGCTATAAAACAAAAAAGTCAGACGCATTATTACAGTTGTTGCTGAATGAAGGTCTGAATCAAATGTCAGTATATTTAACAGTTGTCAAGACATTTCCAAAACAAATCTAAGAATCCAAATCATCCATATGCTGTGTTAATGTATGGAAATCATAATATGTGTTAAAATGATAAGGTGTAATGAACACTGCTATCATGGCTCTGTCCTTACATCTGTTTTGTCATGTGTGACCACTGATGCTGAGGAGGCTGTTCATTAACATAGCCATCTGAGGACAAGACAAAAAATTGCCTGTTTGTGTGTCGTTTCCAAAGTTCACTCATGGTGAAGCTGACTTGACATTTGGATGGACTCCTAGCTTGTGACACTCAGTGGCCCAGTTTCCCCACAATCCTTCTAGCCAGTCACTATGCTTATTCACTCTAAGGATGAGTGCACACCTTGGGTTAAGAACACAGGTTAAATCTATTTAAGTCCCCCCCCAAGCCACTGATTGCTAACCTTCTCCAGCCTAAGCAGAAGCAGCGTCTGTGCTTACCTCAACCAATCGCAGATTGCCTACTCAATCCAATCAGCAGCATCTACCTCCTCATCCTTCTGTTATATAATCAGTGCAGCGCTGCTTTCGAGGCCTCTAAGCAGCCATTATGTAATAATTACCCAGCTGTCATTAATATCCTCACTCCTTGTGTGAAGACGGACATGGAAGTGAGAGTTAGAGATGGACAGACACAGAGCTTGACAGTGAGTTGAGAGAGAGAGAGAGACTGCAGGCATGGTGTTGTGCTGATCTGCTGTCTAACACCTGTCATCACTACCCGGCCGTGCAAGGACAGAAATAGAAGGTTATAACAGCAAATGTTAGTTATTTTAATCAGAAAAGATGACCTTAATCTTTTCGTTAGTGACTGATTGTCCGTTCCCAGCAGCAGGGGTTTAACTGCAGTTAGTTACAGTGGCTGGTGAGTTAATGCTAACAGCTTAATGAGCCAGGCAGCATGCTGGTGCTGGTCAGTGTGGACTGGATCTTTTATTCATTGTCTGTGGTCACACCATCAAGTGAAAGATTTGTGCACATTCTTTTGCACGTTAACCCGGTGAGCAATGATTCTATTGAAATGAACAGATTTTATGTTAGGAGCTGAAACCTTATTTTCTCAGATTTAAACAGCAGCTTCATACATTGATGTCAGTCAGAAGAAACAACATTATTGCATCAACTGGTAGTTTTACTATGGTGTTGTATTCATAAAAGAAAACCTCTCCCTCCCTGTCCCTCTGCAGGTCCCTGCGCAGCTTATCCCGCCGCTCAGTGGAGGAGGAGTTCCCCCACCTGTATGCTAACGGCTGCACGCTGCGAGACATCTGCGCTGAATGCACCAAATTTGTCGCTGATGTCATTTCCTCCAGCCGCCGGAGTCTGGACATCCTCAACAATACTCCCAAGAGGGAGGCCAAAGCTGCTGCTGCTGCTCAGAGACCTCAGCTGCAACGTCAATCCCACCTCAAGACTTATCCTCAACCACAGCCTCCCCAACCTCACCCTCAGTGTCACCCTGCACCGTACCCACAGTCACAGTCCCACCATCATCAAGAGCAGCACCTTCATGCGTCATCACAGTCTCCTTCACTGCAGCTTCACACTAAGACCATCAACAATGTGAACCAATGAAAAGATGACTGACACTTTGTCCCTTTCTGCCCACACGCACACTCTTTAATGAGTTGTGCTCCAGCACTACACTGTGCACACACACACATGCACAGACAACATAGGGTCCATTAAGGGCTCTAGTGGCTACATGCACATCAGTAATGACTTAAAGAGCCATTTGATTGGTTGAAGTAGATATAAATAATGAATGAGTATACATAATCCAGTGAGGGTCCTTCTTGAAATACTGCTGGGTTGGAGCATTAAATGTGTTATTTAAAGGTTATGCGATGATATATAGACCTAAAAAACATTTTCTGGAGCTGTGCAGAACCCTTTTTAGTAAAAATCCAGCAACTCTAAACCACCACCACCTCACCCACTATCCAGTTCCTAACTACATTACCTTCCATATCTCACCATCTCACCCGGCAGATATACTCACGCACACAAACACGCACATGAACGAGCCCCCCCGCGCCTCACCACTTTACAAGGTCTGAGTAAGAAGCAGTCATGCCTTATCTGCAGCACCATGACTTCACTCCCTGATGCTCACAGCTGCTGGAAGGCAAGCATACGGGAGGAGAAGGCAGGTGAGGGGGGGAGTAAACACTGTGAGAGAGGAGGTAGAGGTGGGGTCGGGTGGTGGTAGTTTTGAGGAGGATAAAGGCTGCGCAACGTAGACACAACATGTAACCCTAGCATTTTAGCTCTCTGTGGTTGCCTTGTTTTTGTCATGAATGTAACTTAGAGACACAGAACCCGAATTGTAAAATTATAAGCTTGTACACAGCATAATAACATTTATTTTTAATCATCCGAGAAGGGATTTGTAATGAGCGGCTGCTGCATAACGAAACGTCTTCTGCATTTTAGACATGCTTGTGAAGTCCCAGGTACAGCTGGATGAGGTACGATAGCGGCGACACTGTGAATGTACAGTAACGGGGTGAAGCTGCAGACTGCACCTTTAACCGACGCAGCATGATGATGATGCTGATGTGAGGAGAGCAGATGAAACTCCCGCCTCTCTCATCCCCCATGGACGCTTGCAATCTGCTCTGGTTTTGTAAACACTAAGTAAACCTCAACTGCAATAAAATCTAATGACAAACACGACCGGCGCTGTGTCTGCGAGTGTTACTGTTCACGTCTGCGTGCTGTGTGCAGCTGCTCCGAGCAGCTTCAGTGGTCACAGAGAGCACTTCATGAATAAATGGCAACAGAATTCTCTATATTTGTATTATTTTGTCTTTCTTGGAAGAAAAGTTTCATAGGTAAATATTAAATATACAAAAGCCATATCAGAACATTGTATTAATCAAAAATCACAGGAATAATTACAATGGACAGATAAACTAAGCAGGCAGGCAGGTTGTCTCAGTTACAAACTAATAATAGCTGGCTACTTTGGCAGGATGAAGTCAGAAAGTACAAACAGCATTTATAGGTTCTTAATGTGAAGCTGTATGGCTGCAGATTCTTCACATTCATCGGTGTTCTTCTCTGTTTTTCTCAAAGCTGGAAATGAATGTCAAATTTGCCAACTGTATGATGCACTTCCTGTCAGGGGCATGCCTAGAAAATCCAAACCCAGATGCTCTGACAACAGCGTGGGGGCACTGGGAGCCCAAACCAAAACAATCTCTAATAGGGCCTCTTACCAGCTGAATCATCCATTTCCAACTGTGCAACACTATGTTCTTTAGAAAGAGATTACCAGCCTAAGGGTGAGGCCAGTTAGGAACACTTGTCGTTCGGGTCACAGCCTGATGATCAGACTGAATTTCTATATTGGTACAATTCAACCAGGTATTATGTTCTTGTCAGCCAGTTTTGGGGGATGGGGCTACCATCCATCCTACTGTTATTTTGACCCAGAAGTTGTGGTGCTGTTTGCTAGGACAGTTATTTTATATATTTAATGGGGTGATGACAGTAGAGATATCACAGGCAATGAGGGAGGATAAATAGAGAATGACACAGGGTACCCAGCCAGACACAAACCAGGCATGGATGTTGCTCAGTGGTCACCAGACTATGAAGCAAAGATGACGTCCACATTCTCAGCCTCTCCTACAAATCTGATTGGTCAGAGGTGTGTCACCAGGCTGACAAGATCAAAATTTATAATTCCTGCTATATTTTACTTATCACATGCAGGAATTAAACTGTCCAGCTAAGTTAGGTTTTCCATTACACAGATCATCATGTATGTTTACACAAGATAAGGTTCTTTTTATTTTTGTACTGTAACAAGGCAATAAATAATGTTCTGGTAAACACACTCACTCACTTTATTAGATCCACCAGGATAAAACAGATGCATAATGTTCGGAGAGTGTGTTTTAGAGATGTTGATTCATCTGGATGGTCATTATTAATATCATTAAGGCTGTAGTTTGTGGTGCTGTGATTTATATGGATTTATAGTAGATTTATATTAATATTTTTTCTGCTAACAATCACTGGAAATGTCTGCCAATTTAATGTGCTTCAGCTCTTTAAATGCAGAAAGAGCTCTTACAACATGCGGGTTGCAGCAGCTGAGCTCTTGTCATAGGAAAATAATGCTGGTGGATTGATCGCTTGGTAAAATTCTCAGAGATGTTACTGAGCTCTGCTGGGGATGAAGAACAAAAGCACGTGAAAGCTGTGGCTCCACTGGAGGGCAGAACTGTGAATGTGTATCTGCATTGCAGCTTGGTGCAACTGTTAGAAATAAGAAACATTAATACTTATGGAAGATCCATAATCTGTATGAAGCTACATCAAGCAAATCTGGAGAAAATCTGTGTCAAATGCCAGAACTTCCCATTTTAAGCATGAAGAACCATGTTATACAGTCTGACCACCTGTACATCACATGTGGGCATCAGGGCACAGAGGAGATGGGTGAATGCATCTCTCTGCAATTGCAAAATATTTCAGGGACTCAATAAAAACCGTCTTGAAATCACACAATTAATATGTTGTGAACTCAACAGAAGACTTTTGAATTGTTGCATATTATTTTGAAATGAAAACACACTGGGGGATTTCTTTGTGATTAACGTTCAGTCTGACATTAAAAGGCCAGCGACGATGTTCTTGTCATTAGCTCTGAAGTTTTCTTGTGGAAATGTTTCATCATCTCACGGCCTTCGTTTTCCTCAGATCATTAAATAGCTGTTCTGTGACACAGTAAAAAAGTTTTTGACAGTTTATGAATGAAAAGAAAAGCTCTTTTCTAACTTTGGACAGTAACTTGGTTGAGACTAGAGGAAAGCAGCAGATATGTGCTTATAGACTTGTAGTAGCTCTGCATAAATAACAGTGCCAGATCATCATGTCTGTACAAATAAAGACATTACTGGCTTTAAGGACTGTGAACATTGTGAACATTTCAGTCTTGTCAGTTTTCCTTCATGAGAGTTGAGCTCCCCATCAGAGCAGCTCTACTGACTCCCTGCTGATGGAGAGACATGAAACCCTCCAGACTCTGATGAGAAACGCTAAGGCAGGCAGCAGGCTCCGTTAAGAAAACCAACAGAGAGAGTGAACTTAAGAATGCTTTGGCCTCTCAGTGGATCTATAAAGCTCTGCGGACGCCCCGCCTCTGTCACCATGAATAAATCATCTGCAGCGCTTCACGCCTATTGGCTGCCTCTGCCTGTCATCCGGCTCTGAGTTCACTCTTGAGACAGACGAGCTGCGTGAAGACACAAGCAGTGAAATAGACTGAAACAGGAAGGTCGCCGATTATACTTTCAACATAAAAGCGCCCAACGTCTCGCACTTGAGTTGCTTGGTTTCTCATCTTTGGGCTCCTCGTGTTTTAATGCTCTTTGAGTGTATATGTGTCAGACTGTGTCAGTTTCTCAATCACTCCAGAGAGCCTTCATCTCACCATTAACTCAGTGCAGATTTGGGAGGTGAACAGAAGTGGATTCATTATGTATGCAAATATTTTCACACAGATATTCGCACATTTGATTATATATCGCCAATATTGTAATCTAGAGTGTGTACCATTAGAAATGTCATTTATTTATCTTCTTGTTTAGTTTAGTTTAGTTTAGTTTCGTTTAGCTTTATGCATGCAATGTCTGGATTTTTTGTTTGTTTTCTTGAAAAACAAGGGACAGAATGAGTTTAACACTTTGTAACAGGCTGCCTAAATGAAACCTGCTTCATTTGGACGACCAGCCAGCTTAGATAATGCAAGTGAAGACAAAAAATCTTTGGTTTCATTAATGGGACACACTGCAGGTTTTGGTCATTTTGGACTTTTTTCACACTCTCTATCATAGTTTGTGTTCAAGGGTGCTTATGAGTGCATCACATGTGCAAAGTATTCACATTAACAGCTCCACTGAGTTACACAAGGTCTGCTGAAGGTTTTGTATGCAGACGTAAAGTCCACTAAACTTTCCAAACTTTTGTGGACACAGAAAAGTTTTTGCGGGCTTTTACTTTACTTTGAAAGGTGTGGGCGGATGTGCTGTGTAGTTGTGTGTGCCTTGGCGGTGGAAGTGGGACAGCTTTACAGCCTGAAGTCAACAACAAGCCCTGTGAGGCTGGCCCGACTCAGCCAGTTGTTCTTTTCCTCTCTGTCTCCTCTTTCTCTCTCTCTCCGGCGGGTGTCCCGTGTGTGTGTGGGTGTCCCGGAGGTGTGTGTGTGTGTGTGTGTGTGTGTGTGTGTGTGTGTGTGTGTGTGTGTGTGTCAGGTGTGTGATGCGGGCCGGTGTCGCCCAGCCGCTGCTTGTGCGCACTCTGATAAAGAGGAAAAGTTGGAGATGAGTTCAGTGTGAAGCGGCCCGCCTCGGAGCAGCTCACCGTCCAAGGAATGGCAGTGTGGACCCGAGCGGACAAAAACGGACAGCTGGACCTGCTGCTCCGGGACCGCTGGATCCGAGTGGCCGCCGAGCTCACCCGGGAAACGCTGACTCTGACGGCCGAGGCGGAGGCGGTCGGACCGGGGGGCTCTCAGTGGGACTACAGCAACTCTCCGGCGGGCCTGCGGAATGGCATGTCGAACGGAAACGACCCGGGCCCGAGTCCCGGGAACCCGGGCCGCGGTCCGCCCTCCGCCCAGGACCAACTTCAGAGCCAGAGCCACGGCCGGGGGCGCAGCGGCAGCCCGGGACGCGGGGCTGCCGGCCGGGGACAGTACGACGGCAACTACGGCGTCAACAGCCCCGGGAAGTACCCGAATAACGGCACAAACTCGGACTTCGGGAGCCCCGGGTCCAGCTACGGCAGCCCCGGGTCCAGCTTCGGGTCCAGACAGGGAGACTTCCCCGTCAGCCTGGACGGCTCCTCGGAGGCGGTGCGCAAAGTCCGAGTTGTCAAGCAGGAGTCTGGCGGGCTGGGGATCAGTATCAAGGGGGGGCGGGAGAACCGGATGCCCATCCTCATCTCCAAGATCTTCCCGGGGCTCGCCGCCGACCAGAGCCGGGCTCTCCGGGTGGGCGACGCGATCCTGTCGGTGAACGGCAACGACCTCCGGGAGGCGACCCACGACCTGGCGGTGCAGGCGCTTAAGAAGGCTGGAAAAGAAGTGACTCTGGAGGGTAAGTTGGCCGACGCGAGAGCGGGGACTTCAGAGGCCGAGCTGAGAGGTCTGCACACACCCCTGAACTCTGCTGCTTAACCGGGCTGGAGTTGATCATGAGACAGAGGCTAAAACCATACATGTTTAATCTGAAGAAGTCCCAGTCCCCAGCTGCTGTGACCTCTGAGCAGGACTGTCAGTGAGGTGATGCTCCGGTCACACCAACCTGATCATTCAGCAGCAGCAGGATGCACACACACGATCTGTAACTTTTAACTTTCATCAACTAACATCAACTTTTCACCTTATGACACAGAACTGACATGAACTAACACTCACGGTTGATCTGACCAGGAGGAGGAGGGCTTTAAGAAAATCAGCAGAGCAGAAAGCCTTTGATTAGTGTAAACAGGAGAGTAGCCACAATTGTGGTCACAGTCAGAGCCAGAGACATTGTACCCTGTTTATTTGAGTGGCTGCGGGTTACTAAAGATAAGAGGTCACTGTAAACATGAGCGGATGAGATTTGTCGCTGTGACACAGACTGTCCAGGAGACAGTCAGACAGAAAAGAGGAAAACATGTAGATGATCTGTGAGGAAATACACATACACTAAATAAGCAATCATATCACATGACAACATATAAAGCAGAAGTGTACTGAAGTACAACAGACATGTACAGAAGAAACTGAACAATGTATGGATGTGGAAAAACACACCATATAATACCAGCAATGCTAAAATGGAGTCATCAAAGCTGCATTTAGAGGATGAATAGTATGTTCTTATGTATTCATTTAGGCTCTTCGGACTGGATGGACTTTTAGGACTCTAAAAGTCCATCCACCTTTAGTTTTCAGATGAACATCAGCACAATAAAGAGCTTTGGCTCAAAGAGGAGCAGCAATTCAGTAATTCATCACTGTAAGATAAATCATCAATTCTAATTATTGTCATTATGTTAAATAAGAGACTTTATGTTGTGACAGGGGTTGTTCATGGTGCCACAGTCAGAGAGAATTAGAAGAATTTTAGCTTTAGCCTCTTTTAACTGTAGGATTTTAGGTCTGTAGGCACATTTACTGTATGATTCAGTCTCAGCTCAACTCTCATCAACCCCTATAGGCAGCTGGTTTTATTGAAAAATGTCTCAATAACCCAAAATACTCCACCTGTACCTGTCAGTACAGGTGTTGGCAGAGATCAAAATCAATTTCAAATAAATCTTACTTTATGTATGTAAGTGAGAATAACATGTTAGCCTGGTAACAGTATGTGTCAGTTAATCTGCTAGTTTAGATTTTTTTTTTCTGTCCCCTAGTTACCAAAAAGTGATTAATGCACCTTGAAAAAACTGCATTTCTACTCTTACAACACTTACCGGTATCATTTGATATGGGTGGTAGATTATTCTGAAGGGTTGGTCTACAGGAGTGCTTATCAGTGCATCACATGTGCAAAGTATTCACAGTAGCAGCTCAACAGTCGCACAAGGTCTGCTGAAGGTTATATATGCAGTTATTCCACAAAACTTTCCAAACTTCAGCTCGAAGCACCGTAATATAAGGATAGTTAGACATGCACACTGCAGACGGAGGTAGAACAGCGTGTAGAGAAATGTGTTACAGTAGTTAGGAGATATGTGCTGGTTCATCAGGGGACTGAACAGAGCTCCATGGAGAGGAGTGCAGAACCTAAACTGTGCAAATGTAGAACTGTTCAATCTTTTAGAAAAGTGGAAAAAAAGAGTGAATTGGAGGGAGGGAGGCCACAGAGCCCCCAGGGTTTGGAAACTTGAGGCCAGGAACGGCTAAATGCAGTGTTTAATGGTTTGGAATGAACGCCGGATGAATACTGACGAGCACCGACTGTAGGAACTAATCAATGTGGGACACATTTCCACTCAAGTCAAAATGAGGCCTGTTTAGTACCTCCCAAAATAAACCAAGGTAAAAATGTCCTAGACTCTTTAAGCCATTCTCTGGGCTGATTAAATAAATACCATTGACTCTGTAGAACAATGGTGTCAAGTTTTCCCCAATCAGAAAAGATACAAAAAGCTGTGTTGCTGATATCTAGATGGGCAAATGACACATTCAAATGTAGTGCACTCGACTTGCTTTCGTCAAAGAGGGCAATCATATCATCTCAAAACCGCTTGTGGAATTCGGCCTATCGCAGCTGACATTGGTATAAAAAACATTTCCAGCAAACCCCGGGGCGTTGACGGGAGGATGTGCTGCCTCCTGCTGCAGGCTGGGTCCAGACACGGGCCTCTGTTTGGAAGAATGTGTCAGCTGTCTGTCACTGTTTGTCAGTTTGGCAGACAGCGGGCTGTGTTTGTGGGCTTGTTTGAAGACCGGCTCTTCATCCCAGTCTCCCCCTCTCCCTGCCTGACTCCCGCTCTGGGAAAGACACTCCAGACCGATTTGCTGTGTAAACAATACATAAACCCCCAGATATTCTCACAATTAGCTTAGGTGCCCCACATTCCTGACCTCCGCGTGCATGTGCGCATTTAGGGCAAAGGTCAACACCAGCAGCTCTGGCTGGGATGATTCGTGCTGCTCCACGCTTGCAGCACACTTTCACTTTTTTTATTGCTGGTGCTGCATGAGGGAAGAGAGAGTAATAGAGAAACACACGTGAGAAGGTGATGGATGCAGCAGGGGGTGGAGTCTTGTTTTTTTTTAACAAATCTTGCCACCAAGCCATTTAATTATCAGAAGCATAGCATGTTAGTCTAATTCTGGCCTAAATATTTTATACTTGGCTATAAATATCCAGCATAAGCAACAAACATTGCAAATCAGCTTACTGCCTTGTTTTCTCAGTTACTATTAGATCTATGCGGCACAAAGGTCAATTCTGGAACGTCATGATCTTATTTAGGATGATTCAGTCATGTTTGTTTTTATCCACAGACACTGTAGATAATCTTGTCAAGCACAATTTGCGCTGGATTATTAAACGTGTTTCAAGATATGCAGTCAGCACCAACAAGTTAGGAAAGTGGGTTGCACGGTTGTCACAGTAATATCTGAAACATAATTTCAAGAATTAGGGCAGATCTAAAGCTGCATTATGAGTATTTTTTAATGAAGGTTTTTCTTCCCCTGTTGCCAGATTTGATAGTGTACCTGCTTCTCTCAGTCTTGATTTGTGTTGTTTTAGACTCCAGAAAGACTAAGTTTATATCTTATTTCCTCGGGAACTGAGTTGTCATCACACAAAGTCATGTGTCCTTTTCCTTATTAAGGTTCAGTGATCTGCGTCATTCTGTTTAGTTTTTAAGATACTGATTCTGATACTAGAAAACTGCTCAGTCATGGGCTGCAGTGAAATGAAATGGTTTCTTTTTATGATGATGGATGTTATTTTACTCATTTTCTTTTGCCATGGATGAATCTCTTTGGGTAGGCTTGCAGGCTGTCATCTTGGTGCCCCTGTCAGAGTTGAGAGTTTGTTGCTTCATGACGTTGCTTTAGGAGCGGAGGCATGAATGACTGAATGTTGCATGAATGTTTCTGTGCCATTAACTCATGACATTCATATCTCAGACATGACACCGGCATATGGATTAACAGCTGGTTAATCCCACTCCCTTTCGTCAGCTGACTGATAAACGTAATATCCCACATATGATAAGTTGGAGCTTGCTGCAGCAGCCCCCTGTGTCTTATTGCCTGCTGGTGGGTGGAAGGAGACGCAGGATGAGCCCTTTGTGTGAGTAATTAAAGGGATAAAAACAGCACATACCAGACACAGAGGCTATTGATGAAACGGGGACAGCCCTGACGAGGAACAGTTCTTTTCTATTGTTCTGAGGCCAAAACTAGCCAACCGTCCGTTCACTGTGTCGTTCGCTGTCCTCATGGGGCGAGATCTGCTACGGAGCGTGAGTCTGCAAAGCCTGAAATGGGCCATGCCAGTTTGTCAGCTCTGTCTCAGTATGAACTCCACTGCCTTTGATATCCATTTGCAGATTTGCCTCTGGTACCCAGCTGTTAACAACATGTTAAATGACCATCTGGAATGTGACTGAAACTGAACTATGAATTACATGTGTTTGCATTTGTTGGGCTGTTATTAAGCAAATGTATCCATGTAGTTTTTAATTTATGTCCCATGTTTTTCAGATAGCTGTCTCTGAGACTGTATGCTGCTCCAACTATGGAAAAACTAGTTTTCAAATGGACATTTCCTTCAAAACTAACTTCAGTGAAAACAGTGAGGTCAGAGAAAAAATGTGTTGGCTTCACAGGGTTGATGGCAGATGACTTCATTGCTTTGAGGAGTGCAGTCCTCAGCTGCATTAGGGTTGGTGGAAAAAACGGATGTCTGAAAATCTCCATCTAAATATCAAACTGACAGTGCCTGCATGGCTGGATTCAACTTTAGATAATATGTTCAGAGAGGTATTATCTACTCTTCTCCGTGTAGCATTTTAGCATCTTTCATTGCTGTGTGCTTTATCGTAGTTTTGGTAATCTCTGATAAACTGACTATGGACACTTTTCTTTGCACCAGACAGTTGACAGACAGAGTTAGTGACTAACAGTGAGCAGGTGAGAAAAGTTAAACACATTGCAGCCAGACATATAGACATTTATCACTGGTGGAGACCAAACCGGAGCTCAAAGGAGGGTGAATATTGGTCTTAGATATTTGTTGCTCAAAACACAACTCTAAGGAATGCTAATGTTGCTCTGTATCTGCTTTATGTGTGATGTCCACTAATACATTGGCAATAACAAACTTAAAAGGTGATAATATATCAAACAAGTGTGGAAATCTGGTTATTGTAGAATTTAACCAAAAGAGTAGAAAAAAACAGATTCATTCTGTGTAAAGCCAAACAGAAAATGGTTCATTTAAAATATGTTTATTTGGCACCGTGGTGTTGGTTTGCTTCTACCAGCTGTCCTGTTTTTATCAAAACCACACTTAAGTCCAGTATGAGTAAACCTGAAACTGGGTAGAAGCATTCATTTGCCACAGTGGAGAAACATCTGGTCTTCTTTAGAGCAGAGCTGACTGGGGCTGTTGCCCCTTTACATTACTGAACCTGAGTGCTCCGACCATCTCAAACACATAGTTATATAATGGAGGAACCAAGTGCTTCTAGAAGAGCTGACAAACACTGTTGAGTACAGTACTAAAGCCAAAATTGAACAAATGTGATGGACCTAGGTGACCCAGATTTTTCATAGGATGTAGATGATTAAGTGTTTGGTCAGTCAACCAACAAGTCAAGAAACCTTTGACTACCTCAATGAGTGATACGGTGTGAGCCACTGTATGAATCCACCGTGATATTAGTGACAACACCCTTCTGTGTAATGTATAATTTAACTGTATTCTTTTATAATATCATAAATGTGTTTGCACTAGTGAGAAGATTAAACATTTAATAATCAGTGAATCAGTGAAATAATTAACAGATGAATCAATAATCAAAATATTAATTTGCACCACAGCTCCACCACAGCAGAAAGCACCAAGCTTTCCCTCCCTGCCACAGTAGGGCCTACTGTGGATAAACCAACATCAATCTGTGCCCCCACCGCCAACATGATGGGCAGACATTTGTAATCTTTAACAGTCACTACAGTAGAGAATGATGAACGTGATTATTTTTGTCCATAATCTGCTTTATCCTTTGTAGAAAGTTGGCATACATATTCAAATACACTTTAAGGCTATAGAGTAGATACACTTTGAGAGTGAGCTTTTAGAAACTGAATTATGTCATTTCACAAATGTTACAGTGTGTTGTTGCAGATGAAGACACTCGTGTTTACACTTCAGCAGCATGATTTCCCAGAGGTTTTGATTTTCTCTGATCCAGGTTAGAGGACAACATAGAGGAGGGGGCAGGTGTGACTGTGTGTGTGTGTCAGGGATCAAGGGAATACTTTTCCTTGTTATGATCTATATGACAGAGGGAGTCAGTCCATGGTGTGTGACTATAGTGTCATGCAGTGTTGTGTATGTAGGCATGGTTGGTCATCTGTGTCATTTACACCAGAAAATTGTAATCAGTGATTCATTTTGAGAGTTGTTGTGCTGATTCTCGTCTGAATCAGTTAGTACTGACTGGTTGATTTAGTCTAAAGCGGGCCTACATTAACATTTGTGATGTCAAGTTTGGAAATAATTTGTTTCATAGCTGAATAATGCAACATGGATATAATTCACTTACAGTATGTGTAATTTTATATTGCAGTGGTGGTATTTGTAAAATAGTAGATTTTAGTAGAATTGTAGGAGATTAATTTTTCTCTTATG
Organism: Scortum barcoo; assembly: GCA_023238725.1. Lineage (NCBI taxonomy): Eukaryota > Metazoa > Chordata > Actinopteri > Centrarchiformes > Terapontidae > Scortum > Scortum barcoo. The sequence continues at coordinate 26,462,921 of CM041536.1, read as the reverse complement.
GTCGAGAGACAGAGAATACAGAGAGAGAGAGAGCAGCGTGACATGCCTGAACTAAACCAGTTGATATGGTACATGTTTTAATCACTAGGTCAACACTATGCCCCTGATATGGTACATTTTAATGGAAAATAAATTGAAAAAACATTTAAAGGTAAAATAATGTAATGGGATGTCTGTTTTTGGCTCCTCCAGTGAATCAGATACCCAACAAATCAAGTGACTTCATCACACTGATGTAGAAATCCCGTAAATCCAATATTAACATAAAGCAGTCCTGCTCACTGACATGCAACATCGCCTGCAGCAGCCTAATGCAGCCAGAGATTTTAGATGGCCACCACTGTATAAATGGTAAAGCCAAATCTCTACAGGGTGAACTGTGGCATTGTCCAAACCATTAGGACTGCCACTAATGATTATTTTAATGAATGGATCATTTGTTTGGTGATGGTGAACTGATGTCCTCAAATGACCTATTTTGTCCACAAAAGCAAAAATATTCATTTCAGTGTCGTAGAGAACCAAATAAACCAGAAAATATTCATTTAAGAAGCCAAAATCAGAATTTGGACAATTTTTCATAAAAAATACAAAAAACAAATCCATAAATTATCAAAATAGGTTTAGATTAATGTAATATCTGACAACTAATTGAAGAACTGAGTAATTGTTACAGATCTACAAACTGTTATGTAACATATTATATTACATGTAATATTATTACAAATGTCTACAAATACATATTCATTTGTAATGCGTAGAGAAAGACGTGTCAGTGTTGTGGCATGAATAAAATACTGAAGTCCAAATGTGCTTTTCACAACAGCAGCACGTGAGATGAAATGATGATGAAACAGAGGGGAACAGTGTTTTTAATTCAAAGCTCACTGCTCACAAACACTTACTGTCAGGGGGAATATCATTAATGGAAGCTGCTGTTTACCTGCTCACAGTGCTGTGCATTAGGAAACAGTCCCAGTGTTTAAATTAGATTAGTCCTGGATTTTAAACCTCAGTAGTGTGTTGACCACACTGTAGTACTGTAACATTGACAGCTGGCAGAAAAGGCTTGGTCACATTCTTAAGCTTGTTTACTTTGTATTTCATCAGACACTTCCTGATTTATATGAGGAAACTTCTCTAAATCATATCTGTGTTTTATTTAGACATTAAGATTATAAATTATAAATAGATCAGAGTTGTTCCTCTGGTGCACTGTGGGTGTCTGCTGATGTTTGATAAACACCTTCCTCACTCTCCATTTAGCTTTACTGCGACTGTTGTGGCGGAACAAGTTATACTTTCATCTTATATGTTGACTGAGTCACTGAGCGCATGCAGTTCCCATCATGGCTCCACCCACCTTCGAGCCTAACAAGGCAGAATAATTAAAAACATGTGGGAGCTGCATGTTTATATTCAGAAAACTAACATAGCAAAGGAGTATTGTTTTGGTATTAGCAATGTACCGTACAGGCAGCACTACGAAAAATCTTCAAACAGGACCCAGTTCTGGTTTCAATAGGTTGCACTGGGACAGCTGGTATACACATGTGCAATAGTCTATTTCACTGAAGACATTTTGACATTTTGTCACAGTAGGAAAAGCCCTGATGTAAATAATAAAATGAATTCCAATCATAAGTGTTTGTATTTGTTCTGGGTGGCCACACTTGAAATTGGAGTCAAAAGCCGGCCATCATAAAGGAGATGTGATAAAGACAGCCTTTTTTGGTGCACATATTCAGAAAGTTGCTCCTTGAAGCACTCAGAGCATTCATAATGAAGAGGTCACATCTGCAGTTTAAGAAAGTTACCAGAGATCAGTCCTGGTCATTTTAACATTCTGATATTGATACTGATTGATTAAAAATATCAGTTTTGATTGCTGTTTAACATCCCTTTAACAAGCAAACTTTACTAATCTTTAATAGTTCAGGAAGGAGTAAAATGGAAAAAAGATTATTAACTAGGGCTGCAAGTAATGGTTATTTTTAATTAACTGTAGATGTTGATTATTTTCTCATTTCATTGGTCTGAAACACAAAGATTCTCTACACTTTAATATACATTTGAGAAACTAGAAACAAAGAATGTCAATTATCAAAGTAGTTTTTTCAGTAATTTTCTGATGACTGACTAAATGATGTATCGACTAATCGTTTCAGTTTATTGACGTGTTTAAACCAGAGAAGTGAACAGTAAAACTCCTGTTAAATAAATAAGAGGTGTTACCTAAATTAAGGTACAATATCAGCCAATAAGTAATGTGACAGTGATGTGTAGAAACTGTACTACATGACAAAGTGACGCGCTATAGAAATGTTCATAAAATCAACCAATATTGTGAAAGTATCTGCACGTGTGTATGAGAGGAGGGGCTCCACGAGGACATCTACCCAACATGTACACACACACACACACTCTCTCTCTCTTATTGGGGTTGCATTCTAACACATTGTTCTCATTAGGTTTCTGGCAGAAACATATTTGAGGGAGGGGGAGGAAGAGGGGGAGAGAGAGTGAGAGCACGGACAAGCTTAAGAAGGAAAAGAAAGAGGTAGGATTTTGTGAGAGGTGTGGGAACAGAGGAAAGAGAAGGAGAGTGGGGGCAGTTTGAAAGGTGAGAGACAGAAGAGAGGCAAAACAGAAGAGTGAGAAGGAGGGTAGAGAAGGGAGGAAGGAGAGTAAGAGATGAATGAGAGAGAAGAGAGTGAGGAGAGAGAAGCAGGCCAAACCACAGGAGAATTTCTGGGCAGTTTTGGGGGAAAATACAGAGGCTGGGGTCTGACTAGGTCTCTGTAAGCTATTATTTTGTTAGTTTGGCCATACCATAAGATGATTACTACATGTGTGTGTGTGTGTGTGTGTGTGTGTGTGTGTGTGTGTGTGTGTGTGTGTGGTGAGCAAGAAGAGAAGAATGTGGTTTGGGGGCGGGTAGTTTTATGGATAGCTTCGCGCCACAACTAACGCCACAATCAAATATGTGTCGAGTCAGACTCTTCTGCCTTTTGCACTCCTCCTCTCCCACATGTTTTCTTTCCTCTGTCCATCCTCTCCCCTGTTTTCCTCTCTCCTTCTGTTGCTGCAGGCAGCAAGGTATGAAGAGAGCCAGATGAGCTGGCCTCATGGGACGTTGGTCGGCACCTCTGGGGATTCTCCGTACACGCACTAATGTAGATGCATCCACAGAGGCAAAAAATGTGTGAGCACACATGAAATGAGCTGGTAGTCCTCTGTGTGCAGGCCTAATTAGAGGCAGAAGTGGAGCTGAGTGACAGGCCTGACAGAACTAATGAGCTCATTTAACAGCACCATAGGAGAGTTAGTTAGACAGACAAACAGACATGTAATGCAAGAACAAAGTACTAAATCTGTCAGTAATGATGCAAAGGGCAAAGTGCATTTAATCTGAGAGAGACAGACTGTGAAGTTATTAGTTCTGGCATGAAAAACTGGGGAAATTTGCAATGTGGCCTGTTGCCGCTGTGAACATCCAATGAAGATCTGCTGGTGTGTCATACACCACCATGTTTGTTGTCTCAGGCTGGATAGTGCTTGACATAAAAAAAAAGTCAAAATGCTTTTCTCAGTTTTTATTCAGATTCATAACCCTCATCTTAGGACTGCTGCACAACTTGCAAGGCTGTCGTCGTTGTGCATATTCAAAAACAGATTGTCGCACACATCTGCAGACAGCTGTTCAGCAAGTGTTATCTAACCCAGCAGGCAGAGACAGACCAAGAACCAAGTAGAATCAGGACATTGTTCAGTCGACTCTGTTGACTCAGTACTTCGAGTCTGCAAACTAAGAGTAAAGATCAGTGTGCAGACTATTTTCAGTCTGTCCCTCTTGTTAGGGTGACTGATATTCTCACATCACAGACATTTTGCACATCCTGCAAAAACAAGAAAAAAGGGGATTGTGTAGGAAATGTTTATATTTCTCAAAGTACTAATATTTGTATGGGTATATGGAAATCATGACTTGAAAGAATGCAATGTTTAGCCATGCTGCAGTAGTGGTGCAGGCCTCAGGGTGGAAATTTCAGTCCAGAGTGAAATGTCTCAACCATTGGATGGATTACTATGAAGTTTTGACTGGAAAACCTATATGTATTCCTCAAAGCATTCAGCACTATATTTTTGGATGATACCATAACTCCTTAAAAATATAATGGTTCATGTGTATATTCCAACAGGTTTTATACACTGTGACACATGAGACACCATATTGCTGCAATATGCAAAAGTAACAAAAACAAAATAATAAGTAGAAACAGCCTAATTTTGTAGCATCTCAGCTGATAAAAGAGGCTACATCCCATGACGATGGATTTAATTTCTGTGGCTACATCAAAGACTTCCACTGCTGCCAGCCCTTTCATTTAGACTGAACAGAAAAAAGAATAGAAGCACATGTACAGTGGTCCATGCTGCCAACAAATTACACAACAATATTCAAAAGCTTTACTGCAGCAGAGGTTTTTCACAACCAAGGTTCAAGAAAGTTACCTGTGAAGTTATCTGACAACAACACAGCGATACATAATAAAATGGAGAATAGGATTTGTCTTAATATTAAAATGTTCTCAGGTTACTACTCCATTGTCTTCTATTCTTCTCACAATCTTTGCTCCTTTGCTTCTTTTAGTATCAGAAGCACAAAGAGATTTTACCTTTTAACTAACTGGTGTTTGAGTATGTGTTGTCCAGGTACAGAGTACAAACTATCTACTTGTCAGATCTCTTTTGACTGTAATAAGTTAAGTGAAACTAGTATGACAGCATTCTATCCTTTATTTGTAGGTTATAAAAAAATCTCAATTAATCACTACTTCTCCTTTCCTATTCCTGACGAATTTTGAACGAGCTTATAAAATAATTAAATGATAAACATCACCTTAAATGTGATGTCATATTATTACTACCGGCTTCGGTAACCGTTGCTGATAACAGGGGCATCATCAGGTCAGAGGTGACCAACTATCGATATATTTATTAACTCTAATATTTGTGCAGGCCCATTACATGAAGTTTGTCGGTGCTTACTCATAATGATGATAGCTTCCTGCAGAGATTTAACTTTTACAGAAAACAACAATCACAGTGAAACTCCTCCTGTCAGTGCTGGGAAATGACTTCTCATATCCTCTTTTTCTATCCTGCCGATTAAAAGGCTTGTTCTGGAAACTGTTAACACTTCTGTACTTACAGCATTGAGTCTTTGACTATTTTTCTTAAATCGGTCTGACTCAAGTAGTAACCAAAGATTAGCTAGGACTGATATAAAATACAAAGCTGCAGAGACTGTAGGTGATACGTAGGTGATGTGTTTTGTCTTGTGGGTATAGCTCAAAATTTCCAGACATCATTTTCAAAGCAGGATGTCAAAGTTTTTAATATTCATTTAGACAGTAGTTTGTTGGTCTTGCCTCTTTTACACGCTTAAGGTAACATGATAGAGCTGATTTACCAGACAAAAATGTTAGAAACTTGAAGGCAAGAACTAACACTTCTAAATGTTTAGGTCTGAGCTTGAGGTTGAGAGTTTACTATTCTGGGGCCCCTCAGGGCTCCGCACTGGGTTCTTTACTTTTTTCTTTGTACACTAGATTCTGTCTATCTCATCACTTCCTATGACTTTTGCCTGCTATGTCAGTGACACTGAAGTAAACTTCTTTCTCAGCTTTTACACTCAGGTTCAGGCATGCCTGAGTTCCTTCCTTACATTTCCAGTTAACTTTGTGCCCACTGTGTCAGACTCGGTCTCAGCAAGAGTCAGGTGTAGTTTCTCTGGAATATTTCACTTTCTGAAATGGTCAGTACTTAAAGGAAGCCTGCTACCTGGCCTGCCAAAAATCTCAACATATTACTAGACATCATTCTGCCCTGCAAAGCTGACAGTTTCCTCAGAGCATCATGTAAATTCATAAACTTCGATCCATAACTGACATACAAAACTAAACATTGCGTAGCAGTGTTGATGTGGTTAACAAATTTTATTCTATCGATAATTTCTTAATTTCTGGTATAAAGCCCAATTTTTTATATGGTCTAATCATAGTCATTAAAGTAGTAGCTGTAGTATTCTAAGTAGTTATAAAAGTTGTAGAATTGCTAACAGATGACATGGACGCTGATAATCACAGCACAGTGCTGCTCAGTGTCATGGAAAAAATATATTTTGTCTGTACTTGGAAATAAAGAGAATTGATCCGACCAAGAGTGTCTTTTATATTTTAATGTATTCTTGCAAGAAGGCGAGCTGTCAGCTGCATGAGGACTCACCAATGACAACAGAAAAAGCACAGATACTTATAGTGGGATACAAATCAAAGGAAAGGTGGGGAAGGGAGGGAGTGTGAGGTCTTGTCAACCCTTCTAGTAGATAGTTTCATTGTTACATTGTCTTCAGGTGTAAAAGGAGTCTGACAGGAAGATAGTCAATCAGGTCATTGTAATTAAGATTTAAAACCAACTGGAGCCAACCCTGCTGTGATAGCGTGTCCTCCGTAGTGTGATGACCGCTATCAGTCAGAGGTCTCTCTTTTACAGCAGGTCAGAGGTGTACTGTTCGGTCAGAGGTTTGTCTTTTAATAGGAATTTAGGTCTTGGTTAGTCTAACCAAGCAATTTATAATGAAAACATAATAGTGAGGGTAGAATTTCCATTACATCAGTGAGCTGCTCAATTTAGTATTTGAAGATATGAACATGTACAACCGCAGAGAGCCCTGGGTCAGTGAACGGAAAATATCTCAACTGAACATCTCTTCACCAAATCTGATTTTTAGGCTGAAAGCAGGGCTTTGCAGCAGAGACATCTTCTTTCATATGACCCTCAGACATAAACATGGGTATTCAGGAATGCTCTCACACTCACTCACACACTTACTTACTCCAAACCACTTACGTTTGCAGAAATGATCCCAGACCTTGTTGGTTAGGAAGGCCAGTGAAATGACGTGCCATTTCTTGGCTCGTTGCCTCAGCAATTACTACCAGCCCCGCCCTTCACTCTTGACTCAGACATATCTTAATGTACACACAAGCATGCAGGGACTTATGCACTATCTCACTTATGGACTCTCTGCAGATATGGCTCTGTCATGAACTCTATGGATCTCTTGCTGAGCTCATTTTAGAATCACACAAGCACGTGGCTGTAGGCTTTATATTATTTGTAGCTCTCATGTATACGCGCACACACACACACCTTCACACACCTAATGTCTCAGTCTGCTTTCAAGAATGACCTCACCTCCTGAGAGTCTTGTCTCAAGTTTCATACAGAGCAGACCAACCAAATGGTCCAACACACACACATACCCAGACAGTCAGTTTTTGTCTCTTTCATGTCTCATATTCACACTGACACTTGTTATGCGCACAAATAGAGAGAGCATGCATACGAGGAAAACACTGAGTAGATGAAATGGGCAAGTACAAGGGAGGATGAAGGAGTGCAAAAGCAAGTGAGGGCACGTGACTGAGTGCTGGGGGGGCGGGAGGTGTATGAGGCCACGGGACCAAATTTGGAAAGTGAATCCATCACATCGGAGCAAAAGCCATTCTTTTACAAACAGCCAACCTGCCAAGCTTACAGCTGTACAGCCAAGTGAACTCTTGTTTTTCAAAGATAATTTCACACAAGGGACCACTATATCCTTTTAAGACATGCTGGAAGATAGCAGGAATGCTTTACACTCCAACTTCTTGGCTGGAATATGATCAATGTCCCTATCATTTCAAAAACTTAGCCTATGAATAATTAGGTATGATTAAATTTTAGTTTGGACAAACACTGGACAAAATCTATTTTCCATCCCACAAGCTGATAGTTGAGAGAATAAAACCACAGCTTTCTCCAACTATGTTTAAAAAGCCTAACCCCAACTTGGCCCCTAAGTGTATTTAAAAGCCGAGTCAATGCTGACTTCTTTGAGTAAGCATCCCAGTGTGTTTCCTTATAGCCCCGTTTATGGCTGGCTGCACCATATATCCTGAGTGACTGGGTGTTATTGGGTGGACTCCCACAGATGGTGAAACTATCAACACATGAATTGCTGGAGATCTGTAGGTATTGAATATCTGTCTCGCTACAGTTTGCTTCGGTCAACCGAAGTACTTATTCTGTTATGATAAGGAGTATCTGGATCTTGCGTGCTTGTAATGGATTTGACTTAATTTGGCTCATTAAGAAGAGGATTGTTGCGCTGGGGAATCTTTAAGGATCAGAATTCAGAATTCATCAGAATTAGCATTATTGGTTAAGTATGTGTACACAAAGGAGTATATTGACTCTCGATGTACTAACACACAGCTCCAAGAGCAATTTACAGGGAGTTAAGGGGACAAAGCATGGGATAGATTATGTTGCATTTGCTACATTTTAAGGAGGTATTGAAGTGATTCTGGTGTTTTATTGCTTAAAAACCTGCTGCTTTGTCACTTTTTTTTTTTTTTTTTTTTTTTTTTTTTGCTGCTTTACAAAACTTAAAATGAAAATTTATTAGGTTGAACAATTAGCTAGGTCCAATTTAGAGCTGCAACTAACTCTTCAAATTGATTTGATCAGCAACAGTCCCAAACCGAAAAATATTCAATTAATAAGATATAAAAAAAATAAAAAAGCTTCGAATCTCCACATTTGATATTCTGGGATTAGAGACATTTTTCTTTAATGAAACAAACATCTTGGCACTATTGCTCTTAGCAACAGTCTGATTTCTGTAGAAATATGACGGCACATAAGCAGGGTTCAGCATATGGGTTTTTGACTGCCATATTTTTATTTTAAAGCTGTCGCAGTAATTTTAGAAAAATGGCTTGTTTAATAGGAAAGGAGTCCCTTGCGGTATCAAACCCACAGAAAATTATCATCTGACTTTACAGTTTTAGTGTCTTTCAGCTCATTGCTTTGGTTTACAGCCTCTAATTGTTGCAAAAATGCTGCATAAGCAGCAGGTAACTGGTAAATGTAGTAAGACCATGATGTTTTTCTCAGGTGATGATCACGTTTATAAGATGATAATATGATGAGTGCTGCATTTCCAACTTGTTCCCTTCCTGTCAAGTGACGAAAAATCATTTATTGCTGCTTTCAAATTGAAGCCCTCAACATCAGGTGGAGTATAAGTGCCAATATGAGGTGTCTCTACTTTGTCTAATAGGAAGGATTGAATATCTCAGCGACTCTATTTTATATAAGGTAAAAAGCCTCTAAAATATCACTTAAATCACTGTGATAGTTTAACTATGTCAGCCAACCTGAGTGTCACTCAATCATACCAGCTTGTCTGGGTCTGGTTTTGGATCTACATCGGTCTTTATCGTCTTTTGTGTTCCTCCACAGTGAAGTACATCCGTGAAGTTTCTCCACTCTTCAAGAAACCGTCCCTGGTGGCCGACCTGCCGTGGGATGGCATCCGCCCACAGTCACCCAGCTACAGCGGCAGCGACGACTCCGGGTCGCCCAAACACAGCAGCTCCTCAAAAGACAGAAAGGTCATAAGCCTGAAGATGTGCTTCATCAGCAGGAACCTCACCATGCCAGACCTGGAGAACAGGTAGGGTTCCATACTCCTCAGTGTTTGTGTCTGTGTTAGAGAGAAATAGCAGAGCATGTGGGAGTTTAGGCATGGTTGGGTGTGTGTGTTTTACTGCTGGGTGTGTGTGTGTTTTTTTTTCCTGTGTTCAGCTTCTGTTCATTAGATTGGAATGTTTGCTCTGGAAGAGATAATGATCGAGACACAAATGCTCTTCGTGTCTGTGGTCATCCAAAAAAGATCAAGGAATAGATTTGAAAAATAGCAAGCAGGATACACAAGTAACAAAATAACAAAAACACATTGTGATGGCTGACATCATCTTTTAATGATATTACTATTGCAAACGCTGCAGGTGGCACATATCACATTGCCTTGTAATTTCCCAGTAGCAGTTACACTGGCTTGACATCTGTCATGTTTGTATAACATCATCTTTGCCATTGCAATTTGTTTATATTTATGTGCTGTCACTGTTTTCCATATTGTTTGTTAATGTACTAAATAATGTAGTAGTTATTTCACTGACACATCTGCAGCTTTAAAAGGGACTTTGGAGCTTTAAGAGTGGTCTCAGGATACTTTACTTATATGAAAGTACTGACTGTTAGTATGAGTTTGTGTCAAATGACATTTAACACATTTGATACAATTCACATTAAAAACTGTAGGCCTTCTTCTAAGTGTCATAATTCAGTCTGATCTGAACACACAGTCATAAACACAGTGTACAATTTTCAGTGATAGCAGCACATCTGACGTCCATTGAATTAAAAAAAAAAAAAAGAAATATCTTTAAAAACTGTGATAGTGATTACTTCTTTTCCATGGGGTGTTTCCATTATTTTGTCCAGTCCCTGTATGGTGCTGCTGATACAGTTGTTGTTACTTCCTTTGTCCCATTCAGACTGTTGGAGCTCCATTCCCCAGACGGCCAGCACACGGTGGTGCTGCGCTGTAAAGACGCCCCCACCGCCAACTCCTGGTTCACTGCCATCCACACCAACATTGCCGCCCTACTGCCGCAGATCCTGGCTCACATCAACGCTTACCTGGGGGCCTCGTCCACGACTTCCACACACCCCCATCTCAAACATATTGGCTGGTTGGCTGAACAGGTATAGTGAGCTTTGTTTGCTGCATGCAGCTGCATGCAGTCTTTCTGAAGAGGTACACTAAACTAGGTCTGCTCAAAGTACAGAAACATGCCTCCAAAAAACGCTTCTGCCTATTGTACCCTTTCTCAACCAAGTGACTTTGAGTCTCTGCTGGTTGTCAGGCAGTCTTGCAGGAAAGACACCTTTGGACTGAGTCTTAATACTAACTCCTATTGTCTGTTAGCTCCAGCTTTATATTTAGCTGACTATATCTGTAACTGCTCTTAATTAAAACAAAATGAAGAAACTCTAAGACAGCAAAATGAAACATGTCTGCACTTGATCAAAGATTGTTTGTTAGAAACAGCACTTTTGCGAGGGGACTGTTTGATTTGCATTTCAACAACAGAGAAGTGAGTCTTCTTCAGTGAAACAGTCCATCTTATGACGAGGCTCAAACTAGGAGTCCATATATGAGGACAGGACATCTGAAACACTGTATCAGGTCTTCCACCTAGCTCGGTCAAGACTCCAACACAAAGATGCTCCTAAAACCACAGGAGTACATTTCTGTTACCACACTTTAAGGGAAGATAGTGACAATGGGCCTCTTTGTATTTAGGATGGTTAAAGAGATGTCCTCGAATTATGGCGCCATTCAATATCTAGACTCAAAACATATCACGGTAATGTAATATATATTGGAACATTTGACGATTAAGCTAATCATAGTTTAATTAAATCATACCTTTTTTTTCAGCACATACTTAGAAAGTAGTGTGGGACTACTGTGCAGTGCATCTCTAGGTTAGATAAAAATCCAGTTGAAGCACATGTTGTTCTCAAAAGGCAACATCACGGCTTTCTGAACTTAGTTTGCTACAGTACCCATTTCATGATTCTTGCGTCACTGCATATGCCCAGACCACAAACATACACATGGGCATTTCTGCAATGACGTGATGACGGCAGCTGCACACAGGAAGAGAGCGTTTCTTTGAATCAGCCTATATTTCAACACGTCCATTGAGAAAGTAAGCCAGGGTTGATCTCGGTTCACATCCGGAAACAGGACTCCCACTCTGAATAATATCTTTTTGATGAAGTGTTAATTCAAGGTCCTGCTGAATATATGGATGTGTGCCTCTGTTTATCTTGACCGGGCTCAAGCAGGAAACACCAGTGGAAGTTTCCATCGCATTGCGCTGTTTCCTGTAGAGCCCACCTACTCACCACAGTTGCACTCACAAACACTCTGTCTGGTTAAACGTTGCAGCTTTTCACTGTAACTCCACCAACACTCCAGTCACTCAACCATGACTCAGACAAACACACACCACCTTATTTTTTTTACATCAGTCAGTGTCACAAATTTAGGTCAGACCGTCAGGGTGAGCTACTTCACACCTCTGTGGCTATTCAATAATCTTGGGATATTTTCAACATAAAGTGAATAATTAGTGCTCAGTAAACAATAGAACTGGAGTTCTCGGTTGATACAGCAGATTCGCTATTAGATTAGCAGTTAACCTAATGGTAGAATTACTTTAAGTTACTGAAGAAAACGTGACGTAAATGGTGTCATTTGGAGATTTCTGGTTGTTTTGATGTATGAGTTTAACACATTAGTACCAACATCCCCTCCTGACTTTCTTCTTCAGGTCCAGCTGGAAGGTGGACGGCAGCAGTACAAGCCGGTGGTCATGGCCCTGACAGAGAAAGACATCCTGCTGTTTGAGTCTGTGCCGTGGAGCAGAGAGTCCTGGTCCATGCCTCTGCTCACACACCCACTGCTAGCCACAAGGTAAAGACGACAGACAGCAGGGTGACTCATAATAATTTGCTTTCACAGTTCACATCAAGCTATGGAACATATGAGAATCATATCAAGAAAATAGATCAAACATTACTCCTTTATATTTCTTGTGTCGTGATGTAGATGTTTATATTTACTGTTTATTCTCTGGGAGATATCAGTAAACATCTAGCAGCTGACTGTCAAAAGGAACAATTTCAACAGGCTGTCAGTTCAATACTTTCCATCTACTGTCAACACACATTGAGCAAACTTGGTAATTAATGGTAAGCTGGCGGAGGTTTACAGTCGCTTACATCAAAATGAAAGTGAAATAATTTGTTAATTATTGTAAGGTCAGTGGTAACCTGTGTAGAGGGAGAGGGGTTTCCCAGTGCCAATGTGAGTCATGTGGCAGGGGGACTTTAGCTGGTAACCCCCTCCTGTAAAAAGAAACCAAATAAAAGCAAATGTCACAAATGTCAAATCCAGTTCATCCTATTTAGGTAATACTTAAACTAGATTGGGTGATGTTGTGGGTCAGTCACAGACCAGGATCTCTCTCAAACTCTCCATGCAGCCAATGCTGATTATCAGTGCGAGCTGCCTTTTAGGAGGTTAAATGTGTCTGTATTTTCATGTGCGTCTCTCATCAGACTGGTTCATTCTGGCAACGCCCGAGGTTCTCCCGCTCAGGGCTCAGACCTGGTGTTCGCCACTCGGACGGGCACAGGGAGGGGCATCGAGTCCCACGTCTTCCGAGTGGAGACCCACTGGGATCTGTCTTCGTGGACTCGAGCCTTGGTTCAGGGGGCACACGCTGCCGCTGAGCTCATCAAAGAAGTCTCCATAGGTGAGTGTGTGTGTTCAATAGGTGTTGAGTCTGGAGAATGGTCTTCCCAAGTAGTCTTGAACCTGCTTCATTTGCATATAAACATTTGTGTGGTTATTTGTTTTAAACTTATGTACAACTCGTATAACTTTAAACCTGTCTCCCAACAGTGCTTCAACAACTAAGACATTCAGTGGTAGAATGCAGCTTTATACATTTGTGGTACTTGTGGAGTGCTTAATCTGACAATTATGACTACTATGATAGATAATATTATTTAGAGGCTAAAAAGGCCTTGGGGGGTGGGGCACGTGGTAACATGCCACAGATTCAAAGGATCTGTTTCATAAGATGGGCCAGAGTCAAAAGACACTCAGTGTGGGCTTTAGTGAGGAGTAATCTCCACAGACAGCTGTTCAAATCATACAAGCCTCCTGCTGTTAAATGTTGTGAACCTATCAATGGTATTTGCAATGACTGATACAGCCCCCCACCGTAGCTATGAATCGATCAATCAGTGAATAAAAACAATGCTAATTTCTTCCTGTAGAGTTTACAGAACTATGGGCAAGTGTTGGTCAGAGCGATGTGGACAAAACAGATATATTATATTTTGGAGGACAGAGAAGGAACCAGGAACAGGAAACAGTGGGGGGGCTATGACATATAACTAAGGTCTGGCATGTGCTGGGTGCACTCAGCTACCAAGGCGCTCCACTTCAATAATGTCTATGTGCTGCTAATGCCTCGCTTCTGATATTGATTCACAGTGAGAGTTATACAGTCATACAAAATACATGATCAATTTACACAGTATGATGTCTATCTGTATGTATAATAGTTAAACTGGCTCCACTTCAAACAGCCTTTAAATGCTGCTTACACAGTAATGCATCATCAGTATCAATGATCAGGTAATGTAATATGCAATAATATCACACTGCCAGGACAGGACCACTGCATAGTGAGCACTTTTATTTTTTATACTTTTGTATTTTCTCGTACTGTTTTGACTTAAATATTATTTTTCACATTGTGGCGTTATTACTTTTACTTAACGCTGCCACTGCTATAATACATAGTTTTGTGTAATATTTATTTATTCTTTGTGATGAACCCACAGAGAATCATCACAAAATTTGCTGTTCCCCTAAGATCTACTTTTTTATATCTTCAGCTCATTGTTTTGGCTTTCTGCCCTCCAAATTTTGTTTTTGTTTGAATGTTTTTAGCCAAAAATTATATAAATTCAGGTACTGATGTGTAAAAGAAAATCTGTTGTTACAATGATTGTTATGGAGTCAAATCTGGTAACTCTGCGTGATATAGTTTTAAGGTCACCCCAAACATTGATGTTTTTTGTCCACAGGAAACACTTATATAGTGCAATACAACACCACAGAGTACAACCTCAAACAATCCCACAGAGTTGATTGAGAACCGTGGTCATGAAGGGCTCTGTGCACATGTTTGGATGAAAGTGTGTGTGCTTGTTTTTAAACAGTGTGTGTGTGTGTGTGTGTGTGTGTGTGTGTGTGGTTGGTGTCAGTATACGAGGCTAGGCAGCAGCAGTCTGGTAGAGTGAGTAGGCAAAGCTTTAACCAGAGGATGTGGTTATGTGATCACTTTTGCACAAGAAATCATCATACAGGTGAAAGTCAAGTGAAATTAGGTTTCTAGATAAAGTGTGTTTTTAAAACACACACTACAAAGCCTGTGCATGAGTAGTTTTTTTTTCCCCATTTGCAGATAAATAAAATGTTTAGGCCTTAAAAGGCCTGTATACATGCAAAATACTGTGACAGGAAGCTCCTGGCTGCAGTGTGCTAGCTTGCAGCAGCTCAGAAAGAGCAGCTCTGTGTAGGAAAAGTAGAAGTGGGAGTCAGCAGAGGGGAATGCTTTCACTCTGTGCAGAACAATAGTTGGCTGCCGGAGCAGCACTGGAAAGCCTCTGCCCTTTTTTTTCTCTTCTTCCCTGTCCTGCTGCGACACAAATGCACAGTTGTGCAGGAATACTCGAGCCAGTCAAGTTACAGTAACACACATGGAAATGCTTTCGGATCAAATGACCTCAGAGTTAAAGCAGTACCAGGCAGGATTTTCCTGTGAAAGATCCGCTTGTGTTTGGGCTGCAGCAGAGGGTGACATCCATCCAGTTAAATTCAGATACTGTAGATGAACTCTGCCTGAGTAAGTTATTGTTTAGCAGGCAGATAGTGTCACTGCTGGGACTTGTGTTAATAAAGGAAGTTAATTACATACCTTAGACATAAATAGGAACAAATGTATCTGTTGCCAACGTGTTATCACACTTCAGGGTTATTTAAGTTTGTCTTTTTCGCTGACATCTATACTTGCACTACACATATTACTCACCATCCACACACCCTTGCACTCACCCACTAGGACCAACCCACCCGTACACCTGCTATTCTGAAGCTGTTTTCTCTCCTGCCCCCTCTTCCAGGCTGCACGTTGAACAGACAGGATGTTCGGCTGACGCTGCACTATGAAAAGGGCTTCACTGTGACGAGGGAGCCGGCAGACCCAGCGGGGGGCGCCGTACTGTACAGATACCCCTATGAGAAACTCAAAATGTCAGCTGACGATGGAATACGCAACCTTTACCTGGACTTTGGGGGTCCAGAGGGAGAAATGGTAAGTTAAGATTCTGGGGAAAAAAGGCTGAATACTTTTACATGCCTTCACATAGAGATTTGTTAGATGGAATGGAATTTGGAATGTGACACAAAGTCACTGTGTATTTCCATTATTGATTCAACAGTCAGTTATTTTGTAATCAATTCAGTCTAAAAAATGTCACAAAATAGTCTATATCAAGTCCTTTGAGGCCTGAGCTG
This sequence comes from Scortum barcoo, assembly GCA_023238725.1. Taxonomy (NCBI): domain Eukaryota; kingdom Metazoa; phylum Chordata; class Actinopteri; order Centrarchiformes; family Terapontidae; genus Scortum; species Scortum barcoo. The sequence continues at coordinate 26,446,786 of CM041536.1, read as the reverse complement.
TCATGAACTTATCAAGGCAACATGCAGGAAGTCGTCACAGTGGAAGCGCTGGAGCCATAAAATTTTTGGTGTTTGAACTTGTAGTAAGAATTGTGTAATTTGTGGAACTGAGAGGGGATGTCAGACTGACTATGCAACATCTCTGTTTGTCCTCAGTCGTATCTCAAAGGCTTGATTGCAGCTTTTGTCTAGAAGGAACCGCAAATACTAAAAAAAACACAAACTGAGTGGAAAGCCGTATGTCGAAACAAAAAGCTAACATCAGCAGATTGGATTTACACTGTCTCCGGCAGTCAGGAAGGATGAAACAGAACTCTTCACACCATGTTCTGACCTTTACTTGATTTTTTTTGTCTTTTATCTGGAAGACAGAATTACTCAATTTTGTATGAAAACACAGCAATTAACTGTTGTTGTAATGGACACTATGGACTTGAAACAGATCAAATAGATAATAAATGAAGTGACTGAACATATAATTTACTATTTCAGTATCAGTATTGTATTTGGTGTTAAATTACTATGATTTAGGTACAGATGAGCAAGGTGACAACAGAGAAAAAGGAGGTGATCAGATTAGAGAATACACTGTGGAGAGTCAAAAATAGATTATTACAACCACGTTTGAGCCTTTTTTCCATTGTATTTCCTGTTTTATCCAACTTTCCCGCTGTTTTTCCTCCGTAACCCCTTCTTACCTTCCTCCCTCCCTCCTCCAGGTATTTGACCTCCACTCGGGTCCAAAGCCAGTGGTGTTTGTCCTCCACTCCTTCCTGTCAGCCAAGCTCACTCGCATGGGCCTGCTGACGTGAAACAGCCAACAGCAGCATCATGGACGAGGGGACGGGCCCAGGCACAGCGAGGAGGGGGAAGACGCTCCCAAAGTGCTGATACTGGGGGTTGATTTTTTTTTTTTTCTTTTCCTTTTCCATTTTATTGTTTTCCAATTTCTCCATCACAACCGAAGATAGGCCCGGGGTGGGGCTGCAGGAAAGATTTAACCCATGAGTCATATTTTTAATTGTCTCAGAAATGTGCCTTCTCTTCCAACTCCTCCTCTGCCTCTTGCAATCGTTCATATTGCAAAGTCAGGTAAAAAGGAAGTGGCGCTTTGCTTGAAGTCATGAGTCACAAACCACAAAAAATAGCTCTTAACTCCATCAACATTCCCTGTGGTAGTATTTTAATTCCATTATGATTTTCTGATATGATTTAGAAATGTGCTCATGAGATTCCACTACCAGTGTGCTTCAAGCAAAGTGTTTCTGAAATGTACATTAAGGAAAAGAACATTTTTCTAGACAACTGATACACAGACTGGTGGATGCTCCCTGTTTTTACTCTATGCCTATCATTCCATGACAGCCTTCCAGTGGATCTTTTTAATGTATTTGTTTGTCGTTGTGTCGACATGTGAGTGAAAGAAGAAGCTGTTCTAGAGTCAGAATGCAGTCAGTCGAGCAGAGGTTGTGTGATTGGAGAAATGTCTGTGTGTGTGTGTGTGTGTGTGTGTGTGTGTGTGTGTGTGTGTCTCTATTCTACACGCTTCTGTTGGCTTGATAGTGTGCCTGCTGTCTGACAAGCTCACCTTTTAGCACATTATCCCAAACTACTGTTGTAATCAGGATCGCCAACTGTGCCTTTTTACATGTAGTCAAAGACACTCTTTATAATGTTTCCTTTTTTTAATTTCACGCAATAAGAGAATTTTAAGCTTTCGATATGCTCGAGCAATAGTATTACTCTTGTAGTGTAAACCACATAACTTTGTTTTTATGTCGTTTGTTTTTTTAAGTGTATATGATAGCATGACTTCCTGACATTGAACTGTGTATCAGATGGTGATATATGACATGACCATGTGTTATCTCTTCTTCTTGACCTCTACACTACCATGTTGTCTCCGTCTCAATGTCGCTATCATCACATTCCTCTTAGCTTGAGATTGCTCGTCTCCTGTTACCATTCCTGCAGCAACATTTTTCTGGCTATAGACTGTTTGACAGGCTTGCTCCAAGGTGGGCCATCACATGACAGAGGTACCAATATAATCCAATCACCCTCCATGAACCCCTGCAGAAGAGAAGTTACTGCCCATTTTATGTCTTTTAGCCTATTACACAGTCTTTTTTTCTCCATTTTTGTCCTACAGACCCCATGATATTTCGGAAAATAAAATTTACTCGAGGTCCGCTTACTAGCTGGAACTGACTTGTATGATAATAACCATTTTATCAGTCGGGGGGATGGCCACCCCCTCTCTGTTTGAAGGTGGTCTATGCTGGTCTCCTTTCCTTCCTCTGGCCCTCCTGGAGTAACCTTTAAGGTCAGCTCTCAAGTGATCATATGATTGATCACGTAATGCTCAAAGCAGCCTTTTCTGTATTTTCACATTTAACACAGTGATACAGTGTTTTGTTCTGTAAACTGCGTGTGTTTTTAATTTAATTTTATTTGTGTGAAATAATTAGCATCTCCAGTAGCAGTTGATGTGAAATGCACAACAATTTCAAATGAAAAACAAACAACAACAAAACAAGAGAGAAATTCTGTAGCTGGTAGATAAGGTACATCAGAAACACAGAAAATGAAAAAATTTGTACCACACAAAAGAAAAGACAGCCATATTTTTTACACTCCCCAATAGAAAAGAAATGTTCAAATCAAATATTAGGCCAAGAGTACCTTATTCTGAATGATACATGTTGCCAGTTTATTCATCATGACCCACGATGTGACTCATTCAGGAAGTTTGTCAAAAGGCGTTTCCGGCGTTCATTCAGTCCTTGCTGTTTTAATGATGTAGTGTGAACGAGGTCAGGTGACCACTGATGGAGGCCCGGAGAGGCTGTTAAAAGCTCTGAAAAAAGCTAGTAAATGGTCCAAGAGTCCATATTGTTTGTCAAACTAGAAAATTAAAACCTCAACAGAAATCTTGTGATTTCTGTTAATAGTAAATGTTATCAAACACACTTTCATCTTCACTGCTGCTAAGTAAACTTTTTGGCACTAAAATTGAGGTGAGTTTAGGGACTTGACTTATTAATGAATTCTGTAATCGGTGCATTTTCATAACCTTCACTGGGTTTATGTTACAGGTTCCTAAAGTGACCCTTCAGTACATCCTCTGTGTTCTTTTGGGCCTCAAACAGTGTAGCATTGTGTCCACTGACTCTGCAGCGTAGGAAAACAAGATAACCCCTCTGTCCTCGGATAAGCAACACAATCACCAGTCTGAATGACCTCGATTCTGTTTTGGACTCTGATGTCCTTGTGATTTTTTTTTTTTTTTTTTTTTTTGGGTGGGTGGGTGGGGATTACTTAAAGTAAAATACGTAACCATGTATTCCTTTTAGCTGTAGCTGTACAGTTTTTTTCCTCAAGCTTTAGTTAATAAGTGGCTGTGTTAAAGGAGGAAAAAATCTTAGCTTCCCGTAAAACATGATGTGAATATGGGGGGTTTGAGTTACATTTGGCCGAACATAGAGTTCTTAATTCTGCAACATTTGAAGTTAGAGTGTTTCACTCAGTCATCCTACTTTTTCACCACACTATTCACTTCATCTTAATCGTGTTGCTCTAACCCACTGCACAGATCTGATTGTCTGATGTTGGTCAACCTTCACGGAGCTACAAGCCGTCCCTTTTTGAGCTTGATGCACTAATCTATCAAACCCCTTTAAATCTGTGAATGTACACCTCCTCCTCCTCCAGGTGATTATTTTTTCATCTCCTTTCTGAAATTGTGGCTATCCTGTCTATGCAAAGCGATGCTTCAAAGAAGGGGTTTTTGAACCAAATGTATTACCTGTGGCAGCTTGCGTCCAACACAATCATTGAACTGAAAAGTCACAAGAGGATAAAGTGCTGCTGCAACAACCTGTCATATGCAAAGTATTTTAGACTTCCTTCCAAGATACAGTATACGATGTATGATAGCAATGTAATAATCTCAAATGTAAATACATACCAATAAAACTGTTACAAATGGCACACACACACCTGTGGTTTGTTGTAAACATTTATGTTTAGGCTTTATGATTTGTAATCTCAGGCATTGTTTCTTAGTGTAGGGCTACACGTGTTTTCACTGTCTTACTCTGGATATGCTGGTGCACATGTGTAAATAGGGAGGACAAAAAAATAGAAACACCTCTCAGTTTAATGTAGTCCAGTAAAACAACATTGAACTGTGACATGACTGACATGAGTGCTAAAACATTTACAGTTTACACATTTCAAACAAAATGAATAAAGACTGAACATTATAAACGTGGTAAATGTAGACTTTATAGCAGAGCTGTTTTACTGAGCTGCATTAGATTAAATAAAGTCTAATAGTGTAATAAAGTACCCACAGTGTCTGTTTTAAATGTGGGTGTGCTACAGCTTTTATATGTATATTTATAGGTGGCAGCACCTGCAGCCTCTCTAGGAAACTGCCAGTGTTGTCAATATAAATGCCAGTTTTAGCCATAGTACCTGTAGATATTAATAATAAGAAATGTAAATATAGTTTATATAAAGTCCTATATGTAACTTTGTTAGGTCGGTGAATGTGTGTACCCGGTCATGTTCATGGCACATGCTGTCTTATTTTGAAGTTTTTAACCGGAAGGTGTCGCCAGGCGTGTAGCTTGTGTGTGTGTCGAGGCTGAGCTGTCAGATCTGCTAACAAACAACATCAGCTTGCGTCCTGTCATGTCGAAAAGAGCCTGCCCCCTCACAGCCCAGCTCCATTAACCACCTCATCTGTTCACACGTCACCTCTGGGCAGCTCAGAGGAAAGAAGTCTGTGCGGAGACAGAAGAGTGAGATGAAATGACAACGTCAACATTACAGGTGAGCTGCTAACGAGCTAACGTTAGCTCACTGCAGCCTCAATGGGAGCTAACGTGTTAGCAGCTAACATTGTTAGCAAGCCAGTTTAGTTGACAATGTCCGCCAGCACTGCCTCCATTACACTGACTATAAATAACATTAGAGGTCACCTATAGGTATGACGTTACTTTACGAGCTGACTACACTTTATACAGTCATTAAGAAATGTTTCTGGGTAGCTAACTAACGGTAAACTAACAGTATGTTAGCCGGGCTGTGGCCGCTGCTCACACACTGACAATGAGAAAACAGATTTTTATATTAGGAACAGTAAAGTAATAACTACTTAAATGAATGTAAAATGAGTGAGATAAATCGGATCCTGCTGTATGAGATGTTAGCAGTGTGGGTTGCGTTTGTTTTGGTTGCAGCTCCAGTGCTGACAGACTGATGTGAGGATGACTGACAGTCCCTGCCTCTGTTTCTCTGTCTCCACTCCCCAAATCCATCTCACGCCTACATCTGTCCTCTGACTCTGTTTCTCTGCGTCTGTTGCAGAAAGCGATTGATCTTGTGACCAAAGCCACAGAGGAAGACAAGGCAAAAAACTATGAGGAGGCCCTGCGCCTGTATCAGCATGCTGTGGAGTATTTCCTGCATGCCATCAAATGTGAGTATTGACAAGAAGTTAAACTGCTTTTACACTCTTTTGTCGGTGCAGATGTTGGATTAGTTTCATTTACAATGTATTTTATCTCGTCTTTCCTTCAGATGAGGCCCACAGCGACAAGGCAAAGGAGAGTATACGAGCAAAGTGTATGCAGTACCTGGACCGAGCGGAGAAGCTGAAGGACTATCTGAAAAATAAAGACAAACAGGGCAAAAAACCTGTGAAGGAGGCACAGAGCAATGACAAGTACGTCTTCTGCCCTCTCTGAAAACATGTTCAAGTCTGTGGGCTCTGCTGTGTTTGTATTAACCTTTCTGTGTGTTTGTGTGCGGTCTAGGAGTGACAGTGATAGCGAGGGTGAAAATCCAGAGAAGAAGAAACTGCAGGAGCAACTCATGGGTAAATAAAAGTCCTTACCAGGGAATTACACCAGGTGATATGATGTTTGTGTGACACTAGATCAGTGTGCAGTGGGTATGATACAGTTTGACCTATTGTTTTTTTTATGACTTAATAATACTGCTTTTGAATCTGAGGCAGTTTTGATCAAATGTAACTTTGAACATGTTTTTTGGGGTTGGGTGGAGTTATGAGGTCTTATTCATGCCAGGTGCCACAGATTTACAATCACCTTTTAAATCGTCTCTTGCGTCTGCATTTCGAGGCCGGTGCTGTCAGTGTGAATCATGCTCTGCCTGCGTATCCAGGTGCTATTGTGATGGAGAAGCCTAATGTCAGGTGGAGTGATGTGGCTGGATTGGAGGGAGCCAAGGAAGCTCTGAAGGAAGCCGTCATCCTGCCTATCAAATTCCCTCACCTCTTCACAGGTACTGTGTGATCCTCCCTGTCTAACTCTGTATACACCCACTAACTACCATCAAATCAAAAAGACATGGCAAAAGTAAATACAGTACATTTTAAGGTGCACTTGAAACTACAAATGTGCACTATCCATTTTAGTAATATCATAATGTGGAGTAAATATATATCTGCAACATCTAATTGATTAAGCTTCAGAATATTATTTGGGATTGAGGATTTGTTACTTTTCAATGTTACAGTACTTTTCTGTGTTTTATGTCATTGTAAATTAGATCTTTGGATTTTGGACTGTGGGTCAGACAAAACTATTCAAATATGTCAGCTTTATCTCTGGGAAAATATATACTCTATACTTTTTTATTTCATTTTATAGTAGTTGATAGATTTATCAGTGGTCAAAATTGTTAACCAGTTTAATATCACTGCTCATCGGTTGAAAAGTTACATTCAGAGATGTGTCTCAGATATTACCTCTGTATTGGATGTTGGATTGCTACTCTTTTAGTAAAAATGTTCCATCCTTGTTGTTTTACTGTTTGTCGGTACAGCAGTAAATGTAAGCGTGTTCAACTGCATACCTGTTTTTGTTATTTTTTATGCTGCACCGCTGCAGCAGGCTGTACTACAGTAATTGGGACCCCAGAATAACATCATATGACCAACATTAAGTGCTGGTCGTTGTGTTCTCAGGCAAGCGGACTCCATGGAGAGGCATCCTGCTGTTTGGCCCTCCAGGGACGGGGAAGTCGTACCTGGCCAAGGCTGTGGCCACCGAGGCCAATAATTCGACCTTCTTCTCCGTATCCTCCTCAGACCTCATGTCCAAGTGGCTGGGAGAGAGTGAGAAGTACGTCTCTGCCTCAGGGCTGGCTGTAGTCTGAAGTTTGTTGTGGTCAGATATAAAGTGGAAAGTGTTATTTCAGTGTTTCTCTTATTTGATGACTTCAGCGTAACAGGAATGGAAATCAGACTCTTCATCCCTGAGAAGTAGATAAACAACATTACCAATATGTAAAAAACACAAATGTTAGAAGGCAGGATGTCAGAATGTTAGTTTTTTCTTATTTTTAAAATAACAATAGTAAAATACATGTAAAGGACTGGTGAGTGTATCCTGTTTTTAAATATTTCAAACACAGAGTAATGCTGCACTATAAGCCTACAACTGCCAAGAAATCCGTTTTCAATCTAGACTGGCAGCATTTTGTCTTTGTCAGAGACGCTCTGCAGCTCTCTCGTCACTCACGTGGAGTGTGCCTCCTTTAATAATGGCGTCTTTGTGTTACTCTCAGTCTCATTTTCTCCATCTCTCTCTGCGTGTCTCAGGTTGGTGAAGAACTTATTTGACCTGGCTCGCCAGCACAAACCCTCAATCATCTTCATTGATGAGGTGGACTCTCTGTGTGGCTCCAGGAACGAGAATGAGAGCGAGGCCGCCCGCCGCATCAAGACAGAGTTCTTGGTCCAGATGCAGGGTGAGCCAAATGAGACAATGAATCACAACAGTCAGACTGATGCACAGTGGAGAATGTGCAGGATTAAATCGTGTTTACTGCATGTACTCTTGAAGTGACAATAAAAATCTTAAATATGCAAATACATAACTGTATGGAACCTGAAGCAGGCAGTGCTCATATAGAATTGACTGATGCTCTCTGCTTTTGTAGGTGTGGGAAACAACAACGATGGCATCTTGGTGCTAGGAGCCACCAACATCCCTTGGGTGCTAGACGCTGCCATCCGCAGAAGGTCAGAGGTCACTTTAGTACTTCAAGTCTAAATGTGTTTGTCTCAGATTTTTGGAGGGTCATTCAAATAATGTTTTTTTCACCCAGGAGAGAGAATTCATATCAGACATTTCACCGTAGCTCTACACTGTGAAATGACATTATGATTCAAAGTTACAGGAGCATGCTCTCTGAGTCGTAATTATACTGTAACACCTAGTGTAATAGTGTATGGTCAATCTTAAGTCTTCACATCTCTCAAATTAAATCACTGAATGAGTAACTCTCTTTACACAAGTGTATCTCAGTAGTCATATATAGACAACAAGTTATAGTCAGAAATGACAGAATAAAGCTTTGCTGGACAAATGTCTAAATGTATTTTATTTAAACTGATAATTGACATTGTACAGGCATCTCCAGGTCCTTAACTTATTAATACTTCTTAAACCATCTGCATTTATTTGATTAAAATCTGTTAAAAAAATAGATAAATAAAGTAGGTAGATGGTGTGGGAAGTGTGACAATCCTCTTACGCTGTGGATGATAACAGTTGTTATTGCCGTCATTAGTCTTGCTGCCTCACTAGATACAATTGTTTAATACTGTCCTGTCATTTTATCTTATGTTATTTTTATTGTATCTTTCAGAGCTGTAGCTGCATTGTGTTTGTAATGTTTAGGCAGCTCTCACAAGTTCTTTAAAGTCTTAAGTGTGTCCTAAACTTGTGCTTTCTATGTTTTGAACAGCAAATGGTGAATGTGCTAAATTAAATGGAATCTGTCTCTTTTGTGTGTCAGATTTGAGAAACGGATCTACATCCCTTTGCCGGAGGAGCCAGCCCGGGCTCAGATGTTCCGTCTTCATCTGGGCAACACACCACACAGCCTGAGCGAGGCCGATCTGCGGCAGCTCGCCCGCAAAACGGACGGCTACTCTGGCGCCGACATCAGCATCATCGTCCGAGATGCTCTCATGCAGCCTGTTAGGAAGGTCCAGTCTGCTACACACTTCAAAAAGGTGACATCATTAGAAGCCCCAGAAAAAACATGTTAAATCTCTCTTACCTTTAATCCCCCCCAAAAACATGTTAAATCCTTCTTATGGTTATTAATGTACTCATTACTATTGAGCTTCTTCTCCTGCTCCTCCTCCTTTAGGTTCGTGGCCCATCCCGAAGCAACAACCAGGTGATGGTGGACGACCTCTTGACTCCTTGTTCCCCTGGCGACCCTGCAGCCATAGAGATGACCTGGATGGATGTGCCTAGTGATAAGCTACTGGAGCCCATAGTCTGCATGGTGAGACACACACATGTTCACTAACACTGCAGAAGTGATCATTTCTCATTTCTCTTCTAAAATACTTTTGCAGCTCTTTCACATGTCCGTCCAAATATTCTTAAAAGTGTAACCTAGTAAACACACAACTGGAGGAGAACAAAGAGCAGCAGGAGTAGAAATATTACCAAAGGCTAAAAGTAAGATATCTTCCTGACTATAGCTCCTCTGCATTTTGAACATGTTAAGTAGTCCAGAATAAGTATGGGAAACAAATTAATTACGTGTGTTTGTATGTCCGCAGATGGACTGCAGATGGTTATAAAGAAATACCTGTAAAACAGTTAATAAAAACAGTTAAAAGTGAAGCTGTTTCTGCTGGTAAAGTTGGAGAGTGAATTACAGATAGTGTACATGTATGAATACAGTTGTAAATAAAATAGAATATTTTATCTGATTAAAAAAATAAATACATTCAATAATATAATATTTCAAATCTAATCTCACTTAATCTAAAAAAAAAAATCACATATTTTTCTCCTGAGCTTAGTGACAGAATAATGAACAGTGGATCATGTCTATATTTTAACACCGGCAGTGACAGAATTCAAACTGTGGGAATCAGTCAGGTAGTAAACTCTGAGAAAGTGAATAGAAAAATACCGTACACATAAAACAGAACTGACTTGTTTCTCTTCCTCCCTTGCAGTCTGACATGCTGCGCTCTCTGTCCACCACCCGTCCCACCGTCAACACTGAAGATCTGCTGAAGGTCAAGAAGTTCACAGAGGACTTTGGGATGGAGGGCTGAAAGACAGAGCCCCACCCCGGCCCCGCCCCACTTCTCCCCAGTCCACCAGGAGGGTCCAACTGCTCCCAAAAACACCCCAGCCACCCAACTGCTGTACCATCCTGTAGGCTTTCATCTCTCAGCTGAGCGCTTGGTTTACTGCCTCTCATGGATTTTAAAATAAATGACCGGTCTGCCAGAACAAGGAGAGAAATCTTGTATTTCTTATTTCCAACCATGCAGGCCAGTATTTTTGAATCCTTGGAGGATGTTGACCAAATGCTACACTAGAAAATCTTGGTGTGATCTGGTAGTTGGACAATAGAGCCCATGTCTATGTACCCAATTTTCAAACGCCGTTCATTTCAAAGCAGCCGCCACAGCGTATTTACTACAGCGACTTTTCATCTAAACTGCATTGATGTGAGGAAAGCTGCATTTAAATCTAAATGCGCCAAGTTTGTCCCTCTCTGAGCCGATTCTCCCCGACTAAAGGACGGTACATTTTGTTGCCATTGTGCACTTTGCTTTGGATCACAATGAAGGACAGTGACATTTGAAGAAGAAACAAAAGAAGATAGTTCTCCTGCCAGGCATGCGAGTGTGTGAATGCATCCAAGTGTTTTTATTAACTTATATGTCTTAATGTATATGTCTATATGTTGAGAGCCCTGTTTTTTTTGTTATTTGATGAAGAGTTAAATTAACTGATCATCATGTCCCTCGACAGTGTCTGCATCAGGCCTGTACCTCTGCTAGCAACAGTTCGAGCAAGGCGTTCATGTTCACTATTTACACAACAAGAGATGTGCTTGATTTCTTTGGTCTAAAAACTCAGATTTTACCCTCTAGTCGCTCTTTAGTAAAAATCTCACGAGGTGTCTCATTTAGTAGCTGATCTGGAGCCTTTTTTTTTTCTCAACCGTTGTTTCTAATGTCAAGAATAAACTTTCAGCTCCAGTTGCTCTATTATGAAAGAGCTCCATTGAGTTTTTGCGCTGCGTCTCCCAGAATACACTAGTCTGAGCGTGAGCCGTACTGTGACGTCTTCCTTCTTGGATACTCTTTTTGAAGTTTGTTTCTGTAGCAGTCTGTTTAGCATTGATAGTGTTCATGCTTTGTACCTAAATGTTGTTCTTCCTGTCAAAGAGAATCAAGCACATCTCTTTCAGTCTGAACTTTCTGATTATGCTTGGGTTTTCCTTGGAGCACATTGTTCGACAGAATACTATTTATACAACTTGTTTGATCAAACCTGACATGTAACCTGACTGACTATAATAGCGATACAGCGTGTTTACACTTGAAGTATTTCTTTTTGTTATTTCATGTTGGGAGTTTCTTTTTTGGAAGGCAAATATACACACCAAGTTCTCCTCTGAGGCAGACACTACCATACTGTTTTGTTACCATCTGTTCAGGGCTGGCTTTCCTCCTCAGGCTTAGTTAGTATTGTTGTCCTGTTGTCAGCTATCAGACAAAAGGAAAGTGAGCCCTGCAGGCCGTCAGTAGGCAGGATCACACAGTTAGCCAGTTTTAAATGAATCTTTGAAATCAAACAACCACTGGATGTTTTGTTCTGTACCAACTCTCTGACTTCCCACTCTCACATCAGGACAGGCCTGTCTAACTAACTCAGTGATGGGACTTCTGATAGCTCAGTGATGTGTGCTGTGGAGGTACGTACTGGTTCAGTGGGAGGTCAGTCATTAATGTCCCTGTAAGGAGATGTAACCTGCCACTGGCCATGTAACCATTACTACTAATTTAACCTGCATTAATAAAAACTGACATTTCAAATGAAGAACGCAGCTGCTGGTTTGACATTTTTATTATGTTCACAGTTGTTTGATGGTTTACACATATTTAGAGGCTCTACAGAAACATTTCCAGTATTTACTTAAAACTATTGCTCAGTGATTTTTACTAATGAGGCCACTGTTATTTACAGTACGCTTTGGGCATTCATTTGAGACTCGTCAAGGAATACTTTGACATTTTGGGAGAGGTGCTTATTCTCTTTTTTGGTTAAACATTAGATGAGAAGATTGATGCCTCTCACATCTGTACAGTAAACATGAAGCCAGCAGCACATTAGGGTAAAGGGCAGCTACATCTTTAGTGTGCAGACGTGTGTGTGACATCACTCTCTTCAGCTAACTCTTCATAAAAGGGAACAAGTGCATTTCCCGAAATGTCCAACTTATCCTTTAACAACTAAGAAAAGCAAGAATGTTCAGGGTTCAGTATCTCACCTCAAGGACACTTTGACTGGACATACGGCTGGACATTCACACATGGTTGTGAGAATCGATCCTGAGATCCTAACAAGGCTGCCACTCCATCCGTTTTATCAGGAACTGTTACAAAACAATTTCAAACGCTCATCTTCACACACACCCAGGGTCAACACAGGCAGAGCTCAAGCAAGTTGGTTTGCCTGTCATGTCTTTTAACCTCTTTATTGATTTGATGTTATGATCTAAACCGATCACTCCTCAGAAAAGCAGAGGCAGTTATGACAGCACATCTAAAATGTGCTAAAAACACAAAGCTTAACACTAAATGCTTAATTCAAAGGACACAGAGCCTCTCACCTTGGCAGCAATGCAAATGTTAAGAAATACTCCAGAAACCCAAAGGACTCATACTGAGTCCATAAGCAGTCCACAGTGCTCTTACACACAGAACGTGTAACACAGCCTTTTTAATGATCACATGACCTCTGCAGGACTATACTGTGATTGCTGTGTCCATCTGTGCCAGGGATCATTGGCTTTGGCTGTGTTGAAACTAATTACACTGGTTTGCATTTTCCCAGAGTTCCACAGTAAATCCTGCTCATGAGCAGATCTACAACCCATGCACGGAGAAGCCAACATCCATCCTTTGAGGAGGGCGGGGCACATTCCTCGTCTTTGAGTCAAATGTCCCACCAGCATTACGTCGCACTTTGCCTTCATCACACTTTGCTCCGCTTCGAGTGGCCCTCTGCCGGGGGAGCGGCCCGCTTGTTGCGATGGTGGGGGAAGGTTGGCATCAGCTCTGGTTCGCAGGCTGCACAGAGAAGCAGAAAGACAAGATGAATGACTCACAGCACAGCAGAGGGCAAGGGTTACAGCTGATAGGTATCCAAGGTCTTTTCACTCACGTAGAGGCTTCTCCTTGAAGTAGGAACTCTCCAAACAGTCTTTGGCAGTAGCTCTGGATCAGGAAAACAGGAAGGAATTTAGAAATGAACATGTCCGACAAAGAACTGTTTCCTGCAGGCCAACAGGTGTGAAAAATCAAACAACACTGTATTTAAATCAGCTTTGTGTTATGAATTCCTGACATATATAATAATACAGTTAAAGCCTGTGGATATGAAACCCAGGCTAATGATGCACTGTCCTTTATTAGTGCAGTAAATAAGTGGTAGGTTTCAAGTTGACATGACATCTGACCCGAGGTCATATCAAGTCAGACACGCTGGTGAGAGAAGTCTTCCTCTGGTGTGTGCTCTATTCAATCTGACAGCAGAATGTGAGGCTGGGCGCCTTCATGTTCAAGTTCTTCGGAGCAGCGCTTTGACGTCACTGAAAGGATGACTCAGCGTCTGATGTCAGGGGACACGAGAGCGGCAGTGTGTGTGTGTGTGTGTGTGTGTGTGTGTGTGTGTGTGAGTGTGAGTGAGTGTGTGTGTGTGTGCGCACGTGTGCAGAGGTGAACTTCAACTGATCTCACTCAGACTAAGAGATGCTTATTCACTGATCATTCCTCATTATTTAGAACTGATAAACTATAACATAATAGATCATTACAACAAAGTCAATAAGGGAGGTAAGTATGTGTGTGTATATACAGTGTGATCTGTGTGTTTATCACCTTGATTACACCAACAAACAAAACCTTATGTCATGTCAACCTGAGAATGTGGTTAACATGCTGTGACTTTTATCAGTCACAAGAATGAGGCTGATACAGTCTTGATTCCAACCTTGAAGTAACCATGGCAACACCACTGGACTACACTTCAGGAGTACAAGCATTGTGAATATTTTTGGTGCTAGCAGGATCATCTCATAGTAACAAGGTGTGACAATCCAAGGTGCAGTTTGCACCACAGCACTGTCATGTTGGCAGGATGTGAGAAAAAAGTCTTCTACTGAATTTAACAGCATTTTAAACGAATCCTCATCCATAAGACACAACATGGCCTGAACGATCCCCCTACATTGTGTTTTTGTGTGTGTGTGTGTGTGTGTTACCTGCGCTGTGGGTTGTACATGAAGAGCAGGTTGAGCAGTCTGTGTCCAGCATCAGACAGCCAGGTGAATTTATTCTTCAGGTTGTTGTACGGCTGCTTCCTTAGACTGTACTGGCCGATGAGGGGCAGCTGAGAGAAACCCTGGGACACACACACACACACACACACACAAATAAAATCATCAGCCATCAAAGACGTGGAGGTAAGCTGATGCTGCAGACATACTGAGAGCTGAAGTCGCACCGGCCAGATGTTCTCGTTGGGTGTTCCCAGCAGCTGAACGATTAGGTCCACCTGCTGGATCTCAGAGGTTCCAGGCAGCAGAGGTTTGTGAGCCAGCAGCTCAGCCAGGATACAGCCCACAGCCCTGCACAGGAAACACCATGACAAGATCAGTGACTATACGGTGTGAGAGAAAGTCTGAAAAATCTGATTGTGATTAAGGATAAGAAACAAAGTAGATTAAGATTGGTTAAATGTAGATATTAAAATAATAAATCTCCCCTTAAAAACATTTTTCTCCCAGAACGGAGGTACTTTCTGCTCTGTGATATGATAAGTGCATAAAGTGGAGTTGAATACCAGAGCCTCACCACATGTCCAGAGCTGTAGTCTGCGTCTTGGTCCCTAAGAGGAGCTCTGGAGCTCTGTACCTGCAGACAGATGAAGGTGTGCATATCGTGACAGAGGCCGAGCCAGCCAGAGTTAATGGTGCTAATGAAGGAGGATTACTGAGAGAGATTAAAAGGAGGAGTTTCCACTGAGGCTGCACAAGCACAACTTATCTGTACAACACAGTCGTCCACACATAAATGCAAACAGAATTAGGCTAATGGGGAGTTTACGGTAAACTTGGCTAAGAGGCCTGGAGGACACTCACCACAGTGTGACCACTCTTGGTGTCATGGGCTGCTGCGGGATGCCGTACATCCTGGCCAACCCGAAATCAGCTGTATACAACAGAAACAAAAACAGATCCATTAAAATACTACTACTAATAATAATATATATTTATGTACTAGGACTGAAACTAGCTATATTTTTAAATTAAAAGATTAATCATAGTGGATTAAATGTTATAAAATATTCAAAATAATCAGCAAATTCTCTCAGGTTCCCAACCATATAGAGGCATTTTTGCTTAATAAATGACACTAAATTAATAATGAAAATTGCTTTTAATTCATTTTCTGTCAGTTGATTAACTGATTAATCAATAAAGTGTGAATATTCAGACTTGACCTAAATAGTTAGTAGTAATTTGTTTGAATGAATCTTAAAGTTCCTCTTGCAAGCTTTTTTTAAACTTTTTTAACTTTCAATCTGCTGCCTTCATCAACAGTTTGCTAGGTTAATAAAGTCATTGAGTTGCTTTAAAATTGACGCAAAAAATGGTAAATGAACTTGATTTAAGATTTCTTAACCTTGTCAGCGCTGACACCTGACAAAGTCTAGAACATAAGAAATGACACTCAATGAAAAAAAACTGGAAAGTATTATTTTAAAATATGATAAAAGAAAATAGAACAAGCTAAATGATGCTATTAATACAAGTTTACAGGAACAGACCTGCAAGGTTGATTTAAAAAAAGAAAAAAAGTTTTTTTCCCAGCTTAAGCTCTTCAGATAAAGTGATTCCCAGTCCAAATCTCTTTGAGTTTAAGAGAGGCTGCTGGGGCAGCACAGAGGACAGCACTGAAAACTACAGTGAGCAGCTGTTTGTACGTCTTCAGTTGGACCTGTTGGGCTTGAGTGTCTAAACAGGGTGGGGAAGTCATTTTAAATTAGAGGACTATAAATAAACCTTAATTTACACCAAATAAAACTATTTAACAGAAAGGAAAAGGCAGATAGAAATTAACAGCCAGTGATCCACATCAGACTGAAGGGCTACAAAGGTCAGTCATTGGCAGAGAGAAAGAGAGGTCAAAGGTCAGAGCTGGTAGAGTTTGGGATGTATGTCAGTACAGGAATAATGTGATTATAGTGAGAGCTGCAGAGGTGGTTATGGTAATATTGATGACTCACCGATCTTAACACAGCCTTTGTCTGTCATCAGCAGATTAGACACCTTCAGGTCCCTGATAACAAGATTGAAGAGGATAATGAGGCAGCTGCCTGAGGATACAATGCTTCAACCCCCTTCCCTTGTTATACATTTGTACAGTTCAATCCGCTTTGAACATTTTCACTTGGAACCGTAACTCCTCCTGAACACATCACACACAAATGTTGTGAATGCCTGACCCTTACAGTGTTAAGGATCTGTGGTTCTGTTATACTGTGGGGACATTATAATGGCCTGGTTTAGGTCCACCTGCCCCCTTTAGAGGGATGAGTCACTGCTGATCAATCCAGAGTTTGTGAGTGATCACCTTTAGCCTCTGATGAAACATTTCTATCCTGATAGGAGAGGTCTCTGACATAAAATGACAGATCATGCATCATTATCTGTTAATTAATTAATCTCTTGTGTTCAATTATAATTAGCTGTTTTCCAGCTAAGTAAGACCAGACCTGTATCTCTTTCTGAAGATCTCCCTAACTCCCTAACAACCTTTGCGTCTGAGCATTAGATGTGACTGTAGCTTTGAAAAACAGATCAGTCCACTTAATTAATCCAACTGCCTGGTTAGTTCAGAAGAGGGTTACCAGGTGATGAAGTGTGTGATTTAGCTGATGCATTCTCCCTAAAATGAACTTGTTAACTTATGAGCCATTAAGACATTTCCTACACACAACACAAAATAAAAATATTGACATCATGTTCAGAAGTTATTGACTATTTGTCTACTATAATACAGAGAAATGAGAAAAATACATTAACAAGAGCCACAGCCATCATGGAGTAGGCTGACACTGACACTAGGCCAGTGTTTCTCAAATAGTGGGGCGCGCCCGAGAGGCGGGGCCGCCCGCTCAACCCAGTAGAAGAAGTACACAGTGAAAAGTACAGAAGTACAAAATAAATGCAAATGTTATGCACTTTTCATCCCTTCTGATAAGCTAAAATATAAGAGATATTGTTGCAAATTTTGCACAAAAAAACAAATTTGAGTTTAATTCGTTCTGTGACGGAGCTCGTAACTCAAATTACTCGTATGTCAAATCAATTTTCTCCATTGAAATGAATTAAAATGCCATTAATCCGTTCCGGACCCCCCAAAAACACCGTAATTTTTTGTTACATGTTTTTAAATAAGAAAAATGTACTTAGAAATAAAGAATATTGTATAAAATTATTTTCGATTTCGATATTTCGATAATTCATTTCTTTAATTCAATGCACATCATCCGCTTCTTCTTCTTCTTCTTCTTCTCAGCACTGTCCTTCGCACTCACTTTCTTCGGTCCCGTGGTTGGAAAAACGAAGTTTTGCAAAATAACTGAAAGCACAAATGCGACACAACACTGCTGCTTTACTGCACCAACTAAGGGTGGGACATCTGAAGCTCGCTCGTAACTCCTCGAGTTTTAGCTCTCAACTCAAAGCAAAAAATCGGCCGAGAGACGGCTCGTATCTCGAAAAACTCGTTAGTTGGGACACTCGTAAGTCAAGGTACCACTGTACCTTTTTGAAAAGGAAATAAGCTGATGAAGCTGACAAGTGACCAATGTTTACAGTTTAAAAAAGTTTTGAATGTTACTGTGTTAAGTCTATAAAAATGCACATTCCCAGTGAATCATTTGCACTTTTTTCTCTGTTTTGAGAATCACAGACGGAGAAGTCTTGTTTAAATGTTACAAATTGAGTTAATAAACTGAACTTGGAAATTGTTTTAAGTTGTTGCAGATGTTATCTCAGATCATTTTATTAATCTATTTTGATAATCAGGTGATTGTATGCAGAAGTGCTGGTGCAGCAACTCATACAGTGGTTTGTACAGATAAAGAAAATATTATCAGGTTCTCAATAGTATTTAAATTGGGGGGGGGCATGAAAAAATTTCTTTCCCCCCTAGGGGCATGACAGAAAATAATTGAGAACCACTTTACACAAATAATAATCTAAACATATCATACTTATGACTTGATGTGTTTAATTGTAGACTAAAAATGTTGACAAGACAGTTAGCTGACACTTTACTGTAGTTAGGCAGCTAACAAGCTGACATTACATAAACACAAATCCCTGTAGATTTGTTAGGTTTCTGTTTTGACACAGGATTACATATGTATATGTATGTGTGTGACTTTTTTCCTTGAATATATTAAGTACTGACTAAACCGGAGTCATTTGTTGGGTTTCCAGTAAATGTCTGGGACTGACCTGTGTATAATGAAGTTGTGGTGAAGATACTCCAAACCTCTGAGCAACTGAAGGACAATACACTTTACCTGAAAAAGGACATAAGAAAAAAAAGCTAATGCAAAACTATCAAAGTTCCTCATTAAAAAAAAAATCTAACTGAATTAACTGAGATTAATCTAATTAGATATGTCCATTAGTAACTGTAATCATACACATGCTGTTACACTCATTACAATTAACATCAAACCAACAATGTCAAAATACTGCCCTGGTTTCATGAAACACCTTAACAAAGATTATGGCCTCAGTGTGGACATTAAATATCAGTGGTTAACCAAAGAGTTTGGTTTTCTTCTCAGATTGTTAAATTTGATGGATTTTTAAAAGACCTGTACGTGTGAAAACATGCAGTATTTAACAAGGAAGTGCAAAAAAGACAAAAGATGAAATAAAAATAAACAATTGTGCATAATAGATAAATATTATTTCCATTAAAAACCCAGCCCTGCAGTGAAACATTATCTGGTCAACCACAGAATCTGCTATATGTGTGTGTGTGTGTGTGTGTGTGTAGCTAAGTGGCAGCCTGAAAAAGATAACTCAGTAGTACTAGTAAAACACATGAAGACAAAATAAATACACTCAGTGTTGTTGCTGTGCCAAGTGAGTGAATGAGTTAATCAGATTTTAGAGCTGCACTCTGTCCTACCTGAGCCTCAGAGAACGGTGTCTGCATGTTTTCCAGCAGACTGGCCAGGTCCTGCTCACAGTAACTCATCACCAGAAACAGACTGAACAGAAACACATAGGAAACACAGTGTTAAATCACCAGACAACATTACAACAGGCTGTGATGAGTCAAGTTAGAAAACCAACTGCAACATGAGCTACTCATATTCCAGGTTATATTAGAGGATGAGATTCATTAGCTATATATTTATTACATATAAGGCCTGAATTCTGCAGCAGCAACTGCATCTTCTTTTGTTTCCGAATCCACTGATGCATGTCTAACCTTAACACCATTATAGGGGTGTGTGTGTGTGTTTTACCTCTCCAGTTGGCTGCCAACGACCACTTCTTTCAGCTCCACTATGTTGGGATGTCTCAGTCTTAGCAGCAGGGTGATCTCTCTGAGGCTGCTGATGGGGATCCCTGACAGAGACAGAGCACAGTTAAAAACATAATACGAAACACAGGAATGAAAGTGTTCAAAAACAAACTGGGGCAATTTCCTGTAAATAAATATTAGATTCAGTCTATTAATTCAGAACCAATATTTTCACAATGCTAAAGGACATACCCAAGATATATCCCCATAACTAGAGAGATATACTGTATATCAAGGTGTTGTCAGGATACCACAGTAAAATTTGATTCACATATTAGGAAAGTGTCAAAGACCCTAAAGATTAATTGTGTTCGACTTATATGGTATTGTTTACCCACACAGGCCATGATCACATCTTTCTTATTGTGCTACCATCTGCGGTCTGATCACCCAATCAGCAATCAAACGTTGAATGTCTTTAAACAAACAAGCTTTGAAAATACTGGGAGCCAAGAAAGTGGCACCAGAGTAAAATGATTAAGCTTTGAGAATTTGACACATTTCATTCTTAACTCTAGTTTTGGGGCAAAGGCATTCACACACTTAAATCCAATGTAGTCATTTCAAATGATTTCAAAAGATAACAACACAGGAGGCACTGAGCAGTTAGAGGAAACTGAAGCCAAAACACAGACAACACAGGTCAGTCCTCTTATCACAGGTTCACAGATTTGGAATAAAATAATAAAAACATTAGCTATAGTATAGTCCCTGTCAAATAAATTACACACAAACACACACACACAAAATTACACACTACTTTATTCATCCCGAAGAAAATAACTTTTTTCACTCTGGTATACATTTTACATACACATGTCTGAATACACACACATGCAACTAATGGAGAGATGACAGAGCGAGGGGGCTGCACCCTTCAGCGCGCCCCGAGCAGGTTTTAGGGTTCTGTGACTTGCTCAAGGGCACCTCAGCAGAGCTACTGCTGCCCAAAAATGAGTATAAATAAAATTAACTACCAGCTCAACTCATCCAGCACCACCAGCAGGTCAAAATGACAATCTTGCAAACAGCACAAGCACTAGGTCAAACACACATTCAAAACACAGAAAATACACACACACACGATTGTTCGAGGCTCTCACCATCTTTCTCTTTGTCCATCCGAACCTTCTTCAGTGCTACGATCTCATCTGACTTGGTGTCTCGGGCTCGGTCTATATTAAGAACGGGACACAGTTTACTTACAGAGCAGCAGAAATGATCTGCTATTGGGGTTTCTTCATTGAGCAAATATGTAGTGTCTAATGTTAATAACTTACACACGATGCCATAAGTTCCTTCTCCTATGCGGTTGAGTTTCTCAAACTCTCTGACGCTTCTGCAGCTTCCAAACTGAAAAACACAGTGAACAGATCAAGTGATGAGCCCAGGCGCTGTCTTCACCTCAGTCACCTCCATGTTCGTCTCCAGCAGCGGTTAAAACACACATCGCTGCACTTTATTATGACACAGAGTGAAGCTAAAAGAAAAAATGTGGTTAACTGACAGACACTGGGAAGTCGTACTATTTCTCTGGATCTCTCTTTATGTAAATGTGTGTCATACTTGCCTGTTTTATGTACTGAGAACTACTGAAGTGAACATTTAGTGAGGTTGAAATGAAATGATGAACTACAAGCAATCAATAAAGAGATCTAATGTGGATGATCAAACCACACCGTGGCCTTTGAGCCACTGAGCAGAATTGGCTCTGAGGAGAATTTGCCATTACATAAATGGAAATAACAACACATCAGCCAATCTGGGATGGCAAGTACCACAGGGTTGTGATTACTATTCCAAAGACGTTTAGTCAGTCTTAAAAAAGCCATCCTAAAGGTAAGGAGGACACTGAGGATTCACAGAGGGCTCCCTAAATGACGTGAGTGGCTGGGCGCTCTTCATGCAGGCTTATGTGTTGGTGAAAGCCAGTAATGAGCTTGGACACAGTGACTGAAGCAGTGAAATGGACGGAGTTGACCTTTACCTCGAAAGTTCAGTGAACCACATGACTGATTACTTTTCAACGACGTGAACTCATGAGCTCAGGTTGCTGACTGGTTAATTAAACAACACAGGGGCTCTTGCACCAAACTCCATTCAAAAAGCAGCTACTTTAATATGTACCTTTCCTATCAGTTAACACTAGCTTTTGATGAAATATCAACGTGTACAGGAGCTGTTTAATAGTGCTCTTGCTTGCTGTTAGCATTATACAGTTTAGTATGATAACTGCGAGTGTACAGAGTTGAAAACGGCAAACATTTCCACCTCAGCTTTTCTCTGCTGTAATGTTGAATTTGATCAGCAGGACCTGGTCGAAGTAGCAGGCGGAGGTAACTATCTTACCCTGTTACTCTGAGGCACTGTGAATGTTTTATTGTTCTTGATGGACTTGAGCTTTATGGGCTCCGGTTCGTCCTCTCCTACGGTGTCCATCCTGTCATGTAACACAGCGTCCAGCCAGAGAAGAGGAGTCCGGTCCGCCGTGTCTCTGTCTCTACAGGCAGCAGCGGCTCGCTCCGGAGGGCGCCGCCATTGTGTGAGTGAGGCCGCCGACAGGCCGACTATCCCGGAGTTTGAAGAGACACACAAACACACACCTGCTGCTCATTTCAACCCCATCCTCTGTCCTGAGCGCAAAACTGTAATAAAATAAGACAGGACATATGAATATACGTTTTTAAACATTTCCACATTATGATATAATAATATTTCTGTATTCTATTTGAATGCATTTTAGTTGTATTATTTTTAGTTTACGTCTATTTTTTGTTGCTGTGGTTATCATCTATTTTAGTTCTGTTCTGTTAGTTAGTTCTGTCTCTTACTCGCACGCACACGCACACACACACACACATTTATGACATAATATAAAGCTCTGTTTATTCTTGTTAGATATACTGGACACAGATAGGAGCTGTGTGTATGTACTGTGCTTCCATACAGCAGGCACACAGGACAGATTTCTTTTAATGAAATGGTCAAATCTGGAGCAGTAGACATATTCTGGGCTTCAGTCTCTAGTATGGGTCAGGTATGGGTCAAGACTCTCCCAAACATGTAATCAACAGACTCTGCCTGCTAAATGCCCCACCCACCACCGCGCATGTTGCTGACATCATCAGGGTCATTTTCTCAGCCAAAGATATTACATTATTTTTACAATATAGACTACTACAAATGTCAACAATCATGACTTTACTCTTACTTTAGCAAATCAGAAAATGTAATTCAATATGTGCATAATAATATGATATGATGTTAAATGAAAAGAGGTATTTAGCATGAGGGCTTTTTTATACTTGTGTAAAATTTGCGTGCTTTTGATTATGTCAGTTAATTTATTGATGCTTCGGCTAAAGATTTGAATACGTCTCACCAGTTTGATTCCTGGTTTCTGTGGCGGGACATGTCGAGTTACTGTCTGATTTCTACTTTCCTCCCCACCATAAAGGGTGTGGAGGAAGGCCTCCGCTCTTTGACGGCATCAGCTATAGTCATGGTGGCTGCTGGGGCGTGGATGTCTTCTCGTGACGGAGCCGTGATGAGGATGGCAGGCAGACGTGGAGAGGAGTTCGTCGACTCTGACTCAGTGTTGGACTCTGATGGGGGGGGGCTCACTGTAACTGAGAGGAAGAAAATGACTCTAAAGTGTCAGAAGTGGAGGACAAAAACTAACACCTAACCATTAGTCAGATCTATATGTTTCCTTCATCCACATTCTGTAACTTTCTGCAGCCAATAACTAACTAAAACACCTCTCTGTTTGGGTAAGCTTCAAAAAGTTCACCTCCATCATCACCCCTACACCCTTGTGTTAATCTTTCTACTAAAATTAGACTAAAGTAAAGAGTAAAAACAGGACTGTTACTGGCCTGGGTCAGAAAAGCTAAGCCTGCTGACGGGAGGATTTCCAGTAGTGAGTGAGAGAGAGAGAGTGTGTGTGTGTGTGTGTGTGTGTGTGTGTGTGTGCGTGCGCTCAAAGTGTTTCTGTTTGTTTCGTATGAAGAGCACCTTTTAAATAGGATTGTGCTAATTTCTTAAGAGTGTTAGGGCTCTGTCTACCTCATATTAATACTACACGCAGAAACAGTGATTATCCTCAACAATGATCAACCATTCAGCCATAAGGTATCCTAATATATTCAACTGCTTTGAAAAGACATTGTTACACTGCTGTATCTTTGTATCTTGGTAGATGAGGGAGCTACATCAAAATCATTATAAAGAGGGCTTGGTGTACCTTTGTTGGTGTGGTTCATATTAATGCTGATTAGCAATAATTCTACGCTAATAAAGACAAATGACCATCTGCACCTTCATCTCCAAGGACACTTCCTATTTAACATCTGTACTGATGATAGATATTAAATGTCATATTAAGTATTGATTGTACAGCTGATAGCAAAAAGAAATACAAATGAATCAGGATATTGGGTCAGTATAGGCAAAAATATTCAAATATATAGTCTTTGTAACTATATACGCTCCATTTCACTGGATCTGTGTAAAAATCAATCTTTTCCTAAAGCAGCAATCCTGGAATCCAATCGGTAGAAGTCACAGGTGCTGTGTGTTTCATCCCTACCTGAATATTCCTTCTGGCTTGCTCCAGACCCCATGAGGCTTCAGTCAGCTGTTGAACAGTCCTTACATGTCCACATACATGGTCTAAAGTCAGTCTGTGCTGCGGCACATTTCCAGTCTGCGTTTAGGAGCCTGTGCTGTGACTGAGGCTGCTGCTTTCACTGACTCTGCCACTCCCTTCCTGTTGCCGTCACTCGCTCTGTCTGGATGACAGACACTAATCCTCGCAGTTGCTCACAGCAGTAGTAAGAGATACTGGATTTCAAGGGCAGGGATAACTAGTGTAAACTCTCTGTTCTCTCATCAAAAACAAATTACAGTATACACCGATCAGCCACTTCATCAATTACACTATAATATAATGTGATGCAATACAACAGCTCTGAAAAGTCAAATTTTCAGATTTTACTTTTACCAAGCTTATCATTCAGTTCTTGTTGACTCTGTCAGAACAGTAATAATTCTACTAGTATTATTTATGTCTTACTGCACATTTGAAGGCGCTAATGAACACATATCACTGTAATAACATGAATGATTATATGTGACAGATAAAACTTCAACCTGATTCATTGAGGTCATAGTGGGTGGTGGTGTTTTACCGGGGTGCACTACATTACAAGTTAATCTTAGTATTTTGTTCATCATTTACATACATAAGGGGGGCAGAATAATAAAACCCATCTTTCAATATAATGCACTCCAGTACAACACCACCACCCACTACGATCTCAATAATAAAGATAAAGTAGAATTTATATTTCTAGCACTGGGCTTATATTTCAAATGCTCCCATCCACAAATCATTGTCTCCTGTTGGAGGCCATTATTAAGCGTTGACAAAAATGTTTATTTTTCTAACATTCAGCAATTTGAAACAAAAACTCTAATAATGACCATGACAGTCAACAGGATAAAAGTCAACACTGTGTCTCACAAAACCTAAAGAGAACCGCTGAGCATTCAGCAAAGAACCTGAAAAAGACCAGTTTATAGAAACACACCAGATAAATAAAGTCACTGGTGAGAAGGCTTTCAAACTCAGGGGGACAAAACATGTTTTACATAGACAACACCTTCTAGTGTTATAATAACAACACTGTATTATAGAGTTCATAATACTTAACAACTCTATTAATTCAGTACTTTCATTACTACCCTGTAGATTACATTAAGTGCTTTCACTGACTTTTTGCAGTAAAGAGAAGACAGCCAAATGTCCACAGAAACACAAAACAGTCATGAACAACATTTCTGCCTATTTATTCCATCCTGCGCTCTCCTCTTGTCCTTTTAATATTGGTGTGTTTATGAGGGTTCGCTCGCCCAGCGCCGCAGATACTCTAAATCATCCTCAACATCGTCTTCCTCCATCTTGGCTTTGAGGGACAAAAAACAAAAAACTGTGAGCAACGTGTAGGAATTAGTTCATACAGCAGCCAACTGCACCTTGTGTTGTATCGTGGCACTTTTAGCTCTTACCATCAGCTTTCCAATTCCTTTAATAGCCTCTAACATGTGAAGTTGCCCACCTTAGTATCAGTGCTACCAAATGTGTACTTATCTGCTGCAGCTGGCTTCATGTTAACTTGACCCGGGATCAGTGTGATAACCTGTCCACCCCACTTCTGACCTGAGGGGAGAGGTGATCCAGTGGACGGCACTTTGGCACAAGGGACTCGCTTCTCTGTTTGGTCCTTGTCAAAGACAAAGTCATCCAGATTTTTCTCCAGCCTCTCCAGCTCTGTCAGCAGCTTGTCCTGAGGGGAACACACAGACACACACACAGCAACTGCCTCACATCATCACAGATCTTATCAAGACCACCATGATCCATCTGAATTTACAGTATTAAGAGCTGGTTTATATCACCATATATCATGGAACAGCAAAGATCCATGTCTGACATGGAGAATAAAATGAATTACTGTCGCTGTACCTCTTCAAATTCCACTCCAAAGCTCAAACAAGTGCACAGGCCGTCCGTCATGTCTTGAGTCACATCCTGCTCCTCTGTTATGTCCTTGATCAGGTTGTTTACCTTGTTGATGATATCTCTGAAACAGCCAACAGAAAGTTCCTGTCTCACTTTCCTTTCAAACTTTATTGGCATGTACATAGAGGACATTATCACATTTGCTGTGGGCTGGATTCACACCAACAGTTTCATATGTAAATAAATAAAATAAACAGAGTGCACTCACTCTGCATCAGAACACAACATTATCACCCGTATGCAAAGTCAGATCTATTCTCTGTTCTTGTTTTCATTCGGCTCCATTTTTTTTTTCATATAGCGTTGCATGTCATTAACTCGTGTGACCTTCTTACACATGTTCATGAGTGGACTTCATGGCCTGAACAGCACAGTCGATGTACTTGAGATGTTTCTCGTACCACTTCTTTCTTCTCAGCGCCTGCAGAGCCACTGGGAGGAGAACACAGTGAGATACAGTATGAGCAGGAAACAGAGTGATAAGAAAAACAAGAATTAATACAGCAACATCCCAGTGATCACAGTTGTTGACCAGTGAGACATTTTATTTCAGCGACTTTTTATATTTGTTCATTTACATAATTAGATTTCTTTTAGGGGTGTGTGAATATTCAGAAGGCCTGCAGCTTTCTTGACAGATACTGAGCACAACAAAGTAAAAACCCACTCCTGTTACTGTAGTGTAATGCAGTATGAACACACAGTATCTCCCATTGCCACACGTTTAATCTTGGAGCCTTTTCACAGCACACATTATGACCTGTTATAACAATAAAAGGCACAGCTGCATAATTACATTAATGACAGCTCAAACAATGACTTCCACTAAGCCATCACACACAAAACCAGGACCAGGGAGGTGGGATGGTTAGGGTTGGGTGATGCAATTATATACACACAGTATACATATAAAGTATAAATTTGTCACAATGTGGTATCGCTCACTTTAGTATCTTTTGGTTTAACAGACATCAATGTGTTGAAGTATCTCCATTTCAAGGTTCAACAGTTTGAAATATCCACAAAGTAAGGCCACTGATGAAAACAACATAATATAACATGTTCCATAAAAAAACTGTTAAACACAAGAATGAAGTGAAGGAAAGTGCAACAGACCAAATGAAGATTAAAACAGAGTTCCAGTTCACAAAGTTGTGATTATACTGCTGTGGTGTATCAGAGAGATCATAATGTTCAGTGTGTGAGAAAGGTGTCTGTTTCATCAGTATACACATTGCTAACATCCCTCACGCCTGTGCTCCTCCTCCAGTCAGAGGCTATTTCTGCAGGGGTAATGAACAGGTGAAGATCTTCACATGTGGCCTCAGAGGACTGTCCAAACACCAAACTTTATTACCAAACTGTATTCACAATCAGCTCTCATGGTGGTTTTAATGACAGCTGTCTCCCTTGCTTTTTCCTGCATGATAAGTTTTTAGTAGGTTTTCAGGTCAGGACCTCTTCATGCTTGCGGCTACAGCAGAGACAATCATATTTCACAGCTGTGACCAACTCATGCTCATTGATCTCTAACCTCACTGATAATCAGTCTGTTAGCCTCAGTGGGTCAGTTAGCAGGTAGTTAGCTAACGTGCTAATTGAGCCAGATTGTAAGCTAACACCTGACCTCACCTGGCCCGTTAGTTTGATTTATTAATTATTAAAGATTAAGCTTAAGAGTAGAAAACAGTGATGGTTACATGACACATTACCACCTTCCTTTCAAACACTTCACCTCTCCTGTTCTTGCTGCTGTTTTTCTTGGCAACCAGAAGTTCGTGGTCGATTTTAGTTTGGAGAAAGTCTTTCTTCTTCATGAGCAGCTCTTCTCCTTCTGGAGGTTTCTCTGTCTCCTCTGGCCGGCACGGCCTCTTTCTCACCTTTTCTCCTCCATGAAACATCTTCACAAACAGAGACATGCCTCTGCTGCCGGTCACACACTAAAACTGTGATGATGGACTGATGGACAGAGCTGATGTCCGTCTGTCTGTCTGTCCCTCACAGCACAGCAGGGTGTCACGTGGACAGCTCCTTCAAAACAAAACACTCATCTGCGTTATTATTATTGTTGTTGTTGTTGTTGCTGCTGATGATGATGAGTGGGCAGGTCAGTGTTGTGAAGTAGTGAACTACATGTAATTAATTCACTCAGTAGTTTAACTACAGTTTGCAGTGGCATTTTTGGAACATTAAAGTAAAGGGATTTAAAAAAAATGTATTTAACTGAAGCTTGCTGTAGTGGTTTAACTGTGGTCAGATAATACATGATCCAGATTTGTTTACAACAAAAATATAATAATCCTTGCAGTATTGTCCATGTGAGAGGCCCAGATGGGATTGTTGAGATTGTCTGGTTGTTTGTTAAGTAGTAGTGATTATTGCTTTTTATTAACTAATGTTTAGTAAAGCTGTTGCTTACTGTTAGAAGTTACCTGGCTAATAATAATAATAAATGAGTAATCCTGTGTGGTGTAACACCCCCACATGTTCCCTGTTTCTGGACAGCAGACTGATAGGCATTGTAACCTAAACTAAGCTGACTTTATTTTCACTTTCCTGTGAGTACTGGGGTGTTTTATTTGTATGGTTTCTGTATGACCTGTGAACAAGTGGGCACCTTTTGCAGTAAACTTAATTGAGTTTTTTTTTGCTGTCATGCAGCTTTTTTGTATTATATTTTGTTATAATTTAATATTACATGTACAGTGTCATTGTTTTTTTACAAAGTAGTTCAGATTCAGAATCAGATTCAGATTTCCTTTATTAGTCCCACAGCGGGGAAATTCACAGTGTAACAGCAGCGAAACACAATGGAAAATAAATAGAGGAAATGCAAGACATAAGGTAAGTAAGATAAAAAATAAGAAAAGATATTTAGCATAAAATCTGAAAAAATAAATAATTATAACTTTAATTATAATTGTACCTGTACACAGTACAGAGGCAGGATCTGCCTGAGAATACATATAAGAATATATAATATCTCAGGTAGAAAAAGTGATGACAGTGAAACAGTGAAATGAACAGTGAGGAGAAGTGGAGTGTATTGTGTAAGAGTCCAGTTATTAGTAAGTTATTTGTTTATTATCTGCAGACTAGCGGGCATTTTGTTTGTTGTACAGTCTGACAGCAGCAGGCAGGAAGGACCTGCGGTACCTCTCCTTCACACAGCGTGGATGGAGCAGCCGCTCACTGAAGGAGCTGCCCAGAGCTGTCAGACTGTCCCGTAGTAGGGTGGGACGTGTTGTTTAACAGGGACGACAGCTTAGCCATCATCCTCCCGTTTCCCACCACCTCCACTGAGTCCAGAGGGCATCCCAGGCCCTCCTCACCAGTCTGTCCATTCTCCTCCTGTCCCTGTCTCCGTGATGCTGCTGGCCCAGCAGACTATCCCATAAAAGATGGCTGATGCCACCACAGAGTCATAGAAGGTCCTGAGGAGTGAGTCCCTGCACTCCAAAAGACCTCAGCCTCCTGAGCAGGAACAGTCTGCTGTTGCCCTTCTTGACAAGGGCATTAGTGTTGTCCGACCAGTCCAGACTGTCATTTAGGTGAACACCCAGGTACTTGTAGGACTTCACAGTGTCGATGTCCGTTCCCTGGATGCTCACCGGTGCAGGCGGAGAGTGTCTACGCCTGCGGAAATCCACCACCAGCTCCTTGGTTTTACCAGCGTTGATCTGGAGGCTGGTGCCTGCGGAACAACCTCCAGATCAGCGCTGGTAAAACCAAGGAAGCTTTAAAAGTAGCTTCCCAACACTGACTGTAGTGCACTTCAGGTTGGATGGAACAAACAAAGAGAGACGTGAAGAAATGTATTACATTATTACCCCATTTACAGGATGCGTAGAACTACAGAATAAAAAAAGCACAAAAACTAGGCTCAATGAAAGTGTAATATCATTGCTGACACAGAGACATGAGGAGGGAGGAATTATTATCAGTAAATTAGAGATTTAAGATCGCCTGTTTGGCTGGACCATCCATCCATCCAATTCGAGTAATAACATTTTACTTTATTTACCAGTTGGCGGCGGTGATGCGCTATTTTATTGTTTGTCGACCACAAAAAAACAGGAAGAAGAAGAGCGCTTCTGAACACGTGACCATCCTGGAACCAGGAAGTGCGGTGTCTCGGTGTGATCAAAACAAATCAAGACTCCTCTGTTGGAGAGCTGAGAACTAGTTTGTCTGTGACCGCCTGGGTTCAGATACGCGTTGACATGGATGGTATGTGATGTTTTAAAATGTGGACGGAGCATGTTGATAGTTGTTGCGCCTTTATTTCTGTTATCTCATCTTCACAGTTAACGTTAGCTTGTTAGCTTAACTCGTTAGCTTGGTTAGCTGTCAGACCTGTTTTGATTTTCAGATTTATCTTTTCGAACTTCTTGACTGAGTGTTGACCTGATTTGTTTGGACACCTTGTCTTAAAACAGTCTGTCTACTCTTTATTGAGTAAGTGAGTGTTTTACAATGAATGTCATTATTCGATCAATGTAGGTGCGACAGACGTGAACACTCCCTGAAATCATAAACAGAAAGATTTATAACTGAAGGAAGCACCAAAGTGGTGCTTTAATTCATAGTGTTTTAATGTTTTCCCATGAAAGATAACTGTCTTTAAAGTTTCCACTGTTTCACATTGTGTATCTGATTTTTGACAAAGAGTAACAGTCAGAGGCCCCCACAGAAAGTCATTCACACATGTGTGACAAGGAGGTGGGTGACAAGTTAAAGGAAAAACCTGAATACTTGACCCCTACAGTGAGGGAGCGTGGTGGCTCTGTTAGCCTGTGAGAAGCATTTTGTTGGCATGGTTTGGGTCCACTTTTCCTTTTTAGAGCAAAGGGTCACTACAGATCATTCCAAAGTTGTGAGTGATCACCTTTATCCTGTGATGATACATTTCTATCCTGATGGGAGGGGTTTCTTCCAGGAAGGCACTGTCCCCATCCACAGAGCACGAAGGGTCACTTAATGGTTTGATGAGGATGAAAATGATGTGAATCACAAGCTATGGCCTCCAATAGAGTTCAGATACTTGGAGAGTCAATACCAAGGAGCACTGAAGCTGCTTTGGAGGGATGTGATGGACCAACACATTACTGAGACACTTAATGTTTTTCCTTTAATTTGTCACCCTTCTTATTATTATTAATTCCTAAATTATACATATCAAAGAGCGAGCTTCTTGTGTCAGGGTTAGGCAGAGCTGATTATGTAGGTAGTGTTTTTTTTCCAGCTACAGCTGAAAACAACCAGGATGTATGATCAGAAGTAAATATGACACCTGTACTTTTTCAGTGCAGATGTGTTCACCATCAAGCAAAGAAAATACATTCCATAAAACTCAGTCAGTTTACCAGCAATCTTCTTTTAGTATATAGTATCTCTACACAGTATGATATGGTATTGCTATCTAACAGACAGTCCACTATTATCTGACATTCTCATACACACTCCTAACTCTGTCTCCCACTGTGTCTCCACAGAAACACTCTTCCAGTTAAGGGTATGTATCCATTCAAAGCTTTAATCCAGAGGTTTAATCCATAACAGATTGACACGTAAAAGTAGATTAGTTATTCATTTTCTTTGCATCTTTCGTTTTGCTTTACAGTTCACCTCCAAGCAGCTTGAGAGACAGGCCAAGAAGGCGGAGAAGGAGTCTGAAAAGGAGCAGGCCAAGGTCAAGAAGGTGAGCCAGCTGGCCCAAACTCAAGGCCGAGCCTCTGGGGCATTATAGTGGCAGAGTGGTGAAAATGCTTAATGTATTCTGTGATCACCTCCCACAATGTTCTACTCCAGCTAGAGGGACCGTTGTTGCACGTCATAATCTTCTCTCTCCTTCTCTTCATCATTTTATGTCTTCATCTCTACTGTGACTTCACTTAGGAAAGCAAAGTTAAAAAAGTCAAGCCTCTCTTGGTGCAAATATGTAAATGAGAGGAAATTTAAATGAGCAGATATGAGAAGTCCGCTGTTAGCAGTGTGGATTGTTTTTTTAAGGTTGTATTTAAAGTCTTCTTCCTAGCAGTAATCCTATTGGTTCTCTTACTGCTCTATGTTTAGTACAAGTGAAAAATGTGAAGGATTCAGATCCAGATATTATCTGTGTACAGAAACATCTCCCTGACTTTATTTTCTTTCTTCTCCTCTCTTCAGCAGTATAATGTGCTATGTGATCTTTGCAGTTGGCCTGTAGAGGGTGATAATGGTGTTTGGGTGTGGCTCTAGCACTGTACTGACAACTTGTTCCCAGACTTCAGTCACTGTATATGTATGTATAAGTATGTATGTGTACATGTAGCCTCAAAGCCACAAGCCACAGCAGAACATAAATAATGGATGATTAACATTTTCTCTACTGGTGTACTTTTCTAACTTAACTTCAGCTAGCTGAAAAGGCTGGTGGTTAGTGAGTTTAGCTGCCAGTGTGTTCAGTAAAGCCAGTTAGCCACACAGTCCTCTCCTCCATGACTTGAACATTTCTTTTGTTATTAGTGGCTTATTGATGCACGTCCTGCTGGTCAAACGGAGTCACACAAATCAGTCAACAGGAGGCAGTACAACTCAAATAACTGAACAGGGAGTGCCGTGGTTCTTTTGTTAAACTGGTGTGTCACTATTTCTTTAATGACTTGGTGCTTTTAGAGGTATATTTCTGCTATAAGGTCATAAGGCATCTCCGTGCCTGTTTTGAGTTCATGTGTGGTTTGGAGATTACACATCCAGATGACTCCTCTCAGTAAGCCCTCTTTGTCTCACTGGACAGAGGTATTTTCCTGTTGAGTCATGGCAGTCTTCACTTCTCATATCCTGTCTAACACCTCACATACATTCGAAATGCAACTGCTGAAGGGATTGTGATGGCTCTTATCACAACCTTTGTTTTTCACACACGCACTTTTCACGCTATACACTCAGTGAGGCTACTGGAAAAGAAATCCATAAAAGATAAACAACAAGAATATTATTAATGATTTAAACAAACAAGAATGAGTAAAGTTTACAAGTAATGTTAATTAAAAGGTAATTTAAAAGATAAATGGCCTGAACTTATCAAGAAGCACAATCTACACTATGGACATATAACGCCTTACAAATGAGTTATTCAAATTATTAATATTGGTTAATCAATTTTAACTGTTATAGTCAAATGCCAAAGACTCACTTGTAACAGCTGCTTCTCATATCGTACTTCTTTTTGACCCTTGTTTTTCATTGTTTTGTACGTTAAAATAAAATGAAACATTGGTCAGTAGCATTTTGGTAGTATAGTATAGTACATAATCATACCAGTGTTTTTTACTGTTACCAGTGTCTTTGTCTCATCACCAGGCTCTGCAACAGAAAAATGTGGAATGTGCCAGAGTTTATGCAGAGAACGCCATCCGGAAAAAAAATGAAGGCCTTAATTACCTGCGCATGGCGTCTCGAGTCGATGCGGTGGCCTCTAAAGTCCAGACTGCTGTCACCATGAAGGCGGTATGTTACTGTGTTCAGTCTGCTCACTAATAAATGCTGCCCTAGTTTATATACAGGTTTACATTACGTTCAAAATACAAGATTATAAAGCAAACGTTTTCATACTGTCACATCACATCTTTTGTATGTGGTAGGGGGAACAAAATATATTTTTTGTCTGTCCAGAATGAGACAAATTCATTAAAGAAGTTTTTTCTTTTCCTACAAGGTTTCCAAAAACATGGGCCAGGTGACCAAGGCCCTGGATAAAGCTCTGAGCTCCATGGATCTCCAGAAGGTCTCTGCAGTCATGGATAAATTTGAGAGCCAAGTCCAGAACCTCGACGTCCACACCTCAGTGAGTCGCTGCAGACTATATGCATTTGTTGTTGTATAGTGTCTTTATTTTCATAAAGGGTTTAGTGTGCTTAGTGAGTTTGAAGGGTTTATTTTTGTTCTATCTCCACGTGATCCATCCCTCTCTGTTATACACCAGGTGATGGAAGACTCCATGAGCTCAGCAATGACGCTGACCACACCTCAGGAGCAGGTGGATGACCTGATCCACCAAATAGCAGAGGAGAACGGCCTGGAGGTGATGGACCAGCTCAGCCAGCTGCCTGCAGGAGCCACCTCAGTGGGTGCAGAGAGTGCACGGAGCCAGGACAAGGAGGACCAGCTGTCTCGACGGTAAGGACCAGCGCCTGTACTTAGTACAAGACGTTAGGTGTCATCTGGAACCACTGACTTACAAGTTAGAAGCAACATCTGTGTGTCAGACTCGGGTTTCCTTAAGCAAGACACTGAATCTCTGCAGCGGATTCTTGGTAAACTCTTTTCATTCTCTGGAACCGAGTTAACAAATAGCACATGGATGGCAATGTTGCAGTTAGAATAGAGCATGAGGTCAGGAAATTAGATTGCACTGCAAGCTGCCGCCCCACACACAGAACACCACTGTGGTGGTTGCAGAGTCACAAGTGAACAAGATAAAAACACTCTGTTCAGCTCAAATGCAGAAGCTCAAAGACGGAAGTAAAATACTGCACTGTAATGTTATCAGGAGTCCTGACAGAGTTATCAGGAGAGTCAAATGAACTGTGGTTTGGAAAGTAGACAGCAATTTGCTGTGTGTTGACTGAAAAAAGACAAGAAAACATTACGTATACAATAATATCATGGTGTACACAGCAGTTCACTGTATTTCCTTCTCTTAGTTGGTAGTAAGTGATCATTAAGCTTTTAGTCGGCTAACATCTGCAGATGGACAACAGTACTACACAAAGAATTTGACTGTTTTTTCGGTTAAATTAAGCAAACAACTAGTTGAATGAATCCTTTAATAGTTGACTGAATTTCTTCTCTTCTTTTCAATCTCTTCTTAACAGGGTAGACCTCCTAGTCTTCATTATTATACTTTTTACTGGCGCTGACACTGTATGCTAATCTATGAGCTGGCCAGTAGAAGAACTATTTTGATTACAGTCTGATAGTTGAAGTCAGCGATCAAGTCACATATTCACCTGTGCCAGCAGGAGTTCCTGCTTTTCTCTGTTTTACATCACTGTAAATTGAATGTATTGTGGATTTGAGAAGGCTGGTTTTAACAAAACGAGCTTGAAGAAGTCACTGTGGACTTTAGGAAAATGTGATGGGCATTATTCATCATTTACATTTTATATACCAGTAATACCAGTAATAGATTGAAAATAATAATACATTTTTGGCTCTATCGTCCAGCCCAAGAAAATGTTGATTTCAGTAATGTGCTTTGTTGTCTGCTGTGCTTTTGTGGCAGTCTCTGATCTAATCACTAGTTATTCCTAGGAAACATAATTAGGACACAACAGAGGAAGCAGCTTTCACATGCCACCTGTCACTTGTTGAGTGTGCAGGTGTTAAATATAGAGGTGTTGTTGTCATCTTATTGGCAAGTTTCAAGTAGGAAAACATGTTGCCAGGTTGAAAGGTTCTGTTCTTGCTTCATATTGATGCAGGCCGGCACCTTTAAGCTTAAAGTTAATATGAGTTAGTCAAGAAGAGCTCAAGGAAAGGGGTCCTTTTCCCCTTTTACTTAAGCAGTTCCCAGTACTGAAGTTAAGGTCCCGTCCACCTATTTAGCTACCCAGGATGCATTATAAAACATAAACACAGAAGTTAAAGAGCTATACTGAGCATGACATTTTACAGTTGAAAAATAACCTTGTCAGCGCTCTACGGTGTACAAACTATGTGATGGAGATTCAGTTTCTAAATGACCTCAAACATATCGTTGGTATTTCTACACTGCAGTGTCTTGTTTCTTACTGACCGACGTTTACGCAGATGCTTATTAGTCATAAGGTAATGTAATGTTAGTCAGTGAAAAGCTAATATTAGCCAATACCCAATATTTTAATTTTAAGATTTTGTTTCATAATTCAGATATCCACTTTCTTTTTCTTTATTTCTTTTTCTGTTATTATGTGAAGAAAGTTAAATCCTGAGCTCTTTTATGCCAGCTGAGCATACTTCCCTGATACAGACAGAACTGTAAGATGTGGTTAAAATCTAAAGCTATTAAGTAGACCTTCATATGATCTCGTGTAATCATGTTTGTTGCTAATGCAGTGAACTGAATACCTGATAGATGAAGATATTTCATCACATTGATGCAGAATAAAAATCCAGTATTGCCTAAATCTGTCCTGCCTTGTCCACCTCATACAAGTAGAGAAATTGAAGGGATCTGCATATGTAACGATGTGGCAAAATCTCCTGAGGCAGACATATTTTTATATATGTATAGTATATATTTATCATATATAATCTGTATACTGTCGACCTACTAGTGGCAGATGTGGGTGTATATGATGTCATTTACACCAGAGGGAGATATTGATTTGAGTGTTTTGTAGTTGTGATAGTTGACCACACTGACAGTTGGGGAAATGTGATTCAGTCCAGCGTTCCTCTTTAAGGCTCCTGTCTCATTTCGCAAACGCTCCTAACAATGAAACTCTCCCACATTTTTTTACCGCTGCAGGTTGGCTGCCCTGCGGAACTGAGGGCTCCTCCAGAGAAGTGACGGGGCTCAGAGCTGTGCGGAAGCAGACGAGCTTAATGACGGCGACAGGAGCTGTGTGTGTTTCTATTGAACTGTTCCTACCAGGAGGACTTAATGAGCCTATCGATTACCATCCCCCTGCTCTATAAATACACACTGACTAGAATGAATCTCTCTCTGGTTCACCTTCCCATTTTCGATCCATCTATTCCCGTTTCTGTCCTCCCCTCTAATTCCCTACTGGATCTCATTTTACCTCTCGCTTTTCCTTTTTTACCCCCATTTTTCTCCCTCTTTTTCCACCACCTCCTGTTGTGGCTTCACTCTCCAGTTCTAAAAATCACACACTTTTGGATGTAGGCTTTGTACAAAATAGGAATCCAATTTTACAAACTATGTACAATGAAGAAAATGAAAAAAAATTTATTAAGCAGTTATAGTGATTATAAGTGGGTTGGGCATCCCTGGCTCATATAAGGTGCAGAGTGGGTGAAAGATATATCTGTTTGTTGTTTTTACATTTTTTTGGGCTCTGTCAGTCAGAAATGGTTTGAATGGGTGATTCTGTTGGCAGGAAGGAGACACAAATTGAATGGTGACGAATTTTGCACTTTGGTTTTTCAAGTTTAAAAATGGGCATGTTGACATGTTGGTAACACTAACAGGCATCGTCTCCTTCCCTCAGCAGCTTTATCCAAGTAACAGCAGACATCGCTAAAACACTGCATACAACAAAGGACAATCCTCAAACCTTTTTGTTTTTCAGTGTCATAATGAATCATTTTTGTGTTTGTTTTTAATCTTATTTGTTATTGATTGTTTCGCATGCCTGTATTCAGACCTTTTGCTTTTATTGCCTTATTTGGGATGCAGGTGTTTGCATAGGTGCTTCCCCCACCAGTGCCTGAAGGACAGTAGTTTAGAAAGCGAACAGCAGCAAACTGAAACTCAACACACATGGGTCAGAACAAGGATTTTTCCATTCCTCTCCCTGCCGGACAAGCCTGATATGTTTTCTGTCTCGGCCTCAGCCAGCTTCCCTTCAGCACTGACCGTGATGAGTGTCCGCTCCAGCTGCCTCGCCTCTTTTTGGTTTTGATTTGTGTTTAATTTAAGGTGTCGAAGCTCTCCCACTGCAACGCTCAGACCTCACTCAGATATTTTTAGAGGCGTCTCTTCTCTCAAAATAAAGTAATCATCCCTACCTGTCTCCATCCCATCCCAGACAGCTTCAGAAGAAGACGTCAGTGACGAGCAGGGACGTTGGTGCTGAATCCGTTGTCCGTTGCTACTCCCAGTTTGCCTTGTAAACCACCTGTTTGCTGGAAAGGTTCATATGTAGCGTTTCAGGTTAATGCAGAAGATGTGCTGGGAGAGGGTTTGCATTAGGGCAGGTGGTATTTAAAGAAAGTAGAATAAAATGTATAATGGCAACATGAGCGTGAGTTGTTTTTTGAGATCACAGCTCTGCACTGATGTGCTGATGTACAGGTTTTGATGCTTCCTTCAGTGAGCGTGCAGGCAGGCCGGAGCCAGACTTCCACCTATGACCGAGCAGCTACAGCCTCCAATAAGGTCTTTACTTTGTTCTCCATTTTATCTCATGGGGGGTTTATTTATACGCAGCAGACGCTGCGGCACTTTTGTTTTGTATATTTCTCTTGTGAAAATAAAGTTTTGCCCTTTGACGCCATCTTATATACAGCCTCAGTGGTTTGTGCTTTCGGTGCAGACAGACGATGCTTTCATCGACGTGTTTGTGCTGTGCGTATATACAGCAGTGTGATGTGTCGGATCAAATGTCATTAACAGCAGGTGGCACCAAAATGAACATGAACACGAAGGTGTCGGTTGCAAATTCAGCTTTCCCCCAGTAGTGAGCACACAAACGCCGCATGAACCCCCTTATATCATCTGCTTTCACACCTTCTTGCCTTCCATAGGTCAGAATCTGCTCTGTGTGTGTGTGTGTGTCTTATAATCACATGCTATAAAACTCTGAGTCTGGTTTAACTTAACTGCTCTCACACTAAAGCTTGTTAGAAAGTGGTGAGCTTATGCTGCAAACAAGACAGACAGCATTCAACACAGCATGCTGACAAACTGTACAATCTGATGAATCCACAGAAAGCCGCACAGAAAACAAAGTTCGAAACAGTATTAAAGTAAAAAGGTACAGCAGGTTTATCAGTCAATAATTGATTACCCTCAGAAATGTATGAAGTTCCTTTTTTCCACCTCCATCCTTCCAAAGGGGAGTCTCAAAAAGGGCAGACGCTGGATGAAAAAGGCTTTTTTAGAAAGTTTCCAAATAAAGAAATGTGAGAGTATGACCAGTGATTTTGGATGCAGTCTGGCCTTTTTTTTTTACCTACATTCCTCTCGGCACCAGTCAGGTTACCAGACTGAACTGTAGTAAAGAAAGTTAGCTCTCCAACCAAACAGAGCTGAGCACATGTTTAGTCTTGGACGCCCCGTGGATTCTGATGTCAGCTGCTCGGGGTTGTTTCTGGGAATATTGGGGGACTTTACCAACCTGAAGAGGACTTCTACATTCCATAAAGGCGCACACATTACACACAGAGGGTTTTGAAGGCTGATTAGAAACACTGTGTTTAAAGCTGCACTGATCAGTATGTTAGTGAAGGTAAATGATGGTCTGCTGGACGAGGGTTGGTGATTGTAAACGTACTGGATGAATTCTAATGAGTTCTCATCTAGAGGCACCATGAGGTTGACAGACACATGGACATGGATAGATTGCTGTTCAAGCCCATGTCAGAATAAACTGTAATCACTGTGATCTGACACCATATGGTCAATATTCTAGTTTAATACTTTTGTTTAAGACCAAGTAACTAATAATAATAAACTAATGATATTCAAATATTAGTATGCTAACATGCTAATCTAAGATGTTATACAATATAGACATTAGATCTCTTACATAAAGTACAACTGAGCACATCAATTAATGAACAAAAGATTAGATTAGATAATTAATCAAAAATGTGTCACATTAAAGTCAGTGTGAAGCTAAATTACCTCTCATGTCTTTCACCTGACTTTGTTTTTTGATGTGATGTATCTGTCCAAACCATCCTCTCTCCTGCCTTTATAGATAGTAGCTCTAACCAGCTGTCACTCTACGCACATCTGATCTCAGACCTCATCAGGGAGACTCTGTGTTGTTTTCCTCCAGTGTCTCTCATTAGTCCTCCTCTCTCTGTATGTTTATGTGGTGGACTCATAAGTGCATTTTCATGTTTACCTCAATTTCTGCCGCCCAAAGTAGATCTATGTATATTCACATCAGCTCTTTGTGTCTCTCTTATTGGCCTTTTACATCTTCTGTTTTGCTCAGTCTGAACTCTCCTCTATGCAGATTTCACAGCGAGACTTTAGTCCTGGCCACGGCCCTGTTTATGACACACTGTTGCTGCCAAGCCATCTATCTGAGGATAACCTTGCATGGACCGGTGCTAAGTTGGCATTTCGGGACAATGCTTTAGGATTAGTCATCATGGCTGCTTAGGATCTCATTTGCAACACAACACGAGGCAGATCATAACCGCTGCTCTGAGATGCTTCATGAATATTCATGCGGATGCTGTGCGTGTTTACACAAAAAGGCAAATACTGGCTGCTGTGTTCTCTGGGTAAACAGCTGAAACTGCAGCACGGACACTAAATATTCCTGTGATTTCTCACTGAAACCGTTACAGGAGATGGTGTCTAGATGGGCGGCGGCGGTGGGATGTAACTGAGGGGCTTTTTTTTTTTGCATTCCTCTTGACTCCTTCTCTGTCCCTCTCTCCTGCTGTTTGCTTTTTCTCTGTTTGTGAAATAAGTCATGAGGTAAATTATCATACCATGGGTAAATAATTAGACAGCCCGGGGAGGGGAGCAGCACAAATGCCAGGCAGGAAATGTGCGTGCCTGGCAGCCCCATAACAACTGGCTGTCGCTCCATGAAATGTCAAAGAAGAGGCCAGAGCCATCACCCCAGCAGGTTGTCTTGGCGTACGCTGAGTGTTTCCACTGTGGACTCCCCCGCCTTTTCTTTTTCTGGAAGCCTTGACTTAGCCATGGTGACAGAAGGAGGACGAACACAACTCATGAAAACACAATAGATGATGAACAAGCTGTCCCAGGACTGACTTTAACACAGCGAGCGGTGGCAGTTAATATCTAGGATAAGCCCGGGCAGTGTTCTCACTGGAAAACAGCGACCCAGTGACCTCGCTGACCCCCTGGGGGGAGAAAACAGGAGGTTATGAATTGAAAATGGCTTTTAAATATGTGAGTGACTTCCAGCAGGAAGCAGCTACTATAAAAAGGGATGCTTGCAGAGTAGTGCTTACAGGATGGAGTTCCCCTGTAACGCCACATTCCCCAGATGGGCGGCAGTGTCAGGTTTCCCGGTTGTATCTGCTGTTTGTGTGTGACAAATAAGCAATAGCCTACTTGGCAGGCGATTTGTAACTGGAAACTGCTCCGGGGGTGTGACAGAGTTGATTTTTCTCCATGAGCATCATGGATCAGTGTCACAAGATACTGCAGAGATCTGAGGTCACGACACAGAAACTGACAGTGAAAGTCTGGATTAAGTGGGCGACAGAGAGGAGCAAAACAATTTCCATGTTTACAGCAGACAATGAGAGAGCAGATGTGAGAGTGAGAGGTGAGCTGGAGGCAGCAGTGACATGATGCCCAGCAGTCTCTGTGGTGTGAACGACTTTTAGCAGCTTTATCACCTGCACAATTATCACCTCTGTTATTATGTCTCCAGTTTCTAGCAACTCCGCCATTTTATTTTAGTCAGGAAATTAAATGCATGTCACCCTGCGTGTCTGTGTGATGGGTAATCCCCGGCTGCCCCACCCACCCCACCATCACCACCCAGTGGATAGAAATCACGGTGTTCCCTCTCCCATGTGACCGCCCCTGCTTATTGGCTGAGGCTCGAGGAGAGTTGGTGCTTTGGGCCGCTGCG
The DNA here is from genome assembly GCA_023238725.1 of Scortum barcoo. Lineage (NCBI taxonomy): Eukaryota > Metazoa > Chordata > Actinopteri > Centrarchiformes > Terapontidae > Scortum > Scortum barcoo. The sequence goes on along the minus strand of CM041536.1, from coordinate 26,404,965 downwards.
ATTGGATTAATGAAGAGTCGCGTCAAGCCACCCAGAGAGAGACAGGAAGTGGTGAGGTTTTTCGTTAAAAATAAATGCATGTGATTGGCAGTAAGTGAGTGAACGCAGGTATCACCGAATTCTGAGCCCAATCTGTTGAAGCCCCCTCCCCATGAACTTATAAATTATTATTAAAGGTACAAAAAACCCATTGTGTGAAGTAGGTCACATAAGACACATGAAATGATGTATAATTATCATGCCTGGTTAGACCATTTGCTCCTGCTCCCCCCTCCTCTCTGTGCAATGTCTCTACGCTGGAATAACACCTGGTTCCAGATTTGCTCTGTGGTAGTTTATGCAACAAATAATGACTTACTTAAATGATGATGGTATTATTTTAACCATTATAACACATTCTTCACAATTAGGTCTTAAGCTCAGGAAACATTTTTTGCTTTTGTTTGCCTTTCTACTGTGTGGAATCAATTGAACTGATAATGCAGGGCCCACCTTAAGGCCTTTATCATGTCATCTGATGATGAACCACCACAAACCACTTGATACATGAGACTTGAGCTTTTGGTGGCCCTGCAGTTCTATGAGATACCACAGTACAAGAGAATGATGTAAGTGTTTTATCTCTGTCCTTTCAGTAAAAGTGTCATACCAATGATCCTAAACATGAAACAACAATTTACTGCGGTTTGGATTTTATGTAAGGTCATACATCCATGGCAGGATTGGGGGAAAAAACTATGGACATGTGGACACGATTTATTTTATTTATTATTATTATTATTATTATTATTATTATTATCATTATTATTATTGTGTCAATAATCCAGCTTCTTATCCCACCAGTGCTCCTGAACAAAACAAAGGTGTTTTATTTTGGTATTTTTCGGCCGGATGTCGGGTTTGATGTGAGCCGTGTGAGCAGAGCAAACAGCGGAGCAGCGACGATGCTCTCAGCCTTCATCAGCCGGGGACACGACAGAGACGGACGACGAGGCGACGCTGCGCTCCTTCTAAACACCGAGTAGACCAACCGGGAGAGACAGAGACCTGTGTGAGTGTGTGTGAGTGTGTTTTTCCTGTGTTTCCTGTGTCGGGGGCCGCGGAGCTGGACTCGGACAGGACGGGGCGGGGTGATGTTCAGGTTCCGGTATAAAGGCGGAGAGAAAATGGGAGCCAGCCGAGCTGTGGAGTCTTCCGCCGGCGCTGTGGTTTCGTCCCGGAGAGCGGAATGAGAAGCTGCCCCTCCTGGCGCAGCAGGGCGGCGGTGTGACCGTCTGGGGAGGCCGCTGGTGTGGCGGAGAAACGTGTGTGTGCGCCCCCCTCCTCCCCCCGCCCCTGTCCGTCAGTACGATGAGGACGCTATTCACCCTGTGCTGTTCTCTTCCTTATTACCGGCGGAGCGCACCGGGCGTGGGCCACCGGAAACCTCACCGTCGACAGCGGCGCCGACGCCAACCTGACGACCGGCGGCGGCAGCAGGTACATCCGGATCGGGGACGGCTCGTCGCAGGAATTTGAGTTTCCCGAAAACACCAACGGAGTGATCGTCATCTCCAGTCGGTACCGGAGCGCCGCGGCCAGCAGGAAGGGCCGCCAGAGCTGGAAGCAGACGGTGCGGGTCCGCTCCCTGGACCCGGAGGTGCTCTCCATCCTGAATGTGACGGACGGCGGACACGCGGGGCCCGCCAGGAGCTACATCATCAGCATCCGCTCCGGATTCCCGGGCAGGGCGCAGCTGCAGATCCAGCTGCTGGACCTGGACCGGGACTCGGGGCCGGTGCTGGTCGAGGAGACGACGGACTACTCCATCAGGGTGGCGCCCGGGAACGACGACCCGGCCACCCGGCTCATCCAGTCGGGTGGCCTGTCCCACTTCTCGGAGAACCCCGTGCTGTTCGCCCTGCTGCCCCTCATCTTCGTCAACAAGTGTGCCTTCGGGTGCAAGGTGGAGGTGGAGGTTCTGCGGGGCTTGCTCAAGAGCCCGGTGGCCCTTCTGCTGGGCGTGCTGGGCCAGTTCCTGGTCATGCCGTTCTACGCCTACTGCATGTCCCGGCTGGCCTCCCTGCCCAAGGCGCTCTCCCTGGGCCTGGTCATCACCTGCTCCGCGCCCGGCGGTGGGGGTGGCTACCTGTACAGCCTGCTGCTGGGGGGGGACGTCACGCTGGCCATCTCCATGACCCTGGTGTCCACGGTGGTGGCGGCCGCGGCCATGCCTCTGTCCTCGGCCCTGTATGGGTGGCTGCTGGGCGTGCACGCCGCCCTCCACGTGCCGTTTGTCAAGATCCTGGGCACCCTCCTCTTCATCGCCATCCCCATCTCTCTGGGCATGCTGGTCAAGCTGCGGCTGCCGGCCCTCACCCGGGTTCTGCTGGCTCTCATACGACCCTTCAGCTTCGTGCTCATCGTCGGCGGCATCTTCATGGCCTACCAGATGGGCGCGTCCATCCTGGCCAACGTCCGGCCCCAGATCGTAGCGGTGGGGGTGACTGTGCCTTTGCTGGGGCTGCTGGTCGGGGCCATCTTGGCCAAGCTGGCCGGCCTGGCCCCCCCTCAGAGGAAGACGGTCAGCATCGAGGTGGGCGTCCAGAACAGCCTGCTGGCTCTGGCCGTCATGCAGCTGTCCTTCCGTCGGGCGGAGGCTGATTTTGCGTCCCAGGCGCCCTTCATCGTGGCCCTGAGCAGCACCTCGGAGATGCTGCTCATCGTCCTCGGGTACTTTGCCCAGAGGAGGCTGTGCGGGTCGGCCGTCCCCAGGAGTGACGCCTGATTGTAGCCGCAGTTCAGTGGTTTCCTTTTTTCTTTTCCTTTTTGTTCAGAACATTTAAAAGAATGAACCTTTTAAAACCTGTGGATATTTGGTGTCCCACAGTTTTGGCTACAAGACACCCAACAATCGCCAATCCAATTATCACTGTTGTGGTACAAAGGACAGTGAATGGACTTTTTGTGTTTTGTCGTTGTTTTCGTACTTTTCATGAAAACCAAAGGCCTTTTACCCCTCTGAGACCTTTTTCTGTTTATTTTACAGTATGTACTTTTTAAAATCAGATTATACTGTGAGGTACTTGATGTAAATATTCCTAAGAAGAGAAATACCTATAAAAGAAAAGATATTTTTGTACCAGATTACTTTTTGTAATCAAAAAGCAAAGATTGATTTGCATCATGTTTACAAGAGGTCCATGTGTCTTAGCCTGGGGGGACAATTTTGGGGGTTAAGTGGAATCATTTGAGAATCAAATGGAAACATGATGATGTTTTGAAAGTATTTGCTACTGATTGTGTTTCCTGGATCTGTGAATCCATGTACTTGAATATTAAAGAGGCGAAATTGAGAAAAAGTCAATAAAAAAACGTTGTTAAAGCAGGCTTCAGTCTGTCGAGTCGAGTGTGTGTGTGTGTGTGTGTTGCAACAGGCTTTTTGTTGGAGTAAATACTGTGACCAGGCTGTGTTTCACCAGAATAGCAGCCTGTGGTTGTTTGCACTCGGCGACTGTTTAACTTTTGCGCTCTGATGGCAGAACTAAGGGTCCTTCAGTGTTTCTGCAACTTCACGATATGTGTTGAAATTCCCATGTGGAGCATTCTGGCTCATTGAATATCTCAGTTTTTCATTCAAGATACTGACACCAGCTTTATCCTCATATATATATAACATTCACAGTTCACAATGTCGTGTCACTGTGTCGTGGTGTCCTCTGTAGAAGTGTGTCTTGTCGGGGAGAAGAGGCCTCTGAAGCAGCACTTACACACTTTATGAGAAACTAAACTCTCAACTGAAACCTGAATGTAGTTTTCCATACAGGCAGCATGCAGTATTTTGATTGGTTGACACAAAAGGTCAGCAAATCAAACATGGCTACACTGACTGGACGTCTTTGAAAGTGTCAATATGCATGAGTACCTTATGCTGCCAATGTACTTTTAGTCATAAAAAGTACCTTTTTGAATGAAACTAACTTTTAACAGTATTTTTACTGTGATATCTCTATTTTTACTTAAGTAAAGTATCTGAATACTTCTACCAGCATTGCCCTGTATAATGGCGGTGCATGGCATTTAGTTTGTGCTGTTCAGAGTGTTAAGACCGTTCAATCAAGAGTTACTTCACATGATCCACAGAACACACTGTCAACACTTTAATAAGGGACTTTCTCTTTGGTGCAAAGTACTTTCAGTTTAGTTTTTACAGTGCTCTGTGGATTACTGAGGACTTTGTTGACATGTTGCTGTAGACTTTTCCTAAATATATTTTTTTAAACTTTGTTTGGGTTGGAAGCAGAGTGTCGGTGGCAGATCAGTGAAAACCTGGGCATGTTGAACTAAATCTGCTGAGGTTTCCTGGAAAAGTGTGCTAGATGCTGGTAGTGGTTAGACAGTAAAACATGTTGACACAGTTTACAGGAAGAGATCAAACAACAAAGGGTTGAGTACTCAAGGAAGAAATGAAACAGGAATTAAAGAGAGCAGATAAACAGGAAGACTAGTCTGTGAAGTAACACGAGAAAGCACACGAATAACAAACCATGCCGAAGGTCAGTATGTTTGTGTGCCTTTAGTACAGTAAATGCACCAGAGGACAGAGTCCAGCCTTTATCAGCTTACTCTTGTTGAATAGCACATTTTAAAATCTGTCCAGCTACTTGAGTAAACAATTGAAAAACCCACTCTCTGTTCACCATCGACCAACAACCTTCATTTCCTGTCTGAGAAACAGCTCGCATCCCCAGTGAATGAGGGGGAAGGTTTTTTTTTTAATTCAGGTATTTTTATGTCAAGACTGCATTTGTTTATGCATCGAGAGCAGCAGTCCTTTATGTGCCTTCATTAACATGTTTTCTGAGTGAGTTTTGTAGTGGAAAACAAAAGTGTTTTTGCCTGACAGATTTGACTGAGCTCTCAGGAATGTACAGAGGCACAGCTGTAAAGCCTCCAGGCTGAACCGGAGTTCAGTCTTAGTAAGTGCTGGTGTGTTTCCACTCCTGAGGTCGCCTCACAGAGGAGGGGAAGTCCAGGCCTCTGCGTTATCACAAGAGAACGATGACTGCAGGAGAAGCAACACGATCTCTCTTCCTTATTAAGACATGTCACCTTTTTGTAGAATTTTTATTGATTTTTTGGGGGTTTTCACCCCTTTATATTATTGTAGACACTTTATGTTTATATATAGACTACTTTATATTTATAGACAGTATAGGATTATTATATATTATTATAGGACAGCTGAAGACAGACAGGAAAGGTGGGAAGACATGCAGCAAAGGGACTCCAGCCGGGAATCGAACCAGGGTTGAGATGGATGTAACTGTAATTAAATACATTTATCAAGGCAGTGGAAAGTGAAGATTTAAAAAAAAAATCCATCATTTTTAAATTCTTGACCTTTTTGTTATAATCTAGGAAAGAGGCCCAGTGAATTGAAAACTATTCATGACAATATAAGCAAGCTCAAATGTGACATGTTATGACAACATAAAAAAATGCATCCACATCATACAACATGATAATCTGATAAACAAGTTCTGGAACAAGCTTGTTTGTTTTTCATCACAAAAATCATTTTTCTCCATATGGTTCCCTCTTAACTGAGATGAACTTTGTTCCACGGTTGGAATTCCTGTTCTGTCGTTCCAGTCGTGGGCACGTGGGAAAGATTTCTTCACTTTCAAAGCAGAAACTCACTCACTTTATGTTCATGTTTATGTTTTAACAAGTCATAGAAATTATAACAGGCTCTGTGATCCTCTCTCCATTTTCTACACTCATTTCCCATCAGAGTTTCTTTAAACACTGGCAAAAACAAAGACTGTATTATTTTGATTGTTTTCTCCTCAACCTATTGATTGCATGCTTGTTTCAGTAGTTGTGTGTGTTCATCTATATATTCCCCCCTGCTGATGCTGCTGGTTAGTTTACTCTTTGATCTTTCTCCCATCTAACTTGGCTTGTACCTTTTTAATGTCCCTGTTCTAAAATCTTAAACAAGTGTTTCACTTGATTTCTGACATTATTTAAACAGCTTCTAAGTTGGATGTATTTAAAAATGTGAGCTGGTCCATATTTTAAGTGCAGTTCATCAAAGGAAATTATCATTATTTACTGTCAAATAATCCTGATAATGTTATCTAATAATATCCTAATAGTAATAATAATAATGCTAAACTCTTTTGATGCAAATTTTCAAAACACTGTCTGCTTGATTTGCAGTACAATCTAAGTCCTTACTTATTTTTTTTTACTAGTTTCTAGGACATTGCTCACTTTGAGTCACAAAATAGGGCTACTGAGGTTTGTGTGAAATGATTCCTTAGTTTCTTTATTCAGTGTTGTAAGACGGTAAAAACATGATGTGTTTCAATGAGCCACAGTCCAAGACCACCAGATTACAGTAAGGTATCAATAAATAAATCAATGATTGCTTCAGGAGTAGCTGGGAAATCTGACATTCAGAAACTGTATTGTGTTTTTTCCAGGCTCTTTCTTTTACCTGATATGCATTAAACTTCCGTTTGAAATTGGTGTGTTTTATATTTGGTGCTATACTTCATTTCATGCTTTCCTGCTCTGTATGCCTCGCAGACTTTATTACAGCAGCAGGAAATCCTGCTGAGGTCCAGATCCAGTCAGTCCTCAATCAAAACTTTCCCCTCCAGTGACAGCGGCTCACTTATGATTCAGACAAAAGTTGCCGCTGTAACTGAACGATAATGTTGTGTGTGTGTGTGTGTGTGTGTGTGTGTCTTCAGGTGTCACTGTGTGTTGCTCTTCATGGGGCTGACAGGTGATGAGGCTCTGCCTTGCTGGTTTGCATTCAGCACTCCTGTTTGTATCACTGTCCTGCACATTAGTGGCACAATAGGAGGAGAGGGCTCTTAAAAATTCATGAGGACACATTGCATTAAGTTTTCATAAGTTCCTTTCACTGGCTCCCTTGAGACAGTTTTCCTGCTGCCTGCCGCAATGAAGCTGGGAAGTCCAGAAAATACATAGGTGGCTGAGGAGAGAGGAGCTCACTGTGGACTGTGAGGAATGATTTTCACTCCAACACGCCAAGGACAAGATGGAGCCTGCTGCTGTACAGTCATGGTCACTCAGTATGATTTGGCAAGTCGTGGCACTCACAATGCAACACCAGAACTAAGTCAAAATCTTATCTGTTCAAGGATAGAGCAGTTATATTAAAATGTATGTAAATTTCTCAACCTCCCTGATAGCTTTGGTTTTGAAAAATGCCACTGCAGGCTCCCTCAGTTACAATAAGACAATCCTTTCAGCCTTCAAAGCTTACAATGCAGTCACACCCGACTTAACATGCCCACACGATGAATGCACATACCAGTTCTAAATGTGTAGCAATTACTCCGTAGCAACATACTTTTAAATGTCTTAATAAATACTCTGCATACTTGTGTACTCCTGAAATAAATCTTGAAATGTAAAAAGTCAGATGTCTTAAAAAGAGGAAACAGATCATGTGTTTTTTAAAAGGCCTATATAACTTTTCCATTACTATGTGTTGAGCAGCAGAATGCTTTGTAAGTAAGATGTTGAGATGTTATGATGGTGATTTGTGATGTGCATTATACATTGAGCAGTGAGCCTACATTTAGAGTCATTACCTTTAAAAAAATTAATTTAAGCATTCAAAACAATTTGGGTACATAAAAATAAAGCAGCGGGAGACCACTGAGTTAAATGGAGAGGGTAAAGACAACAGTTTGTGTCACACTTTGGGACCATTTCACACACATAATATTTCAGAAGCTCTGGAAACTGATGTAGAAAATCCCTTCATGCTATCTGACACACAAGGGAGTGGTACACAGAGTGTGCAGCACAGTGAATAAAGGCTGCGGACACATCCTGTAGCTGTGTTTGACTGCTGCATGCCTCATGTCAGTCAGTGGTAAACACCTGAAGGACACCAGGCCTGTGTGATGACATGCCTCTGTATCAGTTATTGATCCCTCTGAGTTGACTGATCTGTTCTTTCATCACACAAGGTAAACTTTGTTCCACAAACACATCAGTGCGTTGGATTTTAAAAAAGTCAATACGGTTGTCCAGAGGAAGAACCTGACAGTGAACTTTTTATCCAGAAATCTACCAACAACAACAAACCCAGATGGTGCCTTTTAAACTCCGGGATACTTTCTGTTTGTCCCGCAGCAGAAC